>CM063522.1:35928181-36553181 GCA_032199755.1 Ambrosia artemisiifolia
CCTTCCCTTTCCCTCCTACAAAAAACTCTAAAACACATTTTTTCTCCCACTTCCTTCCCAATCATTTCTTTTCCATCATTTAATGAAACTCTAGAACAGAGTCTTAGTAAATTATAAGGGTGATGTTATTTAGACATCCCCCAAAAAACCCTAGACATCCCCTACGACGGGTCGTTGAGGCCTCAATGGGCCGTGGAGGCCAAATCAGTGAAAAACGATAGGTCATTGGGGCCTCCACGGCCTGTCATTTTACAAAAAAGTGAAAAAAGACGGGCGGTGGAGGCCCCCACGACCCGTCCTAATACGAGGTACGAGGTATCAGTCTGAACACCCTGCAAAAGCAGGGGTTCAGACTGAAAAAGTCTGAAAAGGTGTTTTACTACGGGCCGTGGTGGCCCCGACAGCCCGTTAAAATGGATTAGGTTTGCACATTTAATTCCTCGACGGCCAGTGGAGGCCTCCACGGCCCGTCAAGTTTCCAGATTTAACCAAAACGAGATCAGCTTCTTCCTCATTTGAACCAAACCTTAAAACATCACCACCACCAAAACCCTCTGCCCATCTCGACTTCCCGGTGTCACGATGTCATATTTACATAGCTATCAACCATTAACATGTCTGAGAACGAGTCTTACGTCTCTGAAAGCGTAGGGTATGAACCCGAGGATCAAGTTGATGAAGAGGAAGTTAAATCCGGGCTTCGTGGTAATGACGGGTAGATGCTGCCCGATCTCAACCAGGAATATGTAGAGGAAGAGGAGTCATTTTTCGTGCCACCAAGCTACCCGCAGTACACATACGGGACTTACCATTCGCGGGGGAGTAGTGCTAAGGACTTCGAGGAAGATGATAACGGCTGTAAGAAAGATGATGACAACCAGAAAGATGCTTCTGAAGGTGTTGACATAAAAGTGGAACCTAACCCGGATGTTTCGTATGAAACCGATCAGGTGCGTTTATTTATTTACACTAGTATATGGGTTTGTTGGATTGAACTAGTATATATTTACAGTGGTATATAATTTAGACTAGTATAAATTTAGACTAGACTCTTATATAAATTTCCAGGTATTCGGGTCTGTTGAAGAGTTGAAACACTGGGCTTACGATAGAGCCATTGCTAGCGGTTACATCCTGGTGACCAGACATTCTGTTTCAAAAGGCACGGGATATAAAGCAAAAAAATTAAGATATGATGCGACCGTGGTGGTGAACACCAAAGTAAAGCCATAGTACGGGTTTCGGGTAGCAAAAAGGTTAACTGTCCATTTAAGTTCGTAGGGAGGATACGCAATGGTGGTTGGAAGTTGGAGGTAAGTAACCCGAATCATAACCACGACCCTTTTAAACATGTTGAGGGTCACGCTTTTGCTAGAAGGCTGACACAGCTTGAAGAAAAGATAGTGGAAACGCTTTATTTTCAGGGCCTGGAACCATCAAACATACATTTGGCCATTAGAGAACAAAACCCGAATAATGTATGCATTCTACGAGACATACACAATACCATAAGCAAGATTAAACACAAAATGTACGGCGACAAAACTCCAATGTAGGTATTATTATTACTTACTATTATTGTTAAATATAATTATTAGTGTTAAATATTAAATATTGTTATTATTATTGTTATGCAGATACTTGAGAGTATCTTGGTTGAAAAGAAATTTACTTACTACACCCAGCAGAATCCGGAGACAGATGCTGTTGAGAATATTTTCTGTTCACGCCGGGTCTCGTACAATCTCTGGCGTGCCTTCCCACATGTTTTGTTGATCGACGCCACCTACAAAACGAACGACCAGAATCCCGTTTGTTCAAGTTGTGGGTGTGACATCGACAGACTTATTGTTTTGTATCACCCATGCATTTATCAATAAAGAGAAAACGAGTAACTACGTATGGGTGCTACAGAGGCTTAGAGATTTGCTGGAGGAGTGTATGGAGCCACGTGTAATTGTTACAGATAGAGATCTGGCTCTAATGAATGCATGTGCTACAGTTTTCCCAAATGCTTCGAAGTTGCTATGCAGGTAGCATATCTCACAAAATATTGTTGTTGTTGTTCTTATTCTTATTCTTATTCTTATTATTATTATTATTATTATTATTATTATTATTATTATTATTATTATTATTACTACTATTATTATTATTATTGCTATGCAGGTTTAATATTCAACAAAATATTGCAAAGTATCATAAAACAAGATTTTCAAAAGAAGATTGGAATATATTTTTGCAGCCTTGGGCTCGACTGTGTAGATCTCCTGACCCAGATTGTTACATATACAACCTTGACCTGCTCTACAAACGACTGTGTCGGGACGGTCGAAAGGGTATATATTTTAATTTTTTGCTTTACAAGCGTACATATTTTCTTTATTGACATTTTTTTTCACAGAGGTTTATGACTACCTTGATAAAGTTTGGCTCAAAGATTATAAAGAAATGTTTGTGGAAGCATGTCACATGCAAACCTTATATTTGGTCAGGTTACGACCAACAGAATTGAGAGTCAACATGCTTTGATTAAGAGATACATAAAAGGCCCGAACAGCTCGCTCCACGCGCTTTTGATGAAAATAGACAAAGTTATGGAGTCACAGCGCATAGCGGTAAACCACTCGTTTGAATTCAGTCAATCAACAAAAATGTGGCACAATAACTTACCGATGTTTCAAAAAATACTCGGTAGGGTTTCCCATACAGCGCTCGATATGTTGGTCGGGGAGCTCAATAAGATACAGTATTTAAGGGAAACTAACAAGACCTGTGATCACCGACTTATGGCGAGTTTTGGATTGTCATGTGCCTGTTAACTGGATTCGTATGAAAGAAAAGGTAACATCATTTTTTTAGACTTATTATTATATATATTAATTTGAAACATAACGGAACAACAGTGCTTTAAACAGTAACGGCGCAATTTTGCTTTTACAATTCACGTTTGGAACACAAGTCATTCAAGTCAACGTTTGTGGCAATAGTTAATTGTCCTCATGTATATAAAACTTCTACATATATTAATATATTATATTCTAATAATCTGCATCGACAAATCTTTCATCTCATTTTTCTTACAAACATAAGTCTCCCCACTGCAACCATCATTTCCATAACTTTCGTTGAAGACTTCACCGTCTCCGGTTGCATACCGCTTTACGCTTTTGCCGGTGGGCAAATGGTTGAATATTTCTTGAGCCATCTAAAGTGGGTTTCGCTTCCGACCAAAACGTCAACACCATCGGTAGCGTACATTGTCATTGTGTTGACTCCGGTGTAGAACTTGGTGCCGTCGACCAAAAACGACCTTAATTAGGAAAACAGGGTCTTGCTATTGAAGAACCAATGATTGTCCGTTGTTATCAGAACAACAGTGACGAGGTTCGACTGTGTAATAGCTTACCGGCCAGTTTCAACCAGTACCCGACGTGGTTGTCAAGCACCATCGATAGATTCTACGACTGCCAGGAGATCGTTGAAGGTGTTTACGACCATGGTGGCGCGGGTTTTTGACTCCGTACATAATCGTATTATTTGTTGTGGTTTAGACTTATTATTATTATTATCTAGATTATTGTTTTAATATACGGTGGTTCGGTTTTTGACTCCGTACATAATCGTATTATTTGTTGTGGTTTAGACTTATTATTATTATTATTATCTAGATTATTATTATTATAAGGATATGATAGTAAAATTTATAAATGTTTGAAGCATTTTGTAGACGACTTGTGTTGTCTGATTCGTACAAAAACAGAGGAAACTCTACCGATTTTTTTATAAAAATCCAAAACATTTTTATTTTGTTTAGGCGTTTTTGTAAATTATTGATTGTTGTTGTGATTGAATATATATATATATATATATATATATATATATATATATATATATATATATATATATATCAGGTATACAAGTATCACTGGCTGATATTGACGTCTTCTGGACACGACTTGACTATATGCCAGAAGCAGTGAGACTCCCGAATGACTTTCAGCGGGAAATGAATGCATTCAATGAGCAACTAAAGTCACAACCGCCGCAAGTGAAAAAAAGCATGTTGTAGAAGATGAAGGAGGTGTTGAATCCGATAATGACTAAACATAAACCTCCTGAGTTACAAACCGATACTCGGGGGCGGCCAACAACAACTAAAAAACAAAAAAAGGAAGATAAGGCTGCGGTTATTATTGTTATTATTATTATTATTCTTGTTCTTGTTCTTGTTGTTGTTATTGTTATATAAATTTTTCAACGTAGGGGAAAAAGTCGTTTAGAAGAGGTAAACAATCAAAGGACAACCCGATTGTTTACGATAAACATTTTCCACTGTTGGTAGGGGAAAGGTACAAACAAATGATATATATATATATATATATATATATATATTCATACATGCATACATATTTATACACATATTAAATCTCACTGTTTGACGGTCACAGGTACAAACTCGACATCGACACATTTAAGATATGGCTTCCATCTCAATATCATAAATACATTACAGACATTCGAAATGTCCGTGGAGACGGTAACTGTGGGTTCCGAACCGTAGCTGTGTGTTTAGGTTGGGAAGAGAATATGTGGGTCTTCATCCGCAGACAGCTTATGGAGGAGATGGATGATAACAGAGACCGGTGGATGCCAATTTTAAACAGTGTAGATCACAGTTGGTACGACAAACTATACACATCAGTATATTGGAATGGAGTGGGACCAGTCCCGCAGCAGCATTGGATGGAGATGCCCTCCACAGGATTGCTGATTGCTCAGAAATTTGCGGTGGTTGTTCAATTTTTATCTCCGAGTGGTCACAGTGAGACTTACTTCCCTATGTTCGACTTAACCTAGCTTATCGTATGTATAATGAATTATTTAACGGAAAAAAATTGTTGTATACGCTAATTTATACTTATGATAAGAATGTACTTTTTTAATGAAAAACACAAATATCAAGCTTAAAATATATAAAACACAATAAAAATTAAAAAAAAATGGATCTAAATGGGTCGTGGAGGCCTCCATGGCCCGTCCTCGGCTTCTCCACGGGCCATCCTAGCCCTTCCACGACCCATGGAATGGATTTCAACGGCTTGTTGAGGTCTCGACGACCCGTCTTCCAAACTCCGAGATGGCCCATCATGCCGTCCACGACCCGGCCAAAGACTAAGCTTCCTAGGGAAGCTTCTTTTAAAATTAAATTAAAAAAAATAAAAAAAAGACCACGGACCATGGAGGCCTCAACGATTCGTGGTTGACCCAGATTTCACCCAAAACAGACCCGAGTTCAAGTTTTTCATCATTCCCTCCAACACTCTCTCCCAACCCCCTCCTCCCACACCGTCATCGACAACCCTCCTCCACCGTCATCGACCGCCATAAACCACCCTCCTCTCGTCCTCCTTCCACGGTCTCTGTCTCGGCCCAACCAACACCACCGTCGCAACCCCCTCTTCCTCCCTCCTCCCACCGTCTCTGTCTCATCACCACCACAACCACCGTCTCCCAACAGGTATCTTTATTGTTGTTATTGTTATTATTATTATTGTTGTTATTGTTGTTGTTGTTGTTGTTATTATTATTATTATTGTTATTGTTATTGTTATTGTGGTGGTGGGTTGGCTGTGGTGGTGGTTGGGTGTGGGGCTGTGGTGGGTTGGGTTGGCTGTGGTGGGTTGGGCTGAGGTGGTGTGAGGTGGTGGTGGTGGGGCTATGGTGGGTTGGGTTGGTTGTGGTGGTGGTAGGTTGGCTGTGGTGATGGTTAGGTGTGGGGCTGTGGTGGGTTGGGTTGGCTGTGGGGCTGTGGTGGGTTGTTTAATCGTTAACATAAAGGCGTGTGCCTTTTGTTTAGCATAAGGTGCCCTATGTTAAACATGCACGCGCGCCTTAGTTTAACATAAGGCGTACCTTATGTTAAACATAAAGGCGCCCCTAATTGTTGGCGTGCCTATATGTTGGCGCACCCTATGTTAAACTTAAAGGCGTGCCTAAACATAAAGGGGCGCCTAAACATAAGGGCACCTTATGTTAAACATAAAGGCGTGCCTAAACATAAGGCACACCTTATGTTAAACATAAAGGCGCACCTTATTTTAAACATAAAGGTGCGCCTAAATGTTAGCGTGCCCTATGTTTTGGCGCGCCCTATGTTAAACATAAAGGCGCACCTAAACATAAAGTCGTGCTTAAACATAAAGGCGCGCCTAAACATAAAGCGTTAAATATTCACTTGTTAAAGTAACTTGATTGTTTTGGGATATTGTAGACGACTTGTGTCATGTGGTTCGTACAAAAACAGAGGAAACTCTGCCGAAATTTTTATAAAAATCCAAAGCGTTTTAGGTGTTTTTGTAGATTATTGATTGTTGTGATAATGATCTTTGTTTTGTTTTGTTTTGTAGATATGTCAAACAGAAGGAGGCGCGCTAACCAGCCTGTTGGTGGGGATCCTCTAGCACTAGATGATATGGCCGACTGGGTATACAGGTTCGACAACGATGATTATGAGATCCCCTGCTGGGAGACAATGCAGTCACATCCGATACACCCATCGTGTGGCATTGACTGGGCTGCACTTCGGGCGATTGGTGCTGCGGAGAGGTTTACGGATTGGATCCCTGACGACAACCCTTGGGAGCGGATGTTTGCTGACCTCCACCATGATGCGCATCGGCCCATTATGATAGAGTTCATCTCCACATTTTGTTATACGCCGCTCCCAGCCGGTGCGGATCCCGAAGCCGAGCATGATCCTGAGATACAGTTCAAGTTATATGGAAAGCTCTACACATATTCAATGGACGATTGGGATACAAGATGTTTAGGGTGGTACAGAGAGGATAAGCTCGTCCAGGATATGTACGTTTCAGGCTTGACTAAAATGCCAGACGACATGCTGATGGCGTGGTGGCCAACTATCGGTGCTCCAGTGTATGCGATGGACGGCGAGAGGTATTATTATTTTCAAAACATTATTCTTATTATTTTGTAGTTTTAAGTGATGTTTTATGTTAAACATAAGGCGCGCCTTATGTTTAAACATAGGCGCGCTTTATATTTAATAGTTTTGATAATACAATGTTTAGATAGTTTGTATCTGTTTAGAAATGATTGTTTTGGGATTTTGTAGACGACTTGTGTTATCTGGTTCGTACAAAAACAGAGGAAACTCTGCCAAAAATTTTATAATGTTATTATTATCCTGTGTAGGTCCAGCAACATCCGGGACCCTGTGATTCGTTACCTACACCGTTTGGTTACCTGGTCTATTTCCGGACGGTGTACGTGTAACGAAAGGGTCAATCAGAATGACCTTTTCTATTTATACTGCATCCTCAGGGGTAGGTCGGTTGCTCTGCACAAGTGCTTTGCTGAAACGTTGCTGGTTACCCTCTTAGGCATTCAGCAGGGAGTATTCCGATTGGGAGGTTGATCACCGCCATAGCCTTGCGTGTTTGCCCGGCCTACTTGTAGACCCATATTGAGGACCGGACTTTACCACCTACGATGTTGCCCAGGTATGATTATTATTTATTTATTATTTATTTATTATTTATTATTTATTATTATTTAATATTATTATTATTGTTGTGCGTTTCAGGCGGCTAAATATTCAGACTACGCAACAGATGAAGGTGGCGGCCAAGGTCCCGGGTAGCAATCCACCAGCATATTTCCAGCGCTTGGGGTGCATCTGACGATCGTGGCGAGAATTTTGTACCACAGCCATTGGCACATATTGATTGGCCGCTTGCCGAGGAGGTTTAGATGCCACACGTTGGCGACGGCGATCCACCGGAGGATGTAGAGATTCCAGATGCTGCCCCTGATGCCCGACAGCATGTTGCCCGCGTTTATCACGCCGTTAGGTTGCTTGATACCACGACCCAGCTACTTCAGCAGGTTCTGGATCAGATGGGGTCGATTCGGGCTGATATGGGATCGATGCGGGCTGATATGCAGGAGATGCGGACTGATATGCGGTGGTTGTTGGAGAGCGAGAATGAGAGGCGATTACATTTAGGTTTGCCACCACGTACCGTTCAGGGTGGGGCGTCCAGCAGTCAGCAGGGTGGGGCGTCCAGTAGTCAGCAGTTCGATCCGTCTGGTGTATATCAGGGTTCGGGTCATTAGTTGTTTGTTTATTTGGATGTTTTATTATGCACAGTATTGTTTCTTTATTTGAACAGTATGCTTTATTATGTTTAGTTGTTTATTTCGATAATATTATTATATGTAAATGTTTGAATATTATACTTTATTTTGTTTTATTGTTCGTATCTTGAGTTTTGTTTAGTTAGGCAACATAAACGTTAATAAAAAACCAAACATTCATATTCATATTCACATTCACATCCATATAAAAAAAATCATTTTATACAAATAACAAAAAAAAAACATTTATAAAAAACCAAACATTTATATTCACATCTCTAACCCATCTTAAACACCCACACTACACTTATAAAAAACCAAACAATCATCACCCAATCATTGCCAATGATTACCAATCATGGGTAATCATATGCATGCTTGGACGGCCCGTGGAGACCCCCACGACCCGTAATTTTGGTCTGTTTGGCCCTCCACAGGACGTGGAGGCCTCCACGGTTCACGCAGGGATGTTTGGATATATAACCCTAATGTCTGGATATCAGAAGCCAATTATAATTATGAAAAAATACTCTTAATGTGATGAATTAAAGATCAAACTCTTGAGTAGAGGTTTTATGTCTTTGCCTAGAGGTTTTACGTCTTTCAATTAGTTATTTTACGTCATTTAATAAGACTCTTCATATATCCATGCTTTTGTATAATGAAAGGCTCTGTGCCTCATTTTTGTCACACCACGCCAATGGCGGAAACACGTAGCGCAACGCTCGAAAGTATATCAAAGTCAAGATTAACACAAACCATATTTAATTAAAAAAGATCATTTCATTAAGATGTCGAAAATAAGTACCTTGTCTCAAACATTGCACAAAACAACAAACATAAAGTTCAAACATGGGATTTTTCCGTCTATGTCCCAACCTAGTGGTAATTACAGCTGAAACCACCAACAAGTGTCCGACATCCCATATTCCACCGTACTAGCCTCATATCTATTCAGCACTTAGTTACCTGAAAGATATGTTTAAAAAGATGTCAATATATAAAATATTGGCGAGTTCATAGGTTTTATTCCATAACAACAAAACATTTTAACAACAACATTTGCGGAACAAACACAAGCAGTGGCCATTGTAAAGAGTAGCTAATTCCTACAAAATTATGACGAGCAATCCCTTGAGCCCATAACCAAACCAAGACACGCAATGCCCCGCGAGTAGTTGTTTCTCGAAATATAACAACTTTGTTCAGAATACGCTCACCCCTGGTATACACAGTTACATTATCGACGCTATCAATTAGGGGTGAGCTTTTTCAGGCACCAATAGTACTAACCAAATATTCCTTTGGTTCTCGATTTCACACACACAACACACGAGTAAATGGTTACAATAGCGATGACTCACCCCAAGTGGTGTACAACAAACCCAAGTACTCATCATGCCACTTAACACATTTTCACATTTAACAACATTTTAACAAAACATATCTTTCCCCCAAACAAAAACAGTAAAAAGGGGTCGTGAAACTCACATTAAATACAACGTGCAATCAAATAGTAGAGAATAGCAAGTCTGAGGTCAAGCACCTACGAACGTCCTAGTACGTATAAGTCACTAACTTTATAGCGAGTGTTATCCGGCAAGTTGTACACCCAACTCTCAAAACCACTATTAGACACAATTCCCCGTATATCCTAGGATTGTTGTTGATGGATTACCCTTGTTATAATTTACACTTATATTTCCGTATTAATTAACTTCACAATACATTATCCTCGACTCGACTCACTTTACCATATAATTATTTTCCCATTAAATAATTATATAGGATCTTGTCGATCGATATTACATTTTCAACATTCGACTTGACTCACTTTACCATATATATTTATTTTCCAGTTAAATAAATACACTAGGATTTTGTCAATTCGACAACATATTTTACATTGTCAAGTTCACATACTTAACTTTGTTTAAACGTGTAATCGTTATAGATTATTTAACGTTAATTCTCCCACAAATACTTTTCCAACACTTCGGAAAGTGTCATACATTTTTCACCCATGATTAATCTTATATATTTTAGTTCATAAAATATATATTTTTATGCCTACATTTGACGCAATAACATATATACGTATCTTGCAGGAAGTTATAAAATATATACTTATCCGTCCATTTCACATTTTGTCCGTTAACATGTTGTAATATAAATGCATCCATGTTCGATCATTTGTATTTATATATTCTCGCATACGTCCATGTTCGATCATTTGTAGGAATAATTACTTATCGTTGTAATATTATTTTGCCTACGTCCAAAATATATATTTAGTTACTTTCCTCAAATTTTCAATAATATGTATTACTTAAAATTAATCATCTTTTAATTTCCACATATTTTTACTTGAAAACTAGTAAAAATAACTTTAGTATTTTCAAATATCAAGACTTGGTTATTTCTAACACCAAAAATGCTTCAACATTTTTATATTCCCATAGATATAAAGATGTTCATTTTTATACAATTTCACCAAGTCTTTAAATCACCAATTTTTGTTGTAAAAAAACCTTTGTTTTTTATATTTCCCAACATGTTTGGTAACCTATATTTTTATAAAAATAACACTTTGTATGAAAATACAACTTTTGTAGGTATTGAAATATTTTCATTAACATCCTTTGGCAAACACAACTTTCCATTTCAATGACCAATCTTTTCAAATGTCACATTTTTAGACTTCAAGTTTCTAAATTGACATTTTACCCCCCCCCCTTAACTTTTAAAGTCACCAAGTAACATCCTTAACTTTTAAAAGTTACATTTTTATCCTTATTCGTTCCAAAAGTGACTAGTTTTTACTAAGCTCGTAAACTTTGTTATGACATCTTTTTCATTATAGTTTGTTTTAGTGTTTCCACACTTTTAATAGTCCATAATGATATTATTAAGGATAATAATAATAAGTGTATTTGGTAGTTTTGGTCTAAAATGTCCACTTTTGATGTTTCAAAGTTAGTAACTTTGAATACAAAACTTTTAGATCTTGTGACATTTCATGGATCCATCATAATATCGTGTCTTAGATGGTCATTTTAAAATGTTCAAAACCACTTTTAAGTGTGTTCAAGTTACTTTTATAAATACCATCCAAAACATACATAAGAATATGTTTATGTTTATGTTAACTTTTTAAAATTACAAAAACACTAACAATAATGAGCATAACTTACAGCCCATATTCAAGTTTTTAAACACTCATGTTAATCTTGCAAGAACACATGATCTTTAATATTTAAAACCCTAGTTACATAATATGTGTGGATCTTTAACATTTGCAAGAGTATGTTTAACTTTTTAATCTACAAAAATATTAACAACACACTATATAATCTACGGCCCTTTTTCTCATCTTTAAGCACCCATTTTAGTTTTGTATAACATATGTTTTATTATGTTAGAATCCATAATCTTAACCCATGTATAACTTTCTTTTAACACATGTTAACAAGAACATTAAAAAACAAAAAGCAAAGATTAGAAGCTTACAACTAGCAAAAGGCTAGGGAAGACTCAAAACTCAATATGGAAGTGAGGTTTAAGTATGTCTTCCAATGCTTAAGCTCCTAGCTCGTGTACACACTTGATATGGGTATGGAATGGAGGTGTTTTAGTGTATGTTTAGTAGAAAAACAATGGGAGGATGGTTTAAGGTGGTTGTGGCCATGGGGTATCAAGAGGAAGAAGAAGTGTGTTTTGTGTGTTATGTGGTGAGTTATGGAAGTCTTGGATAGTTTATAAAAGATCATAGGTTGTACCTTAGATTAAACATGTCATGGCATGCCTTGAAACACCATCATTTTGCCAAGATTTGGAAGTCACCACAGGTGGCTTGGAGCCTCCTCCTAGGCCGGTCAAAGGGTGTCTTGGTGGGGCCCACTTGCTATTCAAAAGATCTCATAATTATCTAGTTAAATCCTAATTGTTTTGATTAGGGTTCTCAGGGTTTTAACGCCTGTTTATTACGAGATATTTCAGACATATACTCGACTCCCAATTACCCTTAAACATGGACTAGTTTACGCATTGGTATGTTATTTCGGTTTTAATTTGGTGAATTTATAAGTTTCACGCGTATCGGGTGCGATACGCGAATTTTATTTGTTAATCGGAGATTTATATTTGGAGTTTCCATATATGGTTTTGGAGTTCCAAAACATATAGTATTTCATGGAAATGCCCTTTATTTTATATCCTGGGTGTTCGGGATCGTTTTTGGTTAATTAATTGTTACCAAGTAATCACCAACGTTCGTTCCGGACAAGTTTATTTGCACGCGATTCTGTCGTAAGCAAATGAATTTCTATGCATTCTGTGGCGAATTTGCTATTCTCTAATGGCCAAATTAATGCAATTAATTTAAAATTGCACTTAATTATCGCTAATTACATATACTAACTATGTACGGAAACACGTCGATTTTTGCTGGATGTCACAATTTGATATAGAGAAAAATACAATGACAGATATATGCATACATGAAGAGTTCTTAGAGAAGAAGAAAGACTTGACCCATATGTTGGGAACTTGTAAATATAAGTTTTTCTCTACTCAATTCCACTACTTTATCACCATCTTTTATTACACAAGTTCTAACATCACAACATATCTTGTAACCTTGGGCGTGTGGCCTTCTCCGGCAACACAAACTACTTTGGCTATTGTACCCTGAGAAACAAACGTATTGTCTTTGGTAGAGGCGTGAAATCTGTTTTAAGGGAAGTGTGTTGAACACATGCCTCAGCCACAACCGTTAACATATGTTTATTCTTTCTTGTAAAGATGATCATACAAAACGACACGGTTCAAGGTTTCGTTGAAAACCATGCAAAGGTTGTGTAAGAAGACACAATTCAGACTCTTGTTGAAAACTACGGTTTGAATCTTTTTATTTATAATTTGTTTTATTTCTTGTTATGTTTGTTTGGATTTCTGAACGATGCATGTATTACATAGTATAAAGAGAATATTTTTGTAATATTTATTTTGTAATTGAAATATAATTGTGACTCATATCCTACAATCTTAAAACATAATTTCATGAGATTGTTGCATAATCTTAAAACCTTATTCAAAAGGATTTTGGGTTCATGAAATGTTTTAAAATAAAAAATACGTTGGAAGTTTTTGTGTAACATGTAAATTTTTTTTTTTTGGGGGGAATTATGTATGTAGTACCACTTGTTGTGTTTCAATTTATGGAGATTGTGGTATAGTATTAAATCCTACACCGTAATACAAAACGAATGGTTTTTTATTCATCTGTTTGAAAAAAAAATATATTTAATCGTTATATTTTCTAACTTGTTTAATAGACCAGCTTTATTGGGGTAAACCATATGTTTTATTGTGAACGTTGAATTCCATAACATGAGCGTTAGACTTGGTTTATTTTATAAACAACACAATTTTTTGTTAACATTTCATTTCCTAACATGTGTGTTAGAAATGAATGTATCAGATAAAATATATTGGTTTAAAACTTTTTGTGTTAATGCCTCATTTCTTAAAACGGGTGTTGGAAATAGTTTATTTTGATAAACTAATAAGCCTTATAATGATTTTTGTAATCATTTGTACAAAATGTTATAACGATTTTTGTAATCAATAATTTCTAATGAGCATGTTAGTATCATTGTTAGAGTTTGTTTATTGTATATAAATTGTTAAGTTTTATAACGATTGTGTAATCGTTTATTTCTAACGAGCGCGCTAAAACCAACTTATTGATAAGTTTTATAATGATTTTTGTAACTGTTTATTGCTATCGATTATGTTAAAAACAGATATTGTCGTCAACTTAAGAAATGATTTTTGTAATCATTTGTTCCCTAACATGTATGTTAGAAATGGTTTATAAAAACTGTTAGTATAAAATGACTGGTAATAGTTTATTTTCTAACATGTGTTAGAAATGGTTTAATTTTAAGAACCACATATGTGTTTAAAATATTTCGTATTGAAGTTTTAATACTTCTAAATGTGCGCGTTAGCACTCGTTTTAGTATTCTAGTGTGTGTGCTAGAAAACTTTTATCATTGATTCAAGTTAAGATACGATTTATTTTATAAAACATGATGTTTTGAAATGTTTCATGAAAAAAATGTCTCAAACGTGCGCGTTAGAATCATTTAAGTTCTAACATGTTTGTTAAAAAAAGTTTATTTTGTAAACCACAACGACCAGAAAAATGTTTTATGTAAACACTTTACTTTTCTAGTATGTTCATTAGAAATGGATTATTTTATGAACTATAAAGATAAGACAATATAACTAGATCTAAGTTGAGATCGTGATTTATTATCTTACGAGTTGATAAAAAGGCTTGAACGACTTGCGAGTAAAAAACACGTTAGTAAAATTAATCTCAATTGCAAAATTATCAGTAATGACTTGACAAAGTCAAAGATAATGTTATGGATCCAACAACCTGAAGGATTGATAAGAGATCAAGTTGTGGAATGAGACTAAAGCCTATAGAAAGAGGACAAGTGAAGGAAAGCTACCTTAATTGACTAATCCACACTTGATACAGAAGCCTTAGTTGAATACATATATAGCATAAACCTAGGGAGAGATTGTTGGGACTAGTCTTATAGGTTTATGATAGTTATTGTTTAGTTCTCGGTTTTGGTTATGGTTCACAAGAACATACAGTTCTTGGATATTGGATTACGGTTAAGAGATTTGTGTTGTGGGGTTCGCGGAGGCCTAAGGCCAATGTCACACCCTCAATTTCCACATGCGGGGTTTTACCGCGAGGCACGTGACATACCAGGATCCAAGTCAACGGTCACAATAAACGACAACTATATGCAAAAGATATGTAAACCAAAACCACAAGTTAACATTAAACCAATAGCGGAAGCTTTAAAATCTTGTTTACAACCTATCAAAAATAAATAAAGTCTGAAATTATTTAAGACGTGAGACTAGAACCCTAGACGCCATGCAAGACCCGTGCGCCTAGTCCTTATGCTGCTACCTTAGCGACCTGAGAAAACAAGCCAAAAAGCTGAGTTCACAGGTTTAAGCAAAACGTTTCATTAGTTTTAAAAGATCCATCATGTTACTACTATGTTATGAGGACGCTAGCTAGGCGCATGAACCCACTAATACGATCCCACATATGAACCACGCAATGAACTAATTGAACTGCCTTTCGACGAACTGAACACCGAACTGCCTTACGTCGAACTGAACTGCCTTACGGCTAACAGAGCTGAGCTTACGCAAATCGTACAACAAACACAGATAACACTAGTATAACATGATCTATACGAATACAGTACATGGCATGTTCCTCCTCCGAAAACGAAAACACTTAAAGAGGGGCCGTGAAACTCACCATAGGTTGCGTTCTTCTCACTAAACCACAGACAATGCAAGAATGACAGTCCCTAATATCAGAGACCTATCATTAAATGCATATGAGTACCCAGACTATTAACCCGTAGGTCAACTAGTCCTCAAGTTTCTGGACCGTGACCGTGTATGTTTGAAAATATGTTTGAATCTTAAACTGACCGCACCAGCAAGACCCGACATCCCATTGGTGACCCGGCATCCCACGTGTTAGACAAATATAAGAAATCATGCAATCATATGCAATTACGAACTTAACATGCATAAAAGTTCATTAAGTTTAGCATATAGTTCACCTATTGCATTTACGAGTCCGAATACGTGTTACTAGGTTATTAGATGTGCCACTGGGTTCCAAACATGTTCCTAGGTGTTAAACCATGTTTTGGGATAACAAAATACACTTACAGCAGCAAAACACACGATTAGGAATCAAACAGGCAATTACAAAATTAACATACCACATAGAAATCGTACTCGTCCCTATCTCAGGCGAGTACAATTCCTACTTGTCCCCTGCAGTCCAAATGCCTCATTTCGCGCGTTTAACCCTCTAAATCAGATCCAAAACATGTAAAAACACCCAACATCTATCCAAAATCATCAAGCAACATATCCTAAATGAAAACCCTCAATTTATCCTCGGTCTAACACCCTAATTGCAAGTATTTCACAAAATGGAATAATATTATGAAAACATCACATCAAACATGCATAACTTACCCTAAATGGCAAATATCCAGATTTCATCATATAACAACGTTGCAAATCATCATCCTACTGTTACTACATCATCCTAGTACAAACCCTAACATCATACAATCAACAAATCATATCATAACACCCTAAATCCTTCTAAATCACTCAAACGGGTCAAAACGCATATTATTATCAAAACGCAACAAACAACTCTCAAACTCCTAGATAAGCATCCTAACAACTCATCTATATCAGAAGGACATCAAACACATAAGAATCCCCATGTTTTAACCATAAAAATCATTACTTGCATGAATGCACCACATAGAACACATATTGAAGGATTAGACTTGTTTAATAACTGATTTCAAAGGTTTTCAAAGACAGAATGACATACCCCGCCAAGGCAGAAACCTGGGATGTAACTCAAAAGGTTTTCAAGCACAAGATTCAAGCAAGCAACTAAATAAAACATAAGATTTGATTTCAAATTTGTCATTAGTTACAATTCCAGGAATTCATTGCTTTTGAAATCTAAAGATTTTGCATTCAAACTTTGTAGTACTTGATAGTTCAAATAAAAATCCCCACAAAAGTAGTGTCGTGTAACGCATGCTTGAATCCCATGTTCCATTTATGAGAATTATTACCTGAAAAACATGCATAAAAGATTTGTCAACATAAAGTTGGTGAGTTCATATGTTTTATTGACCTGTTGTGAGTTGTTCTTGAAAATCCGTTGATGATTCTCGTAAATGGTTGAGAATTGTTGTAAAGTATTCGCATTGAGAGGTTCACAAAAACATACACGTAACTAGTGAATCCGTGTTTAACCAATCATTACCTAGCTAGGGCAAGATTTATGTACCAACATGAGCCCATAACCAAACCTCTGACATGTAGTGCCTCGCGCATTGTACAATAAAGACAACATAAATATGGAAGAATACTCGCACTCTTTTGCATGTGGCAGGTTAGCGCGACTAACCAAGAGTGGGGGTGTCAACCCAACAAATCTATTTAAGTGTTCCATGGCTAACTGTTTAGCTAATGGTTACAGTGTAATGTATGTACGAAGACTGTTGAGATCTCATGAACCAATTGTCTCATGTTTACAATAGCAGTCATGCTAGAATTCACTCAAAATGAAAGTAACTTGTATAGATGCATGTTTTTCCCCAAAAATAGGAAAACAGTAAAAAGGGGCCGTGAAACTCACCTGGTGTCTAGAAATGTGGTCTAGTAAAGCTGAGAAATCACGTAACTATCGTCCCAACATTAAGTGCCCTATGATTATCAAGGACATAGTAAGTTGTACGTTTTTGTCGTTTACCATACAAGTGTTCACCCGACTCGTGGACCCTTGTGTCATTTATATGTGGGCCATTGTTTGTCCACGTGACAATTATTGTGTGTTTCATGCGTACTTTGTAAAAGGTAAGGTTTCGTGAATCCCGAGCGTTTTATTGTAAAAACGTACCATTGTTAACAAAACGGGCCCCACATGTCATCATAGGTAACATAATATTCCCCAATCTAACATGTGTGAGGTATTTATGGAAATATCAAAGGTTTAACATGTGTTGTATTATATTGTAGTGTTATACTAGTTTTAGCATGTGTTCATTATTATAGTCGAAACCTTTGTATGAATAAGGGACCTCGGATCCGATTGTTTAACATATAAAAACGACTCACTAGTGTTAATCAATGCACGTATGGGTGATCATGAGTGAATGTGGTGTGTCTCCATGAAATCGTGTGTAATTATATACATAATATATCATAGCTTCGGGTATATATATATATATATACACATGTTTTGGTTATAAAATCGTTTCTAGTGTCGTTTATCCGAGTTTTTGTGCTTTTTTGTGAATTTGTGAGTTGGTGTGTTGAATGTATGCATGTTTTCTTGTAATTGTGGACATGCGTAGAGTATACATACATATATATATATACGTATGAGTAGTGATCTAGTGTATGTTTCATTAACAAAATCCGACATGTGTGTGTGATCTTGGCCGAATATAATCCAAAGGGTTGGGGATCGGGTGAGATGGAATGAAATCGATTATAAAAGGAAAGTTCAAAAGTGCTTGAGTGGAATAACTAACCATGGGGGTATGTGTGGCCGAGTTTTGTGATTCCTAGTCGACTTCTTCCAATGGTGGTGCTAGAAGATGGCTTCTGAGGGATTTCTTGATGATTCTTGGGTGGGAACTTCGGCCGAGAGAGAGATCAAGAGGAAGTGTGAGTTTTGTTTGGTTTAGTGGTGTGTATTGAACTAATGAAAGCCTCCTTATATAGTGCACAAATTAGCAAGTCCTACACTTGATTCCTTGTGTCATTAGATTAGTACATTATCCTTGTTAGTGAAATATATTAACCAAATGAAGTGTAGTTGTCTTAAGGATTTTGACCGATCACTATGTCATCATGATCCTCCATTTGTGGCAAAGTATCATGTCTAGGGGTGGGACAAGATGATTGGAAAGATTATGGAAATATGTAAGTAGGAGGTTTTGGCTTTTAGTTGTCATGCATGGCACATAAGACAAACTCAATTAATAATCATCAAGCTTGGTGAGGTTTTTGTATTCCATGGCTGCCACGACAAGGAAAAAGGGAAAAGAATGTGTGTGGGGGGCTATATGTGGAAGTTCTAGTCCCATGGGAGGTTGCTACCAAAGTTGTCATGGATTATTTGGTATAATATAATGATAGGGACTCATGCTTGTCCTTGTTTGCGGCCGTGAGGTGTCAAAAAAAAGGAGTTGTATCTTGTGCAAGTACAAGATCTTATCATGGTGTCATCATGGGTTGATATGTCACTTTCGACTAGGTGGAGGTTTGTTTGTTTATGTTGTTTAGATTGTGACATATCATGGGACAAGGATCTTGAAATCAAGTGATAGTGATGGTTGCTAGTTGTCTCTTTGTTGTCCTCTTCTTGGGCCGATTCATGCACATGAAATCTCCCAAATTTGCAAGTTGATCTAGCTTGGAATTTGGGGTTAAAGATAACAAGACCCACACTGGGATAAGTAGGATGAGTTGGTGATTTTGTCTCCATGTAGCATGCATGTAATATATGGACAAGAACAAGATCAAAAGTGATTGTATGTGTGTGTAGTCAGCCGAGAATGGGAGGAAGAAAAGAATGTTTGTGGTTTAGTCATATAGGGAAGTTAATCTTCATTGGTGATTGTTTATGATGTCCATTTTTGTGTAAATGAAAGACAAGACAAAGATCTCTTGTCTATGTATATATACACATGTGTGTAGATGTGATTATATGAGTTGTTATCAATTGGTAATGTGATGTCCCTTTCAACCGAATTGTATATATATATATATATGGAAACTCATTTATCGAGGTAGGTGTTCTTGTATTTATCCAAGACCCATTCTAGTTTATTGTCTTGACAACTTTGAAAATGATGATGATTCGGACGAAGCCAAGGGACAAAAAAAGGAAAATCAATCATTTTTGGACATTATCACCCATTAGAAATGAAATTACAATAATATAAGACCTATTATAGTTTAAAGGTTATTGTCATGAAAGATCTTGGTGTCTTGTGTTGATTGTGTGCCGTGTAGATACATACATACATACATACATACATACATACATACATACATACATAGGTCTTGTGAACTATTTTTGTGTCGATTGTATAGGTATATATATATGCTAGCACATGGCCGAATATACACACATATATGTGGGTACATGTGATATAGATAATCACTAGTTATCTCGGGTATAGGTATAGGTTCTTGTGTGTTAATTTCATAAAACATAACGGGAATTATTCGGTTTTGTGTGGAATGGTGTAGTTTTTCCACATTGGTAATGTCACGTGTATTACTGCTTTGTCCGTACGTAGTAATTGGATATCCGGTTGCTCTCTATTGAGCGTGTGATCGGCTTGGTTGTTCAATGCCAATTGTTTCGGATATTTCGAGTGTTGTATGCGTAAACGGTTGATCTATTGATTTTTTGTAATAGTTCGGCTTTACTAGAGTCCGGTTGACATAGTTACTGTAATAATGCACAAATGAAACGTTGTGAATCTAGTTAAGTGTACGGATATTATCCTGGAAAATTGTCGGGCGTCACACATAAACACCACAAAACCAGGTCTGGACCTTTAGGGATCAAAATAACAACATGGTAAGGGTTTAGGATGGATAACACACCTTAAGTTTTGATAAGGATAATATGAAAGCTTGGAAATGACGGGTTTTTGAGCAAAAATGAGTTCCAGAGGTTGATTATGGTGTGGGAGAGGTTTGGGGCGAGTTAGGGTTTCACAAATGAGGTTTAACAAGTCAAGGGTGGTATTCATAGGTGTTTCTAGTCGTTCCACATGTTACAGACGAGTAAGGCTGCAACAGACCACATAGAAATTTTACTCGTCCCTATTTCAGCTATTGGAGACCACATAGAAATTGTACTCGTCCCTATTTCAGATGAGTACAAATTCTACTCATCCCTAAATCCTTCTACTCTTCCCTGCTGGGGGCGAGTACGATTCCTACTCGTCCCCTGCAGGTGTTTATGGGTTTTTGTCGCGTTAAACACTATTTTAACACATATAAGCACGTATTCACATACCGACAAGTTATATAATGATTGTAAACACATGATGCATGAAAACTAACACGTTCACATTCGTTCACCACTTCCCAGGACTCGAGACTCGCGTGTGTGCATTAAACCTGACGATTATACCAATCCCCAATCCTTGTACACATGGTTATGGGCCAACTCCCAATGAACCCTTGGATCATTGTAACGACTCCCTATGATTCCAAGAACCAACAAAACGACTCAACCGACCCAGTTAAGTATACGGTATGCATGACTAAATAGAGGGACATGTGGGCCATTGTGTGTATCAATGAAATTGACGCTTAGGGGTATATCAACCAGACACATACAGTTAAGAATTCATGATGTTTTTAAATGATAAGATTCTAAATGAAACGAAAGTTGGATCAACGGATACAATCAAATATTAAATATTTTGAAAGCATTTTGCTTTAATTATATTTTTTAGTAGAGATCAATGTTTTAAAAACCGGTTTTTTAACCATACCGGATTGAACTCAGAAATGGTTCAACCGGTTGAACCGGGTTGTATCGGGTGGTTTAACCGGATTGACTACTTAAACCTATAATTCTATAAAATACAACTTCAATTAAAAAAGTAATCCAATAGTACACGATTTCATAATAAAAAATAATTCAAAAGTGAATCCATTATCAAAAAATAATCTAAAACTACCCACAAAAAGTTTTTTTTATATGAAAGGGAATACTAGGTTAAATGTCATTCAAGTGTTAAACACATCAAGTTTATGATTACTTAAAAGATAAAATTTATAATCATCGCCATCCTCATCAACAAAAGTACAACCACATTCGTTTTTTACAATCTTTAATAAGAAGTTCTAGTTACCAATAATCAAAATATACTAAAATTACATAAGATAAGTAACATATATATAAGTCACTTTGTGTTTAAGAAACCAGTTCATTCTCTTTCTCACCACACATGTTATTTATACCTTCACTACAGGTCGATAAAGTCTAAAATTTAACCTTGTGCCGGTACCGGTATAGCGGTATAAACCGGTATACCGGAATTTACCGGCGATTCAAATCCTATACCGTTTTCCCAAAATACCGTACTAATTCGTGCCGGCCAAGCCACCGGTAAGCGGTATAACCGATTCAACCGGCTGGTATAAACCGGTTTTTAAAACATTGGTAGAGATATATAACACAACTTAATTGTGGGGTTTATGCTTCAATTTCTATAGTGTGTCTTTTTGCTGACAAAAGTTTATGTCGCGTCGCCAAGCCAACTGCAAACTTTAAAGGCGTGTATGGATAAAAATACTACTGAGTTAACTGACTTTTTTTTTAACGGAGTTAAAGGGTTGGACTAAAATGATAAAAAATGAAAACCACAGATACACAGATGAGAAATAAAAACATTTGGATGAAAGTGACAATTTTTGACAAACCCTAGGCACTAAATTGGCAATTAACTATAATATAATAGATCTAAATTTAAATCTACGTAAAACGAGTGGTTGTAAATTTATATTTACGTAAATATTTTGTCTAAGTTGAATTTATGTTTACATAAATTTATATTTACGGCGTGTAGCCGTGTAGGTTGTTTGTCTCCCTTGCGTTTTGCTTGGCTAAGTTGAATTTTTAGAATTTATCCTTTCAGTTATATGTAGAATTTTTTTCAACCACTTTTAGTTATTTTTCAAAAATAAATAGTTTATATTTTAGTAATTAAAAAATAGTCTTTTTTTTTTTTTTTTGGTAAAACTCAAGAAAATTGTATTTTCTTTGAAACTAGTATCATCCCCGCGCTATGCGGCGGGAATTTGGTCGGTGCCGCCTAGGTTCCTTACGTAAGTGTACTGTAACAATACTTGGTATAGTAACCAGGAAAGAAAACTTACAAAGAAAGTTACAATATGCCCATAAGAATATGAATACGTGCTTTACATCGATCGAAAACCATAAAAATAAATACATATGTCGTAACCGATAAAGAAAATGTCGAACATAGCAGGATATTTAGGATTTTAGATCAGGTTAACAAATGTAATTATTAAAGAAATATCATATCTAAAATTGAAATAAAAAAAAGTTCAAAAAGGTAAAAAAAACATCAATAAAATAAAATAAAAAAGGGATTGTAGAAGACGTGGCATGAATTTGATCTTAGGTCCTAATGAAAAAAAACATGTATACAATTCATCCTCATTAAAGTTTAATACGTTTAAAAATATATATTTAGTATAATTATTCTTTTATTTCAAACCGGTTTCACAAAACCATCAAACCGCCCAACAAATTCGTTTACCTTCTTTATTTATATCAAACTGTCAAATTATAATACCACACATCAAATTTTAGATGTCTGACAGTTCTCCTTGATGGCAGAAGACAGTGGTGTTAGACTGTTAGATGACCCGACATGCGAGGTTTCAGATGGCCCAATTGACTTTCCAACGAATCTTTCCAATGACTTACGCAGACGACGAAAAGTTTTGGTCCGACTGTCTAACAACGACAGGCAGTTGTACTACTTCACAGAGCATCACCCTATCGCCGAAAACTCGTTTTCACATAATCTTTCTTCGCCGCTGTCTGATGTGCGCGGTTTTAGCAAAATAAAAAGATATCATTTTCCCGGCCAAAAACTTTGATGTTTTAATTCAGAAACTTTGGTTTGGGATAAATGACTGATTTTTACTAAACCGTTTTTACCAAGTTTTAAATTTATAAAGTAAACAATATTTACTTTCGAAACTAAAACCAACACATAGGCAGAAAACCTAACGTGCATAATATAGTTTCTAGGGTAAGTATTGAGTATCAAATTCCAAGATTCACACTTTCCCCTACTCAACCTTTCATAAATTTACTAATCGGGTTTTAAAAAGAAATAAAACGGATGGGTTCTTTGATAAAAATAGTTTTTTGAAAAAGGTTTTGGTTATGTAAAATAAAAAGATAAAAAATAGTAGAGTAGTATATTATGCATATCTCGGGGTCCTTCGATTTAATAGTTAAGTTTATTATTAGAATTAATAATTTAAGTTAATTAATTGTGAGGAAGACGAGAGGGATCTTAAAGTGTCGACTCTTTGATAGTGAAGCGGAGGCTACTACTGCGTAGAATGCTAAACCACTCCAGCATGCGTCCACCTGAGGTCTCCGCTAGGGCCTTGCGTATAGCGGGCTCCTCAAACCGCGGTCAAGTATCTGGTCTTCGAACTCATATTCTTCTTAAAATGGAGGCTTTACTTCCGACCTGGAACAACGTACACCTCGCCTTAGCTCTCGCGTTTCGTACCGAAAGATCTCGCCTTAGGGTCATTCCCGAGTGGTCCAACAACGAATCCCCTAAGAAGGTTAACGATCATGAAGACCGAGGGATCTATATTACAATTGACTCAGGAGACTCGTATCCCCATTGGTTAATGGTGTTGTACTAACGAAAACTAGATAAAGAATCCGTTATTTGTTTATCTTTTAAGTGGCACTTTAATATTTATTGATCAGTAAAATATAAAGTTGTTTAACTGGATGATTGTTAAATAACCCAACCCTTAACCTCCCGAGCTGAATGAAGTCCTTAACAAAGGTGGAACATAATGCTAAAGGCGTATGATATAAGAGATCACTGGTGTGCCCGTAGGAAATCCTCCCGATGCCAAGAAAATCACTCAACTACTGAATAAAATGCTTGATAAAGGTGGAACATAATCCTGAAGGCATATGATCTAAAAAGATCACTGGTGCGCCCGTAGGGAATCCTCCTTTTACCAAGAAGTTTACTCAGTCATCTGGTATGAACCAGAAATGTGTCACTCAGATCTTGCCCACTTCAGAAGTCGTTGCTTAGAACCCGGTTCGGATATCAAAAGCCTAAAGGATCTATCTCACTACCGGTTTCCTCGCCTTGGATCTAGCTCGGGGTTACCAGAAGCTGATTATACCTCTAGTTTATTCTAATTAAGTTAAAGTTTGTTAAATTACTTAGTTAGTCATAATTCAAACCTTCCACCAAGATAAACAAATAAGGATTAGAAGAATATAACAACACAAATAACTAAAAATAAACTACTGATAATAATAATAATAAAAGTCTACAAATCGAAATGGGTACATGATGATAGAAAGATACAACCATAAGACATGATCAACACAAGAACATGGCTGCTCATAGATAAGCTATCCACCTCCAAGTGATATGTAACTCCCTTGATCCGCACGACCCTCCATATTTATTGCATAATTACTCTACGATCCTCTTCTTGGCCAAGCCGATCAAGGTAGGACGAGGCCTAACCATTGAGAGATGTTAGGAGGGCCAGAAGGCCTTCCACAAGACCCCAAGATCTCTGGAAGAAACTTGGAGTTCGGCCCCAAGAGAGCACAAGAAGGGATGAACACATGGTAAGGGTTGGCTTGCTATTTATAGACCTCAAGGGGCTGCACGGCCGTACCAAGTTGTGTCGAGGGCGTGCTTACTGGTTACACGTACGTTTTGTTGCTGCATGGCAGAAGCTGTCTGTATGAAATATCTAAGCACGGGCGTGCAACATCAATTGGCACGGGCGTACTTGTCTGTTCGTCTTTGATTTCTTGTTGTCCAAGTTTGCTGCGTTGTCTTCTAGCGTGCAAGGCCTTCATGCAGGTGAGCGTGGGTGTGCAAGGTCACTCCGGGACTGATTTTTGTGTTGTTTAAGTCCCGGGATTGTCTTCCAATCATATAGGGAACAGGCTTCAAGTCTGGTATCTTCAGGAATCTCCAGTTTTTGTTTGTTTTTACCTGGAAATCCTTTGTTTCCGTCTTGGAGCTCCAATTTCCTGATAAATACAAATAGGAACGAATTAAGCATCAATTATCAATAATATAAGCTTAATTGTAACCTATTTTGGGATTGTTTATGCTTGTTTTTTATGTTAATTCTGTGAGTCATCACAATACCCCACACTTAGACTATTGCTTGTCCTCAAGCAATCACCCACAATACACTAAGGCAAACTGTAGCTAACAAACCCGCAATCCATTTATTTATGTTACGAAAAAAATATAATTGCATGACACGCCTACTTAACCCGTACGATTACGCCCAAACCTATACCTTCTCACAATGTTCACTCATCACTCTGGTTTCATCATTTGGGTGAGTTTTGGGGGTGAACACTCATGTCCGTACCGAAGTCGACTCAAGTCATAGGCTTGTATGCAAATCAAGTCCTCGCCTCCAAACCAACTAAATAAGATAAATCAAGAGGACTTTTATTCGGGTTGTAATGTAGGGGTGTAAAGATAAAACTAACTTTTTATTAACTATATCTACAAGGGGGATGAGTCACCGAACCACGATGGCGCGTCAAGGTTGTGAAGATGACGAAGCAGCAAAGCATGGAAAAGGGCGGCGGGAGCACTAAGCAACATTTTCTGCAGCGATCTTTGACAAGCGTCGGGTGTTTATTTCGAGTTCTTTCATCATGACTATTTCGTCCCTCACCATGTAGTCAATGTTACTTCCTTTTGGCTCGGCTCGGTTTCAAATAGCACCCTCCTGGATCAGTAATGTATACTCCATCTGCGAATGAGTTGAATTGTTGCTACACTTGTCGTTATGAGACCAGTGGCCACACTTCATACACTTGTCATATCTTTTTGCTCGTCTCTTTGCAGCGCTCTTAGATTGTCCACAAAAGGGTGGATTTTGTTCCATCTTCCGCCATAATTTTCTTTCATCTGCAATCTTCTCAAAGATAATTTGTATTATTTCTGGTGGCAGACGTGGCTGAGCAAAGTGGAAACAGCGAAGCAAGTGTTCGTCCAACGGATGCAACTTGAGAAAGCCAGGGGGAAGTAAGAGAGAGATGGGAGATCACAGAAAGAGAGTAGAGAGAGGGCTAAGAGAGAGAGAGAGAAAGAGAGCAGAATTCAAGTTCTTTAGGGTCTCACCGGTCAAAGACCAATTTTCAGCTTTGAAGAATTTTCTTGCTTGGGCTCTCTCTTTTTGATTTCTCTCTTTGGCTCACACTCGCTGTTTATTTTTGCTCTCCCCTACATATTATTATTTTTTTATTTTTTTTTAGAAAATCTCCCTCTTGGTCCCGTCTTGTTTTGTTCCCTCCTTTGTCAATGGTGTTGCTTTTTCTTTAAACTTGAACTTCGCGCCCTTGTTGATGACAAAATCACGAAGTTGTTGTGGTGACGCGTGATCGGGACTCATTTATTGGGTAAAGAAGTGAAAGGCTAAGGCTCAAAGTGGTTTTCTAGGGGGAAGGATTTATTTTTGGGGAGAAACCTAAACAACTCTATCAATTTTATTTTAATTACCTGTTTTAAAACAAGAAAATGCATAAACACACAAGTTCTAACCGAGTCGGACTAAGGTCGGAAATATCTCGAGAAATGAAACGAGCAATCAATATATGTTGTATATCTACAAGTGTGGTGCTCGTGTAAAGGCTCAAGAAACTCACACGGACAAGAAGGTAGGATAAGGTAGCGGTTTCAAGCATAACTTTCGGGTTATTTTTCACTTGCCATGCAACCTATTTTTCTACTTGATTTTATTTTATTTAAACGGATCTATTGGGTTTAATTAACATCATCTAATTTCGACTGTCTTTTTAACGTGAACCGTTCGGCATAAATGCCTAATAGTGTCCAATCAGACGAGTCTAATACACTATACAAACCTGCTAAAGTGACTGTGAATGACGCTACGGGTATCAAACTGCTAAGAGGGTACCGGAAAACCACAATCAAATGACAAAATGACACGTGAGATAAAATAAAATAAGCAGCAATAACGGTCCACCCCACACTTAAAATTTTGGTATAAGTTTTAAGTGCGGAAATAGAAAAAGGCAAGAGAAACTAATACTCCCCTGATAACGACGAATCCACTCGTGTCCGAGCGAAACCTGCATCCTCCACAGAGAGACGTCGAAATAGCGGCTCCACAAATAGCATACTGTCCTCGAACTGTCCTAAAATACTAGAAAAGAAAATAAAATAAAAGTAACAAAGATAAATAAAAACTAAGTCCTAGGATAGATACTAGTGCTGAAGCACTAGCGGGTGATACGTGTCTGGCATGCACCGAGCATGCGAATAAAACCAAGATCCAAAGTATCAATACAGTCATTCAATCACAACCACAAAAGAAAAAGAAAAATAAAAAGAAAATAATGTTGATGCACTTTATGTGGACGTCACTGTCGAATAGACTAGGGTTGAGTCTTGTATGGTATTACATGAGATTGTGGTGATCCATAAGGGCATTTTATGGATCTGATGCATTTGTAAATATAGGCCAAAACATAATGTCCAGGTTCGAACCTACGGTAAGGGCGAATGTGGAAACATTCCACATTCGACCTATACTAAGGGGCGAAAGTGGCTTTGTGTGTTGGACTATAAATAGCAATCTCATGTGTTGGTCTTCATTTGTAGATTTGAGATTGTGCTTTGAATGCTCTCAAGGGGGAGGTCATGCCCGACCTCCCCCGGCCCCGAGATAGATGTTTATCATACTGATGACAGTGTCTGTAACCGTTTCTGTAGTAATATGAATCTGTGATGACGTTGTTTTCGTTAATTTCTGTCTCGTCTCGAATCTCCCATCTAAAATAGAGCTGAATTTGCTTAATCGATCCGTGAATTCGGTTCCTAACCGGATTCTCAAATAAAATAGTGTTTTTTGTCAACAAACTGTCAGGAAATGCCTAGAATCCCCGAACAATACAAGGAGAAATTCAATCTGAGTGGCTGCAGCGTGAAGGGGATCTGGAGCAAGTGCACAAAGTCATGAATGTATCAAGTCCGTCCAAAATACTGCGAAACCAACCTCTCCACGGCCGGCTTCGTTGGCCCTGCAATGAATCTGACAGCGGCCCGACTGTGACTGTGACTATAACTGATGACTCTGCGTCCCATGCTTCTTCTGCCTCATCGTACTCAGTATCCTCATACCACAACCTCTGCTTGTTATCTATTAGCCTCAAAACCTGGTCGAACCAATCTGCTACTCCAATACAGGGGTCGGATCCTTCCTACCATCGTTAATTGATCTGAGTTCTGGAGATGAAGTATCTCCAGACTGGTGGCTATGAGCGTAATATAAGGTCCCCCAAAGATGTGGTCGGAAGCAGTAGGTCCCCAACATTTGGTGAGGAGTTTGGCCACCGCGTTGGAAAGGTTACAGTGCCGGTTTCTGATGATGCCGAAGAGATAGAAAACCTCCTGCTCGTGTACTCTATCCGTATGATCCGTGTGGCATCCCAAACTGTTGGCAACGATCAAATATAACCACCGGTGGAAAGGCTCTGGGAAACTAGACCTCTTACGCCTCCTAGGAGTGTAGGGGGCTTTGGAGATTTGTCTACAGAAATCCTTTGGCTGAACATTGCTGGGCCAATCTAACAAGCTCTCAGTGAATATCGGTGTGTGAATTTCCCTTTGTTGATAAAGTCCCAATCTAACCCTAAATTCTGCCAATGTCATAATGTACCAACACCTACCCAACCTAAACCGCAAACACTGCCTTGTGATTATTTCTTCAGATGTAGCAGGCGGTTCATCGGTAAAGAAAGCTAAGAAATCCAAGGTTGTTTCCCGATATGTATGCTCATATATCTGGAAGAAGTGATGCCAGTGGGTTGACAACATGTTGTAGAATCAAGGGTCCATTCCCACGGATCTCACTGAATCATAATCTACATAGCGATAATCTCCAATTTGCCGGAGCTGAAGGACAAGCAACCTCCTGTAGGCTTCCAGTTCCTCATTTTCCTGGTCAAAGTACAGCCAGGGATGGATGTCATCTGAGATGGAGTCTTCTGCTTCAGCCATCTGGTGTGGTGGCATCTCTAGAGTGACAGACCTCCTCGCCATTTCCTGTAAAACACAACAGAATCGGTTCAGTTTCACAAACTTAAATATTTTTGCAGAAAATAGACAGTTTAGGTCCAGTAGCTGCAAGCCCATGCTCAACTGATGAGCATGGCCATGCGGCGCAGTTTGCAGCCAGTGTTCCTACTGGTTCAACTGTTTAAACTGGTTTTTGCCTAAAACACCCTAAAACTAATTTTAAACTGCAAAAGTAACTTCAATTTTAAAACTTAAAAAGTTCTGGTGCTGTTTTAGAGCTGAGCACACCCCGGCACAAGGGTTGCACGGCCGTGCTCAGTCTCTCAGGTCAGACTGGTTACGCGGGAAATTTTTAACAGTTTTTCTAGCCAAGCACGCCCTGCACACTGCTGTGTACGGTCGTGCTCGTCACTTATGAGACGGTTTTTCAAACCTGTCAATTTTCTTGAAACATTGTTTGCAAAGTTTCTCAAAATTTTAACCCACATTACCTTCCTAGCACTACCCTAATCGTTTTCCTAAAGTTTCAGGCAAACATTCGGGCTAAAAACACTAGAAATCTAAGGTTTTCTCCAAGAAACTAAACTACTCAAAACTCAAGAATCTGGATATAAAACACATAAAGGATGTTAGGGGTTGATTATACATACATTATATTGAAGATTGAAGCCTGAAATGGGGGGAAATGGTGGAAAAATGGAGATTTTTGGTGGTTGGCAACAGTAGGGACGAGTTTGGGGAAGAAGGTGAATGGTTTGAAAAGTCAAATGCCCTTTTAAAATCCAAAAAAGTTTGTCTGCACGTTTGGCACGTGCGTGCCATATGGAGTGGCACGGCCGTGCTCAGCTGCACGACTCCCATTTTTTGCGTTTTTCAATTTTAAAACTGTTTTTAAGGGTCCGGTTTTCAAATTTTTACTCGGGTTTCCCCAAAATAATTTTTAAAACCCCATTTTAAGTTCAAAAACAGTTTAACTTTTAAATTTTTGAAAAACTGCACTCGGTCTCATTTTCCACATTTTCTGCATTTACCTGGCGATCTTCAAGGGATGACAAACCAATCTCTAACGAAAATAAAGAAGAAACAAAAACCATCCAAAATGAAAGTTGATGACGGTGGTTTCAGCTGTCTTCACTGGAATTCTCCAAGGTGGCCAATCTGGAAGCAAACCTACAAAGAAAAACCAAAACTACCACAATCATAAAAAATAAAGCAGAAATAAAATGAAAAATAAAAATAAATAAGACCAAAAGCAAAAGGAAAAATAAAGTGAAAATAAAAAATGAAAAAGAAAAATAAATCGATCAGTTAAGTGACATGGGTCTATCTTTGGAAACAAATGTGGTCCCCGGCAACGGCGCCAAAAACTTCATGTACGTGGTTTTAGCAAAATAAAAAGATATCATTTTCCCGGCCAAAAACTTTGATGTTTTAATTCAGAAACTTTGGTTTGGGATAAATGACTAATTTTTACTAAACCGGTTTTTACTAAGTTTTAAATTTATAAAGTAAAGAATATTTACTTTCGAAACGAAAATCAACACAAAGGCAGAGAACCTGAGTGCATAGTATAGTTTCTAGGGTAAGTATTGAGTATTGTATTCCAAGGTTCATACTTTCTCCTACTCAACCTTTCATCAATTTACTGATCGAGTTTTAAAAAGAAAAATAAAACGGATGGTTTCTTTGATAAAAAATAGTTTTTTGAAAAAGGTTTTGGTTTTGTAAAATAAAAAGATAAAAATAGTAGAGTAGTATATTATGCATATCTCGGGGTCCTTCGATTTAATAGTTAAGTTTATTATTAGAATTAATAATTTAGGTTAATTAATTGTGAGGAAGGCGAGAGTGATCTTGAAGTGTCGACTCTTTGATAGAGAAGCGGAGGCTACTACTGCGTAGAGTGCTAAACCTCTCCGGTGTGCATCAACCTGGGGTCTCCGCCATGGCCTTGTGTATAGCGGGCTCCTCAAACCGCGGTCAAGTATCTAGTCTTCGAACTCATCTTCTTCTTAAAATGGAGGCTTTACTTCCGACCTGGAACAACGTACACCTCGCCTTAGCTCTTGCGTTTCGTACCGAAGGATCTCGCCTTAGGGTCATTCCCGAGTGGTCCAACAATGAATCCCCTAAGAAGGTTAACGATCATGAAGACCGAGGGATCTCTCTTACAGTTGACTTAGGAGACTCGTATCCCCATTGGTTAACGGCGTTGTACTAACGAGAACCAGATAAAGAATCCGTTATTTGTTTATCTTTTATGTGGCACTTTAATATTTATTGATCAGTTAAATATAATGTTGTTTAAATGGATGATGGTTAAATAACCCAACCCTTAACCTCCCGAGCTGAATGAAGTCCTTGACGAATGTGGAACATAATCCTAAAGGCGTATGATAAAAGAGATCACTGGTGCGCCCGTAGGGAATCCTCCCAATGCCAAAAAAAATCACTCAACTACTGAATAAAATCCGTGATAAAGGTGGAACATAATCCTGAAGGCGTGTGATACAAAAAGATCACTGGGTGCGCCCGCAGGGAATCCTCCTTTTACCAAGAAGATTACTCAGTCATCTGGTATGAACCAGAAATGTATCACTCAGATCTGGCCCACCTCAGAAGTCGTTGCTTAGAACCCGGTTCGGATATCAGAAGCCCAAAGGATCTATCTCACTACCGGTTTCCTCGCCTTGGATCTAGCTCAGGGTTAGTAGAAGCTGATTATACCTCTAGTTGATTCTAATTAAGTTAAAGTTTGTTAAGTTACTAGGTTAGTCATCATTCAAACCTGCCATAAAGATAAACAAATAATGATTAGAAGAAGATAACAACACAAATAACTAAAAATAAACTACTGCTAATAATAATAATAAAAGTCTACAAATCAAAATGGGTTCATGATGATAGAAAGATACAACCATAAGACATGATCAGCACAAGAACATGGCTGCTCATAGACTATCCACCTCCAAGTGATATGTAACTCCCTTGATCCTCATGACCCTCGATATTTATTGCATAACTACTCTACGATCCTCTTCTTGGCCAAGCCAATCAAGGTAGGACGAGGCCTAACCATTGAAGGATGTTAGGAGGGCCAGAAGGCCACCCACAAGACCCTAAGATCTCGGGAAGAAGCTTGGAGTTCGGCCCCAAGAGAGCACAAGAAGTGATGAACAAATGGTGAGGGTTGGCTTGCTATTTATAGACCTCTAGTGGCTGCACGGCCGTGCCAAGTTGTGTTGAGGGTGTGCTTGCTGTTACACGAACGTTCTATTGCTGCATGGCAGAAGCTGTCTATACGATATGTCTAAGCATGGGCGTGCAACATCAATTGGCACGGGCGTGCTTGTCTGTTTGTCTCTGATTTCTTTCTCTCCAAGTTTGCTGCGTTGTCTTCTCGCGTGCAAGGCTTCGTGCACGTGAGCGTGGGTGTGCAAGGTCACTTCGGGAATAATTTTAGCGTTGTTTAAGTCCCGGGATTTTCTTCCAATCATACAGGGAACAGGCTTCAAGTCTGGTATCTTCAGGAATCTCCAGTTTTTGCTTGTTTTTACCCGGAAATCCATTGTTTCCGTCTTGGAGCTCCAATTTCCTAAGAAATACAAATAGGAACGAATTAGGCATCAATTATCAATAATATAAGCTTAATTTTAACCTATTTTGGGACTATTTATGCCTGTTTTATATGTTAATTCTGTGAGTCATCACTGTCATGACTCCAACAACGACAATGTTGAAGATGCAGCGAGGTCTGCTCGAGTTTCAGAAACTCCGACGAGGTTCTAGTGAAGTTCAAGACAACAGCTCGTAGGTTCCATGTCTCATATCTCATCTTATCGATGATGGTTTTGAGACTACTTTGATGTTTATCGAACTTGCATTCATGAGGTTCGTTTGTTTTGCGTCGACAGTGATTCCAGTGATGACAACGAAGAAGACAGAAGGAAGATATATTTGGTTGTTGCTAAAGGAAACATCTAACCCGAGGCTTTTTCCGGCGTACAGATCGGCCTTGTACAACAACAATGATGGATAATAGGTACGTTCAGTGAGAATAGGATTGTAGATTGGTGAAGTGCTGCAGTAAAAGACAAAAAATTGCCTAGCATGAAAAAAAAAAAAAAAACCCACTCAGCACATGACAAACAAAGAAGAACCGCTAAAGCAACCAATGCTGATTTACAACTGTTCACAATTTGTTTTGTTAGTTTATATAAATAAGTTCTACTTAAGAGGTGTTTAGATATGATTTTTAAAACTTAGGGGGAAGGGGCACTTGTTGAATTCTTTTTTCACTTAACTGATTTTAACCAATCATGCACTGTCACATCACTTCACTGATTTACTTCACTAAAACACTTTTTGTAGGCAACACTCCACTGATTCTTTTATTTATTTTTATTTAAATTCAAATCTAATCTTTGTTTTTTTTAAATTTACCCGGTTTTACCACCAAACGGTCAGATTTCTCATAAACCGTTCTACCAACACGGTCAAAAATAACTATGTGCATTAAAATCGGTTTCTTCTAACCGTTAGAAAATATTGAATTTCACACGCAAAACGGTTGAGATTTTTTTGTATATAAACCACCATACCACGGTGGTGAAAACACACTTCAACATCAACAACACTCACACCTTCAAAATGACTCGCTGGACCAAAAATGAAGAAATGGCTCTGGTTGTGTGCATTAAGGACGCACAAAAGACCCATCCTTGCAACGGCAACCCCGTAGAGGCTCCGGAGGTAGGGAAACAGGCTTCTGGGACCGTGTCTTGGCTGACATCAAACAACAAGTCGGCGAAAGCGACCGCACAATTGAGAGCTTACAGAGAAAATTGACCAATCTAAACAACGAATGTGGTCGGTGGACCACCTACTACGAGCGCGCCATGAGCCGGCACCCAGGCATTGTGCCAGAGTTGGTTGTGTAGTTGACCCAGGTGAACAATGCGGGTCGTTACCGCGACAACTTTCAGTATCTCCAAGCCTGACAACTCATGCGTCAACTCTGAGCTTTATTTTATATGTTTTGATGTATTTTTATTTATGTTTAATATTAATAAATTATGTTTTATGTTTTATGTTTTATGTTTTATGTTTTTGTTTATGTTTTTTATTTACTTTTGTTTTTATTTATATTTAAAAGACATGATTTAAATAAAAAAATAACCAAAATGTTGTTTGAGAACGGTTATAATAAAAAAGTTGAATTATACTAATTTAAAATTAAAAAATAAACGGTTACCAGCCCGTTAGAAAAAACCAGGAAACGGTTCACGAAAACCCTACCAGCACGGGTGGCGGCGGTGTTACCGTGCTGGTAGTGGGTTACCCGTGACCATTAGTGGTGACGCCCCCACTTATATTAATTACGTAAATTCTTGTCTCAATTCTAATTCGCGAAAAAACTATACCTTGTAATTGTTGGAAAAACAGTAGTGAAAATGATTTTTCACTAATTTTGAACTCAAATAAATGTTATATATGCGTTATATAAATAATTAGGGGTGCATCGGTAAAAAGCTCGAAATGAGTCAAGCATTATCGAGCTCGAGCCAAGCTTGAGCCTAAAACAAAGCTCGTTTATTTATCGAGCCCAAGCCTGGCATGTGAACCTCGTTAGGCTCATCGAGCCTAGTGTAATATTAGTTTTTTTTTAATATTTAATAATATTTACCACTCATTTAAAGTCGTTTAGTAAACAACCCCCAGCTCGAGCTTTACTTATCGAGCTCACGAGCCTAAATGAACAATTATTTATATTATTTTTATTTAATGTATTAATTAATTAATAATAAACGAGCCGAGCCCGAACCGAACTCGAGGTTGAGAAATTGTCAACGAGCCGGGCTCGAGCTTAGGCTCGGCTCGTTTGCAAAAAAATTATTTCCGGGTTTGTGTACCACATTGTGAGATTATCACAACGAACCAAACCACGTCCAAAATAGAGTTAAGATGAATAAGATATCAAAGCTTGATAGTTGTAGGATGGAAAAACCAAAGATGAGAAAACGGATTAAGTTTTGTCCCACATTAGTGGGATGACAAAACATGAAGTGGTTTATAAGATGGAGCACTCCTTGCATATTGTTTAGCTTGAGCCAAACACTAGTAGGGACCCTAAAGGGTGCGATTCGCACCCTTAACTCACACTCGCACATGCGCGCGTGTGGTGTGGGCGTATTGGCGCAATGTGGCGTTTTGATGACGCACTTTGCACTTCGCACACTCGTAATGCCGAGAGCCGCCTTTGTATTTTTGACCGCATGCGCGTGGTCTGGTGCACAGGTTGTGTGGACCAAGTGGAAGGTGATGTGGCTTTGCGTGCATAACCAGTTGCTCCTGGTCCGCGTGGGTGCGTATTCACATGGTGGCACGCACAAGACTAGGTGTCGTCCAGGTCCGTGCAGGTACAAGGCATACTAGTACGCGTCTACGTGGTCCGCAGATGACGTGGCATGTGCGAGTCCAAGTGGTGCGGATTCATCTACTGCGTGCTTGCACACGCGCCACCTGTCTTCCACTAACGAGCTACTACAGAGAAACTGTTTCAAATCATGTCATTAGTACAATAAGAGTTTTAGTTTGACACTTCAAATGAATTCAATCCGTTTAATTGCAACTTAATATTGTTTATTACAAGATTAGTTATGTTGTAAATTATGATATTAATAATAATATGTTTCGTTTTGTGAGTAAAAATATGAGTAGTGGTATCATATTTTGTAGAGAGAAATTATCTAAACACGAAACTATACAAACATGTTCTCATCAACATCAACTTTGAGAGGAGTACTCTCAATCTTAGAACAACTTTATCTTTTTCATAAAATCACGAACACCATGATAACTCGATGTTATATCTAGCATGAGAGCCATTTCCAGCAGTACATCATGGTACCAGTTGTTGTACCCCGGGAGACAAACCGTCTGAGAGGAGACGCGGAATATGTTTTAAAGGAAGCGTGTCAAACAAGTGCCTCAACCAAAAACATCAACTTTTTGGTTTTCCCTATTCTTACAGTGGAGCTTTCGTACGAGATGACATGGTTGAAGTTTTCTGAAGACATCGACTTGAATCAAAATTCGGTACATTTTGTTTGTATCTTTCTTTGTTTATTTAGTTTTTTAAACGGTATTGTACTTTATATTTCTTACGAATAACAAGAGCATCGTTATTATAAATGATTTTAATAAAATAATGAACACACCTCCTATAGTAATAAGTAATGTGTTGCAATCTTATGTTATCTATACTACATTATAAAGGAGGAGGTATGGGTAAATATGTCCAAGTTGTCCAAAGTTAAGATGGTATACCAAATGTCCTTTACAAGTCTCTAATTTTTTTGTCATTTTCTTCCTTTTATGCCCTCATGTACAACCTTTAATACTAATTGTATATATCTCTAATGCACTCTTTGTATCCACATGAAGATGTAACCCCTTCAGAAACACCATAAACACCCAATTGAATGCTGTAATCCTTGAAACCCCACAATGCTCTTTATCTTCACTATGTTATTTTTTTTCTTCTGAAAGTGGTTAAAAATAAATATATGAATATTTGGTAAAATGATGGCCCTTTGTGCTAATGCATATCACCAAAAGAAGAATACATCAAGTTGTAACAAAGCTGTTTTTTACATTACTTATGTTCAGAAGCAATGAAGCATTGATCTATGCATTATATAACATCCCTAATTTGCATTATGTGTTGGTTGGTTTCACTTAAATTTATAAATTTAAATTAGTGGATTTTGTGTGAATACCAGTTTAAATTGCTAGATTTGTGTGATTGCCACCCATCACCACCACCTACCCATTGCCACCGACACGACCATGACCTCACCACCTACGCGTCGTTATTGCAACTAGCCACTATAAAAAGAAATAAGAAATGCAGCGGGAGAACACTATTTTAGAACATCTTTGTCATTCATAAGATTGACCACTTTGTAAAAATTGTACATCTACATCTACATGTGTCATGACCACTTTACAAATATTGTTTTTAGATATAACAATTAATGACTATCATTGTTTAAACATTGGAATAATTATAATATTTTTTTTCTACATGTAATGTAGCACAACAAAAGGACAAAGTACAACCGATAGAAAATTTTGATGGGCAAAAAGAAGTACTAATAATTGAAGTGCCTGCACTTTTGGTTGATTAACCGAAAGAGAAAACAAGAATTTTGGATCAGATGTATTGATTGGTGAAGGTTCTATTGGAAGGGTTTGCCAATAATAGTGAAGAAGAGTAGTGTTTACCTAAAAAGACGTCCATGAAATTTTATTCCACCTAATGTACTTGTAAGATGATTTTTTTCCTCTATTATTTCTCTTGACATAAATTTTATGAATTCAGACCACTAGGCTTGTTAGCTATATTCATTTAAGTGAATTAAGGTATTGGCTTATTTCTATGTCGCATGCTTTCACCAATTATGATCCATTCATGGTAAGCCGACAGTCTATATTGTTTGAGACTTTGAGATAACGGTACGGATTTGGCAATTTCAATATTCGGTCAACAGTTTATAACCTGGATCGGGGTTGTGTAAAGTGTAAACGCCCATTTATTTTTTATACATATTCTTTTTGGAATGTGGTTATGTTTAGAATTCACCCACAAACCCCATACCACAAACCCCAACAACTAGAAGGCGACAAAACAAACACACCCGCTACAACGCGTAGGCATTTACACTAGTAATTCTATAAGTCCAAGATTCTTATTATTTATTTATTTATTTTCACTTCACTTATTTCATCCATTCATATTCTTTTTCTTATTTTATAAAAAGTTAAACGGAAAAAGAGAGTAGAAGAAACATACTATAGTACTTATACTAGTTATTGACACGCACGTAGTCATGTCTTAACTGAAAATATTGTTTCACAATTCTTAAATCTATAAAAAAAAAACAAAAAAAAATCTAAAAAAAAATCTAGAACCCAACATGTAACCTATTCGACCCAAGTGCTATTTGACCCCTGTTGTTGGTTAGACCACCCGTAGTGAAGAGGTGAAAGGGACGTTAAATGCCCCATTCGCGCCCCTTTAGTGCCCGCACACCGCCCCAGGGGGCGTTAAGCTTCAAAAGTGGATTATGGCGCGAAATATTTCACGAGTGATTCGGGCGTGAATCTTTACCTTTTGAGATAAGCCAATGAGAGTGGAGGGGGGCGCCAAATTTGACGAACGATTACGTTTGGTCTTAGAAGAATCATCGGATTCAATGGTGAATGTGATTTTTACATATTAAACTATAACTATTGGAAAATCGACTGATATATAAGACATTAAGACCCCTCCTTAATGATTGGATAGAACATGAGAGGAGGAAAGTTCTTTCCTTTTCATACAAGACTAATTCTTTTACTTCAATCCTAAGATGACATCTTCCATTCACATTGAATCCACCTAATTATAAAACTAATGAGTCACCTTCAAATAGGTTGAACATGAAATGGAAACACAACCTACTAATTATTTACAAATTTATGCACCCTTTGTGTGCATGTTCATCAAGTTAGATGGAAATATCATATGGTGGCGGTGATGGTGGTGGTGTTACCGATGGCGAATCGCGGAAAGCACACGTGGCAATGGCATGTGTGCAAGTGTTCAGTGGAGGATATCATGTGATCACGAAGGTAGCTCTAAACGGTGGAGTGGATGAGATTGTTTTCTGCTTGTATCGTGACTTTATCGCCCTCTCTATCCTTGCACCAATAGCCTATCTACGTGAAAAGTTAGTTATCCATCTTTTTATTCTCTTTTAAACGGCTTGCTAGACCGGTCAATTTAGCGAACCCGGTTGTTTTAACCATCCTTCCATACCATTATATTTAACTGGTAAAAGTAATTTTTACCGAGTACAATGTAGCATTTTGCTACAATTTATTTCATAAGTGTGCACATCTCGTGTTGATTTTTCTTAAAATTGAAAGTTTTGTTTAATGGAAATGTCTTAGCCTTCAGCTTGGTTAATTCGATTTTGCGTATTAGTTAAATATACAAAATAGTTCGAAAATAGTTTAGTTATAGAGTAGGCTTTAGTATTCAAAAAAGGGTAGTGATTCAGCTTATTGCCTGTTTACACGTCACTCACTTGTAGTTCTTGTTGGTTTTTAATGAAAACAAATTAAAAAAAACTAGTAACATACTTTCACAAAGAACTTCTAAGATAGAATAACAAACATTCAAATAAAATCATAAATATATGATAAGGTTAGGTTCACTTAATTTAATTGTTGGATTCCATTTTATAGCTTAGTTTTGGATACGTCTTAACAAAATTTGAATCCAAATAATCAAGTGGGTTCAATTCGGAACTCTGAAACCTTATGGAGTCCTAACTGAAACCAACTGCCTCAAATGAGCCCGACTTAACAATCAAATAGTATCATCTCATTTTTACCTAAACTAAGCCCAATGAACCCGAGTTATAAGGGACACTCAAAAAATGAAACCAATAAACCCAAAATAGAGAGACACGCTCATGTCTTCGGTTTCAATCTCGGGTTCACCATGAATAATTCTCAACCCGAGCCATTTACAAGGATAGTCCCCTTCCAACCTGTTGAACCGAACCCCATCCCGAATTCAAATTTTGGTTTGGGTAACTCCTATATTCTAACATGAATTCTAATTCAGTTGGAATCGAATTTACACTTTTTTTTTTTACAATAAAGTTGGTTACGAAAATATTATCCAAATTAATAATTTCCGCTGAATCTGGTTTGTTCTTCTTGTTTCCTGGCAAATTTACCCATAAGACTGATGTTGTCAGTAAACCGCCTAACAATTACACAAAACTCCAAAACTCAACACACTTGCATCCTTAAACACTTGCAATACAAGATGATCTTGTCATCTCTCTCATCAAAACACAGTCAACCCAATAATACTTTATTATTATTATTATTATTATTATTCCGGATTACCAAATCCCATAAACTTCACACCTACTCATCACATCTCTCGATTCGTATACCCGGTTACAAAACATCATGTCGTCAGCCGGTGATGAACCATGGAAGGCACACACGGCAATGGTATTCGTTCAATTATTCAACGGAGGCTATCATGTCATCACCACCGTAGCTTTAAACGGCGGAGTCAACGAGATTGTGTTCTGTGTCTACCGTGATATCCTTGCCCTTGCGCTTCTAGCTCCCCTTGCCTACTTCCGTGAAACGTTGGTTCATTCTCTTTTATTTATTTATTTATTTATTTACTGTTTTGTATATAATGGATTTACTTTCAGTTATATGAGTCTTTTAAAGATTGGGGCTTATATTACGGGTAGTATTACTTGCAAGCAAATCCCATTTATGGTTTTTGTTTGCATATAATTTTTTCTGTATTCTATCCAACTCTTGTTTTGTAGGTGCTGCGCAGCTCCTTATTTACGTAGGAGCCGTAAATGTTTTAATCGTTTTTGCTGTGATGTTCATAAAAGGCTTAGAATATCCGAAATGCACATCGCATTGGAAAAATATGAGTCTGATAGGGATGAGTTTACTGTTGGATTCAGAACTTGAGATTAATTAGTTAACACAGTCATTTTGATTTATTTGTACTTAACAATGTACGTTATCTATCTGGTAATCATATTAGAGAAAAGTAACAAGAGTTGATTACCTTATATTTTGGAGACCGGTAGATACTCAAAGGTGTGCTTGATTTGATTATTGAATTTGAGCATAACTGGGAGAAACTGCTGCCTGTATTTTGTTTTGTGTTACTTATCGTTTCAACAAAAATATTATTTGGGTCCTATCTAATTAACACTCCAAACGAGTATGAGAAAGTTGGTTTATCCTTTTTATATAGGACATTGGTGTTATGTTATCTGCTTGGAACTGCGATTTTTGGTTTCACTTGTTAGCAGGGTCTGATCTACGCTTTAGGGGCGGGTACAGTAGTATCTTAGGTGGACTGTGTAGCATTGCTATTTGTGAGATTTACTGGGTATGATTGATTGATTGATCTAATTGTCAACATATAGTGTATGTCTAATCTCCTGTCTCACTCTTAGATTTAATTTACTCTTACCTACCTATTAAACGAGGTTGGTATTCATGTTTAGAGAGGGATATTTGGAATATGTTTTTTTTTTAGATGGCATATCAGCACCATGTACAGTTAGATCTTTTTGGTTCCGAAGTTTTAGTATTGTTTATCATCCCACATGCTGGTAAAGAGTTTCAGGTGTGTGTGACTGTTAATTGTTATTGTACAGCATCATGCGACCAAATATGTTAATTGGTATGCATAAGTGCATAACCCAATCTCCTTTTTATATCTGAAGTGTTTCACATTCATAGATACCCATTATATTGTATATTAATATCATTGGCCTGTAATCATCACTTGTATCATCTGGGAATTGTGATTAAACAGAAGTTGGTTTATATTTGGGTGGTTGTAGGAGAATCAGACCAGCTATGACTAGAGAGTTTCTCTTCACCTTCTTTCTTCTTGGGCTGACTGGGTAAGTCTATTATCTGCATCGTTGTCATTCTTATTGTTTCTTTTTGGTTAATCCTATACTAATAAGACACTTATCATATTTCTCTCGATTTATTTGTGATTTATTTATCTTCCTTAACCATAAATAGGATATTTGGGAACCAACTTTTGTTTCTTGTTGGTCTTGGCTACACAAATCCAACATATGCTGCGGCCTTACAACCTTCGATTCCTGTCTTCACGTTTATACTCGCTACAATTATGGGGTATGCTGAACTGATTTTTCTTTTACTTGGGTTTTTCATTAATGTCAACGATTCTGTAGATTTGACATGTTTCCTTTCATGTTCCCTTTTAATTCGTTTTTCAAAAGAATACAACATCATTTTATATTGTCTTGTGGTCTCATTTTACACAGCCTGTATAATATTGACACATACACTTCTCTTTGAAAGAAATAGACCACCCTGAATATTTCAAGTTCAATACTGAAGAAACAATAGGTATCACGGAGATTACGTGTAATCTACGTGGGGTTAATACCTACGTTCGTCCGGATTAATCCTTTACCCAAACCGTGTGGTTAAACCCGTTTGATAATAATGTAAGTGTGTGTGTGGTGAAAGTAAGTGAGAACACAAGATATAAGTGGTTCGGTCGAGTAATGACCTACGTCCACTGTGAATAGCCGATAGTATTATTGATGATCGAATACAAAGATTACAAGTGAGTATACTAGGCTAGCAATGACTGTTTTTTGGATCCCCTTAGCAAGGAGAGGTATCCTTGTATTTATAGGAGAACTCGTGGGCTTGATCGAAAGGCCCACGAGTAACCATTCTTTATTGGGCTTGGTCTGGGCCCAAGTCCAATGTTCCCCCTGGAATAGGCGGGAGAACAGGTGTACTGTTCATGACGTCATTGGGGCAGCATGGTTGTTGCTCGAGGCAGACACGTGGCGATCTGTGGTTGGCAGACGGCGCCCCTGTCAGTCGTTGACCATGCTCCTGACAGCAGCAAGGTATGTCTGCTGTTTACTGTAGACGCTGGTATGGTGGAAGCATGGCTGCAGCCATGCTGCTGTCCTTGTCTTGTAGTTGTTGGACCACTTTGCCACCTGTAGCTTTCCTATTGGCGCGTACCCTGTCAGTGATCTTTGTGAATCTTCCTTTTGTTGTCTTCTGTACTCTGTACGATGATTGTCAAGGGAAGATTCCGCGTGTGATGGTACGCGCTTATCAGGTGATGCTATTGCTTATCAGTTGTTGTTCTTGCGCGCCTCCCTGCATGTACTGCTCGTTGCGCCCCGTTGGTTCCTCGCGCCACTGATTGGCGCGGGGAAGCTGAGTTATGGGGATAGGGATGCCTCTTCCGCCTGGATTAGGCTCCCTATCCCTTCAAATACATATTTAAAGTAGTTCATACATGTAGAAACTTATACAACCCAAAATATCTTCTGGCATATTAAATTGTTTTTTCTTTTCACCTTAAGATTCTTAAAATTGGTGTTACAAAATTTCTTGTCCATCTAAAACATGCACCTGCTTATAAGTATGTACAACATATACGCTTATACATACGTACATGTGTATGTGATGGCACATGTATGTATGTGTGTATCCATGCATACATGTATATAATTGTATATACATGCATACATGTGTATAGCTACATGTATTTATGATATGTTAACTTGGTTTAAAAAAGCGCGTCTCGCACAAAAGCGACGAGGTCTAAGCGCATCGCGCAAAGCGCAAAAAGCGTGGGATTTTCGTACCCGATGCGCACACTAATTATATATTTTTTTTTATATATCCCATAAATATCCCGTGAATTTTTAGCTTCATTTACCCAAAATATAGCTATAAATAAAGTTTTTATGTGATATTTTAAACAAATCTCTGCAATAAGTTATCATATTCTAATATAAAAAAAAAAACGAATCTCTGCGCCGGGGTATAAATCTAGTGCCATTACAAAATATTATATAATGTCAAATGAATTCGGAAGTTTGTAATTGATTATTCTAAAAATAACTAACATGAAATAAGGAAAAAAAAGTTATTTATTGAAATATCGAACGCATTAGTCTAATGGTTATGTGATGCGTTAAAAAATTAATGGGTATATGATCGGGTATATAGTTCGGGTATTTGGGTATGTAGTTTCGGGTAATGGGTCGGGTATCACCTAATCCCAGGCCCGACCTAAACCCACAATTTTTTTTAAACTAATCCCAAACTGACACAATACCTGTCGGGTTACAAAAAATACTCGTTTTTTTCTCCGTTTTTTATATAGCACTATGGTACTCGTTGGAAAGATAATAAAACGCTCGTTAATTTAGTGTAATTTTTTTCTTTAAAAAATCTCGTATATAAAAGACATTAACGTTTAAAAGTTATGGGAGGAAACATGAGAGAGAAAATAATAAAGGTTTAATATTTACATTTAGTAGATTAGGTATTTAATAGATTAGGTTAAATCATATTTAAACCATATTTATTCTTTTTTTTTAATTGGTCTAGAGTTGCCACATCACATCCTATGTGGCATCTCTCAAAGGAGAGATTGCATAATATTAAATTTTGCCAAAAAAGCGCCTGAGGCGCGCGCCTTTGGGAAATTGGGTAGGCGCGCTTTTTAAAACCCAGTTAAACATATTATTCTTAAGCATAATCGCACCACATACCAAATAGCATATCTAAATGCAATATATGTAATATATATGTTGAGCTCACATGATTTGATGTACATGCAGTGTAGAAACATTAAATGTGCTCAAGATTGAAGGCCAGGCAAAGGTTGGAGGTACACTTGTTTGTGTTACTGGTGCCATTTTAATGGTTATATTCCGTGGACCGGCTCTACTGGGTCACCATGTACATGCACAACACCATGAAACGATGGCACCCGAACTTACTGGATGGATGTTTTCCAGTCTTGCAACCATAGGGATTGACAACTGGCACCTTGGCGTCCTTTGTTTGATAGGAAACTGTATTTGCATGGCAGCCTTTTTAGCTATTCAGGTAGTCCTTAGTATATTTTAATACCTATAAAGCAACCAAATTTTCCTGTGAGCAATCTTTTTCCAAATTCAGCCACAGCTATGAACATTTAGTTCTTCAACAAGATATTAAGCAGTTTAACTCATACAAATGAGTTGGTAATTAAGTAAAGATGACACATCCAATAAGTTCTTGTTATTTGTATAGTATACATTTTTGCAGATAGCGTGTTCATAAGAAAGTCAGGTATGTGCATAAAATATTCTAGATAAACTGCCGGCTCTTCATATTACAGAAGTCATTGCTTGATAGAACTAGAGATGGCTATTTTTGACCCATATTTATATGTGAGTCAGTTCAGTTTATTTTTCCTTTAATGGATCAACCAGGTAAAACCAAGAAACATTAAAAGGAAATGGATCACGCAGATCAAAATCACCCAAAGTGTTTTTGTAATGTGTATTTGGGACACTCATTATTTTTTTTAAATTAATTTTTTTTTTTTGGAGAGAGCGTTGTGTGTCAACCTGACCCACCCATTTTGACCCGTTATCCAACCCACCCAACCAGTTTTGCACCTCTAATCCGACCTAAAGGGAAGTAACTTTAACACATATGGAATTGCATGAAGGTTTCTCATCAATTGCTTTGAAAAGGTTTATAAGAGACCAACCTGATTTAAGTTGGCGTATGCAGTATGCACAATCTACTTGTCTTGTGATTTTGTCCACACTGAAAGTTGCACTTCCTAACGTCCGCGAAACAACCTATGAACTTCGTGTAATCAATCAAATACAGCATTGTCTGTCAATTTTTTTTGGGAGAAAGATTCTTGCATAATTAAATTATATACTTATGCATGATTTGTAGTTTTATTTGTTTCTAATTTCAATCAATTCAGGCTCCACTGTTGGCCAAGTATCCTGCAAACCTATCCGTCACAGCATATTCGTACTTCTTTGGTGTTATTTTTATGGTTGCAACAGCTCTCATCATGAACAATGAGTCAGCAAACTGGACTTTGACATGGTCTGAGATTTGGGCAGTAACTTATGCTGTAAGAATCTTCTCCTTTGCCATTGTATTGGATGAAACTTTTTGATTATATACATGTCTTTCCTTTAAAGCCAGCTAAATTAATAGATTAGGAATGTATATGCAATAACCCAACCACTGTAATATTATAATTGCTGTTGGTTTTGACAACCTTGTGAGAAATATGTTGGAGACGTGAATTTCATCAACAAGGTTAATCCTTATGTATGTATCTTCTTGTACATAACACTCTTTAAATGTGAATACAAAAACTATATTATTACAATAATAGTCCGAAGTTTTTAGTAAAGCTGATGTAGGAGGTTGTATTGAAGGCATTAGAAGTAACTACACTTTGGCTGACTTTTGAACCCATTTCATATGCTTCATTTTCAGCTAAATTTTCCTTAATCGACTCAATCAACCGGTGTGAGATAAAGCACCTCCCATGGGCAGATTATATATGATGAACGTGATGAATTTGGTTTATTTCAGGGAATAGTCACTTCTGCATTGAACTATGGACTTATAACATGGTCCAACAAGATCCTGGGACCTGCTTTGGTTGCTCTTTACAATCCACTTCAACCTGCTGCAACTGCTTTCTTGTCAAAAATCTTCCTTGGAAGCCCAATATATTTAGGAAGGTCTGTTCTACAGCCTTTTCATTTACTACTACTCCATACTCCATGTCTTCATATAGTCACTACACAAATTTCACATTAGGTTAGCAACTTAATCCGCTATACTTGTTTATCGTTACTTACATACAAACCATCGTTCTTGGGAAAATGTGGGAATAACTACTACTATAAGTCAACGACTTCTCTTAAATTATGGAAATGTAAAGAGAGAATTACTATTTGCGTCCATGTGTTATAGTGGTTTTAACTACTTGAATCCAAAGTTGAAAACTTTAACTATTTGCGTCCCTAAACTGAAATTAACTAACACCTTGAGTCCAAATTTCTAACTCTGTTAACTAAAACCACTATAACACAGGGACGCAAATAATTAACAGAGTTAGAAATTTGGACTCAAGGTGTTAGTTAATTTCAATTTAGGAACGCAAGTAGTTAAAGTTTTCAACTTTGGATTCAAGTAGTTAAAACCACTATAACACAGGGACGCAAATGGTAATTCTCTCAAATGTAAATAAAAAAAATAAAAAAACCATCACATTCAGACTTTTTATGTCGTAACCTTGAGACTAACATGTTAGTTAAATAACAATGTCCCGATCCTTTACATGAATAACAACTGCCCCAATCTTACTAATTTTACCCTTTGCAATAACTAATCTCATTTAACGAGAAAGCATAGGATCAAAACAAATGTTTTAGGATGAGAACCATAAAGTGCACCCGTTAACTTTTGTCTCCAGCATATGATTAGGGCATATTTTTATTTTCCAACATTAATGTCCATTACATCTAACTATGAAAATTAGAATGTTGAGAAATCTTAACTTTACTTATGTGGCCGACTTTTGACATATTTGGATCGATTTTGTTATTGGATAATTTTCTTCACTTTTAGCTATTGGATGACCAAACCCATGCACAAGTAAATGGGTCAAACTTGCTACTTTTGTATTTGACTGTTAACTTGCATCTGTGAACAGCGTTCTAGGAGGATTGTTGATAATATCAGGGTTATATCTGGTGACTTGGGCAAGGCACCGGGAAAAACAACAGGCGGCAGCTTTAGGTGTTCGTCGTTCTCGATCAACAGAGCCATTGATAGGTGACGTTTTCTCTGTGTCTTCACCATCAGCAGGCAAAAACATTGATTAATCAAGTGTTTTTGTTTTTTGGCGTTGAAAATATTTTGTAAAATTGTGACAAAATAGCTATGTTGTTTAACTCGACCGATATATTCGTGATATATCGCCGATATCTCGGTTATCAGTCATCAACCCATATATCCGTACAAAATATCAGTAAGAATATCGGTACCGATATTATCGGCGATATTGACCAATATATCATCGATATTCCGATATTAGCATTTTTCTTTTTAGTTCTTTCATTTGTCTTGCTTCTTATTGTTATAATATTTTAAGAAAACATATGCATTTCATATGTAAACAAATCAGTGTATTATACTATTAGAATAAAATATTATATAATTTGTTAGCATTTACGGTCATAAAAATATGTATTTAAGAAAATATTGACGTGACAATTATAAATCTTGTTAAAGTTAATTTTTGAAACACTTTTTTTTCAAATGGGAAATAAATTTGATTTTTAATACACCTACTTTTTTATTATTTTAACATATTGTATTTTTACTATTATTTACCATACAATTACATCAAGTATTTGGAAAATTGTGGATATCACTTATAAAAACAATTATCTTCATTATTTTTAAGTTTTAGTATATTTTTATGGACTATTTTTAAAATTTTATATAACCACAACGATTATCGGTGTACAAAACAAATTAATTAGCATATGCATCATTGTATTATTTAGTCCTACTAATTAGTTGATTAATCATTATCATACTATACCAGTAGTGTGCCCGCGCGATGCGGCGGGGAACACAACTACTTTTACGGGAATGCATGATTTGGTTCAATTCAGTTATTAGCCTCAATCAAAACCAAAACCAAAACCAAAACCAAAGTCAACGGTTAAATAATCTTATTAACCGATCGGCTAATTGGTTCGGTTTATTTTATTAGATTGTCGTTTTTCAGTCCGGTTAAGTTAATTTTGTTAATAACCAAAACTAAACTTTGGCCAAAATGTAAGTCTACTAAAGCATGTGCTTGATCTTTTTTGGGCCCCATTCAATGATTTTATTTTATATTTGTATCAAACTTGTTTATGTAGTATTGAATCATTGCTCGTTTCAAAAAGAGGCAACATGGTTAGGTTAAAAATGAAAGCGGGAAAGTGAGGAATGGAAATCGAATTGAATCGTGTAGTAACAGTACACTTGAATCATAAAATCACGATCATCAAGTCCAACTATGTTCTGTTGCATTCTTGCTCTAATTCTTTTTACAATTAAAATCAAAATCAAATCTAAGATGTTGTAGCTAGTGACTAAGTTCATTCGAAATCGTCACTCAAAATTGTTAATTTGCTACGCATCCCTTGAAGGTAAATTGATAATTTATTAACTTTTACTACTCAACTGTTGATTTTTGTAGCTTACGAATTATACAGATAAAATATGACATAATGTGGATGTTAATTCATGTTTTAAATAAAATGTTATGTCTTTACTGATATTTATATGTGATTAAAATAAAGATCGAAAATAAAAATTATGATTAAAATTTCGTTATGTTTATGCTATTATAATCATAGCTAATACTTAAATTTTGATATTCATATTATGTTTTAAATTTAGGACGTTTTTGATGTCATATACTCTTGGTTTTGTTTATATCATCTGTTTTTAGTGTATAATAAATTAACTGTTATGATTATGCTTATAGTTGATTCTTTTTACAATCACAATTCACGATCCATTAACAATTATATATCCATTGCAGTCTATAACTTCTTTTAGCATCATTGCACTAACCTAAGCATCAAGTTTGCAAAATGTCAAATTGAGAAAATAAGAAAATCAATGAACGTGTAAGCCGATTGGGTAAAGCTTCTTGTGTGTTATTGATTTATTATTCTCGCACCAACAAAGATGACTGAATAAACAATAGTCTAACCTAACCTCCTAGTAGGGATGTCAGACAACTGATCCACAGGGTTGATCCTTTATCGATGAAGCTAGGACTGAGATAAACCTGAAAGATAAGGTGTAGGGTAGGGAGTGTGCTACAACCGTAGATGGTTTCAGTTCGTTTTTGTACTCTAATCAATATAATTGTAAAACTTGAATTTTAAGAGATCATTGGTAAATGTATTATAACAAAGTTTAGATGATTTCAGTTCGTTTTTGTTTTTTTCCTTAAGAAGTAATATATAATTTTTAAAAAAATAAAAAACTATAGCAATACTATATTCAAATTAATGAGAATAAAATGATCTTTTATATGGTGTAATAATATTAAGAAAATATTATCGTCTAAAAAAGTTATGAATGTTTAAAAAACATGAGGGTAGTTGGTTAAAATAAAGGTGCAAAAGTGTAATTACAATTTAAATAAATAGAAATTGAGTAAAGTTAATGGGGGCAACTATGTAAGTATTGTAATAATATAGTATAGATAGATAAGGGGGAAACTGTAACTAATAAGGGGTATATGTGCAAGTTATGTTTGAAAAGACATAAATGTCCTTAAAAAGTAGTTACCACATGCATTATGTGTTGTACTTTAAGCATTTATAATTGTATTTCTTAAAAATTAAGAGGTTCTTCTGAAATGCTTTATAAGATAGCATAGACTAGGTTACAATTCACTGTATTACACTGGTTGATCAATATAATGTTATATAATTAAATAAAATGTTATATATTGTGACTCATTATTTTATATTTCATGATCTACTGTATTTTTTGTATCATTTTCACTCTTCTTATTTTTGTTACATGGTATAGGATAAGTTAACCCTATGAAATATATAAATTGATTTATTAATTAGGATATAAAATTAAACTGGTGATTTACCCGCCACGCGTTGCGGAGGCGGGTGGTACTTCGTGTTACACGTGACACATTAACCGTCGTGTTGTGTTAAGATAACATACCATACATCGTAAACGAAAATGATTAATAAAGAAGTAAACGTATTAGAAAATATATCGTATACTAAGAGTGTAACTTAGAAAACAAAAGTGTCATAATGATTGCTTACCAATTGGCTCCTATAGTTTGGAGTGTGTCCAACCACCATTGAAAGAATGGATTGAAAATGGCTTAGGGTTGTAAACGAACCAAACGAAGTTCGTTTGTTAAGGAATTAACGTGTTTGCGAACTGTTCACGAACACTTACCGAACGATATTTTTTGTTCGTGTTCGTTTGTTAAGAAAATAACGTGTCCACGAACTGTTCATGATGTGACAACCGGTAAAAATCAGATATTACTCGGAAAATATAAGGTATTACATATGAGATGTATTTATTGGTGAATTGAAACCTTTTAGGGAATTATTAGCCAAGTGTAAGAATCTTAGAAGCTTTTACAGTACTCTGGCATGAATTCTCCTGATTAAGCAATGGCAAACGCCAAACTAACTGTAGAAGGTCTAACTTTGACCTGTAAAGCTTGATTTAGCATGAAATATTATTAAACCTAGTGGTAGTCACAATGAGCGGTTTAAACCTCCTAAGTTTAATAGCTTACGATTTAGAGATAAAGTGCGATACTAAGACTCGATACGATAGGAAACTCTAAAATAACGAATTTGGTTAGAAACGGATGATTTAATTGGGAAAAAGGGCATGAGTGGCCAAGAGGGTAAAAACCTTGAATTATTAATATATAGGGGTTTTTATAAATTGAGAGGTGGGTGTATTATGTTTGAGTTTTATAAAAAAAAAATTATACCCAACCCCCCCCCCCCCCACCTTACAGTCATCGCCCCCCTCCCCCTATCAAATATTATTGTTATTATTAATATTATTATTTTATTATTATTAATAATAACCTACAATCCCAATACAAATACCGCCCATCCCCACACACTTACACCAACTCTACACACACATAAATTCTCCAAATCCCTCTTCCTTTCTTCTCCATAACCGAATCCTTCCCCTCTCTCTTTATTGTTTGTGTTTTGATTATCCTTCAAGAATCAAGCATGAATCAATAAGTTCTTATGTGTTTTTATCAAAATCATCCAAGAATCCAAGAATTTAGAGCAAGAAAACCTTATTTCCAAGAGTTTTAAAGGTTAGTTTCTTGAATGAAAATGTTGATTAAAAGTTCCTATTATTTTTCTGTTTTGATTCAAGTTTCACCAAACATTCAAAGATTTTGGAATAAAAATTGATAAAACAAACAATGGGGAATGAGAGAAATGGAAAAGGTGATGTAACTATGTGTGTATGTGTGTCATATATATGTATGTATGTATATATGAACCGTGTACGTGTGTATATATGTGGAATAAGTTGTTTTGTTCAATAAAATGTTTAGATCTTTGGATTTTATGGACATGAAAGGGAGTTATTTAATAGACCATGAATCTGAATTAAAATGAAGTTTAGTTGTTCTTGATGATTTAGATAAATGGTATAGGGATGAACTAAGTAAAAAGTAGATCGATTGATTAATAGATTCGTGTTTCTGCTAAGATTTATGATGGAATTTGAATAGTGTTACACTTATTCTAAGATCTGACTGCAAATAAGTTTTAAGGGTTTTTATGAAACCAATATAGTGCAAAACAAGTTTGAGTAGAAACTACACGCTAGGAAGGCCTTGCATGTACGATCAAGACGCGTAATTCGGCTTAAAATGCCAAAATACGAACTTGTGATACAATGATGTCAAAACTGAATTAGATCAGGTCTTTTTAGGTTATATTGATGTAAAAACAAGTGTGATAAAGTGAATATGAGTTATCTAAGTTAGAACCCTAGGAGTAATTGTGATAAATGCGCAAAAACGTAAGTTTTCGACAATTTATGCCAATTAGGACACCCAACCTCAGGTCTGATATAAAACAGCTTGATTAGAGTCAAAATGAGTATAAAAGTCATTATTTAAAGTACATTATATGTTTACCTTAACAATGAACGATTACAACGCAAAACTATGTCGCAAAAGTCGCCGAAATGCGAGTTTCGAGGCATAGAGTAGTCACAACTTATAGATAATTTGGAACAACAAATTAAATTTATTTGTTAAGACCATAGGGTATGGAGGAGGCCCATCATCCATGTCTTGCCTCCACCTCAGCTGCCACGTCAGCGTGGGGTAGGAGCATCCATGAGATGATGGTCCAAGGGGTGTGGAGAGAGGTCCATCATCATTTAATGTTTTTTCTTTTTTTTTTAATTAAAAAATATTAATGTTACAATAAAAAAATTAATATTCTATATTAATATTAAAAAGAAAATATTACATTAAACCGTTACAAATAATTTAAAAAAAAAACATAACTAAAATTACAAATAATTAAAAATATTAATTAAAAATATTAAAGCAACCTACTCGTTATAAAAAAAATTACAAATAATCTACTCTTGCCCGTTGTTCCAAATATATTCAACCAAGTCTGCTTGAAGATTGCGGTGTGTGTACTCGTTTTGTAACGAGAACTCATTTAAATCTTGTTGATGTGGGTTGACAGGCACCGTATTCTCCGGCGGGGCATTCTCGTCATACACACAGATGGCGGCGCCTTCGTCTTCGATTATCATGTTATGCAAGAGGATTCAAGCATACATACAGTAACGCATTTTTTTAGGGGTGAACATACGTGCCGGGTGTGCAATGATGTGCCATCTTGCTTGTAGAACACCAAATAATCGTTCAATGTCCTTTCTTGCCGCCTCTTGATACTTGGCAAATTTCTTTCTTTTTTCATCGTGAGGGTGGTGAATACTTTTAACGATCGTCGAGTAAGATGGGTAGATTCCATCAGCAAGATAGTAACCGCGCCTATACTCCACCCCCGATACTGTAAAGCTGGTATCCGGACCGGTTCCTTTTATGACATCGTCAAAAATCTCCGACTGGTTAATAACATTAATGTCGTTGTTCAAACCAGGAACGCCAAAGAAAGCATGCCATACCCATAAATCTTGTGAACACACCGCCTCCAAGATTATTGAAGGGTATTCTTGATCTCCTCGTTTGAACATTCCGCGCCATGCTACCGGACAGTTTTTCCAAGGCCAATGGTAGCAATCAATGCTTCCGAGCATTCCTGGAAAACCATGTTGTTGGTGGTGAAACTGATACAATTGTTGGACCTCGCTGGAGTTTGGTTTTCGCAAATATTTCTTGCTGTAAAGCTTCACCACACACTTGCTAAACTTGTATAGACACTCTCGTGAAGTTCTTTCCGACATTTTTAAATACTCGTCCCAGGAATCCGCCGCAGTACCGTACGCTAGTTGCTGAAGTGCCGCCGTGCATTTTTGTATGGTGGTGAACCCTCTTTTGCCTCTAGCATCGTATCGTAAGGTAAAAAATGACTCGAAGTTAGCCATATCATCGGCTATACGCAAGAACAATCTTCTACTCATTCGGAACCTACGCCTAAATAGTTCCGCCGAGTATAAGGGTTCGTCGGCAAAATAATCGGCCACCAATCTATCATGGGCACCTACACATATTGGAGAAAAATATAAACACAATAAAAATCTACAATATATTTACAAAAAAATATATGTAAACACAATAAAAAATCCACAATATATTTACAAAAAAATATATGTAAACACAATAAAACATCTACAATATATTTACAAAAAAATATATATAAAACTTACCCTCACGGTCTCTATTTATAGCCGCTTTCCTAGTTCGAGGTAACGAATCGACTTCATCTCCTTGCTCCTCGGCAATAATCTGCGCCGCTTGCCCCACAATGTTTATAACAAAATTTACGGCTTCGTTTGTAGATGATGAACCCGTAGAAGACGAAGACGACGAAGAAGATGATAGCGACATGGTTGTTTGTGGGTTTGGATTTTTTTATAAATAATTATTGTTTTGAGAGTATGAAAGTATTTGAGAGAGTTTTTTTTATAAAAGTTGTGGTTTAAATTGGTAGAAAGTGTTTGGTTTAAATAGTGTGAAAAAAAACATTTTTTTTAAACAACGGTCGAATGCATGAGATGGCCCACCCCAACGTTCAAATCCAACGTCTCTTTAGCCCCGGCATCATCGGCAAAATAATGCCTCCTATGCCGCCCCCAAGCCATGCCGCCCCAGGGGGGTGGTGTAGCGAGGGCCGGCATAGCCATGCCTCTCCTATGCCGCCCCCCACACCGGTTGGTCTAAGTTGCATGTATACTCTAAGGACTAACTAGAACTTATAAGTCAAACATAAGTTAACTTGAGGTATCAAAAGATTACTAGACATGAAAAATTACTCGAATATGCATGATTGTGTTTTATGATGAAGTGACGTGGATTATGTTAATAAGGTTGTAATAAATTGTTGGATGCAAGCAAAAATGATATATGAATGAATAAATATGTATAAAAGGACTCAAGTAAATGAGTGTATATTTTAATACGTGAACACACGAAATCTAAAGTTTGATCAAACATTTAATCACCAATGGGACAAATGGATGGAAGATAAATGGAACAAGAAACTATTGATAACTGAATAATGAAAGTTTGGTGAAATGCTTGATTTAAACTTAGGTTAATTGCTAAACAACCCTATAAATATTTAGGGCTAGTTTGGTAAAAGAGTGTGACACAGATTTGAAGACATTGTGATTGCAGCATAAAGGTGAGTTCACGGCCCCTTTTCTTTTTAAATGTTTTGAATGTTTTATAAATCGGGGGATTAACATGCTTGTATGATTAGTTAGACTATAAACATAGAACATTTGATGGCCTTAGGTTCGTGCACCGGTGGAACGTTTACGTGACACCAGTGTCCCGGCAGGTTGACACCCTCCCAACACTTCTTAATCATTAGCTCTTAGTCTAGAGCCGTTGTTTATATTGTAGATCTGTTGGGTTGACGCCCCCTTTTCCTGGCTAACAAGGCGATGCCTTATGGGAAAAGAATGTAAGCTCCAAAAAGTCCCTCTTGGACTAGAGGTCACCACGGGAACAAAGTTATGGTTTGATTAGGAGCCTTAGGATATATCATACTTGTAGGACTTAGCTAGCCTACTTGGTTCTCTTTTTAGTACTAATTGATCATACATTTTCGTTAAACTCAAAAGTTTAATTATTACCTTTAAATCTATGAACTCGCCAATATATTGTTGATATTTTTAAACATGTTTTTCAGGTATGAATGAATGCAGCTTTTGAGAGAGTGGGTTTAGCATACACTGCGTTTGGACATGTTGATTGGGAACTTAAACTATGAAACTTATGTTTTACTATCTTTTATTTAAGTAAATTGTAAAACACTACTTATGTAATTTCGCTCCATCTTGGCTATGACATATTTTTAAAACTTTCTTAGACCAAAAGCTTAAATGTGTTGGGCTAGAGGGTGGTTGCAAGATGTCCATGCGTATTCTCAAGTGATTTTCTAAACTTTATGGTAACAACTTCAGTTACCTCATGACTAGCATTCCGCTGTGCGCTGTCGGGGTGTGACACATGAACACTTACCGAACGAGATTTTTGTTCGTGTTCGCTTGTATTTATTTGCTAAATTTAGGTGTCGGCCAAAAACGAACACAAACAAACACAAATAAATGTAAACGAACACAAATAGGCATTACTGAACAAAATCGAGCACAAACTAGCACATTAAATTAAGAAAATTCGCATTTTTCATCGCTAACATTGTCCGCCCAGAATATACTAATCAAATTACCCAAATATACGTGACATAATCTTGATCACATAATGTCTTATAAAAATAAAGAGGTATCATGTTAAACTTGAAATCCTCGTTTAATCCACCAAAAATAACATTTAATCAAAATAGTTAAAGTAATATTAACATATGATACACTAATATATGTTAAATAATCTACCACTGGGAAATTTGAAATACTTAAATTAAATATAAAAATTAAAAACCCTAATGAACTATCGAACAAAAACAAACATACACGAACACGTTACCGAACGTTTACGAACATAAACGAATGAACGCGACCTCTGTTCATGTTCGTTTGTTCAGCTAAACAAACGGAATTTTTTGTTTGTGTTCGTTCCTTTATTAAACGAACGAACACAAATGAACTTCCCGCCGAGCAGTTCACAAACTGTTCGCCAAACGTTTGGTTTGTTTACAGCCCTAGAAATTGTGAAATAAACACAATTCTGATCAATTACTTATGTACGGATTTGATCAAGGCAAAAGCCTAAATCATAAGAAATAATATATTTTGTTAACGGTCACACGCTCTGCGACTTGAAACCAGGTTTGCACATTAGATGGCTTGAGAAAATGTACAACCAACTCCTTCCACACCTATAACAACCTGTCACCCGTCTGTTCTACTCCAAATCTATGTTTTATCAACACGGATGTTCCATAAATGTTGTAGAAATAAGCTATTCGCCAAACATATGTTTTTGCTTATAGTAAGTAAGTTATCCGTCAAACACCAGCTCAAAATGTATGCAATGTTAGAAGCCTAACTAACTGTCATTACATCATTCAATTCAATGAGAAATGAGCTGTGTTTTCCGTTTTCCTGAATCCTGCCTATTTTAGTGTACAAAGTAGTAGATTCCTATATTGCTAAATTCAAACTAATTATTCATAGTAATATAAGTTAATCACATGTCTCTGCTTATAATCAATAAACTACCCGCAAACACCCACCTAAAATCTCTTATTACATCATTCAGTTCAATGTAGTGAAATCCTTTAAAAAAAAAGTAACCTAAGATATTTTTTACTCAAGCATATCTAGATCTCATTCATACATTAAAACATGTAAGCAATGTCAAAAGCTTAAGTAATCCTCATTACATCATTCATTTATTAATTTCCATTGACAAGAAAAAGCAAATTACATAAGGATGGTAGGTAGGCGGGCAACAAGCTGCGCCGCCACCCCTTTTTGAATAGAAAATCCCAATCTGCTAAAAACAAAACCCCGCCCTTGGGGGGCGGAAAAGTTGCTATGCACTACTCGTTGAACCCGAGCCAAAAACCGCACCGCCTCCGGTGCCAAGGACCCGAACGTGTCGAAGGCCAAGGGAACGAAAACATGCTGATTATCCTCACATGCTTTAGCATGCTTTTCCACTTTCTTGGATTCAGCTCTCATGACCGCTTGCCCGGCCACAAACCCACTATCTCGAAGCCCAACAAGAGGGGACACCCCGGTAAGATCAACACATGCATGTTTCCCACCTTCCCAACCAAAAACTAAGACGTCAGCTGGGCGCAAGGTGGACCTCCCCTCCGCGGGGTCTGTGAGAAAATTAACTGACGCCTCTTTTCTTGCGGAGATCCCCGCTCTTCTAAGGATGTCTGCCAAAGCATCCCGGACAAAATCGTGCCGGTATTTAAACCCTGGCAATTCCTTACAATGCAACGCGTGTTCCCCATACTTATCAAGGCATGCTTTGCGGCAAACCGTGCAATTTTCATCATCGGGGAAAATGGGTATCATCAGCCGGTATTTAAGGATTGCCCTGTACTCTACTGCCGACATCCGTTGCCCCAAGCCTTCGATAGGTAACACGGTAAGGAAGTCCTGGGCGTGAGGCTTTTGCAGGCATTCTAAGACGGCCTTCTGACGGACGGACAGACGGAAATCCTCCTCCAAACTTTGTGCGATTCGGTTATAAAGAGCATTCGCCAGAGTTTTCTGTGGCTTTTTGGGGGCGGTGTCCTTATTAAAGAAACCGCCAATATCAAAGTCAGGAAGGGATCGTTGTAAAAGGTCAATAGCGCCAGAATAATCCGTGTCAACGTGAGCAACCCCACTGTTACGTAATATGTGGTCTTGCAGCCCCCAGGACTGGGATCTGGAGGCCACAAAAGCATAGGCAGCCACGTCACGGGCTGAGGAGAGGCCTAACCCACCAAGTCGAAGTGGTAAAGTCGCAACCCGCCACTGGAGGTCCCCAAAAAAAGCCCCCCCACAGACAACAATGTCTTCTATGGCCTCCCGAAGGCCTTTGTCGAAACAGGAAACAACATTTTCCACAAAGGGAGGCTGACAGGTACGCAAACCGAAGAGCAACTTGGCCACACCCATACATGATCTAAGCAATAGAAGCTCGCTTTGGGGATCCCGCAATCTAGGAAGGAGCCTCATGAGGTCAACAGCCCGCGCCGCCCTTTTAGCAGATAGATCACTTATGAAACCGGCGTCACGGCTGACTGCCCCACCAAGAAGTTTGACCCCCTGCCCCGGTCTGCCAATGTCACTAGGAAACAGACCTGGCCGGATTTTCCCCCCATCACACGACGGCCAGAAAACCTCAGTTTTTCTAATATTGAGCTGAAGCCCTAGAGATGGCCCCTCCATGCTAATAATTTCAAGTGCTTTAGCCACCTGAACAGAATCCCCGATAATCGTCCCGTCATCTAAGTACCAAGCATGGAAGGGAAGGTCGCAGTTATCCTGAACCTTTAGCACGAGGGGGTGTAAAGCTAGAGCAAAGAGCAAGGGCCCCAAAGGTCCCCTTGCTGAACCCCAGCGTAGGCTCCAATACGCTCATTCCCCACATACAGCCTAGCTGGCTGAGCATATAGGAACTGAACCCACGGGAAAATGGAAGGACAATGACAGTGAACTTCCCGTAACAGAGCAGTGCGATCAATAGCGTTGAAAGCGTTAGAAAAATCAACCGTAAGCATAGCAAGCGAGCCATCATCATGGAACGAATCAAGAAACCTGTTAGCACTATGAATCACAGCCTCCGCCCCATTTGGAATTCCAACCCCAAACTGAAAATCCCCTAAATATTTAACAACTTCTTTCCCCACTTTCTTCATGGCCACCTTAGAAACCAGTCTCCTCCATATGGCCCCTACGGCAATAGGGCGGATCCCATTGTCTGGCTTAAGCAACGGAGTGAGGGGGGCCGAAGCAATATATTCTGCGAGCACCTTGGGGCACAACCCCCCCAGCCACAGATTAACTAATTCAGAGATGGCCGCTAGTAACCCAGATGCTGTAGCTGTCCCTTCACCACCAAGGGCGTCCATCAAGTGTTGTGCCCGCAGGCCATCACGCCCACAGGATGTCCCTTTCGGGAACGATTTCACACACCGGTAAACACACTCATCCTCCATCGTTAAGGCCGGTTGGGTCAGGGGTAGGGAGGGGAGATTGGGAGGCGGGACAATGGGGTGCTTGTCAATAAGAGCTTGCATGGTAGATTCCCCTGGGGGGGCAATCCCACTGGAACACAACACTTTAACCGCTGCAGTGAAGTGACCATCACTAACCTTCCTAAGGCACTGCTTGACGCTGGGGTTGACCTCACCGGATCCCTCTGCTGACGTTGCCCTCGTCGGGAGGACCCTTCCCCCTTCATCTGAAAAAAGCAACACGACCAAATCTGCAAAGCCGGAACCCTCTTTCCACATAGATAAAGCCTGTCGAATGCTGTCACATTGCAAAGACTTACGGTTCCCAGACCTTCTCTCCTGCCTAGAAGACGGAGTCACAACCTTGAGAGTACAACGAGGGAAAAGCAAAAGCTTGACCCAGTTTTCAACAGAACCCGGAGAGGCCACAACCTTACGAATGGCACTTGTTAAGGCATGCGCAAAAGCCATACGACAACTAGGGGGGATGCTTTTAACAGTCCTAACCGGGAGAGAGAAAACCCGATCCAGGAGGGCGGCGTCACCCACCACTCCATCCGTTTCTCGTTGTTCAGGCTCCATTCCAGGGTCCTTAGGCATCGGAATCCCCACAATGTAATCCCCAGTTGACCCAGAACCCCCAGAGAATGTGAAAACACCATCGGGATGGTGGCACCCTCTACTAAAGGCGTGTGTCCTCATACATCTCCCGCATAACCAACACCCAAAAGTCCGCAAGGTTTCCCCAACCCCGGAAAAAAGATCAAAGTCTCTGCAAAGCACTCCCTTATAGAAATCCCTACGCTCGTCATCCTTGAAATGGAATTGCTGAAGGTGTGAGATCAGCCTGTTGTAGCCACCAGAACCAGGCTTACCATCTTTACAACTATGGAACTCCTTAAAGGGGCACAACCACACCCCGTTGGAGCTGGCAGCAGCACCTCCATCAGTGCCTTTCAAGGCAATGCGCCTCCCCTTCACCGGACCCATATAAAGCCGGAAAAAAAACCCCCAAGAAACCAAAAACAAGGACCCCCGTCTCAAGATGAGGAGGAGACCGCAAACACGCCCACCGAAAAACCAAAGGAGAGGGAAGCAACTTGCAATTGCCCGCCCTCTCTGGCACACTACCAAGACACCTACACCATTACTATGCAAATCGAATCATTGAAGAATGACTAATGAATGATATGCCTATGGAACTTCTTCAAGACTTAACTTGATAGTAGCGTACAATGTGCTAAGATGGATAACCAAGGTTAATCCTACCAAATTAGGGTTGAAAGCTATAGACGCACCTCAAGTCATACTTTCATAATGCTAGAATTGCTATGGATTCTTATGACTTATGGTTTCTAGATTGTTTTCGAGACTATTCTACTAACATAGGGATTTACGAACTAATCATGATCAATCATTTAGAAAATTTTAACTCGTTTTCAAATCGTTTTATTCATATCCTTCCCGTAGGTAGCCTATATGTTTTACCAATCAAGGAAACGGTATCCCAGTCTCCATCATTGTGGATCGATTGACCAAATCTGCTCACTTTTTGCCAATTAAGGAAACTGATAAATTTGATAAATTGGCAAAACTCTACATTAAGGAGGTTGTATCTAGACACGGTATCCCAGTCTCCATCATTTCGGATCGAGATAGTCGTTTTACTTCTAGGTTCTGGCAGGCGTTGAACAAAGCCCTAGGTACTCAATTGGACATGAGTACGGCTTACCATCCCCAGACTGACGGTCAGAGCGAGAGAACGATCCAGACACTTGAGGATATGCTTCGTGCATGTGTGATTGACTTTGGAGGTAATTGGGACTCTCAGCTACCTCTAATTGAGTTTTCATACAACAATAGTTATCACACTAGCATCAAAGCTGCACCATTCGAAGCTCTCTATGGACGCAAATGCTGATCAGCGTTGTGTTGGGTAGAAGTTGGGGACAAGCACTTGACTAGTCCAGAGATCATTCAGGAGACGACCGACAAAATCTTTCAAATCAAGGACCGATTGAAAGCTGCCCGGGATAGGCAGAAGAGTTATGCCGATACGAGGAGGAAACCTCTGGAATTTCAAGTAGGCGACAAGGTCCTACTGAAAGTTTCTCCTTGGAAAGGAGTATCTCGTTTCGGTAAACGCGGCAAGGTAAATCCAAGATACATTGGTCCATTTGAAATCTTGGCAAGAGTTGGCCCAGTCGCATATAAGCTTAATTTGCTCGACGAGCTAAGTGGAGTTCATGACACATTTCATGTGTCGAACCTCAAAAAGTGCTTATCAGATGAATCGTTGATCATTCCGCCCAAGGAAATCCACATCGATGATCAACTCATTTTATTGAAGAACCCGTCGAGGTCATGGACTGGAAAGTCCAGAAATTGAGGCATAGCCGAGTTAAGCTCGTTAAAGTTCGGTGGAATTCCCGACGCGAACCCGAGTTCCTTTGGAACACGAGGACCAAATGAAGCGAAAGTACCCCTCTCTCTTCAAGGATTCCCCGATATCAGATAGGTCACATCGAATTTCGCGGATGAAATTTCCTCAACAGGGGGAGAATGTGACACCCGCCACTTAGCCAGGTCAAAATCCATACACTTTCTACTTTTCTAGTCAACATAAACTTTTCCATGCATTATTCATGTCTTATTACATGCATATATCCCCCGAGATAGTCTAGCAATGTCTGAACGAGTATAATTTCACTCATATCAACGAATCTTGGTGACACAAATTTATATGATTACAAGTGATTTTCCAAAATCATGTATAGATGCCTATTTATTTTATAACACAATGGGAAGCATCATGAATTTTTATGTATAAAGTCTAGTATTTATTCAACAAGCATATTTACACATATGTGAATATGTGTACACGACACACACATATATGTATATATATATATGTATATTTTCGGCCTATATATATATGTACAAGAATACAAGAAACTAGTTAACATATTTATAATTAGCACTACATATTCTTTTTGTTCCATCTTAAATGAACTAACTAGTTCTTTTATAAACTTAACCATTTTTGGTGAAACAAGTGATCAACACTAGGATTTATGAAAACTACTAGCCAAAAATGATCACCACCACCTTGTTTAATGTTTTGTTTCTACTAGACATTGGAACACTGATGTGCTATGTATGGTCTATAAATAACTACCTAACCTAGACACCTAGTAATATAAAACAGACTCAACTAAACTAGACCACACGACAAGCAAGTGTACCTATCAATGCAGTACAGACTAAGTAAGTCCGAGTATCGAACCCACAGGACACAACTAGAAAACAAAACTAGACTCGACTAAGACTTAAAATAAATGGTTTAAAAGTTGATTTTTGGTTTTTGTAAATAATTAATTAAAATAAAATAAAATAAATAAAGTAAATAAGATAAATAGACAGCAAAGATAGCTGAGGAAAATATCAGGATAGGAAGGCAACTACCTAGGTCAAGAATCCTACATGTAACTCACAACTCTCAGTAATGGAAAACTGAATGGATACCAGATTCTAAAGATAACTTAAGAAACGCTAAGACATGCTAGATCTCCTCCCGGTCTCACCAACACGCCCTAAAGAATCCTAAGAAACAAAACACTGGTTATCTAGCTCGGATCACCTCCCGGTATCACCTAACTAAGAATGTAAAGGTACTCTAATGGCTCGATCACCTCCCGGTCTCTCTAGTCACAATACACCCGAAGACGTAAAGGAGTAATTTAATTGGGTTAACTATGACTTGAAATTGCAAGAAACTAAAGACAACAAGGATAGGATCACCTCCCGGTCTAACCCAAAACCTAACACCTAAAGCTCTAGACAACCCAACATCCCATCACCTCCCGGTCTCAAGAATGGAAGAATACCTAAGTCTTCTAAATTCTCTAATCAAGTTCCTATGGCTTTCGGATCCAAAACCATAAACTAAGCTACGAGCACAAAGCAAGCAACCCTAATAATCATCCAAACATGAAAGACATTCACTATGACGATTATGGAACAATCAAAGATAATAAATCAAACTTAGATACGCACACACATCATAATAAACACCAACTAAATCGTTACCAAAACATTAACCATTCAAAAATAAATCCAAAAACCGAAAGTATAAAATTAACATGCAGTGATCATACAACCTAGGTAGTGACTAAGGTTTAGCCAATAATAGTCATGACAAAATGAGAAAACATAGTCTTGGTACCAAAGTAACACATAGTCATAAAGTTTAGAACACAAAGTAGTAAACAAAAATAACCAATATTGTGTAACCTCGATCCCTAACCTTCCTGCCCTCCACTTCTCCTCTCAATATTATTTCTTTAGAGCTGTTGCTGTTGTGGTCGATCACCTCTTGAGGCGGCTGTTGAAAATTGCCTTCGATCAAAATAATATTCTCCTTCCAATAAAGTGTCGCCTCCCTTGTTGTGAATGTTGGTTTTAGACTTGGGCTACGAGCCCAAGTCTCTTGATTTATTTTCTTTTTTTTTTTATTTCAAACTCATGTTTGAATACTATTATTATTATTATTATTATTATTATTATTATTATTATTATTATTATTATTATTATTATTATTATTATTATTATTATTATTATTATTACTCCATGTTTCCGACCCAGGTGTTCTTGGCTCGACCAAAGTTCCTCGTATACGCTCCAACGTCCATGACCACCTGCTCTCATGTGTTCGTGTCTCGATTAAAATTCTTTCGTTTTGAGCTCATTTTACACGAACACCTATAAAATAATAAAATAAATAAATACATAATAAAAACGACTCAAAACGAGTACAAACCTAATAAAATATTATACAAAATACACGGGAAAAGAGATGTGTTTTGCAACACATCAAACACCATCAATGTAGTGTCATGTCCCATTATTATTTCTAAGACAATTAAATACAAGATTTGGTGGCTTAACCATATAGGGTAATATTCCTTAAACACCTAGGATCAAGGATGTTGGTTTACCACTTTGGTTAAGTGTCCACTTTTTCTTTTCTTCTTTCTTTTCTTTTCGGCCGAATACCCCCCATATCATATTATATATTTTTTTTTTCTAATTAATCACATGTTTGTTTCAATCTCTAGAAATCCCACATGTTTTGTCACATTAGATCAAGTCCTACTCCAACATCATCATAGAGTTTAGTGAACCATAAGATATGATTAAAACTCATGATTTGCTAGCAAGATTGGAGACCAAGGAAAGATTATTAACCAAAATTAGTAGGATTCCTTAATCACCAAGAACTAGGAAAGATTGTTACCCAAAATACCTGCCACCCTCTTTCTTACTTCTTTCCCAAACCGTTGCCCCCTCTAGTGCCCTCTAATCCTTTTTTTAATCTAAGTCAACCTCTATATTAACATATGTTGATTAGTTCCATAAGTTGACTCCATGTAATGTCACTCATGCTTGGAATATTGCCAACATAATCAAGTGATTAGTGACTTCTTAAAGAGTAATCTGGACCTTGGATATGCTAGGAGGATATGGAACATATGTAGATTACTAACCATATTAGGAAGGATTCTCTAATCACCCTAATCCATAAGAGTTGACTTACCCAAAGTGTTAATCACCTTCCTTGCACCTTCTCATCTCCACCTCTATATAAGGAGGCCTTGGGTAAGCCATTCACCACACCACAACCTCTCTTGCTCCCTCCCCCAATTTCGAAACACACACACACACACATAACAAAAGCTTTAGGAGCAACCAAGGAGATCTAGCATCTTGCCTTCTATCTTGGATCCACTAGGAGGTATAAACCTTAACATGGTTACTTCTTTACTTTATTTAATTATCACATGGTTCACCTTAGCTCATAGTTTATCATTTATAATAAAACATCACCATAGATAATTTCAAGTACATATATGTATGCGTGAACATTCATACACATGTATGTGTATGCGTGGCATGTATATGCATGTCCAAGTGTGTATGTATATGTTTAGACATGTAATAACCTAAGTTATCATGTTATTTTACATTAATAATGAAAACAAAGTCCATGTGTGTGCATACATACATACATGTGTATATATAGAGAGTATATATATATGTGTGTGTAAAACAAACTCATAAGTATAGATAGTAATGTGTATGGACTACCAAGATACATATGTATATGGGTATGTATGTACAAGTGTAGACCCCATAGATATCCCTACTTATGGTTATGTGTGGAAATACACATATAGGTATGAGTATAGATGCACGCATATGTAGGTGCGAATACATATGTATATGATGTTTGTGTATGGTAAAAACTAAGTATATTTGAACATAATATAACTCATTTTCAAAGAAGGAACACATGTTTTATAATGGAAAACATATGTTGGAAACTAGAACCTATTTTCATATAAAGATTACTATTTTTGAGCAACTAAGATGTCTCCAAGAAAGTCTAAACGATTATACCGCTAGAGTTTGGGTGAACCACGAGTACCATGGATTATTTTTACATGAATCTAAGGTACCATGTATGTATATGGGACGTATAGGTCGAGATACCTAGTTTCGGACATACACTTTTGCTAGACTACACGCGAACTTGAGGTGAGTTCTCACGGCCCCCTTTTACTGTTTTATGTTTTGGGAAAAAGCATGCATCATTTACTCGTTTTTAGAATGAATTCCTAGCCGACCGGTGTACATGAGACGAAGTGTATAAGAGTACTCGCTAAAGCCCTCGTATATTAGTTTATCATAACTATTAACTATGGATTTAGCCTAGAAACACATGAATAGCTCTATTGGATTGACACCCCCACTCTCGGTTAGTCGCTCTAACCGGTTTATGATATATGAGAGTGCTTGCATTTCTTATATGACGATTCATTGCATTGTTATGCAATGTGAGAGGCACCACTCGTCGAGGTTTGGTTATGAACTCATGATGGTTTATCATCATTTCTCCTAGCTAGGCAATGATGGGTCATTCAAGGAATTCATTAAACTTTACATTTTACAAAAACCCGTGAACTCACCAACATTTTGTTGACAATGTTTTTATGCATGTTTTTCAGGTAACTAAAATCATGGATGGAACTTGGGATATGATTGGGCTTACATTCACAACCACCACACAACGTGTCATTAAAACTTTTGACCCCGCTAAGGGTTTTAAACTGTATCTTGTGAAACTGGTTGTCATTGAACACGTTTGGTACTTTTATAAATAAATAAATATGAATGTTTGCTCATATCTTGTGCTTGAAAATCTTTCGTGGTTACACCTCGTGTTTCCGCCTAGGCGGGGTGTGACAATAACCTAGAGGTAGAAGATACCAAATCTAACATGTATAACCTCATAGAAAAATCGACTCAAGCACATATCACAACATCACAATCGGTACACAATGTATACGCATGCAAATCAAACGTTAAAACATCAATGCATCCAATGAATAATCTAATTCAATCAACAATACAGTTTTTTAGCCGGGCATGATGAATGAAAGTTAAAAAATAATAAAATAATCCTTTTAAATAAGTTTAGAGACAGAAAAACGGTAAAGAAGTAACCTGATAGGTCAACTCACGCTTCCTACGATGTTAGATCATTGATTCTCTTGTCTTTTTGCTCGTTTCTGCTTCAAACAACAATCGAGTCTCCTTTATCGTCTTTTCCAGCCGTTAAATGTTCTCTTTAGGGTTTCTCCATCGTGTGGTACAAACAGGTAGCATTTTTAGGGTTTCGTAAGCGGTACAGGCCGTCCTTATTAAGTGGAGTACTGGTCGTACTCTCATTAAACCAGACTCACTAGTTCTTGGACTTATTCCTATTTTGAACTCTTTATATTGAAGGTGAGTACGGGTCATACTCTCAAACTTTGGTATAGGTCGTACTCTTCAAAACTTCAATATCATGTCTTCTCCTTTTCATGTAATACGTGCAAATCATCAACAACCTATCAATAATCATCTATTCTTATCAGATTTGAGGCAAAACATCATAAATAAAGGTCTTGTTACATATAAAACCTATGTCAACTTTGGATCACATCAGAGACAAATTGGGATGGTTTCTTAGTTATTGCCACGACGAGATTTGAGTAATTGTAGAGCGACTTATATTCGGGAAGCGCATCGGAATCGATTATGCCTTCGTTCCGCCATCACGGCGAGCTATCACGATGTCAAAGAGTCAGTTAAATGTGAAAACCTTCATTCTCAAATACCTAAACCTCAAAACAGCTTGGTCCAAAGTGCGATTGGTTTGACCTACACGTTGACATCATTCTTGGAAAACGGCTCTTCTAAACGATATAGTTCCTGCTTGCACATTCTCGTTCACGTTAATCTTAGAGGTGACCAAAACTATGTCTTTTTCACTCCAAGCCCCTTGCCATTTTTAGAGAAATAAAGAGAAAAAATGTGTTAAAATTGGATTTAAGTAGTGTATTGTGATGTAAATTGATAAGTTGTGTCTGTGTATAATGATAATTAAGCTGTTGAAAGCATAGGCCCACAACTTGCTCCACCTTTTTGCCGTTAAGCCACCCACGCCCCTCCCCTTTCACTCCCAAATTGCAGGTGTTCCACAGCCCCTAACATCGCTAACAACTACACATGGTTGGGGTGTTAAATTAGGGGTACGGGGCGCCACCAAAATTGGTCACGGGTGCCCCACTACCAGCACGGTAACACCGCCGCCACCCATGCTGGTAGTGGTCCCGTGAACCAAATCCTGGTTCTAGTTAACGGGCTGGTACCCGTGGTTTGTCTCTCCCCCTTTTGTCTTTTTCTCTATTATTTTTTCAGTGGAGTGCTGCCTCCAAAAAACCCTTTCAGTAAAATGAATCAGTGAAGTGATGTGGTAGTGCAGCATTGATAGAAATCAGTAGAATGAAATTTTTTCAGTGAAGTACCTCGTCACCCCTTATAACATTCAACTCTAGTGATGGACGGTGCAAGTAATTTAATCATTGTGTGATATAATTTGATGAAATAATGTGGCAATTTATGATTGGTTGATTTTTAATGATTATAAGATGAGTACCCCTCTACCCGAATACATAAACTTTCACATTTGTAATTCAACTAAAGAAAACTCTTTTAAACTCCATGGTTTTTTCTTAAATTCTTTTCTTCAAAATATATAACTTAAAAAGTCTTGCAAATAAAATATAATTAACACTTTACTCTTTTATTTAAAATAATAATAATAATATTCTACGTCATGAATCGTTTAAAGTTTAACGACTGAAATGATAAAAAGTAAGTTAGCTAAAATAAATACGAACCTTGGGTTCATTTTATGCAATTAGCTTTTAAATAAAAAGAATCTAAAGTTTAAACTTTATCTTTTTTTCATACATTTCTTTTAATTGTAAATTATAAATAAAAAAAACCACAATTTTTAATAGTTAACTTTTTTTTTTTTTGCTGAACCAATAATAAGCATGCACTATGCAGTTTCCATTTTGGTTTCAAAGTCACAAACGTGTATTGGCGCTATTCATAATGGGCTTTGTCAATGTTTTCATGATTGCGATTAGTGTAAATCTATATATCTATGTCTATATACTAGCTGATTATTTCGGAAAGGTTCCGGGATTAAAAAATCTAACATGACTTAATTAAAAAATGATAAACGAAGAAAACCTAGTTAAAGCATCATTAAGATACGGACTTTGATTGGTTTTATCTGCTTGTACACATGAATCACCATGCGACTTCTGATATTCATCCATCACCTAATCAACATGTGCATAACAAATTTATTGTCTAACCAATTAAAGAGCATATAAAACCATTTAACTGGTGTTAAACCTTAAAATACAATCTATTATATACATGACATAACCTTTCTTAAGACGACCTGTATTAGAAAACCTGCAATTTTTCACATTGTAATAATTATATAGCAATCAAAATCAGTACCTTAGCTATCCATTGTGTTGATAAGTTAACGTTTATACAGCCAGGACCAGCCACAGAGCACGATTCTATCATGTCAGATGCTGGAAGATTTCGTATGATCGCCTACATGTTATAAAGAGCATATAAAACCATTTAACTGATGTTAAAACTTAAAATACAATCTATTATATACATGACATGACCGTGAAACAAAGCTCAAGTTTTGTCAAGGCGTGGCTAACCAGCAAAGACAACATCGCATATGAGGTGCAAACAACAACAACAACTAAATTGAAAGAACAAAGAAGACCATATCGTTACCTTAAGCGAAATTTGAGTTCAAATCACGGATACCGGCGTATGAGAGAAATTTTGGTTCCGTCAGCTTTCTTTAATCACAACATCAACACACCCACAATTAATAAAAAAATAAAATCAAATTAAAGTTTATTAATTCAAACAAAAGTCAACATGGAACAACATACCTAAGCGACTTTATTAAAGATCCACAAGAAACAACACGATTGTCAATTAATGATTACCAAACCAAACCCTCTCTAATAGATCCCAATTTTAGAACTCTCAAAAATTGAAAGATAAAGAACAAAGTTGCAAATAACATTCAACCGTTTACAATCAACCAATAAAACAAATAGTAAAAAAACATCAAATGCTTAGATTGCTAGATCCGAACAAATAATAAACCTAGGTTAAATAATTCTATAATAATAATAATAATAATAATAATAATATATTATTATTATTATTATTATTATTATTATTATTATTATTATTATTATTATTATTATTATTATTATTATTATTATTATTATTATTATTGAATCCAAATGAATAAGATGTTTTTATAATAAAAGGAGCATTGATGAATGAATAATTTGTGATATAAATCTATTTTTTAAAAATTCTCATAAGAAGCCACGTGGCACATTCAAAGGGGGGAGGAGGCCATGACTAAATGTCACGTCATCAAACACCAATTCTTTTATATATATTAACTAGGTGAAATCCCGTGTGATACACACGGGAGACCGAGCCCCAAAACTTAAAGCGCTGTTTAGTAAAAAGACAATATTAAGAACCCATTCGTCTGCTCCGAAAGTACCGTCTGTTTCATTTCTTTATAAACAAATATTATTATAAAAACCGAAAATATAAAAAAACGTGTCCAGACCAACTGTTATGGTCTGTTTAGTAAACCCTAAATTAATCAGTTGATCCATTGTTAAAAGGAAAAACTGTATTTCGTAAAGTCTGTTCCTCTCATGATACCAGTTAATAATACTCATCAGATGTTTAATAACTGCAACTGTTACAACAAAGTGCTACTTTAAGCATTATTTAGAACAGACAAAAACATTAAACTATTTGTCTGCTCCGAAGAACAGTTCCTGAGACAACATTAAGAAGCCAATCGTATGCTGCCAAGAAGATATGTTTTCTAGCGTCTGTTTATTTCTTTATAACAGTAATTATTATAGCAAACTTTAATGGTCTGTTTAGTAACCCCCAAATTCAAATGTTTAGTTAATTTTATCACTGAAACAACTATTCAAATTCTATTTATTTTTATATACAAATTTCTATACAAACACAAAAACATTTTTATATTTTACAATTCAATAATCTGAAATCAATATTTAATTTAAGTAAAATAAATACAAAATGGAAGAGTTATAAAATAACAAATACAAATATCTTTAAAAAACTACTTTAATAACAACATATAATTACAATATGTGATTTACAAATTACATAAAAATACAAGGACACACAAAAAAATCCTTCGAACACCCAAATACTACAGAATGATATTTCTTGTCAACATCATCGGAAGAAAATTACAAACAAAAACAATGAAACGAACTAAACGACAACAGGTCGTATTTAAATCACCACAAGTTCTAAAAGACTTAAAGACTAAAAAGATAACCTTTGTTATTCAACACCAAAAGGGACAGATGATTCTCACAGTTAAGAGTAAATCAGAAGATCCATGAAGATATTCATCAAGAACTTTGGCAACGAAAAACCCAACATCCAGCATGATAAATATAAAGTCCCTAAATATTAAAAATAGGGAATCTGTGCAGCATATATAGATAATAATAATGGATTCATGTTTTCCTTTGATTGTATGAATCATCGAAAAACATGAATTCCAAGTTTCTTATCTATGGAATGTTGGCAATATTTTTTCTTTTGATTGTAAGAATCTTTCGAAAATTTGTGAAAACACATTTGAAAGTAATATCATTATGCATATAGGATAGAGAGATGCATGTGAGAATAGTTAAAGGAATATATAAAAACGGAAAATGAATATTGAGAAGTACTCCCCTTTTATAGGGTGAATATACTAAATATTCGTAAAGTTGGTTTTGAACTTTATCAGTTGGATTTCAAATAAATCAAAAGTTCGAACTTACTTTAGGCACTTTCTCAATTGGATTTCAAATAAATCTAAGATGTATAATAATTAAAATTAAAATATATACAAAAATTATATTTAAGCAATATAAAATTGAATAAAGTAGGTATGCAAAAAAATGAATAAAGAAATTTTCAATTGTAATGATTAACTTGCGTATTCCATCCTGAATTGAATTGAAAGCTAAATAATATTTATTGAGTTGTCAACAAATGTTATAATACAACTGTCATCGATTATAGTTCAAATTTATTGTTTAATAATATTATATATCAAGATTAAAGTAATAACATGTGGAACATAAATAAAGTAAGCTTGAAGATTATTATTATTATAATTATTGTTTACCACTTAAAACAAAATAGTGTTAAACTGAGCTTTCGAGCATAATCATAAACATCTGTTTCACAAAAATATTGATTGATCAAACGCACCTTAAATTTACTGTATGCTGTGCTACAAACATGTCCTTGGGTATCAACATATTTTACAGAACCGGATATTGCAATGAATCTAATAACAAAGATAGAAGATACAAAACATGGGTAAAACACCACAAAACAAAAAAAAATACAAAATACAGGAAAAAGAAACAAATAAAATACTAAAGGAAAAAAACAAAACAAACCCTAGAAAACATTATTCCTCTTAGCTCTCGAAGAACAGGAAACATAATATTACCCTACAAACCAATCTCCAATTATTTACACTCAACAGATCCATATGCTACAAAAAATATTTTTCTTTGATTGTAAGAATCTTCAGACAACAGCAATTCCAACGTCATTACCATTGCTTTATTGGTAATACATTTTTTTTATTGTAAGCATTTTCAAGAGAAATGGTAGAAGAAAAACTGAAGGAAACAACATTATTAGGCAAACATGAAAGGTAGGTTTGCTTTTCAATACGCTTGAAAGCATAGAAAGTTCCAAACGTAAATTACTATTTCTTCCTTTTTATAGACTGAAAAATAACTATAGTTACTATAATAAACATAAATATTTTAATATAAAGTGAAACACAATAACAGACACAAAGAAGAAAAAATAATTAATTTTAGTAAAAAATGAATATTATTATGACCATTATAATTTAAAATTTATAATTAAAATTCACAATCAAACAATATAAAGTTGAACGAACAAATTTTCAAAATTGTATATTCAAACTTTTTTTAAATTAAAAGGAATACAATACTTATTCGTTTGTTAACAAATGTTATCAAAACAACTGTCATGAATTAAAAATATAATTAACGAAACAACATAAACAATTAAACTTCAAAGATAATAACTGTTATTCATTGTACTAACAATATAATAAATTTAAAATATATGAGTCTTTTGAAGTTAATAAATAATTACACAGTAAAGACCTAAAAAAGTCTATGATGCCAAGTGGTGTAACAATATAAATAAAATTAAATTATATTATTCTTTTCAACTTCATAATTACAGAGAGGTGAGACCCCTAAAACTTCGTGATGCCAATTGTACAAAAGAAGTTTTTACATGGAAACTTACACAATACGACGGACATTAATGCTAGATGTACTATTTTTACTATTAATAAACAACAAAAAAATGTAATCATAAATTTACTTAATTTCAGAAAATGATTTTATAAATAACTTTAAGTCATCTATTGTTCCTATCAATTGTAAAAATGTAAATATATTTTATGACAATAAAAATTCTAAATAATATAGTCATCTAGAAAAAAATATAATAATCAAGAAAAATTTAATCATGTGTATTCCCGGTTTGGTTTTAGTTCGCTTGTTGTACTCGGACATTATGTGCAAACGTCTTATTAGCGTTTTGAATAACCTTTACGTTGGCAGTTCAAAATAAACAAAGAAATAATATTGTAATCTTAAATATGGACTTCTACACACTTAATAGAATGCAACACAATTACAAATGGAAATAATAAAACAATATAAATAATAATTTATTTTAATTTAATTTAATATTATTCTGATTATTATAATTATAATTTATAGTATTAGAACTTCAGAATTTATGTGAAAACACATCTTATAAATACAACTTTTACAACAAACAGTTGATGCTATAAAACAGATGTTATTTCAATAATTTAATCAAACAGATGTTGCATATGCACAACATAAACAGATTTTACAAGGTCTATTTAGGAAGCACCACAAATTAAATTTGGAAAAAATAGGTTTACAAACTCATCTAAACAGAGCAATAGTACACATAAATTTGAATATCGTTAGACGAAAGAAATGTAGAAAACAAACAGAGAATCATTACACATCAAGTGTTACAAAACCAATTTAAATTCATTAAAGAACATAAACAATTAAACTTACATATTCAAAAAGCAATAACTGTAAGGCCCTCAAAACCGGCGGGTCAAACAGTTGACATTCAAAGGCTAAAACCATAAATTAATACTCAAGAGGTCTTATTTATTATCAAAAAACACGCAGCGGAAAAGTAAATGGTTTAAGTTGTTCAAACATGAAATTCCCCACAACGGGTCAAAGCATATTTGTAAAACAAAAACAATAAGTTTAAAAAAAGAGTTTTCTAGCAATAAAGTAGTCTCTTCTTATTCGAAATGTCAACCGTCTCTGAGTAGTCCTGCAGCATGCCAAGGCATCCCTTTTACTCTTCAAATACCTGAAATCAAGCTAATATGCACGCAAAGTCAGACGAGCTGAGTGAATTCAAGTTTTAGGAAGTTCTTAAATAATAAGTAAATTGTTAAAATAAAAATTAACAAAATACCTTAACCTTAGAGTTACAATAAGCGCAATCCGCCTATATGCTCCCTAAGCAAATGTAAAGTCTAGAATAAGCGCAATCCGCCTACTTAACATGAGACTTTATTTTTAAATCTATAATAAACGCATCCCGCCTATTTGTCACAAAACATAGTAATGTCTACGTAAGCGCATACCGCCTACTCAACACAAACCAAAACTATAAATCAAGCAGATATACTATATAACTATCATAGCTCAATTTATAATACTAAGTAACCGTCATACACAGTTTACATATTTATAAATATATAGTAATGCTTTAAACCTAAACAAGTATAAATCAAGGCAAATCCCGATCTAACAAGCAAGGTTCCACATACATTTTTAAGACATGCATATTAGCCCAAAATGTTTAAAACAGTAAAAAGGGCACATGAATTCACCTTAATGAAATGCTTGAGTCATCGAAGCTATGGAACTGTAAAGAAGCTCGAATCCTAGAACGAACAAGACATGATCATGCATGTGTAAATGTCACTAACTAGTTCCATGGGTCCCTCGTAGAAACATTTAATCACCACTCGACCCATATTAATTTCATCAACACAAAATTTTGGCATGAGAGATAATTAACATGCTAGCATGCATGCTTGATTAATTGAGGTACATGCTAGCATGGTTGAGACCAAAACTCCAATTTTGTTTTCATATCCAAATTAGTACACACAAAAACCATTATCATTTCTCATTTCGTGGCCCATTCCAACTCCAAATACATGCATGAACCAAATAACAACAACAACCTCAATAAAACATAAGCAAACCCCATTGGAACTCCATACAAATCCTGAATCACAGCCATGGACTTCCTCAATTTAGATCAGGAGGAACCAGTACCGTCAACCGATCCGAACCTTCACACATGTGCTATCGCCAACAGGCATTATTTGAAACAGCCTATGAATGAAGTATGGTTACCTCCTTACGTGATTGAGGCACCTCAACCGATCACCGCTCGCCTCTTCTAATGTCAATTTGAACCATGAACCTTTTCGGCACCGAGTCAACAAGTCTTTATAAAAAAACTATCTTAACTCGGTGCACACATATATCTGCCAAAGAGCAGATGCAAAAACAACCTAAAAATCTATCTCTACACTGCAATACGGGCCAAAGGTGTACCTGAGATGTGCTAGATGGGTACCTCCAAAGTCGAGCCTCAAGGTGACCACGAAGTACCCCACCAATACCTTAAAAGAACCATAAAAGAAAACCTTAACCGATAACCGTGACCTGTTTTTCCATACCTGTAACCAAGTTCCCATAGAAGTTAATGACGGGGACAACTAAGCACCTGGAAACATGACAACAGGCGGCTCATGAACCGGCCGAAAACTCCGGCAACAATGGTGATACCGAAGCCCTCTTATGGTATCATAGCCTCAGCAAGTGTTATCCTAAAATAATAGAATCAATGAAACTTGAAGGAGATGATCACTAGAACCTCGTGACTAAATGAAGGTCGATCGGTGCCTCTCCGATCTCTTGCGGCTGTCGGTAGGGTAAAACAAATATCATTTGCAGTTTCATGAAGCGTATATACATATAGGGTTCCTTTACGGTGAACGAGATTGGTAAGCTTGATATAGGTCCCTCAAAATTAATACATGTTGCAACTCACCGTTTACACAATTTGTCCCTCCACTTTCACATTTAGCATATTAGTCCCACTTGGTTATGTGACAAAATCACATAAAATCATCCATCTTTTAATCTTGCTGAAATTAGGCTTCTAACTTAATTCGCTAAACGTTTCATAATTTATATATAAAAAAAACAATAATAATAATAATTCTTCCCAAGTTACCATGTCACTAAACTTATTCAAACATAAAGTGTACGCATGTCGTGACATTAAAGTTGCGCAAAATTTGGGGCGTTACAATAACAAAGTTACTTTTAAAGAATTTGTAGAACTTCTTTGTAAACTTCATTAGTGGTAACTGTAGAAACCTTTTTTTCCGTATCACAAATCAAAATCTTTAGACCCTTTCTACTTTTCACCCTGGGAACGGCAACAAAGAGCTACCCATTACTTAATACAGGACGTGGCAGATACAAACCAACCCGTTCAAGCGACTGTCCTTGAGTTTTGTTTATTGTTATTGCAAAACACAGACAAATTGGAAACTGTCTACGACAAATTTTTACAGGTATTCGCTTGTCCGCAGGTATCATCTTCAATCTGGAAATCAATGTAGTATAACCAATATTACTTCCGGTGATAATTTTCGCCTCAATAACAACTTTTCCAAGTTTCGTAACCTGTAAGCGTGTTCCATTACACAATCCATTCGCTTGGTCAATGTTTCTAAGTAATATCACTAGAGCTCCCACTTTCAATACTAACTTATGGTTTGGTAACCCAGATAAATGAAAATTGTTTAGGACATCAGGAGCAAATAATGCCACATTAACGTCAGATTCCTGTTCAGATTCACATAAACTTTCTGCACTAAGATAAATCTTTTCTTCACCAGGCGGAGCTTTTAACAACTCATCATTTATTGAATCAACAACATCATTGGTAGGAGCAAGAATGGCTCTTTGTTGGAAATAATTTGAATCCCATAATGAGTTATTCATATCCGGATACGTGAATGAAATCAAAGAAGAAATAGGATTCTCTTGATCATGAATTAGTAAATCATCTGGTATATAAATATCTGTCTCACCATCATTTTGATCACCAAGAACTCCATCACCAAGCTTTAAAATCCAATCTGCAAATTCCTTAGTCTCTTCAAAATCATTTTCTTTACATCCAACTCTTAACCTCATATTTTTAGTTAGTTTTAGTACTTTACAATATTTCCATATATAAGAAGAATTCAGAGACGCATTAACTATCATACTCCTGGTACCTTTAATAATTACTGGAAGAATCTGTCTAAAATCACCACCAAAAACAACAACTTTTCCTCCAAAAGGCTTGCTCTGAACAGTTGATTTATTGGAACGTAATACATCTCTCATTGTTCTATCAAGAGCTTCAAAACAATGTTTATGCATCATAGGTGCTTCATCCCAAATAATCAATTTTGTCATTCTAATTAACTCACCTAATTCACTGTTAGGTTTTATTGAACATATAGAATCTTCATTAACATTTATCGGAATTACAAACCTAGTGTTGATGTACTTTTATGTGGACGTCACTATCGAATAGACTAGGGTTGAGTCTTATATTGTATTACATGAGATTGTGGTGATCCATAAGGGCATTTTATGGATCTGATGCATTTGTAAATATAGACCAAAACATGAAAGCCAGATTCGACCTTATAGAAGGGGCGAATGTGGAAAACTTCCACATTCGACCTCCTCATATGGGCGAAAGTGGCTTCTAGTGTTGGACTATAAATAGCAATCTCATGTGTTGTTTTTCATTTGGATGATTTGAGTTTGTGCTTAGAATGCTCTCAAGGGGGAGGTCATGCCCAACCTCCCCCGACCCCGAGATAGATGTTTATCCTACTGATGACAGTGTCTGTAACCATTTCTGTAGTAATACGAATCTGTGATGACGTTGTTTTCATATGTTTCTGTCTCGTCTCGAATCTCCTGTCTGAAACCGAGCTGAATTCGCTTAATCGATCCGTGAATTCGGTTCCTAACCGGATTCTCACCTAGAATGAGAAGTCCTACCACCATCTAGTAACAGTGATGCAATTCAACTGGAAGCAACATTCAAACTACTTCACCATTTGACGTTAAAGCGGCTGAAAAAGTCCTCCAAAGATAAGTTTTCCCATTGCCACCATATCCATATACAAAAAAACACACCTCTTTCACCTTTTGTAACCGCATCCATAACAGTTTTGTAAACTCTATGCTGTTCAGCAGTTAAACACGTTAAATACTCAGCGTGATCAATCCGTAGAGATGATCTATCATAAGAAAGTTCTTTCAATATCAATCGATTATTTACCGCTGAAACATAATTTTCAGGAGCATTTGGCATATGTGGAAAGTTTTTTAGTGTACTCCCATTGATAAGCAACAATGTTTCGATCTTTGACAGACAAATATTTTCAACTTCTTCTTCGTTAAGATTCAACACTGGAAAAAATGTTAAAAAGTATTAGTAACATTGAATTTAAAAGATATTTAATAATTTTTTATTTTAAAATAATTACTTTGAGAGACTAATGAAATTTCCTTGTGTATCAGTTATCTCCTTTCTTTCTTAACAATATCTTCACATAATACAGCTTTTGTTTGACGCCAAAACTCACCGGGACGAGAGATTGAATTTGACAGTAGCAACATTAGAAAAAACGATCGCAAAAACTCTCCAGTTGACCACTCGTTTGCTTCTTTAATGGCAATTACATATTCTTTATCATCATCTAACAAACCTCGTGCAAAACAGGCATCTTTATATGTTTCAAACACTTCAGCATCAACTCTTTTTATATCATTGTAACAGGTAGCTCCCGTAACATGGTTTAATAAAATCCTGAGGTAGTAAGAATCACCAACAGATGGAGGCACATAATGTATCCTGCCAATAGACTGCAAAGGCTTTTTTCTTAGGCTCCACTTCCGTTCCTTACGTGCCCAAACATAGTATTCGAAAACTCTATATATTTCAATTTCCTAGCAAACTCATCAGTTTTATTAGTTTCCATCCACTCCGTGAACATTGACATTTTCAAGGTTGGATTATTCACAATATCTATTAAATTAGAATCATCATCATAAACAATACTTTGATCATCTTCACAATGGAAAGGCAACACTTCAACAACATGATATCTATAATGTATGTCATATTTGAATATTCTCCAAGCAGCCTCACATGCAGAAATATACCTACAATCAAGGTATGTCTTTACCTCATTTACCTCATTGTTCTGCTCGACATCATTGATACCAGACTTCAATTGGAAAACAGAAGTCGTAACTTTATCTGGGCCCTTATTAATATACTTAAACAAATATTTAATAGCACCTGACTGATTGCACTATTCAACATTCACGTGGCATTGATACTTTCTGAGCAAAACAGGATTGTAAGGAACTACATACCTGTTATCAAGCTGGACGCCCTTTTTTTCAACTCTACTACTTGTTTCACGACGACGGTAGACTGGATAACTATCAGAATCAACGAAACTCTCGTCCACATATTTTTTGGGGGACTTTTTAGAACATTCAAAGTTAACCATGCATGGACATTTAGGGTTGTCTGTACTGCAAGGTCCATGAATCATAAACTGCTTCACAAGTTCATACAATTCAGGATCTGCAACTTTATCGGGGATCTCTGCACTAATGACACGATCTATATCAGATGCAGTTGGAAATTTGCTTTCAGCACTCAAGAACAAACATATGTGGGCATGTGGCAGTCCACGTTTCTGAAATTCAATGGTATAAAGAACTGAAAAATATAGAACAGTAACATTAGTTAAATATTCTTGTGCAAATATTTGATTAAATTATCCAATTTCATCTTAAATATTCTAGAAATAATATCCTGTCTATCTTCTGCGCTAAGACGTTTATCAAACAAACACCTACAAATCTCAGGCCACTTTGGATTACAAGTAACTGTTATGAATAAATCCGGATATCCAACTGCCATGCAAATTGCCATAGCATCCATGTACTTTTGCATCATATATCTATAACCACCAGTAAATGATGAAGGCAAAACTATACGTTTTCCACAATTTGATGTGTTATTCTCTCCACCTTCAACAGTAGCACTCAAATTCTTAAAACTTTGGGTTCTAAGTTTTGGTTGTTGATGTTTTATATAAAATAGGCGAGCAGACTCTACCATTGTGTACGCATCAACTGAAAACTGTTGAAACAGTTTTTGCGCATGAACTATTAATGAAAACTGATTATGCCTATCTTGTATCTTGTAAGAAAAAAAATTCCTTCATTGAAACATTGCTTCTAACTTTTTCATTATTAATATCAATCCCATTATGTTTAATACCAAGTCTGTAACCATCTTCAGCATATGGGAAAATTAGTGGATACTGCATCGCAAGATAAGAAGGATGAAATTCACTAATTCTTTTAAGTCCATCAGCCTTTGATTGAACAATGATATCTCTTGTATCAAATGATGCATCAAAGTCACTAATTATTAATGCAGCAACTTCTTACACAGTTGGGAGGTTCTAAACTCTTCCATCCTTATCTCTTGTTCCAATAAGTTTCAATGATACCTTTTGAAAATCATTTTCTTGAAAACAATCTCTTACCATTTTGAAAGATTTCACAAGAGGATTGCAGGCATCCAACATATCTTTAAGAATGCTGATGGTGTTAAGATCAAGCGTATTTTTTGGAGTAGGATTAGATTCTAATTCAGAACTGCATCAAAATAAAAAAGTTAACCATAACATTTAATTAAAAGGAAAAACGTATGTAAAACTTAAATGAGAAATTAAGTAAAACAAAAAATGTAAATCATTAAGTATAAAAATTACCGAACTGCATTTTGACGATTTACAACTTCATTTTCTAAATCGTATATATAAAGTTGTGAAAATTTAGGTTGTTCTCCATCATCCGGAAGAAGACTACCAATTCGATGATAATTCTGACCCTGAAGTCTAAATACATAGGGACCTTTACCTCTGTGAGAACTTCCGTCAATCTTGCCATCAAGAGACGCAAAAGAAAACATCATATTATATGCTCTAACGTTATACCTAAAGTTCTCGCTTTTTGGAGTATGACTTTATACAAATTCCGTAATAATGCAGGTGGATCAGCTAATGGTGGAAGTTTAACAACAACATTCGAACAACAGAGTCCAAACACTTTTTTCTTACTATATTTATTTCCTCTAAGTGTTTCATCTTTCCACAACAATGCTTGACATTCAGAACAGACAAATGTAGCATCTCCATGATCCACATAATCTAAAAAATGAAGAAAAACTATAAAATTGAAATTCAATAACATAAAAACAAAAACAACCTTGTACCTTTTGAAATTCCCCAAAACTTTTGAACACTACAATCTGTGAATACATCATCACCCGTATTTAAATTAAATTTAGGTATCTGATTTGTATAGAACTTATGTTTTCCTTTTCTGAACTTATAACCAATACGATTATCATTTGAAGATTCACCTACAACAATAATATATATACATTAATATTTACATCTTCAACAGTATCTAAAAGTTTTATGTCAGCTTGATTTTTATTTATATTTATATTTAAATATAATAAGTTACATTTTTTAAGTAGAAACAACTTACCAACACAAGTTAAAACACTTGAGCTTTCAAAACTTCTACGAGAAGAACTATCCAAATTTAACGTATTTTGATGCATATACCTTGATGAACTTTGTGTCGTTGAAGCTTTTAAAAATTTAAAAATAATGTATAAGCAATAATGAGAAAAACATGAATAATGATCAAAGAAAAACAGTATAAACTTCAATTACAACAACTTACCTTTCATTTTGCTAGAGGATTCACATAATGTACTACCAATAGTTGGAGTCACATTACCACTATGTTGAGTTACATTCATTGAGCAAGTTTTTGTTGTTGAGACTTGTAAACCAAAACATAATACACAAGAATTAATAAAACATACAACATTAATATTTAATACAACACAATTTTTAATCCAATGTATAACACAGACCGTTGGAAATATTTGACAATGAAATCTTCTCTAAAGGAATGGATACAGATCCAACATTAAATTGACGATTATATTTAACATGCTGCAAATTGTCATTTGTTTTTTTTCTTGCGTCTGCAGAATTTTGAATCGGAGTTTGAACAGCATACAATTCATCGTGACTCGAAACTTGTTAAACACAAAACATATGCCAGAATTAATAAAATGTATAATATAAATATGTTAAAAAGAAAAAATTTTATTGGAATTTATAACACATACCGTTAGTAATATTTGACAGTGGAGTTCTCTGTAAATCAGAGGATGTGAACACAGGGCTATATACACTTTTATTTTTACGCTGTTGCAGAATATGCTTCCTTATTTTTCTTGCTTCTGCACACTTCTTTAGTGTGGAAGTTTGAGGAAACCAAAATTTATAGTTGTTTGAAACTTGTAAAGCAAACAAAACAAATGTGAGAATTAAAAAAATTCCAATATGTGATACAAAAAATTGTTGCTCTACCTATAAAACATACCTATGGAAGTATTTGTCAATGGGGTACTCAATAAAGGAGATGATGTGCGTGCACCATGAAGAGGACATTTGTTTTTACGTTCTTGAAGAATATGTTTTCTTTTTTTTCTTGCTTGTGCAGAGTTTTCGGGCAGACTTTGTTCATCAAAGAATTGTTACTGACTTGAATATTTGTTATTGAAACTCATAATTTGAACCGCTGCTGAAATATTATGTAATTTAGAGAAAATATCTATTAACTATTTATCGCAAATCAGATATATAAAGCACAAATTAGAACACTAACCGTAATAGTTTTCACCTTATAGTCCTTAAAGAGCGAAATTTGTATTTTGAAATTTTAATTGTCTGCAAAAAGTCAAATAAACATCTTTTAGAGAATGAAATGGAAAGTAAAGTAATAATAAAATATTATATTATATTATTATTATATCAAACTTTATAAATGACAACTTTCAAAAGATGAAGGGTTGAAAATAAAATATTATTAAACTTCTTTTCAATTAAATATTCAATTTACAAAATAAAGTTTATTCAAATAAATAAAGAGATCTATACACATTATTTTCCTTATTATACAAATAACACACCCACAGATTAAAACAACTCATTCGACGGTTAAAATTCTTCAACAACAATCGAAAAACGACATACAGGTAACTTCTTTTAAACTATTGATCGATAATAATCAGTAGCAGATTTATTTATATAATATGTTATTAGAAATTGATTGAATGTTAACTAAATATTGTATTCTCTGAATATAGTATTAACTTAAAAGCGTAAAAAAGAGTAATTTATAAGAATAATCTTTGAAGATGTCGAAACCTTTGCTAACCGTTGTACAACATTTAAAATCATGATTTTTATTTGTATATATAAGTAAAAAGAGAATTTTCTTTTCTATTTAATTTTATTTTTTTAAAGATAATTGACAGGTTAGAATCATGGAACTATCATTCACAAGGATGTTAAAGGAAGTTGATTCGTTTAAAGTGGTATAATTTTGAACTGATAAATTATTTTCAATATTAAAGTTTGTCAAATATTTCTGATAAAGAGCATAAATTTAAGAATACAAATTATTACGTGTAGGAGATACCAACAGACTTTGTAAAACAATTCTGGGGACAACAGTGCAAGAGTACACTAACAGAAATAAGGCTGAAAAATGGTAAAGCATGGAAATTATGGTTGAGAAAGAGACCTAATGAAGTTGTCTTTACAGATGGTTGGATAAACATTGTCAGGGAACTAAAACTGAAAGCATACACTATGTTGTTTTTTAAAGCAATTGATGCAAAAACCTTTGAACTTTCGTACTTCGAGTATTTCGTAATGGAAAAGTCATTTTATAACATCAACATGCACCACGACTTGGGAGTAATTGTAAGTAAAATAAAAATATATTTAAATGTATTATTGGATGATAAAGAAAAATTATACTGCGAAATATTATCATAATTTACTGAATATCTATATTTTTATCAGGAAGTACCAACAGAGTTTATTGAAAATAATTACCAAGGGAAATGCATTCCAGCTGACATTAAAATTAATGCAAGTGGATTGACGTTCAATGTCAAATTGGATAAAATGTATAAGTCTTATGTTCTGAAGGAAGGATGGACTGATCTTTTAGAAGGATTTGACTTGCAGTTAGGTGACCTGTTTATATTTGAAATTATTAAGGATGAAACATGGCAACTAACAGTTCATAGAAACAAAACTCAAGTGAAGATTGAGTATTCTCCAAAACATCAACAGGTACTTATACTACTTAAAATGTTGCCTATTTAATTATTTTTTATAAATTGTAAACTAAAATTACTTTACCTTGCAGCAGGAACTGAATCAATCTAGTAAAAGAGTAGCAACAGATAATGCTGAGTCAACTTTGAAAGAACACAAACAGGCAAAGAAAGAAGCAAAAGATAATTCACATCAAAGTGTTAATGATGTGATTAAGTTCACTCGTGTTGAAAAGGGAGAAAACAGAATGGTAATGTATCAACTATAATCACTTATGTTTAAATTTAAAGAAAGTTCATATCTTATAGTAAATACATAAATCTGATAAAGGTTATAATAATTGATCAATGCAGAGACTGCCAAATGATGTTGCAAAATCAGCAGAATTGAAAACAAAATTAAAACCAATGAAAATTGAGAATTTAAAAAAAGAAGAAAAAAATGTTACTTGTGAAGTCTGAGAAGAATGGCAACAGGAAGAGATATGTTGTGACACCCGGCAAACTCCGGTTAGTAACTTTTAAAAATCCGGTAAGTCTACCTTAGCGAGTCACGCATACATCATATGTAACAAAGTCAGTTGAGTCAAGTCGCGTTAAGTAATTGTCCAGGGATCAGTGATTCGGAGGATCATTGGGTTTAACACGCACACACGAGGTATTAGTCCGGTTATTGGCGATTTGTAGAATCACCGGGTCCTATGCACACACACACAAGTCTCGAGTCCCGGGAATTGGTGAACGAATGTGAACGTGTTTGTTTTCATGAATTATGTGTTTATAATCATTATGTGAATTGTCGGTATGTGAATACGTGTTTATATGTGTTAAAATAGTGATTACGCGTAATTGCATGACATTATAGGTGATTACGCGTAATTGCATGACATTATAGGTGATTACGCGTAATTGCTTATGCTGAAGGCGATTGGGGGAAATATGAAGGCGATTAGAGCCCTAATCGCCTATAGGGAAGGCGATTAGAGCCCTAAATGCCAATAGCTATAGGCGATTAGGAACCCTAATCGCCTATACTGCTGCGTAGTCGCCTGACGTATGTTGAACGACTAGAAACGCCTATAAATACCACCCTTGACTTGTAAAACATCATTTGTGCAACCCTAGCCATCCCATAACCTTTCTCAACTCATAAACACCCTCTGGATCACATTTTGCTCAAGAAATCACCTTTACAAGCCTTACACCTCATTTCCTTACAAATCCAAGGTGTGTTCTTCATCCCCAAACCTTTGTAATGTTATTGTTTTGTTCCCTAAAGGTCCAGACCTGGTTTTTAAATATTGTGTCTTTGAAAACCTATTAAAAACAGTTTCTAAACAAACCCAAACCTCTATGCTTGCTATATGAGATGTATTCATGCAAGGATAGGATTTTTATTATTGAAACATGATTGTTCTTGTGTGTTTGATATCTTTCTGACTTAAATAAGTTATTATGATGTTAATCTATGAGTTTGGAGGTTCATAGTTGTGTAGTGTTGATAATAGGTGTTTTGACCCGTTTGAATGATTTTGAAGGATTAAGGATGATATGATGTGTTTTGTTGATTGTATGATATTAGGGTTTCCTTTATGATGATGCTAGAACGATAGGATAGTGTTGAACAACGTTGTTACATGATGAAATCTGGATATTTGCTATTTAGGGTAAGTTTTGCATGTTGATGTGATGTTTACATGATAAGTATGCTATTTTGGGAAAACTCTTGCATTCGGGACTGTTAGAATGATGATAATTTAGGGGTTTTGCTTGGAATAGGTCTATTAATGTTTTGGGTTCGATATTGGGTATTTCCACGTACTTCGGATCTGATCTGGAGGGTTAAACGCGCGAAAAAGCGGAACAGGTCTGCAGGGGGCGATTAGGAAGCCTAATCGCCTATGCTGAAGGTGATTAGGAGCCTAATCGCCTATGCTGAAGGGGATTAGGAGCCTAATCGCCTATACTGAAGGTGATTACGATCCTAATCACTAGTTAGATCCTAAATGCATGTGTGATAGCCTAATTGCCTATACTGAACGTGGATAGGCCTAATCGCCTAAGGCTATAGGCGATTAGGAGCCTAAATGCTAGTTGACTTTTCCTAAATGCTAGTTGACTTCTCCTAATCGCATGTACTGATGCTGTAAGTGTATTTTGACATCCCGAGACCTGATTTGACCCCTAGGAACATGCTAGGAACCCCGTGACATGCCTAGTAACTTGGTAACACGTGCTCGGACTTATTTATGCGTTATTTGAATTATATGCTAGACTTGGTGAACTTCTATGCATGTTAGGTGTTTACTTGCACATGTTGCATGATACCTTGTATGAGATTAACACGTGGGATGTCGGGTCACCAATGGGATGTCGAGTCTTGTCTCGCGTAGTCTGGGTATCAGTCAAACGTTTTTTCAAACGTATAATGGTCATGGACTGTACATTTAGGGACTAATGAACCCAACGGGTTATTAGTCTAACATTACACACACATCTTATGATAGGTCGCCACTAGTTGGGGCTATCATGCACATATCGGTTTACTTGTTAACTGAAGACGCAACCAAAGTTGAGTTCACGGCCCCACTTTCTGTGGTTTTACTTTTGGGGGAGAAAAGATGCGTTGAACTATGTTTTGAGAACTTTTGTCATACTATGGGTTATTTTGGGTTACTGTATGATCTTTTAAGTCCCGGGGGAAACCATGAATGTGCGGGGTAGCACAGCAGGGGAAATGTGGATAGATCTATTGGGCGTGACCTGCCCCACTCGTCGGCTGGGAGCCGGGCGGGTGCATATTGTCTCGACCTTGTAACTTGTAACATTATTCGGGCTGTAACATTGGTAACTTGAGACGTGTCCAGTAATGGTTTCCAATCGTAGTAGTAACAAAACATACGCCTAGCTAGCGTACTTTGGTTGAACATTTCATAGTATTGACAGGTTGAACTTGGTAACACTTTTGGAACTTGGTAACTTTTATTGAAAACCTGTGAACTCACCAGCATTATATGTTGACGTATCTTTGGAATGTTTTCTCAGGTCGCTAAGGTAGCAATTCAGGGAATAGGCGCACGCGTCTGCACGGCGTCTAGTTTAGGTCTCATGTTTTGAAAACTTGAACAAGAACTTGGTTACCTTTTTGGGTTTTATTTTGTAAACAATGCTTCCGCTGGTTTTCAAAGGTTGTGAATTTTTGTTTTGGATTTATGTGTGTCTCATATAGTGTTGTTTATTGTGACCGTTGACTTGGATCCTGGTTTGTCACGCGCCTCGCGGTAAAACTCCGCAAGTGGAAATTTGAGGGTGTGACATATGTGTTGAAGGATAGGGCCATTTTTACAAAGGAAAATGGCATAACAAAAGGTGATACGCTTCACTTCCATTTTATAAAATCAAGAAAACTTCTGATTCTTGACATGGTAGAGTATAACAATTGAAAACTGTTATATTTTATATTGAACAAAAGACAGTAAACTTCAGTTTATGTAATGTTATGATTCCTTTATTTAATTTTTATTTCTTTTATGTAATTTATTATTAGTAGCATTAATAAATTTAACAAAATGATGTGTAAAAATGTAACAAACATCTGTTACAAAACATTATGAAACAACTGGTATCATAAGATTATGTTGGTACATCATCTGTTGATAACAGATGAACCGGGGACAGAACATAAATAATTACTATAAAATATGTTAATAGAAGATATTGTAAAACAATTTTCAACATCATTTCTACTAAAATAGTTGACCATAAATAAATACTGTTTAAACAAACAATATGATATAAACTACATACAATTATTAATGGATATAACCAAAGTATATAATATTGTCTTGTTCTACATAAAATTAAAATTTTCAAATGCAACAAACCTACATGATACAATTATTTCAATAAAATATTATAATATGCAAATAAGCATTTAAGTTTTCAAGGCTTTCGAACATCACTTAGTACCAAAGTATTTTCATCTTCATGGAGGTCAAATATGCACATATCTCCAACAGAAATTTAATTATCAGCTAAGAAACGGCTCCAATTCTTAATAGCATATCGTACATCTCTTCTAGATTTTTCTGCTCTCAAATCCATGTTTACCAGATCTCCGGCCAAATTTAAAATCCTAATTTTCATTGTATGAGCAACTCCAAGTTTCTTTGCATACAATGCAGGAAGGCGCTTTCAAAATGTTCCCAATAAAAACAAAATTATTAGTTATTTTCCGACAGCTTATATTATATCAATTTAGTTTAAAAGACGAAACCACAATAAAAGTAACTTACAAATAGTTTTTTGCTAGGAACTGTATACTCATATCGAGGCACTGCAACATGTTCATTTCCACCAGCCACAACATTTGCTACTACTTGATCACCACCAACTTGAATATCATCCGGATAATCTTCATCATCATCAACTTCATCAGACTCACTACTTTCTATCTCCTCAAGTGTAAGTAGACAGTGCATAAAATCAAATACTATTAACTTAAAAGCAAAATCATCAATATATTTCATAACAATATATTGACCATCTTCTATCTTCATGAGTTTAATTATCTCTTCCCATCCTCCTGTTATATAAAACTGCAAATCTCCCTTCCTCTCAATAGTAACTTCAATCTCAACAAAATTGTTTATGAAAATCTTAAAACAACTCTTATTCCACTTTGCTCCAATTGTATTAGTCACAAAACCTTTTGGTAACATCTACATTTTTAAATGGGTTATAAATATATATATAATAGCAAACACGATTTATAAATATGTATATAGTCTTTTATAATCTATAATGTAAGTAAACTACTTACTAAAGATTCCAATAATGTAGCAACACATCTATGACAAAAAGAGTCCACATGTTTTCCTTCAGCATCACTTGGAATAGATGTTAGTAAAATCTTCCACGGATACAACTTTGAATTTTCAGGTGTGACAGGAAAGGCAGTCAATCTAAATGTATCGTAGTTAACATGATCAAACATCAAAAAACTCCCTGCTGTCAGTTCTAAATCATCAACCACAGATTTCCAACTATTACAGAAAACCCAATTTAAATTCCTCATTCCCAAACTTAGTTTCCAAGAACGACCATCATGAACTGTTATATTTACAGGACTGTCTTCATCTGAAATAGATAGATACTTCCTCCCATAAGATGGACGTATTGTCTACAAGAAACATAATTAAACTTCATCATAACAAAAAAATTTAAATAAGTAAAATTACGTTTATTATTTGATAATGAAAAATTTACCAAATGTAAAAGTTCTGGCATGTTAAGAATTTGAAAGAACGAATAACTCATCCTTCTTTATCTGATGAAAAAAAAAGTTATTGTAATAAATAATTGTAACATAAGAAATCTAAACATATTAAAGAATTGTACTGAAACAAAAAAAAAACTTCAACATTTAATATAAACGATTTAAGAAAGTATCACTAAAGTCCTACTTCTTTAGATAATCTAATATTAAGATTTTCCGTATATAAAATTCTTGAAAAAATGTACATCTACAACCACAGTATTTATTACATTCATTGCGTAAATAAAAGATCTTCATAATAACCACTTAATTTATGATTTCATAACATTAAATTAAAAAATATAAAATAAACTCAAAAAATTAGAACAGAATTTGAAAATAGAACCTGCTTTGAAAGAATTCTTCGTTATCTGAAGTAGAAATGACCGTCAGTCTAGATAGTAATGTGAGAAATTTTACAGTCGTAAAGAGAGAGAAAAAGCCACAGAATTACAAAACAGGTTTACAAAAACAAAGATAAAAAGGTAAAATTATGACAATTCATTGATAAGTTCAATTTAATATTATATAATATTAGAAACTGTTCAAATACTGTTAACAGAACAGCTGTTAAATAACTGATGTTATTGAAAGTATTTGTCTAACAGATGTAAATTCACACAACATTTGTTAAATAACAATTGTTATTTAAAAAAATTTCTCTAACATATATAGCTTCAAAACTATATCTTTTCAATTTACGTAAGATCTTATTTAAAACTATCTCTTTTGAATTAAATATATAATATTTTTATTATATATCATCTAAAAAGTGACACCAATATTATTACCATCTACGTCGCTTTAAGTTCAAAATCCACTCCCATATTTTGCAACAAAATTGCTGAAAACGAAGAATACTATAACAAATCTACACCACATATCCTCAAATCATTTGTATTTATTTAAATATATAATAATTTAAATATATATCTTCCAAAAACTAACAGGGATTTAATTAGCATCCACATCGCTTTAAGTTCCAAAAACACACCAATATTCCCCTACAAAATTCCTATAAAACGATAATATTTAAAATATATGTCTAACAGAAGTTGAACAAAAGCTTTGTACATAAAATTTATGTAACTGTTATTTATTTTACTAAGTAAAAAATAAAAAATTTAACGATAAATTAAAAAAGAAAAATAGAATCATAATATGTCAGCAAAATTGAAAAGACGTGCCTTGACAAAAAGAACCCAAAACAATAACTGCATTTCAATATTTTAATAGTAGAAGTAATAATGACATTCTGTCAAGCCTATTCTAGAAAAACAAATATTGAACAGTATTTCCAAAATACTCAATTTTCTAAACATTGAAAACTCTTTAACAGCCCAATGTGCTTTCAAACAACATCAGTTAAATAACAGTTGCCATTTTAAAATATTTCTGTAACATATATTGCTTAAAAAGTATCTGTTTTCAATTTATATAACTTTTTTCTATTTTACTAAATAAAAAAATAATAAATTATCGATGAATAAAATAAGAAAAACTAATCATAAAATGTGATTAAATTTGAAAAATCATGTATTTAAAAACCAATCCAAATCATCTGTATTTATTTAAATATATAATACTTTAAATATATATCTTCTATAAAATGATATTATTATCAATATTATTACCATTCACATCGTTTTAACTTCAAAAATCCACTGCAATATTCCACTATAAAATTGCTGTAAAACGAAGAATACTAAATGATGCTCCAGCACACATATGTTTTCACACAACAGTTGTTATATAACAGATCTACACCACATATCTTCAAATCGTTTGTATTTATTTAAATATATAAAAATTTAAATATATATCTTCTAAAAACTAAAACAGATTAAATTACCATCCACATCCCTTTAACTTCCAAACACACACCCATATTCGGCTACAAAATTCCTATAAAACGATGTTATTTAAAATATATGTGTAACAGAACTTGAACAAAAGCTCTGTACATAAAATTTATTTAAGTGTTATTTAATAGACTAACTAAAAAATAAAATATTTAACGATAAATTAAATAAAAAAAATACAATTATAATATGTAAGAAAAATTAAAAAGACATGTCTTGAAAAAAAGACCCCAAATCAATAAGTACAATTCAATAATTTTAAAAGTATCAGTAATAATGACAAACTCTGTCAAGGCTATTCTAGAATTACACTTTACTCATTGTAAAAACAAATATTCAATACTATTTCAAAAATTCTAAATTTTTTAAACGTTAAAAGCACTCTAGCAGCCCAATGTCCTTTCAAAAAACATCTGTTAAATAACAGCTCTCATTTGAAAATATTTCTCTAACATATATTGCTTCAAAACTATATGTTTTCAATTAACATAAATTCTTATTTATTTTACTAAATAAAAATAATAAATTAACGATGGATTAAATAACAAAAAGTAATCATATGTAACACCCCGGACCTAGGGCCCAAAAGTTTTTCGCGTTTGTATTATTATTTTATAATAAAATGAACCAAAACAAGTAATAGCTGAGTCGGTTACGTGCGAAACTAAAAACCGAATCAATGAATATATAAAATAATATTAGAAAGAGTGTTATGAGACCGGACCTATAACCGTTATGAACCGAAACCCGAACCCGACCCGTTTGGTGTTACTTGCTTACTCAACACACGGGACACATGGCACCATCCCAAAGTGCCATGTGCCCCATCTAAAAGATGGACACAACCCCACCCCATCTATTATTAAACAGTAAACACCCACGCACACACCCACTGCCACACACAAAAACACACAAATACCCATACATCCTCTCTCTCATATTACACACTTTAGTCTTTACTGGTTAACTAGTGTGATTTTCGCGCGCTACGCTGCGCGTTTTCGGTCATTATCGTTTCGGCTTATTATAAGCGTTTTCGGTCATTATCGTTTCGGCTTATTATAATAAGAGTGTGACATCGGTCATTATCGATCCGGCTTATTATAATACCAGTGTGACACCGATAGCGTAAGTGACCACTCAATAAATCAAGAAAAAAAAGGACAAAAAATCAAAGAAAACATACCACCCTCGTTTTAAGGACTTTTTAAACACTTAAGAACACATATTTGTGAAAAAAAAACTCAAGTTCTACAATCATAGACGGAAAAAAAAAATCTGAATTATTGGTTTGAAAATAGAATATGTTGCCCACACCGACTGCTTTTATTGCAAATCCTACCATAGTAATTAAGTATAATAAACTGTTGACATTACACTACTTTACAGTATTTCAAATGAAATAAAACGCTTAATTGATCACAAATTAAAAAAATACGAACACATTGTTTATAATTAGATATCACTAAAAAACAATAATTATATATCTGTATATCTGAATATGTATATCATAGATGTACAATATGGTTGTTGCAAATAATTATAGAAACATTATGGAACCCACTCTTCCTTTTCTCATCTCCATAGTGTCAGCTTACCGACACCACAGTCTCCATCTTTTCCTCACCTACACCAGGATCTCCATATTTGCTACCTTTATTTAATTAAATTTCAACACCATCTCAATATCTTCTTCTCAGAAACTATAATTACAAAATAAACACTTTGGCGGAGGGGAATCTCAAAGACGGCATTTGGCAAAGTAAATAACAACGTAAGGGCGAATGGAGAACCAAATGCAGGATTTTCAAAGACGGCATTCGGAAGAGAACCAGCAGATTGTACGTTATGCTTGCATTCTGGTACATCATTTATGGGGTTCTGTGGATGGGAGGCGAGCACACGCCGAGGGCCGGTCGTCGGAGACTCACCGGTGGTCTTCCACGTTTCCCTCCACCATCAACACTACCAAAGATCTCCACGTCTTGGGCTATGTGGGTGGGAGGCGAGCAGTTGGCGGTGGGTAGTTGTCGGTGATTTGCCGGTGGTCCACGTCTCTCTTTTTCACTCTTACTGCTGTCTCCCTTTTCTGTCTCTAGTTTCCCCATTTTTCTTTTGTAGGTGAGAGATGAGAAGTGTGATGGTGGCAGGTGGAATCTGGAAGCCACGTATGGAGAGGGAAACTGGTGTGGAGCCGTGGCGGTGGTGTTAGTATATATATGAAAAGGTGAGTAAACCTTGGTGATGACACGTAAGGTAGCATCTAGCTTTCTGTCCTTGTACGTGGAGGGCATGAGAGTATCATAGTCATACATGTAAAGCCACTCATAACTTGGGAGAAGAAAGAGGACACAAAGTAATGCTGACCCTTGGATCAATTTTGAATGTACATGATTTGTTTGTCTACTGTTCAACTTGAGTTTTCAAAAATACATACATAATTAGGAAGAGAAAGCTAGGGAGAGAAATAGAAGCGGAGCTGGGAGGAAACCGGTGGCATCATACAATTCACTCACACCTATTAGGAAATAGGGTTCACAATTTTATTAAAATAATAATAAAAAGAAATAATAACGAGACTCTCGTTATTCGTAGGAAGTATAAAAGTACAATGCCGTATACAAAACTAAATAAATTAAATAAGATACAAACAAAATGTACCGAATCTTGATTAAAGCAACTTCAACCGCATCATCTTCTACTAATCGTCTCTGCAAGAATAAAGAAATAGCCGATGGTTTTGGTTGAGGATCGTGTTTGACACGGGGCCCTTAAAACAGATTTCGCGCCTCCTCTCAGACGGTCTGTCTCCCAGGGTACAACAACCGGAACAGTAGTGTACTGCCGGAGATGGCTCTCGGCCAGAGATAACACCGGGTATAATTGTTTGTGAAATATGTAGGAAAAAATAAAGAGAGTTGAAAGGATTGAGAGTACTCCTCTCGTTTTGGAACAACAATTTTCTTGAGTTTTTGTTGTGAGTTTTGTCTAGAGAATTTCTCAAAACTCTACACCGAATATGAAGCCAACTTCATATATATAATTACTCAAAAGAATTGTAACATAATTACAATTTAATTCTTATCATTAATTTGACCATAAATTGCAATAAACGGATTTAAGTGGTAGACCGTAACTCCCATATTTTATTCATGGTGAGTTGAAACAGTCGGTTTGACCAAGTCAACTAGCGTAGACTGACTTGAACAACAGCACGGGATCAAACTGCGCGGACCAGGGCGCTACCTGGTCATGCGCGCGCGTCCGTCCCCAAACGCAGTACTACTGCGCGGACTAAGGAGCTAGTCTGCGAGCGTGCCGCCTCACCAAGTCACCCACGAGAACCAGCTTGCTCACCCTTGGATCATCCGCGCGCAGATGTCAAGTCCCCGTGCCACTCGTTATGGTTTACGTTAACCTTCCGCCATGTACCAAACCATGAGCTCAAGGTCAAAAATACAAAAGCGGCTCTCAAGCGGCTCAAGCTAAACAATATACAAGGAGTGCTCCTCCTTATAAACCACTTTATGTTTTGTCATCCCACCAATGTGGGACAACTTGACAAAACTCAATCCATTTTCTCATCTTTGGTTGTTCCAACCTAAAACATCCAAGCTTCGATATCTCATTCATCTTAGCTCTATTTTGGACGTGGTTTGGTTTGTTGTGATACTCTCACAATATAGTACACCAACCCGAAAATAATTATTTATATAACACTTATATAAATATATTTATTTAAGTCCAAAATTAGTGAAAAATCAATTTCCGCTACCATTTTCCAACAATCCCCCACATGAATGGAAATCGATTAAAACACACAAAATTCCCCGATGAAACCTCAGCAGTCGAGTATTGCAGGATAGGTAGGCGTAACCTTTGAACCTTCCTTTGTGAAGCATACTTAGCCTACTAGCGGTATGTAGAACTTGATGTCTTTGAACATGCCCCCATTTGTGTAAACGACAATACACTTCACACAATACTTTCCCTAGCCGGGCCATCCCCTCATTATCGTATCCAATAATGGTCATGGAACACTCTCCTGGTTCTGCGGGAGCTCTAGAAATTGTGCCCACAATTTCATTCGATGCGACCACACTTCTCTCCAACATAGGTGATTTTAAATCATTAAAAGCATTATGGTTTATTATGATTTACACTAATCATTAACCATATATTATGCTTAGCCTCTCAACAATGTCACTGAATATTATAGGAATGGACTAGGACGTATTTTAACACCCTTTTGTAGTTTAGGGGATATGTATATAACCATATATACTAGCTTATATATAAACATATATCTTAGCTATGCCTCCACAGTGACCACCCTTCGGTTCATGATTAAGTTTTCCTATTGAACCTAGATCTTGGGATCTCCAGTCAACTAGGTTAGGTTCCCCTCATGTCCCTTTTTCCATGGGCTTTAGTCTCATTCCATACAACTTCATCTCTTATCAACCATCAGGTTGTTGGATCCATAATTATCTTTGACTATGCCAAGTCAATAGCGATAATTTGCAATTGAGATAAGTTGTTGTCACGTGTTCTTGACCCGCTGGTCAATTTTCCATTTGTCAATTCATAAGTCTTATAACTTGTGATCTAAACTTAGATCTAGTTATAGTTTTAGGATAGGTAGGTGTTACCCTTTGAACCTTCCTTTTGTCTTTAGAATGACATGAAACTCTATTCATGGCTAAACACGTTTCCATGTCTTTGGTGATGTGATTCAAAGTTAGCTAGACTTTGAATCTTACCAATTGGCATTTGAGTCCAATCAACTCGATTGACTCACTCCATTTTCAAATGCATGCCACCCCCACATTTAAGTGTTATTGGATAGCATCCAATGGGGTGATGAAAGGTTCTACCATATTTACATCCCCTACGGGTTGTTTTTTAAATGGCGCTCTTCCCCCCACATCGTTTGCACTTTGAGCAATATGAGTACTCCTCATATGAAACCGAATAGTATCATTAACCCATGAACTAGGTAATCGGTTCACGAGTTATCCTTGAAGTTATATTTATAGTTTTGTTTATACAAATCCATTATTACTATGTCATCACATAACGTTAACAGTATTAGTCTAGCATGCTTTAGACTCCAATACTCTAGCATGTGAACAGAAGATGCATCATTCTGATTCTTCACAGCCTAAAGAGATAACGCACTATCTCTTTTCAACATTCACGTTTTAGTTTGACACAATAATTAGAACCTGTTTTATCATTCCAAACCATCGGGTTCTAGGAATGTCTCAAAACCATAGTTAATTTCATCCATTAGGATCAAAAACTCGGTTGCCTTTAATCTCCAAGGCTTCACCATTGACTCTTAAGAACTTAAACATAAGTCTTAATATAAGTCACTTTAATGAATATATTCATCATCAACAAGATGAACAATACTAGTATAAAATCACTAAAGTCTTGAGATTAAGTCAATTAGATTGACACCCAATGACTTAGCATTCACATATGCGCCTAAAGTGATATATACATTTCCATGTTGTTTTGTTAAAACCATGTATTGGAGAAATCTCCCAAAACTAAGAACAAATCCTCCACATAGGTCAAACAACATTGATGGTTGTAGAAACATCTACACATCCATCACTATTGTAAATGTCTTACAATAAATTTAGCAAAATTTATTAAAGAATTCACAATATTAACATATATTTCTTTCATATGTTATAGTCATCGGAAAATTTACAAGTGTGTATTTCCATGTTGATGCTCTCAACATTAGATGACATACCTTGTTTTCTTGTATTTAATCTCAACACACTTGCCACGTTCTTCACGATTCGCTCATCATGTTGTACGTTTGATGTTTGGTATGCGACTTATTGCATAAGTCATGATCACAACCCGTTCATTGTGTTCTTGCAAGACACTCCTTGCATAACCCGTTAAATAAATATCCTTATTAAATCCGTCGAAGGTAAATCGTCAAAGAAAAAAAAATTCCATCATTAATTTCCTTTTACATTTATCGTTTATTATATTTTAAATTGCCTGATTATTGAAAAAAATAAACGATAATCCAAAATTATATATAATACATTACAAATATATTTTAACGGATTCATAAGGATATATAAACATCAAATCTCAAAGTGTTATTCTCTTCAACACTTTATCGTTCGACAAAATAATCGCAATTATATCATCTTGTGGCATGTTTTGAGGTACTCCCTCAATACATTGTTCAAAACAACAAGGTTGTTTATAATTAACTACTCACAAGTAGTCGAACAAGTAAATATGTCAAAAACAACATTAGGTTGTTTTCCTTTAAATAGCATGTCAAGACTATTATATGGTTCAAGACATGATACTTCTCATACGAGTATCGAACCAATGCAAAGACATGTTTTATTCGTTCAAAACATTTCTCGTTTTTGCATCTGTTTTAAAAATTAAACTATATTTGTTTATGCTTTGATTACAAATCAAGATCATAAACTCAAAATAGTTTTATTATTTAAAACCAAATCTAACTCGCTCGTTAGAGAATAAAATGATTACAAATCATCTTAATTATTTTATCATAGTTAATCCAATTCTAACCCGCTCGTTAGGAAATAAACGATTATAAATCGTTAAAAGTACGCAAATGATTATAAATCGTTAAAGTACATAAACGATTATAAATCGTTAAAGTACATGGTTTCTACGATAAATCGTTTCTAATTCGCTCATTAAAAACTATACTTGTACCAAATATTAAAATATTCGGTTTCAATAAGTAACCATTTCTAACATACTTGTTAGAATACAAACGATTACGCTCATCGTTATGTGGTGTTTTGGTTATATAAGTAAACCGTTTCTAACACGCTCGTTAGAAATAAACGATTACCAAAATCGTTTCAAAACTTATTGGTTTATATATATATACAACCATTTCTAACACTCCCGTTAGAAATAAACAATTACAAGACCGTTTAAATTTTTATTGGCTCATATATAAATATAATAAGTCATTTCTAACACGCTCGTTAGAAAATTAAACGTCTAGTTTGTTCGTTTTTACAAAAGCATCAATTTCTAACACGCTCGTTAGAAAATATAAGTTTTAAATAAACTTATGATTTTTGTAAACAACCATTTCTAATACGCTCATTAGATATGTTCTATGACACGTTATTCTTTCAACGTCGTCCTTTCTAACATACTTGTTAGAACTACATGTTTCAAAACTTGTTGTTTACATAACTAATTTCTAATACGCCCATTAGAAATCTAAATGTTCTCAACATTTTGAAACTAATTATATTTTACTAAAATAATTACTTTCTAACACGCTCGTTAGAAAATACGCATGTTTTAAACCTTATTATTTATAAAAATAATATTTTCCAACTCGCTCGTTTGGAAATATAAAGGTTTAAAATTATTATTTTAGAACTATAGGTATTTCTAACACGCTTGTTAGAAAAAAAATGTATTTCTATACATTTGATAACAATCATTATTTCTCCAAATAATGATCTCTAACACGCTTGTTAGATCGAAAACGTACACCAAACGTTTTCTATGTGGGTCGCCAAAATATTTTCTAATACGCTCATTAGAAAATATTTTACTAAGATTAATCTCTAACACGCTCGTTAGAAATAACCTCTAGCAAATATTTTTCAAGGGTTAACAAATATAACGTCTTTTCTAATACGCTCATTAGAAAATTAGTATTTGAAACGTCTAAATATAAGTTAATATTTGTTTATGCTTCGGATTATCTAAACCCGACACAAAAAACCCATGAAACAGAAAACTTGAATCAAACTACGTTTTGTAAACACGGTATTTCGGATTAAAGATTGTACTCCAATCATAAACATTAATCCGACTTGTACTATAAGAATATTTCCAAAAAAAATATTTATTAGATTTTAAACAAAAATCCCAATTAATATTTTTATACTTTCGTGAACTCAAAAAAAAAATCATTTAATAAGAAGGTTTTTAGATTGTATCGACAATCCACACGAAAGTCTGTTTTAAGATTGTAGGAAATATGGTTCACAATTTTAATAAAATAATAATAAAAAGAAATAATAACGAGACTCTCGTTATTCGTAGGAAATATAAAAGTACATTGCCGTATACAAAACTAAATAAATTAAATAAGATACAAACAAAATGTACCGAATCTTGATTAAAGCAACTTCAACCGCATCATCTTCTACTAATCGTCTTTGCAAGAATAAAGAAATAGCCGATGGTTTTGGTTGAGGATCGTGTTTGACACGGGGCCCTTAAAACAGATTCCGCGCCTCCTCTCAGACGGTCTGTCTCCCAGGGTACAACAACCGGAACAGTAGTGTATTGCCGGAGATGGTTCTCGGCCAGAGATAACACCGGGTATAATTGTTTGTGAAATATGTAGGAAAAAATAAAGGGAGTTGAAAGGATTGAGAGTACTCCTCTCGTTTTGGAACAACAATTTTCTTGAGTTTTTGTTGTGAGTTTTGTCTAGAGATTTTCTCAAAACTCTACACCGAATATGAAGCCAACTTCATATATATAATTACTCAAAAGAATTGTAACATAATTACAATTTAATTCTTATCATTAATTTGACCATAAATTGCAATAAACGGATTTAAGTGGTAGACCGTAACTCCCATATTCTATTCATGGTGAGTTGAAACAGTCGGTTTGACCAAGTCAACTGGCGTAGACTGACTTGAACAGAAGCACGGGATCAAACTGCGCGGACCAGGGCGCTACCTGGTCATGCGCGCGCGCCCGTCCCCAAACGCAGTACTACTGCGCGGACTAAGGAGCTAGTCTGCGCGCGTGCCGCCTCACCAAGTCACCCAAGGGAACCAGCTTGCTCACCCTTGGATCATCCGCGCGCGGATGTCAAGTCCACGTGCCACTCGTTACGGTTTACGTTAACCTTCCGCCATGTACCAAACCATGAGCTCAAGGTAAAAAATACAAAAGCGGCTCTCAAGCGACTCAAGCTAAACAATATACAAGGAGTGCTCCTCCTTATAAACCACTTTATATTTTGTCATCCCACCAATGTGGGACAACTTGACAAACTCAATCAATTTTCTCATCTTTGGTTGTTCCAACCTACAACTTCCAAGCTTCGATATCTCATTCATCTTAGCTCTATTTTGGACGTGGTTTGGTTCGTTGTGATACTCTCACAATATAGTACACCAACCCGAAAATAATTATTTATATAACACTTATATAAATATATTTATTTAAGTCCAAAATTAGTGAAAAATCAATTTCCACTACGATTTTTCCAACAACCTACACCGATCTGAGAGCTAGTGAGAGAGAGAGACGGGAAAGAAAGGAATCAGATCCAGGTCTAAGGAAGAGAGAGAGAACCAGAGAAAGAGGAAAGAGGAAACAGAGAAGGATGGGGACCGGCCGGCGCTGTAGGCTCGGGTCAGGGATGTTACCGGAGATGATGAAGGTTATATGGTGATGATTGATTATGAGGAGAGGAATGGTTGTGCAGGCTATGGGGAGGTGTCTGTTGTTATCGAAAGTGGTTTCGTAGGGTTCCAGTAGGTTGGATGTTTGCTGAGGAATCCCTGTGATCACTAGTACTTAAGTTCAAAGGTAATGGTATAGACACAGAGGTGTTCGTGGAGGGTTAGTGATGGGTCAAGAGCCGAGTCAACTTTGTTTGACTCGGTCAATGGAGGTCAAACGGCAATAAGATCAGTCAACTTGATCAATAGATCGGTCAACTATGAGATGGAAAGGTATATTCGAGTTCGAAAACTATTTTATATTTTATAACTATATAACTATTAATCGTGACTACACGCGTGGGACTTGACGAGCTATAACTAAGCCGAGACTAATTTATGTGCTAGGACGAGTAGTTGCGTTGACACCGACTTGATATTGGAGTTTTGTGATGACCAGACTTGAGGATTCAAACATACTATATATGATCTTATATACGTGTTATTAGAACAAATATTAGTTATGACTATTGGACCTTGGACGTTTAAGATTCGATATATGGAAAGATGGATGGCTAAAACGAGACATAAGAAGATCACTAAGACGAATGGAAATTTATATGCCTTCGTAATTAATAATTAGAATGAAAGAAAGCAACATATGGTATCTTAGAGACATACACCTTTAGAAAATGAATACAATAATCAAGGCAAATAATATGGAAGATACATAAACAGTAAAACACATATCCAAACCACTACTAGTTATATTATGGATATTAGATACAACTTCTAATTAAAAATGGTACAAGCCTACACTATCATTTGAATAACACTAGGATAAGAACCAACAACACTATAATGTACGTATGAAAAGAGAAACCATACGCTCGAGCTTGTCCCAACATGTAGTCATTTTAATTTAAAACCCGGACACTAATAATACTTGTCGTCATAGGACCCGTTGAGGAGGATACCGGTACGCGATGTCTGACATTCCGTTTACGATATTTTATCTTGTGTTGTGATATCCAGGTGAGTCCCGTGTACCATTCCCCTTTTTCTGTTTTACTGTTTTGGGGTGAATACATGCTTCCAAACTGTTTTGTGATTATGGGTGTTAGTTATATAGAGCGTGATTACCTGCTAGACTGAACGAGGCACTCATTAACTCTAGGATAGAGCCGACTTAATATATGGGTAGTACTACTTGGGGAAACCCCCACGCACAGTGGTCCGGCCTAGACCCGGAAACCCCCACTGAGACCAAGGGGTCGTTGCGGCATATATTTTGCCATGGGGAACCTATGTGGCAGGACATAGGTTGGAAAGCTATGACAGTAATGGGCATAGACTTTGTTGTTACATCTAGGCATGGTTAGGCATGACGCTAGGTGCCAAGGATTGAGTGGCCAGCTTATATAATTTTAACACCATAACCATAACTATGTGTTGAACTGTGTTGAACTGTGTTGAACTGTGTTGAACTTGTTTTCGAACTGATAAACTGTTTTTGGATCCATTGAACTACTTACACGGACTCACCGACATATTTTGCTGACCAAAACTATTTTAAGCATGTGTTCAGGTACTGCAGATGATTGGATGGCAACGCAAGGTATATGATAGCTAGATGCGGATTAAAGATACACAGAATAGAGATTGGATCGACTAAGGGATTATACTACTTCGACGACCGCCGCGCTTCGTCCTTGCATAAGATTTAGTTATATTTTAGATTGTATTTGTATTGTTTTGCAACCAAAAGTTGTACAAACATTAAATATTAGTCATCGTTGCTTTCGTTGTGCAAGTCTGTTACCAATCTGTCATTTTGTCCAGGCCCCACCTGGTCGGGCTGTTACATCATAAGATATGATTAAATTTGAAAACTCATGTGTTTAAAAACCAATCCAATTCATCTGTATTTATTTAAATATATAATACTTTAAATATATATCTTCTAAAAACTGATATTATCATTATTATTACCATTCACATCGTTTTAACTTCAAAAATCCACTGCAATATTTCACTATAAAATTGCTGTAAAACGAAGAATACTATAACAGTTCTAGCACACATATGTTTTCACACAACATCTGTTATATAACAGATCTACACCACATATCTTCAAAAACTAAACGGGATTAAATTACCATTCACATCCCTTTAACTTCCAAACACACACCCATACTCCGCTACAAAACTCCTATAAAACGTGATGTGATTTAAAATATATGTCTAACAGAACTTGAACAAAAGCTCTGTACATAAAATATATGTAACTGTTACTTATTTTACTAAAATAAAAAGAAAATATTTAACGATAAATTAAATAAAAAAATACAATCATAATATGTAAGAAAAACTGAAAAGACGTGTGTTGAAAAAAAGAGCCCAAAACAATAAGTACAATTCAATTCAATATTTTAAAAGTAGAATTCTGTCAAGACTATTCTAGAATCACACTTTACTCATTGTAAAAACAAATATTAAATACTATTTAAAAAATTCTAAATTTTTTAAAGGTTAAAACCTCTCTAACAGCCCAATGTCCTTTCAAAACAAATCTGTTAATAACAGTTGTTATTTTGAAATATTCCTCTAACATATATTGCTTAAAAACTATATTTCAAAAACATATATTTCAAAACAATTCAATATTTTAAAAGTAGAAGTAATAATGACTAATTCTGTCAAGACTATTCTAGAATTACACTTTACTCATTGTAAAAACAAATATTAAATACTATTTAAAAAATTCTAAATTTTTTAAAGGTTAAAACCTCTCTAACAGCCCAATGTCCTTTCAAAACAAATCTGTTAATAACAGTTGTCATTTTAAAATATTTCTCTAACATATATTGCTTAAAAACTATATGTAAATGAAGAGTTTTAGCTAAAATACAGGAAATCTGATCATACAAGGCACTATTCCAGGTGCGGAAACCCTAGAACAGAGCAAAATGATAATCAATGAATCAAACACATGAATTAAGCTTTTCAAATCTCATTTTTATAGATAACTTGTTCAAATATTGTTTACATAAGCCTTTACAAGTTAATCTAATCACAACTTCAATGACACACCCTAGAGAGCTTAACTCAGAACATAACAAAACATAATGACCAAAGTTCTTTCAATCAAAACAAACTTAACATATTTATATCTCTGCACGTTCGCCCGGTTTTGATGGTTCAAATGTGGAACTTTTCCACATTCGACCACCTTTACAGCTCGAACCTGGACATCTTCAATAACACATTCTACATTCGACCATGTATCTTCACATTCGACCCTACAAAACTCCACCTTCGCCCTTACTGTTATCAAGACAAACTTTGTGATTTACAATCCGAAGCATTAGTCGCTCAAAACGCATCAACAAACTCCCCCTCGACTATTGCTCGGATTGCCTTCGCGCTTCATCCATCTGCTTGTTCATCAACTTGATTCTCAATTGTTTCTTTTGATCTTTCGTCATTTCTGGTTCAAGTTTCCTCTATGTCGAATGCTTAGGCACTTCAGCTACCTTCACCTGCTTTCCCAGCTTTTGCTCAAGGTTGCTACCGGAGTTGATATCATAAGTAAAGCATACTCCAACAACCTGTTGATATTTCTTTGCTTGTGATGCATCATTGGGGTCACTGTAGATCGGGTTGTAGTACAGCATGATGATATCTTCAAATGTACAGTTTATGATCCACATTGGGTCAAAAACATGTATTTTCTTGTACGAGTCCTTTCCATCCCTTAACATAATCACCGCTTCAGCATTCCTCCAGTCATAATACCAGAATATAAGGTCATCACTGAAATGCTGTTGAATTGGCATTAGCGGTATCTTTCTCATCACCACAGGAGCTTTATAAATCAACGTCACGCTTTTTCTACCCGTCTTTGGATCAATGTCCCTGTGAACCTTCCTTCTCGGGTACTGAGGCTTAAACATATCCCATTTTGTTCTACTTTCCCAGACAAGTTTATCAGCAAACCATCCTCCCACTGTATTATTCACAGAAGCACCAGTCATCCTGAATCGACAAATATCTCTTACCGCCCAGTACGGTAGAGTAAGCAAATCATAGAATCTGTAAAAGTACAGAATTCCAGTCTCCCACTTAACTGCAATACACTTAAGACTTCTAAGATATTTCCGACCAAGTGCTCTGCCTTTGAACTTTTGGTTGTGATATCTATAGAATCCTCCCTGTGCTTCTGGTTTTGGTCTTTTATCATCCTTCTCTTTCAACTTCTGCAACAAAGTTTTCAATTCGTCACTCTGTTCAGATGGTTTCTGCTTATCATCCCCAAACACATTCTTAACAAATTCTTTGCTCTTCTCTTTAGCTTTCTTCTTAGCTTCCCTCATATGTGTTTCAGTAAAGTCTGGGAATACTTCATTCTCATCAGTTTCTCTGAAGTATTGGGGATACTCTTCATGAGTTATATCTTCAATCTCAATCTCCTCAGCTTCTGGTGTTTGCTTGTCATCAGAATGATTACCAACATCCTTTTCAGAAATATCTGGAATCATTTGATCAGACATAATTTCTTCCAGTGTCTTACCAACTCGCTGTGCAATCCCTTCAAGAATTTCTTTAGACACAGCAGCTGACACCTCACCATCTTCCAAATCAGGATCATTATACTCCAACTCATATCTCATGTCTTCAGATTGGAATATATCAGCAAACTTTCCAGTAAATTCTTAGTCCACTCTCTTTTACTCAACATTTCTCTATACACATTCTTTGCATCATCTAATAACGCTCTGATTTTCTCTGTCCAGAAAATGTTATCATCAGCATCAACGTTCTCTCCTGCTTTCTTCGAGCTTGACTGACCAGAACTCCCCTTCTTGGCCTGTCTTTGTTCAAAAGTAAACTTGCTTGAATCATCATTATCATCATCATCATCATCATCATCACTGCTTCTTTCATCAACATCATTCTTTTTATTACCCGATTCCCCCTCAGCATCGTCATGATCATCAGATCCATCATCTGATTCATCATCTCCTTCTTCATCATCAGAAGATGGTTCAAAATCAACCTGTTCTTCTTCTTTTTCTTTATCTTCTTCTCCTTCTTTTAGTTTAAGAGCTTCACCATATAGCTTATCAAGAAGATCACTCATTCTTTTGTTTTCCTTCTTCAACTCCTTCTTTTCTTTTCTAACACTTTTTATCATCCTCCTGTTCCCGTTGCATTTCATATCAAGCTCATTCTTCTCCTCTTCAAGTTGTTTCAACTTCTTTTCAAGTTCATCCTGATTAGTCTTAGAAGCAACAACTATTTGCAACATATTTTCCTCATTCTTTTTTAACCTTTCTATTTGAGCTTGCTGAGCTGTCAGCATTTTCATCATATCTTCCAGCTGTTTATTCACTTGCTTCATTGCATCATCAGAAACAGTAATCTTGGATTTGGAAGATTCAGCAAAAGGAGTCTTTTCCTTTTCAGGCTTCCTGAACACATTTAGAACATTCTCTAAAGTAGACTCCAGATTAGGAACTACTTCAGGTTCTTTGGAAGACTTCTTTTGCTTTTTGGCAGCTGGTGAGGAAACTTTAGATGAAGTACCAGCATCAGGAACTTTCTTTCCTTTAAGTAGCATCTCTATTTCTTTTTCTCGTAACTTTTTCGTGCTCTCTTTTGTGTCTCTCTTCGCCATTGACTTGTGCTTAGGCTTTTTCAAATTAACAACCACTGTAGATCCATCAAAATCTTCAGCATCCAGCCCTAAGTCACCATCAACATCAATCGGCTCCTTCTGTAATTGTTCTTCCACTGCTTTGTTTAGTGATTCAGACTCTCCAACAGCAGTGGCCTTGCGTTTGGAGTTCTTCCTCAATAACTCAGCATCAGAATCCCACTGTTCATCCTCCTCTGTCTCTTCAGAGTCGACAGAATCCTCATCAACTAAACAAGTACCCTTCTTAGCAGTACTCTTCTTTCTCATTTTCTGCTTCTTAGGAGGTTCAGATTCATCAGCCTTTGCCTTGCCCTTCCCTTTGGCTCCGGCATTCTTAACTTGTCGCTTTCTCTTTGTAGTTGCATCAGCGTGCACAAGTGGATCATCATTATCTGAATCACCTTTATCATGTCTAGCCTTGTTCAACCCTGGGTCAGTGTAACCTGGATTAACCAAGTGACCAAACAGACGCTTGTGTGGTGGCTTCTCATCATTTGGAATACCCTTATATCCCTTCATCCTAACCAACGTCCTGATATTCATATGATCCTGTCCCAACACCATCGTAGGATCCTTCCTCAACTTCGGATACTTATTATCAAATATCATCATTAGAAATCTTGGATACATCATGAATTTCTTTGACTTCAATCCCTTCAACATTTCTAACATGTGATCTAGAATCATCCCGGCTATGTTAAATGGTTTGTTCAGTGTCAAAGCAACCATTAACGAGCTCAAACTCTTCCTCATCACATCATAGCCTCCACTAACTGTCCCGAACACATGAATGATGACATGAGCAAAGTATTTGAACTGTACACTCAGCTTTCCCTTGTGTAACGCTCCATCAGTAATCAGACCGTTATACTTCATCCTAAGAAATCATACTCTTTCGTCAGTCCATGATAAAACCCTTGGATCAGTACAATCTTCATATTTGATCCTCAGTGCTTCTCTAATATCTTCTTCAGTCACCATAGCCAACTCTCCCTGAATCTCGCTTACAATGGCAGTCTTTCCCTCCCAGAAGTCATAACGAGCTTTACTTCAAAACTCTTCAACAATATCATTGTATATAATAGCAGGTGTAGCAATGGCATGGATTATCCTGCTTCTTCTGAGAAAGTCAATGATTCCAGAAAACTCAGTGTTCTTCAGAACTTCTCCCACATATGCACAACAGTTGTGAGGAGGTTCGAACGGCCACGCCTGAGCAACATTCTCTACTTGAGCTTCCTGTACCGGCACTTCTTGCACAGGAACTTCTTCTACTGGAATTTCCACGTTTTCTGCTGGTTGTTCTGCCATCTGTGTCACAAAATCAAGAAAAATACGTCAAAATAATCAAAAACGACAAAACTTGAAATTTTGAATTTTTTTACCAATTTCCACATTCGCCCCAGAAGTAGTACGAATGTGGGAAAATATAAGTTCGAAAGTGTAGAATTTGGTTCGAAAGTGAAACTTTAAAGATCAATTTCCACATTCGACCCGCAACTTCTACTTTCGTCCAATAATAACCACCTTCGACCAGGAAAACCCAGGTTCGCCCTAAACATTCTGGTCGAATGTGGCTTATAATACCCCAAAAATTCAAAATAGTTTTCTGTGTTGTTTCAAACCGTTATTTTGATTCAAATAGCCTCTAACATGGCCGACTAAGCTTCTACAACCATCAATTTTATTTATTATTCAATTTTTATTGATTTTCAATAGGAACTAGGGTTCGGCTTTGTCATTCAACCAATTAACCACTGATTTAAACGATTTAACCCTATTCCTTCTATACTCTCCCCCTAAAATCAATAAGGACTGAATCCTTATCAACGAAACAAGTTAAAACAGTCCACAATGTTCCAGATTAAGAATTCTAGCGTTTGGAACGAAAAATCCCAATTATGGCTTCGTTTCAAGTCCATTACCTGTGTAATAAGTATCAATGGGATCGGAAAATAGTGTTGAAAAATAAACAAGGATCAATAGAATCACAGCAACAAGGTTTGGTTATTTCAAAAATTTTTGAAAATCTAAGTGAATGAAGGTTCGAATCTGGACTTGGGGTTATATAGCCTTCTACATTCGACCTGTACATGTGGGCAAATGTGGGATATATTCCACAATCGTCCCTAGTTAAAGAGGCGAATGTAGAACAGAGGTTCGAATGTACATTATTAACATGAGAACACCCACTTTCGTCCAACTTTTTAGTACGAATGTAGAGAATTTTCCACATTCGACCCATCTAAGGGGCGAATGTAAAATGGAAAATTTTGAAAATTTACCAAATCACAAAATCGAATCCCGTTCAAACATTTTTCCACACATTAAGTCTCAAACATGCATTATTTCAGTTTTTAAATGATACAGCGCTCAGATTGGTTCATCAAATCTTAGAAAATGACCATCAAACACCATCGATTATCTAAAAATAACGCAGAAATGTAAAACTTTTGGTTTTTCTGAAATTTATATTAAAACACACCTAAAATCTTTTTGAGTTTTTGTATCTTTTTGTAAAAACCAAAATAAAATGCACAAATGTAAACAAAAACAGTAAATGTTTTGTGATATCCGGTAAGAGGATCATATCAGTGTATGAGAAATCTGATCACAGCGTTGATCTGATTTTTTTTATATTATCATTAGAAACAATGTGTGACCCGGCAACTGCTGATATTGTTGTCCACATAAACTCACATGCAGACTGTTATGCAGTGCTTTAAAATGATACGAGATTAAGTGTATTATACTAACACGTTGTGGTTCCCACACACACGACATACTCCCGTATCAAGAAATTGCACAAAGCTTCCTCGTAACGCGTGATTATGCCAATGTTATCCGTTTAGTTACAAGATATATAGCACAGAGGTGTACAGGTCAGCAAACAAATGCAGCAAAGTAACATGTGCATATATACCAGGTTGAGGCTGATATCAATTACTGATTTTCATCAGTAAGTTGACACGATGCAATTAATGATCTTTGATCAATAATAAACATGAAGTTCCTCAATTCGGTAACTTTTGGTTTTGGCATTAAAGCTCTTTTAGGAAATATTCTGATTGAAACTAGGTCCGTAATTTACTACGAAAAAAGTTCAACGAAGAATATCCCGGATAACAATAACATAACGACTCGAAACCTTAGATTTTGGCAACTCTATCAAACGAAATTACGGTACTAAGACCATATGCCCATGGGGTGTTCAGCCACAAACGAGTAGTTCGTTATGTTTGTATCACTAATGCACGCAGTTATTAGTCTACGAAGCCTATCAGCACATCACACGAAATCAACACACGCCTCATATTGCATTACATATCTTTAGCCTGTGTCAGATCCCCACTGATGTACTATCATTTCCTCTTTTTATCCTGAAAATCATTTTTGGTTTTTCTATTTTTATGACTTTTTGAATATTTCAATGTTTTTGGTTTTTCTGAATAAAGACTCCCCCTGAAATGTAAAGCATATTTTTGGGTTTTTGAATTTTTCTGAAAAACTGTAAAAACAAAAAAAATTTTAAACTAAAAAGCGATAACCGAGGTGATGATCAGTCTTGTTTTTCTTTTATACCGTTTACTTTTAAGAGATAATCGAATCTGGATTTATCAAAAGCTTTTGTGAAAAGATCCGTTCTCTGATAGTCAGTGTGGATTTTGACCATATCGATCAACTCTTTTGCATAACAATCACGGATAAAGTGATACTTAATCCGGATATGTTTAGCTTTCGAGTGATTGACCGTGTCTTTAGTTAATGCAATTGCGGCTTCATTATCACAGTGTATAGGGGTTTTAAGAAATTGCAAACCGTAATCCACCATCTGCTGCTGAATCTAGAGAACCTGTGAGCAACAACTCGAGGCTGCTACGTACTCTGCTTCGCAAGTAGATAATGTGACCGAAGTCTGCTTCTTACACTGCCAGGTGACTAGCCTGCTCCCTAAAAACTGGCATCCAGCTGTCGTGGATTTGCTGTCTTTGTCACAGCCGCCCCAATCTGCATCACTAAACGCGATAAAGTTAAAATTATCGTCATTAAGGTACCATAGTCCTCTCGACGGACAACCCTTCAGATATCTAATACGCTTGACCGCTGTCAGATGACTTTGTTTCGGCTTCGATTGGAAATGTGCGTAGAGGCATGTAGCGAACATTATGTCTAGCCTAGATGCAGTGAGATACATCAGAGATCCGACGATTGCTCTGTATGTAAATGGGGCTGTCAGCTCCCCCTTAGCGTCAACACCAATCCCGTGATTAGGTTGTATCGGGGTGTCCATCGGCTTGGAATCTTCCATCTGGAACCGGCTCAAGACTTCAGATATGTATTTGGTTTGATGAATAAAGATCCCCGTTGGTCTTTGATCCACCTGCAAGCCGAGGAAAAACTGCATCTCTCCCATTGCACTCATCTCGAACTTTTCCTGCATTACACGTTCAAATTCTCTGCAAAGATGCTCGTTAGTTGAGCAAAAAATAATATCATCTACATAAATCTGGACGAGAAGCAAATCATCTCCTGTTTTCTTCGTAAACAGAGTACAGTCGACCAATCCGCGTTTGAATCCTTTCGACATGAGGTACGTGCTTAGCTCCTCGTACCATTGGCGTGGAGCCTGGTGCAACCCGTACAGTGCTTTGTTTAGAACGTAAACATTATCCCGGTGGATAGGATCTTCAAAGCCCGGAGGTTGACCGACGTAGACCTCTTCTTTGACCACACCGTAGAGAAACGCACTTTTGACATCCATTTGATACACCTTAAATTTCTTGTACGAGGCAAACGCTAGAAACATTCGGATAGCTTCTATGCGTGCCACAGGTGCATATATCTCGTTGTAGTCAATTCCTTCAACTTGATGAAATCCTTGCACTACCAATCTGGCTTTGTTTCTCACGATCACGCCTCTATCATCTTTCTTACATTTGAATACCCACTTGGTACCAATCTTCTTCCTTCCTGGAGGTAAATCTGTAAGTGTCCAGACGCCCAACTTCTGGAATTACAACAACTCCTCTTGCATCGCCTCGATCCAAGCATCATCCAAAAGAGCTTCTTTATATGTCCGTGGCTCAACCTGCGAAACATAACATGCAAACGACCAATCATTCTGACAACCAGATTTTTGTATTTTTGCATATAAAGCTAAAGCACCAAAACTTTCTGGTGAGTTGACACTGCGTAGCTGTCCTCTCGTCATAACACTTCTACCAGGGTCACCAATAACTTGCTCTAGCGGGTGAATACGATGAATCCGAGATTCCGGATGTTCAGGTACAATAACTCCCGTCTGAGTAGTCAAGTTCTCCACTGCATCCAGATCATTACCCATGTTGGAAGATGAAGCAACATCTGGATTTGGGTTCACTGGTGGTGCCTCTGTTGCTTGATCAAGAATAGCTTCATCAAAATCTCCATCATCTTCCGATTCTGAAGTATCAAGTGTAGTTGAAGCTTCTTGAAAAAATCTCTTCTTCTGCTATAGGAGCATTGGTATCATTAGAAGCTGTTGGAGGACTTACGGTGATCGGACGCACCAATGGTGAAGTCGCTACGTTTTCACACTCGTAAAGTAATCGGATAACAGCCTCTTCAACCAAGCTATCTAGATTGAATGATTCAAAGAAGTCTTTGTAATCAAACATCCAACCAGGACCATTTCCTTGCACATTTTGAGTATACCGTTGAACCTCAACATTTGCCCAATCATCCACCTGTCGAGTTCTTTTGTTGAATACCCGTTTGAGCGGGGTTGCATATCCAACAAAATATCCCTCTTCAGCTTTCGGACTAAACTTTTCTCCTGGATTCAACATTGTGCACGGAGCCCCAAAAGGTTCTAGATACTCCAAGTTCGGCTTTCTTCGGTTCAACAGCTCATAAGAGGTTTTGCCAAACTTCTTCACTATTAAGACCCGATTTAGTGTATAATTTGCTGCATAGATCGCTTCGTTCCAGAACATTACTGGAAGATTTGAGTCTGCGAGCATTCCTTGCCGTTTCTATGAGAGTCCTGTTTTTTCGTTCAGCGACACCGTTCTGTTGAGGGGTATACGGAGCAGAATATTCATGATGAATTCCTTTGTCTTCACAAAGAGCATCCATCTGTGCATTTTTGAACTCCGTCCCATTATCACTCCGAATTCTCTTGATCTTTAGACCATAGACATTCTCCAATCGAGTGAACAGAACTTTTAGATTGCTAAACGTGTCACTTTTATGGTGCAAACACATCACCCATGAGAATCTTGAAAAATCATCAGTAACAACTAAACAATAAAGCTCTCGAAGATGACTTTTACGTTTGACAGGTCCGAATAGATCCATGTGCAACCGCTCAAGTGGCATCTCAACAGAGTTTACTTTCTTCAGTTTATGGGATTGTTTGTGTTGCTTTCCTTTCTTACAGCTCACGCACTTGTCGTTCAAATGGAAATGTTTGACATTGACACCTTCCACAAGCCCGTTCTTCACCAGGTGGTTCATTTTCCTGAGGTGAATATGTCCCATTCTTCTATGCCACATGATTGATTCTTTCTCTGTAGCCTTCGATAGAAAACATGTAACTTGTCCCTGAGTCGTCATCGCCTTGGACATATCAAGAATATAGAGATTGTTGACTCGAGGTGCCTTCAACATTACCCACTCTTTTGGAATCTTAAAGCCCGGTTTGAGAATATAGCAAGATTTGTCATCGAAATACACAGAAAATTGCTTGTCGCATATCTGACTAGCACTTAACAGATTATAGTCGATCTGCTTCACATATGAAATTCTTTCAAAACTCACTATCCCATTACTCACGCTTCCCTCCATCGTGATATAACCTCCTTTGTTTCCAGCAAGTGCAACATATCCTCCATTAATGTTTTTCACGTCAAACAACAGTGCTAAATCACCTGTCATGTGGCCTGAAGCTCCACTGTCAACAATCCAAAGACTGCTAACAGGGCCAACTGAAGCTCCCTGCACACATCAAGTAAACCAGTTAGTTCTTTCGGGGGACCCAATCCTGTGTGGTCTTGGGTCTTTGAATATCACCCTTCAAAGATTCATTAACATCAACATTTGGTTTTGAAACAATCTTTTTCGGATCATTCAAAACTTTCTCAACTTTTTCATTTGATTTAGAAGTAGAGGCTCCCGGAGAACCATTAGGTGTGCAAGACTGTTCCGAACGTTTCAGAATTCGAATCTGAGATTTTGGAGTCTCAGTCGATTTCTTAGTATCGTTCACAAATTAAACCTTCTTGATTACCTTCTCTGATTTAACCGAGTTAGGTCCAACAGTTGATATAACAGCAGGTTTTTGTGGAACCTTTTGTCTATCAACCGTTGTGTTCACCATAGGTCTCTTTAATGGTTTTTCCATTGCGATCCGGTTTCGACGATCATAGTGAAATTGACGATCATTCCTCTTTTGATAGAAATTGTTTTGATTATAAAGCGGTGCTGGTTGAGGAACAAATCGTCTTTGAGGATAATAATGATTGTCAACCGGCTTTCTCATGGATTGCCTCATTTCAACATCGTGCCTTTTGTGCCTCACGTACGGGCAGTAAGCAAGTAAATGCCCTCGCTCCCCGCACTTGAAACATGCACGGTACTCTTCAAACACGTTTTGAGCATGTGGCTTAGCAAATGTATTGATGGGATATTGATCATCAACACATCGGCGCCTTAAACTCTCAGGAGCTGGGTCCCTAGAGTAAGTTGGCTCAAGAAAACCGTTTGCTTTCTTCTTTGGTTTGATGAATTCAGTGACATGAACTTTTGGTTCTTTAGGAGTATCCAAATACAATTTCTTTAAAATTTCTGGTGGTACTTCATTGGTCCTTTCATGTTTAGGAAACCATATGGTACTCTCTTGCCAGATTTTTTCAATTTTAGAATAATTTGCAAATTTGATTGGATATTCCTCATCAGAGATAATCTTATCGGATCCTTCCATCTGATAAAATACCTTGACGGGTTTGTCACCTGAATCCTTCTTAACTTCTTTCTTTTCTGATTGTTTGACACGATGTGCGTTAGCCGTCGGATGAAAATGCTGAGAATGTGACACTGGTTCATTCGTGATAATGTGATTTTCCTTTGGAATGTCACTCATGTTCTCAGTTTTCTCACTTTCAGTGTCCGAATCATTAGTTACAGCAGTAACTCCTTCATCATTCAAACCTAAAATCGGTCGTACATCGGAATTTGGATCTCCAACACTAGAAGTGTTAGATTCATCTTCCGATGCAGAGTTAGATTTTAATGAGCTCTCCGGTGTCACTTGATGATAGTTATGGTTTTCAAACAACACAGGAGATGGCACAGACTTGTAATTTGTGGTTTGTGATGGTTCATCAATGATGTGGTCAACTACATATGCAATGTGCTTGTAGCTTTCAAGCTTTTTGTTGACCTTCTCTGCAAAGCACTTGATGGTGGCCATTTCTAACTTAGTGTTTTCAAGTTCATCAATGTAAATGTTAATTGCCAATTGTTTTAATGAAAGAGTTTTCTTTAAGTTAGAAATGTCCTTTTTGTAACAATCAAGCACTTTGTTGAATGCTATAACTTCCTTGCGAGCAGATTGACAGTTAATCACAGCACTCTCACGTTGTACTCTGAGTTGCTTATTTTCTTCTGTCAATCTATCACAAGTACCACAATACTTATCACTTTGAATGTCAGTGGTAGATTCAGAACTTACCTGTTTCGGAGGATCTGTCATAGCCATGAGAGCGAAATGAGCTTCTTTCCCAGCAAAGAACTTGGAATAATCTATTCTGGTAAAGGCATCATCCACTATACACGACTTCCTTATCTTCAGAAAATCAGCTTCAACCAGCAATTGATCAATGTCATCATCTAAAGAATTCACACTGGCTTCTGAGTCTAATTCACTCTCCGAATCTGAATATACTGACTCACTTTCTTTAGGAATATCTGTGACTGAGTCAATCACAACTCCCGAACTTTTCTCTTCAAACTGATCTTCAACTGAATCAGTCGTCTGAACATTCATCTCTTCAAGTGACTCTTCAATCTCACTCTCAGTTTCTTCATCTTTCTCAACTATCACCGACTCCTCAATATCAACCTGCTGAGCAACACAAGCTACATTCCCACCAGGTCTTACCTCTTCAACACCAATTTGGATATCAGTCCAGTCAAATCCCTCATCATTTTGAATCACCAAAGCTTGATTTTGATTGTTATTCTGTGGTTGCTCATTTGGTGTAGTGATAGGAATGACAGTTCTGTTTGGGTTATTTGGTGTTTGAGTTTGATTCTAGTTGGGTGTGTTTGGTTGTCTATTTGAGTTGTTCTGAGAGGTGTTTTGTCGGTTTTGGTAATTGTTTTGGTTTTGATAGTTGTTGTTTTGATAAGAAACTTGGTTTTGAGATTAGCGATTTTGGTAGTTTGAGTTGAATGGGTTTCTATTACCTTGTTTTGCAGGCTGTGTACACTCTCTCTTGAAGTGAGCTTTACCACCACAGTTGAAACATGTGACTTTTTCTTTGTTGAAGCCATATGTTGTGTTTGGTGTAGTGGCCAAGTCAGTTCTCACAGTCTTCTCAATAAACTCAGTTGCTCGCCTCATGATGCTTGTGAAAGCCCATTGTATATCGATAAGCTGCATTTCTTCTTTATCGATTTGAGCATAGTCCTCATTGGTTAGATTATTGTTACTAATTTGACTAGCTACTAGACCGTTGTACGAGGCAACCATTGCTGAAACCAAAGCAATGTGCTGTTGAGCAACTTCCACCGTGACATTATTCATGTTGGATGTCTCCAACACTACTGGTCTCTGATTAGCTTGATTCATCTGAGTCATGTATTGTTGTTGTTGAGGTTGTGGTTGTTGTTGGTTTGCAGAATAACATGCAACTTGTTGCATTGGAGAAAATGGTGAAACGAAAGAATTTGTGTATTGTTGTGGTGGTGTGTAAGATGGTGGTGTATAAGATGAGGTTTGAGCTAGATAATTGATCGGTTGTTTGGGTGGTTCCATAACACTTGAGACACATGCTATATGCGGAGCAACTGTTCCACCAAGACATGAGTTACCCACAGTAGATGATGTACTAGCATGGTACAACTCTGGGTTTTGAGGAATTTGTGACCTTTTTGCTTTCCTCTTCTCCTCAAGTTCTTTGTTTTCCAGCTTCTGGATAAACTCGTTGATGGTCCAGTACTTGTAAGCATCTTTCTCCTTAAGTACCTCAATGTGTTGATCCCTGTAAGGTGGTAAAGAATCAGCAAATTTATCCACCAAATCCGACATAGGAATCTGAACATGAGTGACATTCCAAAGGAAAATGAGTGACATTCCATAGGAATCTGAACATGAGTGACATAGGAATCTGAACATGAGTGACATTCCATAGGAATCTTCCATCCTTAGCCTTCTCGTCTTCTCGTTACCATCATGACGATTCTTTAGCATATCCCATAGTTGTTTGGAAGTTGTACACGAACCAAACTGATGTAGCAAATCATTTGTGATCGCTTGGGTTAGCTGAGAATACGCCTTCTTTTCCACAGCAAATTTCTTCTTCTCGTCATCAGTCAAACTCTCAAGTGGAATCTGTTCGCCGGTATTCTCTAACACTGGTGCCACATATCCTTTTGCAATCATCTGCCACGCCTCAGTTCCTTCCAATCCCATTCCTTCAAGATGAATCTTGAATTTCTTCTGCCACTGGTTGTACTCCTGCATCTCCATTAGCTTGGGTGGTCTGTTCCCGCTACCTGAAGACAAATCATTGACTAGTGTAGAAATAGCATTAGTAGTTTGAGTGTGTACCGCTGCGGCTGCTACACCCCAGTAATCTGCTGTAGGTTGTTGTGAAGATGATGCAACACTCTGAGGCATCGAACTCGTCATAGCTAAGTAGTTAATTGGTTGCGAAGACTGAGTATTCGATTTCTGAGCAGCTACTGTCCACGAGTCCATGGTAACTTGCTGTTGTTGTGTTGTACCCGGCCTCGGTGTAGTCGGAAATCCCCACATGTTGTTCTCGAAGTTGGAAATATGACACACTTGAAAATTTCACCAAACAGTTTCTACTTTCGCCCTAATCACCTTCACTTTCGTCCCTAAATGTGACCCGAATGTAGAAAGCAAATGATAATTGTTGGGTCTGCTGACCTGGAGAAGAACAGATGATTGAAAAGCCAAAATATACTAAGTGTTGATCCAATAATTAAAACAGTTGTTATAAAGAAACTTTCCCCAAAAGACTGTTGATTCCTAACTACTGCTGCTTCAATCAACTGTTAAAGACAACTGCTGTTTGATGAAAGGTCTGATGAACAAACGTCTGAAGAATAAAGGTCTGATGAAGAACAACTGCTGATCAAAGAACTGAAGAACAAAGGTCTGTTGAACCAACAACACTTTGGTTCAACAGATGATAGAAGACATCAGAGTTTTACTTTACAGAGTTTTGTATTATCAGTGTTTTCAATGTAACAGTGTTTATAGTTAGCAGATGTTAGAAGTTGTTAGTCAGTTAGAGGTCGCTGTCTTAGGTGACGTCAGCACTGATCATCAGAGGTTTGAGTCTGTCTATAAATAGAACAGTACTTGCACTGTTCTATTTATCACTCGTCATTCTCTTTCAGACAAACATTCTCTGGGTGATCAGGCTGAGGGGGAGTTTACTTGTACAATTGTAATCTTTCAATTAATGAAAGCTTTCGATTAAAACAATTATTCTCCATGTTTTGATTTATAGTTTATTCCGCTGCACTTTCCATTTATATTTCATTCCATTTATTCATACTTAATCAAACAAATCAAAACAACCAGAACTCAGATCCTAACAATTGGTATCAGAGCTTGGTCAATTAAATTCGATCTAATCAATCAATTTAATACAAACAGATCAGCTCATAATTATTGATATCGTTTGTTTGTCGGGTTTAAAACAGAGTAATAGTTTATTTTCGTTTCAACAGTTAGTAAACAGACTTTGTTTTTGAAAAACCAAGAGAATGACTTCACTCAATCAAGATCCACACATCACTGGCACAAGTAACAAGCCTCCGATGCTTGTCAGGTCAGAATACAACATCTGGCAGCGTCGGGTGGCTCATCTGTTAGCACAACAGAACACAGGGTGCTGGAAATCGGTAGTATTTGGACCACATGTTCCAATGGTACCGAGTGCCGAGTATCCAAAGATCCAAGTACCAAAGAGTGTTGAGAACTACTCAGAGCAAGATTTTCAAAAAATCGAGCTAGATGCCAAGGCTTTCAGCATAGTAGCCATGGCACTGCCGAATGATATCTATGCCGGTCTCTTGCACTGCAATAGTGCTAAAGAACTGTGGGATGCTCTTAAAGAGCAGTTCGGGGGAACTGAAGATGTGATTGAAAACAACCGTGAAATACTTAACCAACAATATGAAACGTTTAGTCACATAAAAGGGGAGTCGTTAACACAACAGTTTGAAAGGTTTAATTGTCTTATTAGTGAACTAAAACTGGTTGGTCTAACTTTTCCTAATTCAACACTGAATCATAGGTTTCTTAGATCACTTCAGGACAAATGGGACACTATAGCTATAGTCATGAGAAACTCTATCGGATTCAAAGACCTGACCCTGACCCAGCTTCATGGTAAGCTCCTGACTTATGAAAGGGAGCTTAACCAGAAAAAGAAGCTCCAGGACTCTGGCAAAGTGTCAGATGACTATGTATTTGGGAATACTGCACTGTTGGGTCAGGAGGAGGGTTCTGGAAGTAGTAAGGATCAGAGTTATGATCATTACATTGACATAACCACTGGTTTTAACAATGATCCTTACTCATCACCAAACAACTATGCTTTCACAACTAGTGGTGATATCCAGGCTTCTGATAATTCATCTTTTGTGTACAATGACCTGCAATATATTGACCCTTTGGACTTAGAAGAAATGGATATCTTACATCAGGTTGCCCTGCTCAGCATTAGAACCAATAACTTCTATATGAAAACTGGCAGGAGGTACCCAGGTTTACATGGTGGGTCAAAGGTGGGGTTGGATAAATCAAAGATAAAGTGTTACAAGTGTCATAGAATGGGTCACTTTGCTAGGGAATGTAGGAGTCAAAATGGAGTTCCTATGATTACCTATCCAAACCAAAGACCACAGACCAACACTTATCAAACCATCCCTAATGTACCTAATGTGCAAAACACTGCTCACTTTGCACAAACCCAAACCACTGTTCCTGTGCACTATGTCCAAACCACTGTTCCTCAGTATCACTATGTCCAAACACCTGTTGCTCAGGCACCAGTGCCAATGACTGCTGCTCCATCCTCTACTCCTGCAGAGACCAGTCAGCCAAGTCAACAGAGTTTCTTTACTCAAGTTTTTGTTGATTGGAGCAGTCTACCAGATGAGATAACAGATGATAACATTGCTTTAGTTGCCAACTCTGAAAATAACTTTTGTTTTATGGCACTAGAGACAATTGTTGAAGAGACTGATTTTGAGGGTGTGGTGTCTATGTCTGAAAATGTGACTGATGGTGTTGTTGGTGAAGTTGTTTCAGCTGAAGAATCTGATGTGGAGGTTGTGAATCTCTCAGACCCCTGGGGTAGTGATGATTGTGACTGCCAGTGTAACTGTGCCTTGATGGCTGCTGCTAAGGTATCTCCTCAAATCTTAAATGACTTATGCTCAGACAAATGTATTGTGGCATTTGCTAAGATAAAAGAGGTGAATGAAAACTTTAGAAAGAAAATTTTGGAAGATGAAATTCAGTTTGAAAAACTCACTAAAGAGTTAAAATAAGAAATAACTGAAAAAGAATCTGAAATCAGCAGTTTAAAACATGAAGCAAGCATAACCAAAGACCAGCTTCAGACTATGATAACAAAATATCATAGTTGTAAAAAGGAGCTTGAGTCCACCCAAGTTGAATGTCAGAAATGAGTGGAATCATCTAAAGGTTTTGAAATGATTGTCAACCAACAATCTAAAAGTCATGTGAAATTTGGGTTTGGTTTTCAAGAAACCACTGCCCAAAGTTCACAAACCACTGACAAAAAGGAACCACTGTTGGTTGAAGTCATCCCTACCAATTCAAAAGGTCAAGAAATCAAGGTTACTGAACCCAATGGCAAGAAAATCATTCTTGAAAAGTTGGAAGGTACACCCTCATTTGATGAAATTGAGAAATATCAATTCAAACCAACATGGTCAGATGAGTGTGAAGTCCTTGAAAATTTCAAACCAATGACCTTTAAAACCCCTGATGGTAAAATGGCACCACAGGCCAAAGTTATCCCTTTAAGAGATTTTCCAACAGATGATCAAACATCTGTTGAAAAGAAGAAAGAAAATGGGAAAGCCAAAAACAACTTGTTTTGTGATTTTTGTGAAAAGAAGAACCATGTCACCAAAAACTGTTTTCTTCTAAAAGCATATGACATCAACAAAACAAAAAGTTTAAATGATTCTAAAACAAATGAATGTTCAATCTGTAAGAAAAAGAATCACAAAACAAAAGAGTGCCTGTATCTCAAAAATTTTGATGAAAAGATAAAAGAGTACAAGGCTAAAACTCTTGAAAGTCAACTGGTGAGTACTCCAAAAGGAAAACCCAAACAGACTTTTGAACCAGTCCAAACAGCTGTTACCAAAGGTCTGAACAAAACTCTGCTCCCAGAGATGTTCAGGTAACAGATGTTCCACCAGTTACCAGATTACCAAGAGGATATGGACAACCTACTTGTCATCGTCTGCCACATGTTTATGAAGAGCCCAAAAGGCCTTCAAAACCAAAAGTGAACAGACATCCTCATGGTTTTCAGCATCTGACAGGAAATGATCAAACATCTGTTGGACCAAGTGTTGACATTCAAGCATTAGCAAATGGTAAATTACAGTTGTTGAACTTAGTCCAAAAGCTAGTTCAAACCACTGATCATTCTCCTCAACTTAAGGCTGAGACATCTAAGAACCCATCCAAAGCCAATTTGGCTTTGGACACTCACCAAAACTAAAATCTTTACTGATGTGCAGGGAGATTCTGCTTGCTTAGATAGTTTATGGTATGTAGATAGTGGAGGCTCCAGGCACATGACTGGATGTAGAGCCCTTCTTCTGGACTTTCTTGCACATGGAGGGGGTGATATATCCTTTGGTAATGATTCTAAAGGTAAAGTGTTGGGTTCTGGTACTGTCAAAGCAGGGAGGCTTAAGTTTGAAAATGTTAATCTGATAGACAATCTAAAATTTAATCTACTTAGTGTGTCTCAAATGAGTGACAAAGGATATGGGTCATTCTTCACTAAGCAAACATGTAAGATTGTTGGCCCATAGGCTGTTGAAAAGATTAACACCATCATTGCTGAGAGCAAAGCACAACTTGTTGCTCATAGAAGTGGCAATGTGTATGTAGTTGATATGTTGAAGGATAACCCTATGGTAAATGTCTGTCTGTTCTCTGCTGCCTCTACCAAAGAGACAGAATTGTGGCATAGGAGACTTGGTCACACCAACCTTCAAACTATCAACTCACTCTCCAAACAAAACCTTGTCAGAGGTTTACCATCAAAAGAATTCAAATGTGATGAGCATTGTGTTTCCTGTCTAAAAGGAAAACAACATAAAAGCTCTTACAAATCTATTGATGAGTCCAAAACTAGTCAGTGTTTACAATTGTTGCACATGGACTTGTTTGGCCCTGTAAAAATCATGAGTCTAAGGAGAAAGAGATTTTGTCTTGTCATAGTTGATGATTTTTCAAGGTTTACATGGACTTACTTTTTACACTCTAAGGATGAGACTGCAGGTATTTTGAAGGACTTTGTCACCAAAGTTGAAAAACAATATGACTTGCCAGTAAAAGTCTTTTGAAGTGACAATGGAACAGAGTTTAAGAATAAGGAGTTGGATGACTTCTGTGTGTCAAAAGGGATTGTAAGGCAGTACAGTATCCCAAGAACACCAGAGCAGAATGGGATGGTTGAAAGAAAGAACAGGACTCTCATTGAGGCTGCAAGAACAATGCTAGCAGATTCTGGTTTGCCTCTGTCCTTTTGGGCAGAAGCTGTAAACACTGTTTGCTATGTTCAAAACAGAGTTTTAATCAACCCTAGACATCAAAAGACTGCTTATGAAATTCTGTTTAAAATCAAACCACTAATATCATTTTTCAAAGTCTTTGGCTGCCCATGCTTCATTTTAAATCTTAAAGATTCCATTTCAAAATTTGCAGCCAAAGTAGATTGTGGATATTTTCTGGGGTATTCTTCTACTGCCAAGGCCTATAAAGTGTTTAACACAAGGACCAAGACAATAGAAGAAACTCTGAATGTGAAGTTCAATGAACTTTCATCTTTAAAAATCCCAGCAAACCCTGCTGAGTTGTTTGATTTGGATAAATTCAAATTTGAAGATATTACTGTCAAAACTAACCCTGCAGGTACTCCACAATCTCCACAACAAGACTACAGAATAGATGTTGTGATTCCAGATCACTACAAAGTCTATCCTGTATCAGAGGAAGCAGTAGTTCAAAACAACTGTCAAAACTCTGTCACAGCTGAGTCAGCCACTGTTGGCCAGTCCTATCCCCAAACCACTGATTCACCCATCCAATCCACTGCTCAATCATCTGTTGACAAAAGTCAATCACCTGTTGACCATAGTCAAACAACTGTTGACAAAAGTCAGTCCAACTTTACACCACTTGGACCCATTCCTCCACCTCTATTTCAAACATCTGTTGACACTACAGAAGTGCAAACAGATGTTATGTCAACAGAGTCTCCAAACCTCTGTCCTTCACCACAAAATGCCATCATACCATATCAGGGAGATATAATCTACCTAAGAGCTCATCCACCAGATCAAATCATTGGCAACATCAGAGAAGGTGTGCTCACAAGGAGCCAATCTTCAAATATCTATCTTTTTCCAGGCTTTCTATCTCTTACACAACCTGTCAAGTACCAAGAGGCACTGAAAGACAACAGTTGGGTGGAAGCCATGCAAGAAGAACTCCTTCAGTTCAAAAGACAACAAGTATGGGAACTTGTACCACTGCCTAAGAATGTTTGTCCAATTGGCACAAAGTGGGTCTTCAAAAAGAAAACTGATGAAAGGGGTATAGTTGTCAAGAACAAGGCCAGGTTAGTGGTTCAAGGCTTCAGACAAGAAGAAGGAATAGACTATGATGAAACCTTTGCTCCTGTAGTAAGGTTAGAAGCTATCAGACTGTTCCTAGCCTTTGCTGTCAACCACAACATCAAGGTGTATCAGATGGACATCAAGTGTGCCTTCCTATATGGCAAAATTCAGGAGGAGGTCTATATATGTCAACCACCTGGTTTTGAAGACACATTCCATCCTGATCATGTCTACAAGCTTAACAAAGCATTGTATGGACTGAAACAAGCACCAAGAGCCTGGTATGAAACTCTTTCCACATTTCTCTTATCCATCGGTTTCACAAGAGGTAAAATTGATAAAACCTTGTTTTTAAAATGGAAAGGAAAAGATTTAATGATTGTTCAAATATATGTGGATGACATCATTTTTGGATCCACATGTAACAAAATGTGTGAAGAGTTTAGGGAACTCATGACAGCAGAGTTTGAAATGAGTGCTATGGGTGAACTGCAGTGCTTCCTTGGTCTCCAAGTAAAGCAACTGCAAAATGGCACATTCATTCATCAAAACAAATATGTGAAAAACCTGTTAACAAAATTTGAGATGAATGATTGTAAGCCATGTAGTACACCCATGAGCACTGTCAAGCCATTCACTTATGATGACAAGGATGAACTGGTTGATCAAACACACTATAGATGCATGATTGGGTCTTTATTGTACTTAACAGCATCCAGGCCAGACATTATGTTTGCAACCTGTGTGTGTGCAAGATCCCAGGCTTCACCCAAAAAGTCAAACCTTATTGCTGTGAAAAGGATATTCAGATACTTAAAAGGTGCTCCCACACTTGGTATCTGGTATCCTGCTAATGGAAACATTGAGCTTTCAGGTTATTCAGATAGTGATTTTGCTGGCTGTCACACCACAAGGAAGTCCACATCTGGAGGGTGCCAGTTTCTAGGGAATGCCTTAGTCTCCTGGCAAAGCAAAAAGCAAGCAGCTGTTTCAACTTCCACAGCTAAGGCTGAGTACATTGCTGCTACAAGCTGTACAGCCCAACTCATGTGGCTTCAAAATCAACTACTGGATTTTGGGATAACTGCACTAAGGACTCCACTCATGTTGGATAGCCAAGCTGCTGAAAATATCATCAAGAATCCAGTCTCTCATTCAACCACCAAGCACATAGATATCAGACATCATTTTGTCAGAGATAGCTATGAAAAAGGTTTGATTACTCTGCACCATGTTCCAACAGAGGATCAGTTGGCAGATGTTTTGACAAAAGCTTTAGACACATCTACCTTCACAAATCTGATCTCTCGAATTGGTATGTTAAACATGGATTAAACAACAAAAATGTTTTTAAATAAAAACATTAAAATGTTTTCAGAAAATCAAATTTTGCTTAAAATGACACTTTGGTTGAAAAATCTGTTTTAAACCACTGATCAGATAAAACAACCACTGTTTCATTCAAACCACTGATAGTTGAAAAATCTGTTTCAAACATCTGATCAGATAAAACAACTGTTTTTCATCAGTCTTTTGGTTAAACAACAGAGGTTGGCAACAGATGTTTAACAAAACAGCTGTATGCCACCAGATGTTTAAACCATCAGATGTTTGCCACGTCTGCTCTCAAAAGCAGAGTTTTGCCACATCAGCAGTTTCACCAGAGGCTATAAAACCCTGTTTTCCCCCCAACAGCAGTTTTACTGTCTCATTGTATTCAAAATACTAAAATCGCCTTCGTCTTCCTCAAAACCCTTACTCAAAGTCCAGAACTTTCATACCCGAAATCCATTACAATGGATCTTCAAACAAAAGCCACCCACAATTTCCTTCCATATTTGGTTAAAACCGAAGATAACGTTCCATTCCATTCCACCATTGACATAATCACCAATTCCAAATACAAAAACATCTTAACTGCTGATGCTCCCATCCATTTAGAAACACTCCAAGAATGTTGGGCAAGTGCTGAAGTCTTGTTTCAAGATAAAAAGCCCACTTCCATAATTTCAAAAATTGGAGCCACCAGTATCGCCATAACCCCTGAACTCATATCCACAACCTTCTCACTGAATGACTTGTCAGGTATGGAATCCTTTCCTAAAACAGAGCTTCACACAGAGTTTCAGGAAAGAGGGTATGATGCACAAATGACTGGATCAACCTTATACAAAAAGTTTTTTCCTCCAGTCATGAAATTTTTCTTCCATACCCTTCTTCTCTGTGCCTCGGCCAAGACCACATCCTTCAATGAAATCCCATTGAGGATTCAATACTTGGGATATGCTATGTTGTCAGACTCTGACTTCAATCTTTCCCAGGGATTGTTTTTGGACTTGGTTTCAAATGTGAAAGCCATAAAATCTGGCTCAAACAATGCTTTTCTTCTCTACCCTAGAATCCTGAGTGTAATTCTACAAAAGATTTTACCAGAAAATGACTTTCAAAAGGGAGAGTCCTTTAAAATGAAAAGTTTAACTGATGAAACTTTCACAAGAATGCTGGGTTCTTCAACCCAAGAAAAAGTGTCAAAAGTGACAAAAGTTTCTAAAACACAACCAAGGAGGACAAAAACAACAACTGTTGTTGAAACCTCTGTTGGTGAGCCCACTGCTCCTGGTGATCATGGCACTTCATCCAGTGCTGTGAAACCCACACCAGCCACCAAAAGAAAACGTCCATCATCCAAAACCACCTCTACACCCAAAAAGGGACTTCTGGAAGATGAGATACCAGAAGCTAACCCTGTTGCATCACGAAAGCAACATGAAACCACTGTTGTTACTTCCTCACAACAGTTGGAGATATCTCAACCCAATCAAACTCCTCAAGAATCCTCACAAAAGGATCTTGTTTTAAGCCAAAGGGAACCTCATACTGAGGCATATGAGTCACTTGACCATATGTTTACAAGTCCATCTCCCAGGGCTAATCAGCTTCTTACTCCACCCACATCACCACCACATGTTCCACAAACCATGCAACCTCTGTTTGAGGCAATTGACAAAACTCAGGAGAACCCCAGTTCCTCTCCTTCACCTGTCACAGAGAGTATACCTCCACAAGTGACTGGGTCTGAGAAAAGTCAATCTGCTATCCCACAAACAGAAGAGGAGGCTACACTCCCAGAGTTCAATGTAACTCTTGCTGAGGTTTCAAGAGAAGCAGCAACTACTGCTGTAGAGACCATTATCTCACAACAGGACAGTGGTTCCATAGATAAGACTTCCTTGAAGGCAACAACTGATGAGGCCACCATTGTGTCCCCAAAATCAGTTGGAAGTCCCCAGTACCAAGACAAAGGGGCAGCTGGTTCTCATTCCATGGATTCACCTCCTAGGACTGAACCAGTTAAAACTACCACTGGTAGGGATTCAGATGATCCTATTAACTTAGGTGATGAATCAAAACTACAAGAATTGACGGCTAAAGTTCAAACACTTGAATCCTCTGTTGCTGACATCAAAACTGATGTCAAGTCAATATTGGAAACATTGGGCAACTTTACAAAGAGTCAACCATCCACCTCTGATATTGCTAATGAGCTATGGAAATCTGTTTCCCCCATCATCATAGCTCACAGAAAATTAGCAGATCAGACACAAGAGACCTATATGACATTGATCAGAAACATGGTGGATGCCAGATTTAATGACACAAAGGCTGACATCAAGGTGATCAAAGACCATCTGCTGAAGACTACTGGCTCTGCCCCTACCACCATTCTCAGAGATGAAGATGATGATGAATTCACTGCTGATGATGCCAAAAAGGGGGAGAGTGGCAGAGATAGGCTGCCAAAGCTAAATCCATTTGGTGCACCACCCTCTCAAAAGGGTAAGCCAGCTACTGACAAACCAGAGTCTTCAAAATCAGCACCACAACAACAACAACCAAGTGTTCAAACCCCTGTTCCAACCAAACCAATCACCACACCATCAACTACCAAACCTACCCCAACACAATCAACAACCAAACCTACCACAACACAACCAAAAACCCAAACATCTGCTGGTTCAACAAAAGGACCAACAGAGGTTAACCAAACCACTGCTTCATCCTCACCTTCACCAAAAATCATGTATAGCAGAAAAAGGAAATCCACCTTTGTTATACAAAATGAAAACATTCACACCACACCACCTAACACCCCAATCACACAATCCACACCTGTCCCAGCCATTCCACTTTCATCATACTCACCTCACACATCACAATTCAGATCCCACAGACCACCACCAACCATCACACCATTGGCTGAGAAGTATCCTCTTGAGCTGGATTTACTCAAGGGGGAACTTCAATCCTTCTATAATACTGATCAGGATTTTGCTAAGACCCTGAGCAATTCCATGTCTGCCATGCCTCTCAGCAAAGATATGGAAAAGGAGGTTAGGGATTCTCTACTAGAACAGATCTTGGCCACCAAGCCTTACAAAGCAAACAAAAACCAATTCACAGGCTGGACCACACATGCTCTTAAAGAAGAACTTATAAGAATTGAGAGCATGGCCAAGAATCCTCCTACAAAGGCCTCTGCCCATGATTTCAGTAAAGGGAGAGATAAGCTAGAGCTCTAAAATTCAAAAGAATGAGACAAGAGCTAGTAGCTGCCAAGTATGGAGAGATGAGATCTGTTGCTAGATGGTCAGAAATCAGACTGATTGAAACTTACAAGAAATTGGAAGAAGAAAGAAAGACCAACCCTAGCCTACCAAGAAAACCTATCTATGATGATGCACCAAAGAGACCTCTACAGGCCTTTACACTTGACAGTTTACTGGAAACTTCTGATCTCTCCATTGCTGCTAGAAGACAGTTCAAGAAACAGAAGGAGATGACAGAAGAGGAACAAAAACAGTTCACTGACACATTTGTAAAAGAGGGTCTCATCAACCAGATCAGATATTTCTCTGACCCTGTCACAGAGAAATTCAGAGAACTCATTGGCAGGCCTCCATCACCCAACTCATCAAGAATAAAGATGCATCCCAGTCACTCCTCTGATTCTAAAATTCTAAAATGGAAGTCAAACAAAGACACCCATGAATTGACATTGCTCAGATCAGATGGTAGTGTTCAGAAGCTAAGCATGGATGATGCACCTGGCCTATGTGCTGAAGATCTCCAAACTCTTCTGAATTTGACACTAGAAAGAGATGCTGAAGACCTCTTCTCTCTAAGCTTTGAATTGCAACTCAAAGGCCAAATAAGAGAAAGTCTGATGAGAAATAAAGATCAAGAATAAAGCAGAGTTTTGGCATCATCTGTTCTAGGGGGAGATTGTTGGATCTGCTGACCTGGAGAAGAACAGATGATTGAAAAGCCAAAATATACTAAGTGTTGATCCAATAATTAAAACAGTTGTTATAAAGAAACTTTCCCCAAAAGACTGTTGATTCCTAACTTCTGCTGCTTCAATCAACTGTTAAAGACAACTGCTGTTTGATGAAAGGTCTGATGAACAAACGTCTGAAGAATAAAGGTCTGATGAAGAACAACTGCTGATCAAAGAACTGAAGAACAAAGGTCTGTTGAACCAACAGCACTTTGGTTCAACAGATGATAGAAGACATCAGAGTTTTACTTTACAGAGTTTTGTATTATCAGTGTTTTCAATGTAACAGTGTTTATAGTTAGCAGATGTTAGAAGTTGTTAGTCAGTTAGAGGTCACTGTCTTAGGTGACGTCAGCATTGATCATCAATGGTTTGAGTCTGTCTATAAATAGAACAGTACTTGCACTGTTCTATTTATCACTCGTCATTCTCTTTCAGACAAACATTCTTTGAGTGATCAGGCTGAGGGGGAGTTTACTTGTACAATTGTAATCTTTCAATTAATGAAAGCTTTCGATTAAAACAATTATTCTCCATGTTTTGATTTATAGTTTATTCCGCTGCACTTTCCATTTATATTTCATTCCATTTATTCATACTTAATCAAACAAATCAAAACAACCAGAACTCAGATCCTAACAATAATATCCACGTTCGACCAGAATCAAGTCACTTTCGTCCCTCCTTTTTCCACTTTCGCCCTCGCGACGAACCGAATGTGGAATTTTGACCAGAAAGTGAAAAACAACACAACACACTCCTAGGTTCGACCAAAAATGGCTACTTTCGACCACTAAAATCCCTTGGTTCGACCTAAATTCCCACTTTCGACCCGAAGCTCTCTAGGTTCGACCCATTCTTGTTTAAAAAACGGTTACACTTTGAAAAACGGTTATTTTGATCTGAAATTTTCAAAAGTTAATGAATTTTGATGATCTTAATAAGGTTATGATTCGGAAGTGATTTGGAACAACTTTAATACTTTGAATTATTGATTTTAACCACGAATTCCTATCCAAATCCTTCAAATTGCATCAAAAACCATTGTTCAATGAAAACAGAGAAAATTTGATCAATTTTGGGTCCAAATCAGTTCAGAAATTATCAATTTGTTGTTGTATGATCTCTATGGCTCTGATACCACTTTGTAAATGAAGAGTTTTAGCTAAAAAACAGGAAATCTGATCATACAAGGCACTATTCCAGGTGCGGAAACCCTAGAACAGAACAAAATGATAATCAATGAATCAAACACATGAATTAAGCTTTTCAAATCTCATTTTCATAGATAACTTGTTCAAATATTGTTTACATAAGCCTTTACAAGTTAATCTAATCACAACTTCAATGACACACCCTAGAGAGCTTAACTCAGACCATAACAAAACACAATGACCAAAGTTCTTTCAATCAAAACAAACTTAACATATTTATATCTCTGCACGTTCGCCCCTTTTGATGGTTCGAATGTGGAACTTTTCCACATTCGACCACCTTTACAGCTTGAACCTGGACATCTTCAATAACACATTCCACATTCGACCATGTATCTTCACATTCGACCCTACAAAACTCCACCTTCGCCCTTACTATTATCAAGACAAACTTTGTGATTTACAATCCGAAGCATTAGTCACTCAAAACGCATCAACACTATATTTCAAAAACATATATTTCAAAACAATTCAATATTTTAAAAGTAGAAGTAATAATGACGAATTCTGCCAAGACTATTCTAGAACAACACTTTACTCATTGTAAAAACAAATATTAAATACTATTTAAAAAATTCTAATTTTTTTAAAGGTTAAAACCTCTCTAACAGCCCAATGTCCTTTCAAAACAAATCTGTTAATAACAGTTGTAATTTTAAAATATTTCTCTAACATATATTGCTTAAAAACTATATGTTTTCAATTTACATAACTTCTTATTTATTTTACTAAATAAAAATAAGAAATTAAAGATGGATTAAATAACAAAAACTATAATCGTACCATGTGTTGAAAAACGGCCGCAAATCGTGTGTATTTATTTAAATGTATAATAATTTAAATATATCTTTTGTAAAAACTAACAGCGATTTTATTACCATCAACAACGATTTAACTACCAAACCCACTCCCCCATTACCCTACAAAACTCCTATAAAACGAAGATTAGTGTAACCCATCTGGGGACCATAATTAGACCTTTTTCGTAACCGTCTTTCACAAAACTATCAATCCCAAAACTAAAGACCAAAAAATGGCAGAAAATAGAGAATTATGTAACACCCGTAAATTCCCGATTTTTGAGTTTCGCTTAGTAGAGTTGTGTTCACTTTAAAAACCTTATTTTGGTTTTCGTTGAGGGAGCTCTTCTGCATTTTCCTAAACCCATTTTATAGCTTTGGGAACAAGATACAAGGAAGTCAAACATGGAGGGCCTTTATAACAAAGTTGATGTCATCACCAACCTTAAAACCCTAATGCCTCACCGTTTTAATATTCAATCTTTGTCTGTCGGCCGATCACTTTGGCATTAGTCTTATTGTTCTTGTTCCACTCCACGACAAAAGCACCAAAGGAAAGAAAAGAGGTAAAGATTGTCATCCATCCTATAATATTCCACATCAATATCCTCCCTTTGTATTTTATTCTTTTTTTTTTTTTTCGATTTGCTCTTCTTCTTCGCTAACTAAGGAGAAGCAATAATCATCCATTTGTTTTATTCTTTCTTTGAGGCCACGGCAAGGAGAGCAAAGAAGCTTTAATCATACCGTTTTTTTTTCCTTTGAGGCCACAACAAGAAGGTTCGATCCATTCTTTTTCCCTTGTGCCTACGAAAAGAAGGAGGGAGAGCCATATTCAGCCGAGTATACTTCAGGTTGCGGTACGCGATCTTTCGGTGGTTCGTGGCGAGGGTAAATAGCCGATCTTCGCGAGTCCAGGCGTAGCTAAATCACTTCGGGTTGGTCCTCGTAGAGTCCTGGTTTGTAGTTGTTCCGACGCTTGTGACGCTACGATTCGGTGCAAAGCGGACTTGTCTATGGGACCGGGAGAGTACTATTGAAGCCGTTAAGCCCTAAGACTCTAAAACCGATTGTCTTTCCGTTCTTGTAATCCCAGGTATCTTCTAACTCTCATGTCATTGTATAATATCAAGCATGGAATGGACGTGAAGAAGGGTTGCAAGGGACTGACTGTGTTATTGTATGTGGCATGCCTACATCTTGAACAATCTAATAAGAATGTTTTGAGACTTAAATAGGAATGTATTGAACCAAGGGTCTTTGAGAAATGATGGGTACACTGCGTTTTTTTATATGGTCAAAGAGGGAAAACAGTAGTTTCAAGCCTAACATAAATAACAGTTTAAATAAATACATTTGAATGCATCATGTGCATTTGTTGTATTGATATTATGTAAAGGAATTAGACATTATATAACGTGATTTCATGACATGAAATACAAATGTTCAATGTGTATTAATATTCTTTTGGGGTTATTGATCACAAGCATTTATTCTATAACGAAATCTCGCCTTGGCATGCCACTACTATGGGTAAATTTCTAGTGGGCTACGCGCTTGAATTATTACGTGTAATAATGTCATGTATAATGTACCAGATTATTGACTACACGCGCCTCAGCTTGAGTTCTTAGCTAATCGTGACGCGACCCGTGTAATAAGGTGAATTCATGTGCCCTTTTTACTGTTTTAAAACATTTTGGGCTAATATGCATGTCTTGAAAATGTATGTGAAACCTTGCTTGTTAGATCGGGATTTGCCTTGATTTATACTTGAATAGGTTTAATTCTTTAATATATATTTATATCTATATAAACTGTGTATGACGGTTACTTGGTATTATAAATTTAGCTATGATAGTTAAATTGTATACCTGCTCTAATTTATAGTTGTGGTTTAAGTCTTATTTGATAAGCGAAATGCGCTTGATGTCTTAACCATGTAATTGAGACCTTACTTTTTTTTTTATCAAACTTGGTCCTGACTAATATTTTTGTTTGTATAGAATACATGAATTTCTATGTATTTTTATATATAAATTCTGTTTGGCGACTGCCTGACCTTATAATCCGGGCTATGTCAGAGGTGGGACATGCCTGCCCTGATCTCTGGTCTTGGTTTTGAGTTGGGATTATTAGATAGTTCGTATTATATGTTCTCATATTAACTGAGTTATGACAGAGGCGGGATATGCCTGCTTTGATCTCTAGCTTCGGTTTGAGTAACATTTTGTGCTTATTTTTTTTTTTTACCCGAGTTATGATAGAAGTAGGATATGCCTACTCTAATCTCTAGCTTTGGTTTGACCTAAGTGTACTAGATTGTATTCTGTGGTGATTAAGCGGTATGCGCTTATTATATATTTGGTGAGTAAAGTCTTGGGGTTATACTATTTTGGTTAAACCATTTTTTTGACAATTTACTCAAAATCTATAAAACTTGAATTCACTCAGCTCGTCTGACTTTGCGTGCATATTAGTTTGATTTCAGGTTTGTTGAACAATAAGGGATGCCTGGCTTGCTGCAGGACTACTCAGAGGCGGTTGACATTTCGAGATAAAGAGTCTACTTTATCTATTTGAAAACTATTTTATTTTCTAAACTCATTGTCTGAATTACAAATGTGTTTGACCCATCATGGGAAATTTCATGTTTGGGTAACTTAGACTATTTTCTTTCCGCTGCGTGTTTTCTGATAATAAATAAGACCTTTTGAGTATTACCTTATGGTTTTAGACTTTGAATGCCAACTGTTTGACCCGTCGGTTTTGAGGGTCTTACAAGTTGGTATCAGAGCAATGGTTCGAGGGATTTGAGCAGTCTGTGCTCGAACTCGAATCTGATATGGGGCTGAACTGATACTAAGAAATGTCAACTGCTGAGTAGCTGCACGCCATGAGGTAACCTTTAATGTTTAATAAATAATTATTTTGGGTATTTGTATTTATCAAATACTGGTGTGTTGACAAACCCTTAATGTGACCATAGCTTGATGTGTTTAGTGTGACTAAAGTAAAGTAAACAGCTAATCGCACTTGATCAACGTTATTAGAAGTTTACCCTTACTTTATACATTCTAAATATACTTGTGACTGATCATGTGATGGTTTTGTCTTGAAGGGTAGTATGGCAAAAACACGGTCATCTAGGGGCGGTCGTGGTAATCGTGGTGGTGCTCGTGGGGGTGGTCGCGGGGGTGGCCGTATTCCAGACCCCACTTCTGAACGGGAACCCACTCCTGAGTCAAACACTAATAACCATGACGTGCTGGGTTCGGAAATCAGAGAAGCGATCGCGGATGAGGTGTACCAGGTTCTTCATAACAGTATGCCTATGATTATTGCTGAGGCGGTTAAGGCCGCGACTGGGGCTGACAGGGATGCCAGACGTGGATCCGGGAGGGGACACCGACAACCCGAACCTATTTATTCCAATGATGAGGATCGAGCCCGAGCTAATCGGGTTGTCATTCGAGATTGCACTTATGGGGATTTCAAAAAGTGTAACCCACCTCCATTTGATGGTAATAAAGATGTTTCAGCAGCCCATCAATGGATACGTGAAATGGAGGCCGTGCTGCGAATAAGTAAGTGTCAAGATGAAGACAAGGTAACTTTTGCGGCTCATTCGTTTGTATCTGAGGCCTTATGTTGGTAGGATAACTTGACACAGGCTATGGGTAATAGGGCAGTAAGGAGGACGAGTTGGGATGAGCTGAAGCAGTTGGTTATTGAGCAATTCTGCCCGACTCATGAGTTGGATAAGTTGGAGAGGAAGTTTGTCAACCTTGAAGCTGGGAATCTATCCCACAAAGAGTACACCTCCAAGTTTAATGAGTTGGCCCGCCTGTTTCCGGATATGGTTACACAAGAAGTGAAGAGGATAAAGAGGTACGTTCAGGGATTACCGTTGGACATACGTCGAGGTGTTGTGACTACTAGTATGGACTCTTATCGTCAGGTGGTAGCTATGAGTGGTACGTTGTACGAGCAAAGGGATACTGAACGTGTCTTGGAACACAAAAAGAGTGGGAACTCGAACCGCAACGCTGATGGAAAGAGAAACGGGGCAGACATTACAGGACCATCTCTCAAGAAGGTGAAGACCGAAGATACTGATACTGGAGGTAGTAATGGGGATAACAAACAGGGTTATGATACTTGTTTCCGCTGTAAGAAGGCGGGTCATCCCCACTATCAGTGTCCGACTTTGGTCTGTTATAAGTGTAAGGGCACAGGTCATCCTGCCAACAGGTGCAAGGGGAAGAAATCGCAAGAGGATACGAAAGTTTTGCCAGGTATCTAACACTGGATTTATTCTAATCTATCCTTTTGCCTTTTTCCTTTAATCTGTATGTGATGTCGTGACTGATACCTGTATGACTTATAGCTTCGTACTTTCGTTTTGCTTGATTGGGGCCTAGTAAGAGCTTAGTATCTACCGCATTATGGTCGTAGATTAGATTCATTACTTGAAACCATTACCTTAGGCAATTACTGCGTGAGTAGCGAGACAGTTGTTTGTCGTGTAGTAGGATTCGAGGACGAATCCTTTTCTAAGGGGGGTAGACTTGTAACACCCGTAAATTCCCGATTTTTGAGTTTCGCTTAGTAGAGTTGTGTTCACTTTAAAAACCTTATTTTGGTTTTCGTTGAGGGAGCTCTTCTGCATTTTCCTAAACCCATTTTATAGCTTTGGGAACAAGATACAAGGAAGTCAAACATGGAGGGCCTTTATAACAAAGTTGATGTCATCACCAACCTTAAAACCCTAATGCCTCACCATTTTAATATTCAATCTTTGTCTGTCGGCCGATCACTTTGGCATTTGTCTTATTGTTCTTGTTCCACTCCACGACAAAAGCACCAAAGGAAAGAAAAGAGGTAAAGATTGTCATCCATCCTATAATATTCCACATCAATATCCTCCCTTTGTATTTTATTCTTTTTTTTTTTTTTCGATTTGCTCTTCTTCTTCGCTAACTAAGGAGAAGCAATAATCATCCATTTGTTTTATTCTTTCTTTGAGGCCACGGCAAGGAGAGCAAAGAAGCTTTAATCATACCGTTTTTTTTTCCTTTGAGGCCACAACAAGAAGGTTCGATCCATTCTTTTTCCCTTGTGCCTACGAAAAGAAGGAGGGAGAGCCATATTCAGCCGAGTATACTTCAGGTTGCGGTACGCGATCTTTCGGTGGTTCGTGGCGAGGGTAAATAGCCGATCTTCGCGAGTCCAGGCGTAGCTAAATCACTTCGGGTTGGTCCTCGTAGAGTCCTGGTTTGTAGTTGTTCCGACGCTTGTGACGCTACGATTCGGTGCAAAGCGGACTTGTCTATGGGACCGGGAGAGTACTATTGAAGCCGTTAAGCCCTAAGACTCTAAAACCGATTGTCTTTCCGTTCTTGTAATCCCAGGTATCTTCTAACTCTCATGTCATTGTATAATATCAAGCATGGAATGGACGTGAAGAAGGGTTGCAAGGGACTGACTGTGTTATTGTATGTGGCATGCCTACATCTTGAACAATCTAATAAGAATGTTTTGAGACTTAAATAGGAATGTATTGAACCAAGGGTCTTTGAGAAATGATGGGTACACTGCGTTTTTTTATATGGTCAAAGAGGGAAAACAGTAGTTTCAAGCCTAACATAAATAACAGTTTAAATAAATACATTTGAATGCATCATGTGCATTTGTTGTATTGATATTATGTAAAGGAATTAGACATTATATAACGTGATTTCATGACATGAAATACAAATGTTCAATGTGTATTAATATTCTTTTGGGGTTATTGATCACAAGCATTTATTCTATAACGAAATCTCGCCTTGGCATGCCACTACTATGGGTAAATTTCTAGTGGGCTACGCGCTTGAATTATTACGTGTAATAATGTCATGTATAATGTACCAGATTATTGACTACACGCGCCTCAGCTTGAGTTCTTAGCTAATCGTGACGCGACCCGTGTAATAAGGTGAATTCATGTGCCCTTTTTACTGTTTTAAAACATTTTGGGCTAATATGCATGTCTTGAAAATGTATGTGAAACCTTGCTTGTTAGATCGGGATTTGCCTTGATTTATACTTGAATAGGTTTAATTCTTTAATATATATTTATATCTATATAAACTGTGTATGACGGTTACTTGGTATTATAAATTTAGCTATGATAGTTAAATTGTATGCCTGCTCTAATTTATAGTTGTGGTTTAAGTCTTATTTAATAAGCGAAATGCGCTTGATGTCTTAACCATGTAATTGAGACCTTACTTATTTTTTTATCAAACTTGGTCCTGACTAATATTTTTGTTTGTATAGAATACATGAATTTCTATGTATTTTTATATATAAATTCTGTTTGGCGACTGCCTGATCTTATAATCCGGGCTATGTCAGAGGTGGGACATGCCTGCCCTGATCTCTGGTCTTGGTTTTGAGTTGGGATTATTAGATAGTTCGTATTATATGTTCTCATATTAACTGAGTTATGACAGAGGCGGGATATGCCTGCTTTGATCTCTAGCTTCGGTTTGAGTAACATTTTGTGCTTATTTTTTTTTTACCCGAGTTATGATAGAAGTAGGATATGCCTACTCTAATCTCTAGCTTTGGTTTGACCTAAGTGTACTAGATTGTATTCTGTGGTGATTAAGCGGTATGCGCTTATTATATATTTGGTGAGTAAAGTCTTGGGGTTATACTATTTTGGTTAAACCATTTTTTTGACAATTTACTCAAAATCTATAAAACTTGAATTCACTCAGCTCGTCTGACTTTGCGTGCATATTAGTTTGATTTCAGGTTTGTTGAACAATAAGGGATGCCTGGCTTGCTGCAGGACTACTCAGAGGCGGTTGACATTTCGAGATAAAGAGTCTACTTTATCTATTTGAAAACTATTTTATTTTCTAAACTCATTGTCTGAATTACAAATGTGTTTGACCCATCATGGGAAATTTCATGTTTGGGTAACTTAGACTATTTTCTTTCCGCTGCGTGTTTTCTGATAATAAATAAGACCTTTTGAGTATTACCTTATGGTTTTAGACTTTGAATGCCAACTGTTTGACCCGTCGGTTTTGAGGGTCTTACAAATTATCCATATGGTGGTGTGAGAAAAAGAAGTTCTTCTTGATGTTTACTGACAGCGAGAAAAAATGTTACTATTCCCCGGAAGGAATAATTGCTGATTGCAGTAAACCAATTTTAAATTTTTTTTTGAAAATTGGTACCCATATGAGTTGGGAAAATAAAAAATCACGAAGGCTAGTAAGAAAACTTAAGAGGATGTTCAAAAATTGTGAACTTCATGATGTGATTTCTTGGGAGTTTGTATCAGATAATTTTGAACTGAAGATTAAGTTTGATGATGGCCACACATGATACTTCACACCTCAACACATCTGTTTCTCAGATGATGTGGATTTTCTCAAAAAATTATCTGAAAAACCACTGTTAAATCCTACTGCAGCAGAGTTTTGTATCAATCTCGAGAAGATGGTGAAGGCTCAAGTAGACCTGTGGGAAGGAAGAGACGCTCAAGAAAATTTAGATGAAGAACCACATGATGCAGACTCATCAGAGGATGATGATGACACGGAAATACCAGACATAAGGGTTGAAATAGAATATGAGACAGACTTTACAGTTTAGTCTTTTTAATGGGTAATGGTTAATGAATTAAAATTTCAAGTTTATGTTGGTTTGTGAATTTTTTGTTTATCTCTTGATATTAATTAAGAATGGTTATAATTTCATACTATGCTTTAATGGAGAAGTTTTAGTTAATGATTGTGACAATTTATTTGTTGATCTATATTTTTAATTGTGACAATTTGTTTGTTGATCTACATTTTTCTAAAAATAAAACAAATGTCATTATTTTGCATTGTTTTTGAATCTGTTAATATCTTCAAAGGTCTTTTCACATCAAACACTTTGAAATTTACAGACTGTTTTCAACATGGTCTGTTGCTATACATTCTAATAAATATATTCTGTAACAGATATTGTGAAAATTTATTTCTTGATCTATATTTTTTATTGTGACAATTTATTTGTTGATCTATATTTTTCTAAAAATAAAAGTATGAAAGGTGAAAAAAAATACATCTACTGAATTCATAAACTGATTTCAAAAACAAACGTCAAAAGGACTTCATTATTTGTGAATCTGTTAATATCTTCAAAGGTCTATTCTCATCAAACACTTTGAAATTTACTGACTGTTTTCAACATGCTCTGTTGCTATAGATTCTGATATATATATATATATATATGTATATATTCTAGAACAGATGTTCGATAACAGATATTACAACAACTAAAAATGAAACCAACTTTGCAAAAATAGATATTATATTCTGTGGTACAATTGTTTACAACAGATATTAGGTTCTGTACCACTTTGAAACTGTGACACCCGGCAATTTCCGATCTACACTGACGTGACTTCATGATTTAAAACAAATAAATAAATAAATATTTATTTCAAATATTGTTAATTATTAAATTTCGGAAGTTTACGGATCGTTTTAACAACGGGACCTGCGACCGATTTAATTAACGCGATTTAAGCGCGTGTTCTGAAAACACGCGTCGGACGTCGAAAATAATTATAGTTATGCTCGGTTTTGTATTTCGAACAAAACCGACTACTTTTTATAATTAATTATCGAGCTTAAATCTAAACCGAGACGTTTCGCGAGATTGCGGGTTCGATACGCGGTATACCTCACCTACCAACAACCCTAGCTATAAAAGACAACTTATCTTCTTCCTCCTTCATTTTGAAACCCGCAGACAAAGCCCCCCCCCCCCATAACTCTCTGCAGTCTCTCTCTACTCTCTCTCATCATGCTCTCTCCCTCCTCCCTCTGTTATGGCAGCGACCGGCCACCACCCGCCTTATGGTGGTGGCGGCGCATGGTTCCAGGCCCGGAAGGGCTGTGTTGGTGGCTCTCCTCAACAGATCTGACGGGAATCGGGTTGTGGTGGCCGTTTTAAGGTGGTTCAAGTGGTGGAGGTCCGATGGTAGCGGGTTGGGTACTGTTATGGTTGCAGGTTCGTGGTTCGGGGCTGGGATGGTTGTGGTCAGGAGGGACGACGACGGCGGCGGCGGCAGAGGAGGTGGTGCTCGGGCTGTGGTCTGACTCAATCGGGTTGTACAGGTCCGATGGTGGCTCGTTGGTGTTATTCTAGGGCTTCAATCCAGGTTTGATTTGGTTTGGTTTCGGGTGTTGTATGGTGGCCGAAGGTTGTGGTTATGGTTGATGGAGGTGGTGGTCGGTTGGGGTCAGATCCTGGTGGTGGTTGGCCAGAGATGGTGGTGGTTGGCCGAAGATGGTGGTGGTTGTAGAAGGTGCGGCCGGTGGTGGTGTCACGAGGTAGGGTTCGAAGGTGGTGACAGGTGGTCTGGCTCGGTTATGGTTAGCTCGGGTCAGAGTCTCGCAAGTCAGATCTGTTCGGGTTCGGTTCGGGTTCAGTCGCGGTCGCGGTCGGTTCGGTCAGATCTGGTCATACGTTTCGGTCTACGCGTAGCTCGGGGTGGCTCGGTATAAATTCGTATTTATTATTATTTATTGTAGATATTGTATATTTATAGATATTGTATATTTGTAAATATTAACTTATTTATGAATATTATATATTTATAAATATATAGATATGGATGAACTAGTTTTGACTAGCGAACGGACCGAATAATAATAAACTGTAACTATATAAACGAACGATTTGGTAAACGATTAACTTGACGTGACTTATGGTTTTGAACTCGGACTAAATATAATTGGACTATATTGTCGGACTATATTATATATATATTTTGGTATATATATATTTATAGGATCAAGTATAGATAGATGTCAGAACGTATAGTCTCGTGAATCGGAAATGTGGATTAAAGGATTTGATAACTTGTGTTTGTAAGTTGATTTTGGGGAAAATTGTAGACAACGGGTGTTGTCTGGTTGGTACAAAAACAGAGGAAACTCTGCCCGAATTTTTATAAACTCAAAGCGTAACGAACTGCTATTATTTCTATAAGTAAATTCTCCTAAGTGTTTTGGACAAGTGTATTATATACAAAATCAAAATGTTTTCAAAGACTAACTATTTGTGACAATAAAGATGGTTTTCAAACAATATTTGAGATAAAGTAACAATTGTTATTAATCGGTTTTGATAACTAAACATGTATTTCTTAAAGAGCATTGTAGTCCCAAAATGCTAGATCTTAAGTGTGCACAAGATTGTTATCAACTAGAAACACCTATTTGTTAGGTGTTTTAGTTGATTAATCAAGACAAGCAAAGAACTAGATGAAAACTAATAGAAACCGACACACAAGATACTCAAATAACATGATTCCATTAATGATAGATCGTCAAAACACCATGGATGATACAAGTTCGCAGATCTTGTGTAATGAAAGATAACCAAAAACCCTAACCTAGAGTGTGCATATGAGTGAACTTTATATAGTGAGCACCTGATGGACTGCGAACTTAAGCTTAAGTTCGCAGTGCCCATCTCCTAAGTTCACACTCTAGGGTTTACACATAAACTAACAAAGAATTACATAACTAGTCCTCTAACTATCAAACTACAAAATAAGCTACAAAAAGTCTTTGTTCTGGTAACTGTGGTCTCAACTGAACCCAACAATACTCCCCCTAGACCACAGATACCAGATCTTCGTCTGTTAGCTTCAAACCGAGATATCACTCGATTCACCTTCTTCCTGCTTTACCCGCACTGGTTGTTTTGGAACTATCACTTCTGGAGCTTCAGAGTTTCTGGCTGCTTTTCTTTAATTGTCAGCTTTGTCTTTGTTAGCAATTTCCTTGTCTTTGTCTCCAAGCTCCTTCTCTTTGTCTGCAGCCTCGATCATTTCCAAAATTTCTAGCATCTCCAGCTTCCTTTCTTTAGCAGGATCTACTGCTCTTTGAAATAGCATTCCTTCTTCCAGCAGTGTTTAACCGGCTCCAACTCTGAATGTGTTCCCAAACAGCTACATCAACTCTAACAGATAAAACATGAATACATCTACCAGATCGAAGAATCTCACAATCTAGTCCCCTGCACTGTTCTTGATCACAGACTGGATGATGATCAGGATTATATGCAATAAACACATCTCACATTCTAACACATATTTTAATGCTCCCCCTAAACTTTTTATATTTTAATAAAAACAAACACAACAAGGAGGGGTTAACTGTTTCTCACCTTTTGCATACAAGATCATACTAACCATACCTGCCAGATCACATTTCAACTTTCCGTTGGATAGCTGCAGCCCAAGAAAAACTGTCGGTATGTTTGTCCACTTAAATCCATGCCTCTCGTCTTTCAACATACGTTTGGTGATGAGATTTATCATGTTTTGGTAATATTGACGAGAAGTTAGTGGACCCCACTTGTGCTAGGTGTAAGCCTACCAATCCTCAAGGTTTATTGAGATATAATGATGAGAGCTTCAGGTCTATGTTTCCATAAGCAGAGAAGATGATCATTATGTCAATCAGATGATGAGAGCTTCAGGTCTATGTTCCCATAAGCAGAGAAGATGATCATCTGATTGCTTTTTGAGCTATCTATATGTTTGCACGTCACTAACATTGCGTGTCTTTTGTTGCTCATTTATTTAATAGCCCCGCTTTGGTAGCTTGCACTCTTAGGTGTCTTTTGATTACATATGCACAAAATTTTCTGTGTCTTTTGATCTCTCAACCTGTGTATGACCGGACTCAGCTTGTGCAGACCTAAAACACAGTGGGAATCCAGCTTTCCATGTAGATCTATTCTGTTAATCACCTATTAGCAGTTTACTCGATTCCAAGCTGAATCTACCGACATGTCGTTGCTTGAAGCCGCAACATCCTCTGGATCCTATTCACATGCTGACAAAATATGATTAGTCCCTATCATTTCTTGTTAATTTTGCAATAGAGATATACTTTCTCCCCCAAAAAATCTTGTTTTGTATGAAAATAGGATTTTTTTTTTTTTTTTTTTTTTTAACTTATCATTTCCAGCCAAGTGACCAATTGGAGGAAACGAGTTTCGTCAAAAGCCTTTGTGAGGATATCTGCCTTTTGATCAGCAGTATCAATGGATAACACTTGAATGTATCCTTTATCGTGAGCATCGCGAATAGAGTGAATCCTGATCTCAATATGTAGTGTTTTAGAATGGTCGATAGGATTCTTCACGATGTCACGACAAGCATCATTATCAATGAAGATTGGGGTTTTGTTGACATTCAAACCGTAATCCAGCAACTGATTTTGGATCCACAAAGCTTGACATCAACAACTGGACGCAACAGTGTACTCGGCTTCATCAGTGGAGATAAACACTATTATCTGCATTTTGCTTTGCCAAGATACAAGCCGATTCCCCAAAAATTTGCAACCACCAGAGACAAATTCTCTATCAATTCTACAACCTGCATGACCACTATCAGAGTAAGCGATTAAATCAAAATTATCACTCTTAGGATACCATAAACCAAGCTTTGGTGTTCCTTTGAGGTAGCGGAAGATTCTTTTGACTGCAGTGTCATGAGGTTGCTTGGGATTTGACTGAAAACGAGCACGGCATCCAACTCAAAAAAAATAATAATATACAAAGATAAACTAAAGAAAATCTATGTACAATCACGACTCAGACATTTAATCAAGTGACTTTGGGAATCCAAGTTTGTTTTAGTTTTGATCTGTCGTGATTTTCACCCATCATTGATTCTTTTCTCTTCCAAAATTGTGTGGTTTTAACAAAACTTTTTACTGTTTCTTGAAGATTTTTGATCTGATCAGAAAAAGAGTTTTGAGTTTTGACATCATTTTGTGGTTTAGGTTTTAAATGACACTTTTTGACCACATGTCCTTCTTTTCCACATCTAAAGCATTTTGAGTGTTTAGGCTTGATCTTTGGAGAAGATCTGGATGATGATGATTGTGATGTTCTTTTCTTGATCTTGTTTGAGCAGGAGCTTTCTCTTGAACATGATTCATCCTTGCTGCTACTTGATTCTTCATTTGTGTTGCAGTCAGGTATGCTGATGTTGCTCTCTGTATCACTTAGTGATTCTTCAGAACTTGAGTTACCTGTTTCACTTTGTGATTCTTCAGAACCTGATACATCTGTGGATGAAGGGATAAACTCTGGGATTTCCTCAGTGAGAAATTTCCCAAACCTGTTAAGCTTTAGTTCTGGTACAAACATAGGTGGTTTACACGTATGTTTATCATCAGAGAATGCAGCATTAAGATCAACACAAACAGGCATAACATTGTCAACACAAACATTTGAACGTCTGATAGGATTCTTCCTATCATCAGGGGCCACAGCACCCTTTAAATCTAGTTTAGAAGTCAAGTTAATACAGTCATCCGGCCTAGATAAACTATTACAGTTATCCATCCTAGATAAACTATTACATTTATCCATATTAATTAAAGTATTACAGTCATCCGAAATCAAATTGTTTTTAGACTTTTCATTGTTCCAGATGAACCAATTCACTGTGGAGTAATTGGCACCTGGATGTCCTAACCCCATTGTCTGCCCACCACAACTCTCATCATCTTTCACCCTACCCTGTTGGGTCACATCTGCATCGCTTTTACTTATGTTAGCATTTGACTCAGATTCATCACATTTGTTTTCAAAAAGATCATTTTTAGGATGAGGTGTTGGAATGGGTATGTATTCACTTTGGCTCAAGGGCAAGAATAGAGATCTTTCGATTCCATTCTTATCCTTATACCCAATTCCATCCTTTACGAATGATTGTCTTCCACAATCGATTATATCAGCATGAGCCTGTTTGCTCACATTCCATTTATCCACAACAATTTGAAGACGAGTTGTCTCATTTCTAGATTTCTCTAGTTTTGAGGTTAAATCATTTATCAGAAAATCTTTCTTAAGCACAAATTCTTTTAAAGTTTGCATTTCAGCTAGAGTTGCATTTAACTTTCGCTGATATGCCCACTCATTTTCTTTCATTTCAGAATTGATTCTTTGGATATCATCCATTTCTCTCAAAACCCTTTTGTTGTGTGACAAACAGTAAGCAACAGCTGTAACGCACCTAGGTGAGCACAGCTTTGATTTTATTTCAAGAGGAATGTTTACCATATCTTTCTCCTCAGCTTTCTTGGGTGCACTTTCCATCTTTTCAGCTGCTTTCTCAGTGGGTGTCTTCTCAGCTATCAAAGCCTCCTCTCCAGTCTGATCTTTCTTCTTCTCAGCAATCAGCACACTCTTCAGACCCGCACTCTCTTGCATTCCTCTTTTTGCCACTCCCACTGAAGATCCTTCCACAGAGTTTACACCATTTGCGGATTTGGTGCATATCGTTACCATCAATGCTTTGTTAACATCTGCTTTAGCTGCAACAGCTTCCTTTCCCCAGCCAAAGTCTTCAACCACCAGTGCCTTCTGTCCAATTGGAGTCATTAAAGCCAGATTCTTTAGAGAGCTGCTTGGAGTAACTTTTGACACTGTTTGATTCATCTCTCTCTTTGTGATGTCCATTTCAAATGATTTCAGCGTGTTTATAAGATCTGCCAGAGTGGAATGAGCATCCAAGTAATCTTTCTTAATGAGCATACATTGAACACTCCACTCCTTTGGAAGAGAGCCGAGTAGTTTCTTGATGGAATTGCGGTTGTTTACAGGAATGCCAGCTTTCTTCATTTTTGTCAACAAACTCATGAACCTGTCGATATGTGACGACAGACTCTCACCACGGATACTTCCAAACATGTCGTATTCCTTTTGAATCATATCCTGCTTGTTTTGCCTCATCTCTGCATTTCCTTCATAATACTCACTCAGAGCGAACCACAGATCGTGCGCTGATCCGTATTCTTCAAACATATTGTATACATCGTTTGACAAAGCCATGGTGAGAGCACCGTAGGCTTTGTGATCTCTCTGCAACAGTTGTTTGTCGAGATCAGTGTATGTAGTGGGATCAGTGTTGAACACTTCTCCAGCATCAGTGGTTCTGGTGGGAATGTGAGGTCCAAGCTGGACTGAGTTCCATTGGGTGTGATCGTTGACAAAGTAGAAAGCTTTCATTCTGTTCTTCCATGTGCCATAATCTTCTGCACCCATCAACTTGGGAATACGTGTTATAGTGCCGGTTTCAAGTTCAGCTTGAGTTATGGGGTTAACTTGGAATGAGTTGTTACCAGACATGATTTAAGATTGATTTTAGGTTGATTTTAGATTGATTTTAGGGTTGTGATTGAATTGATTAGCAAGTTATAGTCCAAAGTCTTTGAAAAGTCAAAACAGTCCACAAGTACGCAGGTAAGTACGCACTCAGCTCAAGTTCACAGTTTGCAGTCTAAGTTCGCAGTTCTTGGAAACCTGAAACAAATAAGCAGCAAAGATAAGTCCCTGATTCTCCTGTTAAGTACGCAGTCCCTGTAGCACACACACTTTGGCTTAAGTTCGCAGTTCAGCCAAGTCAGAGCAGCACAAGTACTCAGTCTTGACTGATCAGCCTGCGCACTTGTACAAGTACGCAGACACTTAAACTCTCGTTTAAGATTTAAGTTCGCAGTAACCCTAGCCAAGTGCTCAGAAAATGCACCTTTTCAGTAAGTTCGCACACCAACTAGAGATTTCAGATAAGTATGCAGAAACCCTAGTTGTGGTGCCAGGAGAGAGAAAGCTATAGAGCCTTGTGTAAATTTAAGTGCTCACACAGACACAAGTGCACACACTTTTGGCTTAAGTGCGCAGTTGTGGCTGTTAATAAGTGCACACCTTGAAATATCAAGTATGCAGCTTATGAGCTAAGTACTCACTCTTGAAACAAGTACTCACAAGCATGAAACAAGTTCACACTTTATGAGTTAAGTACGCACAATTAAGTACTCACTTTTTGAAATAAGTACTCAACTTTTGAGACAAGTACTCACATGCAAGAAACAAGTACTCACAGTCAAGAAACAAGTTCACAAATTATGAGCTAAGTTCGCACTGCTAAGTGCGCAGACTCGGCTGATGAGTTTTTTAACTTTCCAAAAACATGTCCAAGAGATTTTCAATTGTTTTGAAGCTCTTGAATGATGTTTCTACTGAAAATAATAACTTTTAAACACCTTAGAAACACTTTTCACGAGATTTTAAGGCAAAACAACGAAAATATTCAAACTTTGATAAACACCAAAAAGTTTTTAAAACTTGATAGTAAAACTAACAAGGAGGGTTTTGATATCTTTAGATAGATACAATCTCGAGCACAGAGGCTCTGATACCAAATTGTAGTCCCAAAATGCTAGATCTTAAGTGTGCACAAGATTGTTATCAACTAGAAACACCTATTTGTTAGGTGTTTTAGTTGATTAATCAAGACAAGCAAAGAACTAGATGAAAACTAATAGAAACCGACACACAAGATACTCAAATAACATGATTCCATTAATGATAGATCGTCAAAACACCATGGATGATACAAGTTCGCAGATCTTGTGTAATGAAAGATAACCAAAAACCCTAACCTAGAGTGTGCATATGAGTGAACTTTATATAGTGAGCACCTGATGGACTGCGAACTTAAGCTTAAGTTCGCAGTGCCCATCTCCTAAGTTCACACTCTAGGGTTTACACATAAACTAACAAAGAATTACATAACTAGTCCTCTAACTATCAAACTACAAAATAAGCTACAAAAAGTCTTTGTTCTGGTAACTGTGGTCTCAACTGAACCCAACAAGCATTTTTCCTAAAAGTAAGTATACTGGACACACATTTATACGGATTACGAGACGAGCTAGGATTCAGGATAATTATATGTTTCGGGGTGTTAGTCCAACTTGGTTACATACGGATAGCGACAAGCGTGCAACTCGGTTCGTCGAGTTGAAACGTTTTGAGACTCGTGTTGGTTAATAAGCTAGGCTTATGTGTGATAGACTGTTAAGGTGTCCTTTATTGGTAATTAGGGCACGAGGAAGTCGGTCGAGGTTTCAGGCTTTGTTTGCTAGCTTAGCATGGACATTAAGGTGAGTTCATACCCCACTTTTTACTGTTTTTGTAAATGTTTTCGGGGGGAAGACATGCTTCTGTTATGAAAAACTGAGGAACTCAAAGCGAACAAAGTTTTGGAAAATGAAACGGGTTGCGTGAGTTTACGGCCCCACTTTACTTGGTTTTCATTTTTGGGGGAGAAAACATGTGTTAAACAACTATTTGGTAACAACTGTCATACTATGGGTTTTCAAACGGTTTACTATACGATCTTTGGAAGTCCCGGGGGGAACCATGAATGTGCTGGTTTGCACAACGGGGAAATGTGAATAGCGCTATTGGGAGTGACCAACCCCACCCGTCGGCATGGAGCGCCGGGCGGGTGCATATTGTCTCAAACAGGAACAGGTTTACTATTCGGGCACAACAACTGGTTTGCGAGTTAGTAATGGTTTTCCAATCGTAGTAGTAATGGAACATGCGCCTAGCTAGCGTACCTTGGTATACATTTTGCATAGTATTGACAGGGTGAACATGGTAACACTTTTGGAACTTGGTAATGTTTGATAACATTTTGCAAAACTTATGAACTCACCAACTTTATGTTGACTTTTTAAGTATGTCTTTCAGGTTTAAACTTTGGTAACGGCACGGTTGGAGTAGGTGACACTTAGGATCGGGGATCCTAGAGGCTTAGAATTGGCGTTCAGGGAACCAGAGTCTTAGATGCATCTTTCTGCTGCGTTGGCAAAGGCACCAAACGTCACAACCGACCAGGGGAAAAGTCGGGGTGTGACAGTTTGGTATCAGAGCCATAGGTTTTAGCGAATTAGGTGTCTGGGTAGATATCTAGGCTTTAACCTGAGTTTGTTTTGAAGTAGGGACCAAAATTTCTAATACGTAATATTTATCATGAACGCCTAGGAACTGAAATTCCAACCGTTGCCAAGTGTGTTACATGACTTGTGTACTTCACGGGTGACTGGTGAGTCATCGCATTAGATATCAGAGTGGTTATTCACATAGAGTAGCTGAGTCATTGTTTCTTGGTATGAGAAACAATTTACTTGTTTATATACTGTGTGTATTTATGTAAAGTATATATAGTACGTATCGCCAATGGTTGTCGACTCAATCTTCGACGTATTGGGAACGCACACATGTGTCACGTTTGTTGGACGAGTTTTGCCAATGATGTTGCGAAGCTGGAATGCAGTCGGGAGAAGCACTCGGAAAGGTGGCGCACACGACAAACATTATATTATGTGATATATACGTGCTATTATGTAAATGTGACGCTTGCTTGTGATACAACTCATGATGGAGGTTAATAGGATGATCTTGTGAGGTAAATTTTCGATAACGTAGACGTCACGTTATCGCAAATCTACAGGCACTTGGTAGTTCTAAGAATTTCTATCGTGAGGGTATCTATATTGTTATGTGTTGTGGTAAATATTTATATTTATATATATAAATAAGGGATAAGTGTTGATCATTCTTTTGTTGTTGCGGACGTGATTGCCAATTCTTCCCTGTTCGTGTCATTTGTGACTTCGTTTTTCTTGAACCAGTTTAAGATCTTGATGATCTTGTTCCTTGAACTTCTAAGGTTCCTGTTTTAGAACCTAGTTATATCTTTTGGGTATGATTCACTTCTCTCTTCTTTTGTGTTTGTGGCCTTCAACATTCAATCGTAAAGGAATCTAATTTTTGTTGATTCCTTATTCTTTTCACAGGACTAGACATGTCTTTTGTATACACGTGTCAACTATGGTATGCTTGGATTCTTTAAACTTGTGAAGGTCCATTGTAGGGCTTCACATCGAACAACCGTTTCATTAAGCATGGATTGGTTGTCTTTGTATCGCGCTGAGATTGTTTGCTACGACAAGGTTATTCGGATTACTCTCCCTGATGGAGAATTTCTTTCTGTGTACGGTATCAAGAGCGGTGCTCCGCTAAGTCTCATCTCCAGCATGAAAGCCCTTAAGTATCTTCGGAAGGGTTATTCGGCCGTTTTGGCACTCCTATCTGTTTCCTCTACTAACGAGAAGAAGATCGACGATATCCCTGTTGTACGCGAGTATCCTGATGTTTTTCCCGATGATTTATCTGGTCTTCCTCCCCATCGTCAGGTTGAGTTCAGTATTGATCTTGTACCGGGCGCTGCTCCCATTGCTCGGGCCCCCTACCGTTTTGCACCTCCCGAGATGCAGGAATTGTCCAGTCAGTTGCAGGAATTCTTGGACAAGGGTTTCAATAGACCAAGTTCTTCCCCTTGGGGAGCCCCGATTCTGTTCGTTAAGAAGAAGGATGGAAGTTTTCGATTGTGTGTGGATTACAGAAAATTGAACAAAGTGACCATCAAGAACCGTTATCCTCTACCCCGTATTGATGATCTATTCGACCAACTCCAGGGTTCTAGCTACTACTCTAAAATTGATTTAAGGTCCGGTTATCACCAGTTACGCGTAAGGGAAGCTGACGTTGCAAAGACTGCCTTTCGGACACATTATGGCCATTTTGAGTTCTTGGTCATGCCTTTCGGTCTCACTAACGCACCGGCGGTTTTCATGGATTTGATGAACCGCGTTTGCAAACCGTATCTTGACAAGTTCGTCATCGTGTTTATTGATGACATCCTGATTTACTCCAAGAACAAGACCGAACACGAGGAACACCTGCGTTTGGTTTTGGAACTTTTGCGACGGGAACAACTTTATGCTAAGTTCTCAAAGTGTGACTTTTGGTTACGCGAAGTTCAATTCCTAGGACATGTGGTTAATGAACTAGGAATTCATGTCGATCCAGCTAAGATCGAAGCAATCCAGGACTGGGAAGCACCAAAGACGCCAACTGAGGTGCGGCAATTCCTAGGCCTTGCGGGCTATTATCGTCGTTTCATTAAGGGGTTTTCGAAGATCGCTCAACCCCTCACCACTCTTACTCAGAAGGATAGAAAATTCGACTGGGGTGAACCACAAGAGTCAGCATTCCAAGAACTGAAGTCTAAACTTTGTTCTGCTCCTATTCTGTCCTTGCCTGAAGGTACTGACGATTTCGTTGTTTACTGTGATGCTTCTATTTGAGGTCTCGGTTGCGTGTTGATGCAACGCGAGAAAGTAATTGCATATGCTTCTCGTCAACTCTAGGTGCACGAGAGGAACTACACCACCCATGACTTGGATTTGGGTGCAGTGGTATTCGCGTTGAAAATTTGGAGACATTACTTGTACGGTACCAAATGCACCATCTACACCGATCACAAGAGTCTCCAACATATTTTCGACCAACAACATCTGAACATACGACAGCGTCGTTGGGTTGAACTCCTGAACAACTATGATTGCGCCATTAAGTACCATTCTGGCAAGGCGAATGTGGTGGCAGACGCCTTGAGCAGGAAGGAATCAACAAACCCTCGTCGCGTTCGGGCGTTGCAGCTCACCATTCATTCCTCTCTACCTGACCAACTCCGTTCTGCTCAGTTAGAAGCTTTGAAGGAGGAAAACCCTAAAGCTGAGACTATGCACGGTGCCGACAAGCACCTCGAGCGAAGGCCTGATGGCCTGCACTATTTCGCAGAACGCATATGGGTTCCTTTATTCGGGGGACTTCGGGAGCTTGTCTTAGATGAGGCTCACAAATCCCGGTATTCCATTCATCCTGGTTCGGATAAGATGTACCAAGATTTAAAGGTGCTCTACTGGTGGCCAAACATGAGGTCAGATATAGCCTCATACGTGAGCAAATGCTTGACCTGTGCTAAGGTCAATGTGGAATACCAGAAACCGTCGGGTCTCTTGCAACTACCTGAAATTCCAGAGTGGAAATGGGAACGGATTACAATGGACTTTGTCACGAAACTACCTAAGACACCGAGCGGGTGTGATAAGGTATGGGTGATTGTTGATCGGTTGACGAAATCAGCCCATTTTCTCGCCATTAAGGAGACCGACACCATGGGTCGTTTGGCTCGTCTTTATCTGAAGGAAGTTGCTTCTAGGCACGGGGTGCCGGTTCCTATTATTTCGGATCGTGACTCCCACTTTACTTCTCACTTCTGGAAGTCTTTGCACAAGGCTTTGGGTACCCAGCTAGACATGAGTACAGCTTATCACCCACAGACTGACGGTCAAAGTAACGCACGATTCAAACCTTAGAAGACATGCTTCGGGCATGTGTGATCGATTTTGGCAAAAGTTGGGAAGCTCACCTACCGTTAGTAGAATTCTCTTACAACAACAGTCACCACACGAGCATCAAGGCAGCTCCGTTCGAAGCACTGTACGGGCAGAAATGTCGGTCCCCTCTTTGTTGGGCTGAGGTGGGTGAGAGTCAACTCACTGGGCCTGAGCTAGTGTACGAAACTTCGGAAAAGATCGTACAGATTCGTAACTGTTTGGCAGCGGCACGGGATCGGCAAAAGAGTTATGCCGATCAGCGTCGCAAGCCATTAGAATTCCAAGTTGATGACAAAGTACTTCTGAAAGTTTCACCGTGGAAGGGCGTCACACGCTTTGGGAAGCGTGGCAAACTTAACCCTCGGTATGTCGGATCATTTACGATCCTGGAACGGATTGGACCGGTGGCATATCGACTTGATTTACCGACGGAGCTCGGCAACGTACATAACGTCTTCCATGTGTCTAACTTAAAGAAGTGTCTGGCTGACGAGTCTCTTATTGTTCCACTGGAATTCGAATCGAGATATGTTACCACTGCAGCTGAATGAATCTCGGGGCGAGATTCCTTTTTAACGTGGGGATGATGTGACAACTCGGGTAAATCTCTCTCTTGGTTTCTATCTTTGGTTTGTTTCTTTTGTTACTCCTTTTGGTACTTGTGCAATTTTCGGGACGAAAATTCTTTTAACGTGGGGATGATGTGACACCCGGCAATTTCCGATCTACACTGACGTGACTTCATGATTTAAAACAAATAAATAAATAAATATTTATTTCAAATATTGCTAATTATTAAATTTCGGAAGTTTACGGATCGTTTTAACAACGGGAACTGCGACCGATTTAATTAACGCGATTTAAGCGCGTGTTCTGAAAACACGCGTCGGACGTCGAAAATAATTATAGTTATGCTCGGTTTTGTATTTCGAACAAAACCGACTACTTTTTATAATTAATTATCGAGCTTAAATCTAAACCGAGACGTTTCGCGAGATTGCGGGTTCGATACGCGGTATACCTCACCTACCAACAACCCTAGCTATAAAAGACAACTTATCTTCTTCCTCCTTCATTTTGAAACCCGCAGACAAAGCCCCCCCCCCCCCCATAACTCTCTGCAGTCTCTCTCTACTCTCTCTCATCATGCTCTCTCCCTCCTCCCTCTGTTATGGCAGCGACCGGCCACCACCCGCCTTATGGTGGTGGCGGCGCATGGTTCCAGGCCCGGAAGGGCTGTGTTGGTGGCTCTCCTCAACAGATCTGACGGGAATCGGGTTGTGGTGGCCGTTTTAAGGTGGTTCAAGTGGTGGAGGTCCGATGGTAGCGGGTTGGGTACTGTTATGGTTGCAGGTTCGTGGTTCGGGGCTGGGATGGTTGTGGTCAGGAGGGACGACGACGGCGGCGGCGGCAGAGGAGGTGGTGCTCGGGCTGTGGTCTGACTCAATCGGGTTGTACAGGTCCGATGGTGGCTCGTTGGTGTTATTCTAGGGCTTCAATCCAGGTTTGATTTGGTTTGGTTTCGGGTGTTGTATGGTGGCCGAAGGTTGTGGTTATGGTTGATGGAGGTGGTGGTCGGTTGGGGTCAGATCCTGGTGGTGGTTGGCCAGAGATGGTGGTGGTTGGCCGAAGATGGTGGTGGTTGTAGAAGGTGCGGCCGGTGGTGGTGTCACGAGGTAGGGTTCGAAGGTGGTGACAGGTGGTCTGGCTCGGTTATGGTTAGCTCGGGTCAGAGTCTCGCAAGTCAGATCTGTTCGGGTTCGGTTCGGGTTCAGTCGCGGTCGCGGTCGGTTCGGTCAGATCTGGTCATACGTTTCGGTCTACGCGTAGCTCGGGGTGGCTCGGTATAAATTCGTATTTATTATTATTTATATTGTATATTTATAGATATTGTATATTTGTAAATATTAACTTATTTATGAATATTATATATTTATAAATATATAGATATGGATGAACTAGTTTTGACTAGCGAACGGACCGAATAATAATAAACGGTAACTATATAAACGAACGATTTGGTAAACGATTAACTTGACGTGACTTATGGTTTTGAACTCGGACTAAATATAATTGGACTATATTGTCGGACTATATTATATATATATTTTGGTATATATATATTTATAGGATCAAGTATAGATAGATGTCGGAACGTATAGTCTCGTGAATCGGAAATGTGGATTAAAGGATTTGATAACTTGTGTTTGTAAGTTGATTTTGGGGAAAATTGTAGACAACGGGTGTTGTCTGGTTGGTACAAAAACAGAGGAAACTCTGCCCGAATTTTTATAAACTCAAAGCGTAACGAACTGCTATTATTTCTATAAGTAAATTCTCCTAAGTGTTTTGGACAAGTGTATTATATACAAAATCAAAATGTTTTCAAAGACTAACTATTTGTGACAATAAAGATGGTTTTCAAACAATATTTGAGATAAAGTAACAATTGTTATTAATCGGTTTTGATAACTAAACATGTATTTCTTAAAGAGCATTTTTCCTAAAAGTAAGTATACTGGACACACATTTATACGGATTACGAGACGAGCTAGGATTCAGGATAATTATATGTTTCGGGGTGTTAGTCCAACTTGGTTACATACGGATAGCGACAAGCGTGCAACTCGGTTCGTCGAGTTGAAACGTTGTGAGACTCGTGTTGGTTAATAAGCTAGGCTTATGTGTGATAGACTGTTAAGGTGTCCTTTATTGGTAATTAGGGCACGAGGAAGTCGGTCGAGGTTTCAGGCTTTGTTTGCTAGCTTAGCATGGACATTAAGGTGAGTTCATACCCCACTTTTTACTGTTTTTGTAAATGTTTTCGGGGGGAAGACATGCTTCTGTTATGAAAAACTGAGGAACTCAAAGCGAACAAAGTTTTGGAAAATGAAACGGGTTGCGTGAGTTTACGGCCCCACTTTACTTGGTTTTCATTTTTGGGGGAGAAAACATGTGTTAAACAACTATTTGGTAACAACTGTCATACTATGGGTTTTCAAACGGTTTACTATACGATCTTTGGAAGTCCCGGGGGGAACCATGAATGTGCTGGTTTGCACAACGGGGAAATGTGAATAGCGCTATTGGGAGTGACCAACCCCACCCGTCGGCATGGAGCGCCGGGCGGGTGCATATTGTCTCAAACAGGAACAGGTTTACTATTCGGGCACAACAACTGGTTTGCGAGTTAGTAATGGTTTTCCAATCGTAGTAGTAATGGAACATGCGCCTAGCTAGCGTACCTTGGTATACATTTTGCATAGTATTGACAGGGTGAACATGGTAACACTTTTGGAACTTGGTAATGTTTGATAACATTTTGCAAAACTTATGAACTCACCAACTTTATGTTGACTTTTTAAGTATGTCTTTCAGGTTTAAACTTTGGTAACGGCACGGTTGGAGTAGGTGACACTTAGGATCGGGGATCCTAGAGGCTTAGAATTGGCGTTCAGGGAACCAGAGTCTTAGATGCATCTTTCTGCTGCGTTGGCAAAGGCACCAAACGTCACAACCGACCAGGGGAAAAGTCGGGGTGTGACAGAAACAACTGCTATTAAGGAATTTTTTTGCTATAACAACTTTTAATAACTTTTAAAAACAGACAATACAGCAGACTAAAAAAAGACAGGACATCAAACATTACTATAACAGTTGTTCATTCAAAATATTGTAAAAAGTCTTTCACGATTCCTTGAAAATAGAAATTTGAATCTTACACACCTGAATAAAAATAAAAAAACATAAGTATCAAACTGAATGATATCAACCTAAAAATAGCAATAGAAAAACATGAAGATGAAACACAAAATATGTAAATTATTATTAAAATAAAGAAAATAATAGACAACCAAAAGCTTTAAAGAGAACCACAACACTCTGTTGATACAAAACCGAATCATAGAAACCTGAAAGTACCCATAAACAAAAACATCAACATCAAACACAAGGATGTATAATTAATAAAATTAAATATTAGATAAATAAAAACACAGAAAGCAAAACAATTTGAAGAAAACAACAAAATTTTATTCATAGAACCTTGAATCATATTAACCTGAAAATAACCATAAACAAAAAATCTATACTTTCAAAGACAGAACATGTAAATTTATTAAAAGAAAGAGAATAATAGAAAACCATCAGATTTCAAGAAAAGCACAACACTTTCTTCATACAAAGTTTAATGTTATGAACCTACAAATAAGAGTAACACAAAATGAGAATGAATCTCAGAACATGTAAATTATTAAAATAAAAAAATAATACACAACCAAAAGCTTTAAAGAAAAGCACAACACTTTGTTGATACAAAACCAACTGATATAAACCTGAAAGTAACCATAAACAAAAATATCAAAATCAAACACAAAGATGTATAATTAATAAAATTAAATATTAAATAAATAAAAACAGAGAAACCAAACAATTTGAATAAAATCACAAAACTTTCTTCATAGAACATTGAATAATATTAACCTGAAAAAACCATAAACAAAAAATTAGTTTCAAAGACAAAACATGTAAATTTATTAAAAGAAAGAGAATAATATGTACCAACAGATTTCAAGAAAAGCACAACACTTTCTTCATACAATGTTGAATGTTATGAACCTGCAACTAAGAGTAACACAATATTAGAATGAATCTCAGAACATGTAAATTATAATTAATTTAATAAATTAAAGCAATTTGAAGACGATTGCGTCTTGATATATATATATATATATATATATATATATATATATATATTAACAAAGAATTTGGGAGAGAGCGAAGCTTTTTTAGCTGATCTGATGATTATTGATTTCTCTCCCCGTTTATATAGATGAGAGTATTTGAGCGAGGGCAGAGTAATTCAAATTTTGAATTTGGAGCTTAAAATTAAAAGTTGTACGTTTTCCCTCTCTATAAACATCTGACGATGTTAAATCATTTTACTCAACAGATGTTGTTGAGTGGTCATCTGTAAACAGCAGATGGTAAGGTTTTCTTACTGATGGGCCACATTTTGCAAGTGACATTATTTAATTGCTTTAAATGAGTGGCGGACGTTTTTTGTTGAATATTTTAATCAGCTTTGATAACATTTGATGACATCATTACTTGCATCACCCAAGCATTTCTATGCTTGCCACATCAGCTTTTGAAGCTCTAAATGGCTGCCAAGTCAGCTTTCTTACATCACTCACGACTCTCCTATTATTGAAAGTATAGATAATAGATATTAATATTCTAAATCATGAAATCTTACATAACATTTAAAGACGTCATCCACCCTAAGTGTGTTATGTGGCATCCTCATTATTTCCTTTCAAAATTCTCTTTCTCTCTCATGTTTCCCCACAATTTTAAAACGTTAATAACTTTTATATACGAGAATTTTTTAAAAAAAATTACACAAAAGTCATGAATGTTTTATTATCTTCCCAACGAGTACCATAGTGCTATACAAAAAACGAAAAAAAAACGATTTTTTTGTCGGTTTTTGTTCATATAGGAAAAAAAACACAATGTGTTCAGGTAATTCATTAATCATGTCCAGGCAAGTCACTAATCACGTTCATACTAGGAATTCTATTTTCATTAAGAGTAAAATAGTTTAAAACCACTTATTTCCAAAAAAAATAAAAAGTCACATCTTCAAGATTTCTGCTTCAATCTCGCCCTGTAGTTGTTATTTGTAACTCTGCTCCTCTTCCAAACATACATATTCTTTTTAATGTACGTTTTCATTACTATTCGAATGATTAAAATTATTGTTTTTTTCATATTATAGTACACTAATTTATATGTTACATCATATCACATATTTTATCACATTATATTAGATTTATCTATACTGAAAAGTTTCCGAGATATAATCTAGTTATCTTATATATAATAAAGGAGTAATGGATTTAAATAATCCCAATTATTGACTATTGGCCAATAACAGTCCCAACTACGAAAATAACCACTGGCGGTCCCAACTTTCAGACATTTTGCTCTCATTAATGGACCCCCCGTTAACTCACATTAACGCCGTTAGCTGAAACTCAAAATTCTAGGTGATTTTTCACCGGGTTTGAAAGAGGGAATCGAGACGATGATATTTGTATGTTCAATTGTAGAAATGAGCATGGTTCGATGGTTTAATCATCGGTTCCGGTCATCCCATCCAAGGAGAACACCAACCTACAACCGGCGAACCATGCTTATTTTTGCAATTGAACATACCAATATCATCATCTCGATTCCCTCTTTCAAATCCCATGAATAATTGCCTAGAATTGTGAGTTTTAGCTAACGGCGTTAGTGTGAGTTAACGGGGGGTTCATTCAAAGCAAAATGTCTGAAAGTTGGAACCGCTAGTGATTATTTTCGTAGTTATGACTGTTATTGGCCAATAATCAATATTTGGGATTATTTAAATCCATTACTCCTATAATAAATGTTATAATATAATTAAAGTTGTAATGGTTTTTTATATAATAATGGTTTTTTATTTAGGTTACTAATTCTAGAACCTAATACTGAACGGTGGTTGCTTAAATTTCTAGGGTAATTTGCTTTAAACAATACAACTTTTGCTTGTTGGTTGGAAACATTTTTTTTTAACATCTACTATCATTAAAAACAATCGCAAGTCCTAAAATTAAGGACCGTGGCACTAACAACCAACTATATACAACGAGTTTTTATACCAATCATTCCAACAAAGATTAGAAAACTTAACTCTATTTTTTAACCATAAAAAAACAATGACTTAACAGTAGCCACTATCTCCTTAATCTTAACCTCTTTCCCGTTAAAAACTTTATCATTCTTTGTTTTCCATTACAACCCTATGTATAACGTTCTTCTTACTCTTCCCACTATCACTGACTTATACACTTCCAGCAAATCACTAACAGTAAAAGCTAATATAAGCTCCAACCTACACCATCTCTCAATTTGACTCCAAACCTCACAAGTAACTACACACGCCGTGAACAAATGTTTCAAGGACTCCTCATTAAAATCACACAAAGAGCATGTGACGCTATCTAAACGTACCTGCCTCCAAGCAAGGGCCTTATTGGTCGGTAACCTTTCCATCTGCGCTCTCCAAAGAAGGATGTTGCTAGGGGTGAGCATAATAGGGCCGAACCGGAAAAAAAACGAGAACCGGACCGAGTTGACACTTGAACCGAACCGAACCTGTAGTTTAGGTTCTGTGGTCGGTCCTTGTATAACCCCCAAGTCGGGTTGGTTTTGGAAGACTATAAAACCGAGAAAAAAAACTGGACCGAATCATAATTCTAAATTACCTAATTTAGGCGCCAATTCAAAGGCCCAATACAGGACAACAACACATACTCAAATATAAACCCAACTTTGACCTAAAATACTAATCATAATCTTCCTAAGGCTGCCGATATGCAAGAACAAGAAGTCTGAGAAGGTTGCGACTCATAAAAACAATCTAGACTTGAGTTATGATCATTTACGTGAATGTACATTATCATTTTTTGTAACTGTATAATTTCTGTACTAGTCATTTTCTGTAACCAAGTGATAAATATTATTCAACTTAGTTATAATATTTTACATGAAAAACATTCCATGACGAAGAGCAAATGCAAGTGATTGTAATAAGTAAACCCCTACTACCCAATTTGACTGTTGTGATGAAAGTAGATTCTTGTTTAAATCGTGATCAAGAATCATATTGAATAGAGGTGGACCTTGATAAAGGGTCATCACGAATGCTCCTATTATAATTACAATAGTACCTACTGCTTTTGCTTGACTTGTTGACTTTCTTATGTCAAACTTCTCAATCCTAAATGTGTGAAATTAGTTGTAGATACGTATTGTGGCTGTCGCTTTCGGATATCAAGATAAATGTCGAAGATTCAAAGATTTTGGTAATTTAGAAGTACATTCGACCTTTCGGGGGGTCGAATGGGAATTCTGGAGGTCGAATGAAGTTTTGAATAGTTTTTATAGTTTGGTTCGAGCCATCAAAAGGTCGAACGAAGACATTCGACCTTGTGAGAGGTCGAATGGGATGTCTATATATAGTTTTGAAGTGTTCAGATTGTTAACAGTTGGTCATTAGTTGTGTGTGTTTCGAATGTGTGTCTAGGAAGTTTCTGGAAACTTGTGTTTTTCATTATATTCTATATTATAAGATTTATCTTGATAATATTAATGGAAAACATATTGAAAATGGATCTTTACATGTTCCGATTACGATTAGTATCATTTTGCATGTGATTTAGGGTTTCCGCACCTGAATTGCTTATACTCGTGTGATCTTTGTATGTTGCAGCTAAAAGGGGTAACCAAACACAACCACAACAAATTCCAAACTTCTGGAGTGTGTCCGGGCCAACTCAAACCGCTGTTAGCCCTCCTCCACAACAAATTCCAGATTATTGGGGAGTAGCAGCAGCTGCAACAGTACAGAGTCAGACTACTCATGCTATTACAACTTTGGTGAATGATTTGTCTTCGGGAAATGGAAATAGACCACCAAATATGTTAGATATGATTGAATACTATTCATGGCAAACGAGGTTCAAGATTCATCTTGAAGGATTAGGATTAGATGGTGGTGAGGCGTGGCAAATGATTGTGAAAGGATATGTGCCACCAGTGATCGAAAACTCTAACACACAAGTCGCACTTGATGATCTGAAAGACGATGAAAAAAAGAAGTATGCCACATAAAATAAGGCATATTCTCAATTATCTCAAGCTTTGACAAAAAACTTACTTCATCATTTTGGACCTTGTTCTACTTCGAAACAACTTTGAGATGCTTTGAAGAGTAAAAATGATGGAAATAAGAAAACTAGGAGACTCAGAGTTGAGGAATTGAACAAAGAGTTTGAGAACTTGAGTTTCATGGGGAATGAAACCTTGTAAGAGCTTACTACAAGATACTTTCAGTTGCTATCCGAATTGTCGAATTGTGAGATTGTTTATTTCATGTCTAAAGTTGTTGAGAAGTTTGCTGATGCGTTGCCCTCATATTGGAGTCAACATGTTGAGGTTTTAAAAGAGAAGGATTCCTTTGCATATTGGATCATCAATGAATTCATTCAGAAGTTGGAAAATAAGGAAATCGAAGAGAGGCGAAAGGCGAAGAGATCTCAGATTCCACAGAATCTGGAGTTGTATTATGCCACATCATCATCTTCGTCCATTCCAAGTGGAGGTGTGAGTGTTGCACCACAAGCTGCATTTGTGTCGAGTGTTGAACCAAACAGTGCAGCTAGTTACTATGGTGTATCATCTGGACCATCTTATACATCAACTCAACCTCCAATTCAAGCTTCAAGCTATTATGGAACTTCACCGGTGAGTATGACTCAACAAGCTACACCGGTTGTTAGCCAAGCTCAAAGCTCAAGTCCAATTGTGTTAGAAACCTCTAACATGAATAATGTGATTGTCGAAGTAGCCCAACAACATAGTGCCTTGGTTTCGGCTTTGGTTGCTTCGTACAATGGATTTGTAGCAAGTCAAATTGGAAACAACAATTTGACTAATGAGGATTATGCTCAACTTGACAAAGAAGAAATGGAGTTAATTGATATACAATGGGCATTTGCTAGTGATATGAGAAGGGCAACTAAGTTCATTGAGAAAACAGGAAGAACCGATCTTGCTACATCACCAAATACTACCTATGGATTCAACAAATCAAAAGTGACATGCTTCAATTGTGGAACAAAGGGTCACTTTGCTAGAGAATGCACAAAACGGAAACAACAAGGAAACCGAAATCCTTTCAACTCTAACTAACAAAATAGACAAAACCAAAACAACTTTCAATCTCAAAACCGTGTTTCACAAAATACCAACTAAAGACAAACATCAACACCCAACCAAACTCAAACCATACCAAACCATGAAAGAAATATTGTTCCAGTATCGACTCCTACTAACCAAAACCAAAGCCAAAGCCAAAACATAAATCAAGCTATGGTGATTCAGCAAGACGAGGGATTTAACTGGAATGACATGCAACTTGGTGTTGAAGAGATAGTGAGTGAAGAGGTAGAGAAAGTTGATGAATCGGTAATTGAAGAAGTTATAGACGAGATAGTGACTGAACCGGTGATTGAAGAAACCGTGTCTGAAACGGTTGTTGATTCTAATTCTGATTTGGAGAGCGAAACTGATTCTGATTCAAGTGTTAATTCACTTGATGATGATGTTGAGCAACTTCTCGCAGAAGCCAATTTCCTGATCAGTAAGAAGTCGTGCATGGTCGATGATGCTTCTACTAAAGTGGATTATTCAAAGTTCTTTTCTGGAGATGAAGCTCATTTTTGCTCTAATGGCCATGACAGATTCACCAAACCCTGTAAGTTCTAACTCATCTTCTATAGATAAATATTGTGGTAAATGTGATAGACTTGAAGGTGAGATTAAGCACTTAAAGTATGAACTTGATAGTGCTAAAACCGCAATCAAGTCTTATAGAAAAAGTGAGAGAGCATTAAACAAAACCTTAGACAACTATAATAAAGATGTTTCAAAATTAACAAAAACACTATCAAACAGACAAATTGCCATTAATAACTACATTAATGAAATTGAAGAAACCAAACTTGAAATGGCAAAAATTAAATGTTTTTCTGAAAAAGTAAACAAGAAATTAGAGAGTTACATTAATGTGGCCTATGTTTTACATCACATTGTTGAAGAACCAATCAAAGAAAACATTCAATCCAGTGCAAATTATAAATATGTTCCATCCCTAGTGTTATTTAAAAATCACAATCTTGATGATGTGACACCAGAGAGTTCAGTAAAGTCAGATTCCACATCAGAAAGCGAATCGAACACTTCTAGTGTAGGTGATCTGAATTCTGATATGAGACCGATTTTGAGGTTGAATGATGAAGGGGTATATGCTGTAACTGATGATTCTGACTCAGAGGAAGAGGAACCTAGGAAGAATGTTGATATTCCTTTGGAAAATCACATTCGAACCAATAGGTGTTATCCCACAGCTAAGGTTCAACTTCCTCCCAAGGTTGTAAACAAGCCGAATCAATCAGTTAAGCAATCTGAGAAAAGTGAGTCAAAAGACAAACCGGTGAAGATATTTTATCGGATGGAAGGATCCGATCAAATATTATCCTGATGAAGAATATCCCATACAGTTTTCTAACTATTCGAAGATTTCTAAAATTTGGCAAGAAAGTACCATTTGGTTTCCTAAATCAGAAAGAACTAATGACATGCCATCTGAATTAATCAAGAAACTTTATAGTGATAGTTCTAAAACTCCAAAAGTCCATGTGACTGAATTCATCAGACCGGTTGATCGTGTAAATGGTTTTGTTGAACCGGCTTACTCTTTGGAGTCTGCTCCAGAAAGTTTAAGATGACAATGTATTGATGATCAATACTCAGTCAACACATCTGCACGATATCATGATTAGAACACATTTGAAGAATACCGTGCCTGTTTTAAGTGTGGGGAGACAGGGCATTTACTTGCTCATTACCCATACGTAAGACACAAAAGGCAAGAGGTTGAGAATAGGCAACACCATAGAAATCCGAATGTTGGTTATCCTCAGAGGCAATATTATCCTCAAAGGCAATTTTATAATCAATAAATTTTTTTATCAAAAAGGAAACCAACCGATTCTCTATGACAATCATAATCGGATTGCTATGGAAAAGAAGTTGAAGAGACCGATTGTGAACACAAAGCAAAAGGTTTACTCAAAACCGGTTGCTAACTCATCTGCTAGACATTCGTTTGTTAAATCAGATAATGTAACTAGGAATGTTCCACAAAAGAATGTTTCTAAGAAAACCGAGGAGGTTAAACAACTTCAAATTAGAATCTTTAAACGTTCGGAACAGTCTTAGTAACCGAAGGGTTCTTCAAGTGCTTCATGTTCAACTTCTAAGGCTTCAGTGAAAGAGGTTCCTAAAATGAAAGTTTTAGAGAAACCAATTGAGAATGATAAGAAAAACAATGTTCCAATTATTGACACTCAAAGACCCAAGACCATAAAGGCTTGGGTCCCTCGTAAGAACTAATCAATTTTTTATTGGTGCAAGGAGTTCCAGCTGGCCCTATTAGCAGTCTTTGGATTGTTGACAGTGGAACTTCCGGGCACATGACTGGAGATATGACGCTCCTGTTTAACATCAAGAATATCTATGGAGAATATGTAGCGTTTGCTGGAAATAAGGGTGGATATATAACGATGGAAGGGAGTGTGAGTAATGGAATCGTGAGTTTTGAGAAGATATCATATGTGAAACAGATAGATTACAATCTGTTAAGTGTTTCTCAAATTTGTGACAAGAAGTTTTCTGTACACTTTGATGACAAATCTTGCTACATCCTGAAGCCTGGTTTTGAGATACCTAAAGAGTGGATCATGTTAAAGACTCCGAGAGTAAACAACTTGTACATTCTTGACATGAGCAAAGCTACCACCACATAAGGGCAAGTTACATGTTTTCTGTCTAAAGCTACTAAGAAAGAATCGATTATGTGGCATAGACGGATGGGGCATATTCACCTTAGAAAGATGAATAATTTGGTGAAAAACGGGCTAGCGGAAGGCGTGAATGTGAAACATTTCCACTTGAATGATAAATGTGTGAGCTGTAAGAAAGGAAAACAGCACAAACATTCCCACAAACTCAAGAAAGTTAACTCTGTTAGTATTCCACTTGAGTACCTACACATGGACCTCTTTGGACCAGTGAAGCGTAAGAGTATCAACGGAGATCTTTATTGTCTTGTGGTTACTAATGATTATTCTAGATTTTCGTGGGTGATGTGCATGCAACGCAAGAGCGAAACGTTCAATATCTTGAAGATTCTGTTTACCCGTTTGGAGAACATCTATGATTTGAAGATTAAATGAATCGGAAGTGACAACGGGACGGAGTTTAAGAATTCTATGATGGATGCATTGTGCGAAGAAAAGAGAATTCATCATGAGTACAGTGCACCATATACTCCACAACAGAATGGTGTTGTAGAACGGAAAACAGGACTCTAATTGAAGCGGCGAGAACTATGCTTGCAGATTCTAATCTTCCGGTTATTTTCTGGAATGAAGCTATTCATGCAGCTTGTTATACCTTGAATCGTGTGTTGATAGTGAAGAAGTTTGGAAACACTTTTTATGAGATGCTTAACAGACGCAAGCCGAATTTAGAGTTTCTAGAACCATTCGGGGCGTCGTGTACAATATTAAATCCGATAGAAAAATTTGGAGCGAAGGCTGAAGAAGGTTATTTGTTGGATACGTGACACCACATAGACGCATGTTTAAAAAATAACAAAATGTGTTGAAGAGTGGGCTAATGTGGATGTTCAGCATTACACTCGGAATGCTCCCAGCGTTGGACCTGATTGGATGTTTGACTACAAAGAGCTAGTTGAGTCATTCAATCTAGAAAGCTTGGTTGAAGAGGCTGTTTTACAACTTTTTTCCGAGTGTGAGAACGCAGTTACTTCACCGTTAGTGCGACCGATCACCGTAACTCCTCCGGCAGCTTCTAATGATGCCAATGCTCCTGTAGCAGAGGAAGAAATTTTTCAAGAGGCTTCTACAACGTTTGATTCTTCTGAGTCAGAAGACGATGATGAAGTTAATAGCGAAGTAGTCTTGGATAATTCTTCAGTATCACCACCAGTGAACCCAAATCCAGATATTCCATCTTCATCGAATTCGGGTAATGATCTGGATACGGCAGAGAATGTGAATGTTCAAACGATGATTCCTGTTCCCGATCATCCGGAATCTCGGATTCACAAGGTTAATCAGTTAAAATAGGTTATTGGTGATCCTGGAAGCAGTGGGATGACACGTGGACAATTGAGGCATGCATCCTCGGCTGAGAATATTGGAGCCCTTGCCCTGCATACTAAAATTCAAAAATTAGGTGATCACAATTATTGGTCGTTTGCTTGTTATGTTTCGCAGGTTGAGCCTAGGACATACAAGGAAGCACTGAACGACGAATCATGGGTGGATGCGATGCAGCAGGAATTACAAAAATTTCAGAAGTTAGGAGTCTAGACATTGATAGATATACCACCAGACAGGAAGAAAATTGGCACCAAATGGTTTTTTAAGTGCAAGCAAGACAATAGAAGAGTGATTGTACGGAACAAAGCTCGATTGGTCGTGCAAGGTTTCCGTCAAACTGAAGGAATTGACTATAACGAAGTCTAAGCACCGGTCGCACGTATTGAAGCAATCCGAATGTTTCTTGCATACGCGTCTTACATGAAATTTAAGGTGTATCAGATGGATGTTAAAGTGCTTTTCTTTATGGTGTGGCAAAGGAAGAAGTTTATGTTGGGCAACCAATGAGTTGAGGATCCTATCCACTGGGATAAGGTCTACAAGCTAAACAAAGCGTTGTATGGTTTGCACCAAGCCCTGAGACAGTGGTACAAAGAGCTCAGCACATACTTACTATCCAAAGGATTCAAAAGAGGACTAGTTGATTGTACCCTATTCACGAAATGAACAGAGGGTGATTTGCTTTTGGTACAAATTTATGTTGATGATATTATATTCGGTTCTACTAATGAAAATTTGTGCAGGGAATTCGAAAAGGTTATGCAAGAGAAATTTGAGATGAGCTTTATGGGAGAAATGCAGTTTTTTCTTGTATTGAAAGTGGATCAATTGCCGACGGGGATCTTCATCCACTAGACGAAATACGTATCCGAAGTCTTGAGCTGATTCCAGATGGAGGATTCAAAACCAATTGACACTCCCATACAACCCAAACACGGGATTGGAGTTGATGCTAAGGGGGAGCTTACCGACACCTTTACGTATTGAGCCATCGTTGGATCTTTGATGTATTTGACCGCTTCCCGCATGGATATAATGTTTGCAACATGTCTTTGTGCTCGTTATCAATCAAAGCCGAAACAAAGTCACCTCACTGCAGTTAAACGAATCCTACGTTATCTTAAGGGTTGTCCATCACGCGGATTATTGTATCCTTTGACTTTATTGCTTTTAGTGATGATAACTTTGACTTTATTGCTTTTAGTGATGCAGATTTCGGAGGCTGTGATATTGATGCCAAATCCACAACTATTGGATGTTAATTTCTGGGGAGTAGGCTCGTGACCTGGCAATGCAAGAAGCAGACGCCAGTTGCATTATGTACATGTGAAGCTGAATATGTGTCAGCCTTGACTTGCTGTTCACAAGTGCTTTGGATACAACAATAGATGCGCGACTACGATTTGCAATTTCTTAAAACCCCCATTCATTGCGATAGTGAAGCAGCCATTACACTCACTAAAGACACTGTTAATCATTCTATGGCTAAGGATATCCGAATATGGTATCACTTTATTCGTGATTGCTATGCTAAAGGTTTGATTGACATAGTAAAAATCCACACTGATTACCAAAGAGCAGATCTTTTTACCAAAGCTTTTGACAAATCAAGATTTGAATTTTTATTAAAAGCTAACGGTATAAAGGAAAAGCAAGATTAGACTCCTCATCAGTTTATCAAATTTTATTTTGTTTTTATTCTTTTAAAAACTTATAAAAAATTCAAAAATATGTTTTTAATTTTAGGGGGAGCATTTCTTTCAGAAAAACCAAAAACATTGAAAAATTTGAAAAAGCCAAAAAAATCAGAAAAACCCAAAATGACTTTTCCTGGAGAAAAGGAGGAAATGATAGTAATCAGTCAGGATCTTTTACATGTTAAAGAATTAGAAAGTATAAAATAGTCGTGTAATGATTTTGTTTGATATGTTGGTAGACCTATTAATGTGTGCCTTAGTGATACAAACATAACGAACTACTCGCTAGTGGCTGGACACCTCATGGGCATATGGTCTTAGTACCGTAATTTTGTTTGATAGGGTTGCCAAAATCTAAGGTTTCGGGTCGTTTTGTTATTTGTTATCCGGGGTATTCTGATTGATCTTTTGTCGTATTGATTTACGGACCTAAATTCAGTCTGGATATTTGCAAAAAGAGCATTTATGCAAAATCCTAAATTTACCGAATGAGGAACTTCATGTATGATAATGATCAAAGATCATTTAATGCATCGTATCATATCTATGATGAAAGTCATGATTGATATTAGCCCAACCTAGTAAGTGTGCACATGTTACTTTGTAGCATTGATTTGTTGACATGTACACCTCTATGCATCGTACCTTGTAACATACGGATAACAATGGCATAATCACGCGTTACGAAGAAGCTTTGTGCAAATTCCTTGATATGGGAGTATGTCGTGTGCGTGGGAACCATAAGCTTGTTAGTTTTAATACATCTAATGCATATCATTTTAAAGCACTGCATAACGGTTTGCATGTGAGCTTATGTGGACAACAATATTAGCAATTGCCGAATCTCACATTGTCTTTAATGTTAAACTATTAAAGAATAATGGTGTGATTAGATCTCTCACAAACTCATATGATCCTCTTACCGGAAAATCACAAAAAGTTTACTTCTTTCTGTTTGATTTTCTTTATATATGCAAAACTCAAAAAGATTTTAAGTGTGTTTTAGCATAAATTTCAGAAAATCCAAAAGATTTTACTTTCGGTGTTATTTTCAATAACCGATGTTGGAAGAGATCATTTTCTGAAGTCTGACGAGCCAATTTGAGTTTTGTATCATTTAAATCAGATGTTTTGAAAGTTTGAAGGTTTATAAGTTTGAAAATGCCAAAACGTGGATCGAATTGGACAAATTGGTTAAAATTAATTTTCCAAAATGTTCATTCGGCCTTTCGGTAGGTCGAATGAGTAAGTTATGTCTTGATCCATACCTTGTTCATAGGGTCGAATGAGTGTAGCATTGATAATTTTTATATTCGAACCCAATATTTCTGATTCGCCCTTTTCACTAGGGTAGAACCAAACTTTGCTAAGCTCCTTCGAACCCTAGAAAGGTCGAACCGGGAATATTATATATATATATATATATATATATATATATATATATATATATATATATATATATATATCCTTGTCCCTCATTCGAACCACATTTTTACTGTTCACTTAAGCTCATTCTCTCTAAGGGACTATTTTGCATTTTGATTTTACACATTGTGATTGTGTTCCTGACATTCTAAGGTATTCATAACTTGAATTTCACAGGTTTTTATCCATGGAATCGACGGGAAATTGTATTTTTGGGTCTGAAACCCTAGGCTATTGATTGGATGATATGGATTGTTATTGGACTTATTTTGATGGTTGTAGAACACTAGTCGATCATTTTTGGGGGAGAATAACACAAAAACTAGGATTAACATCAACTGATTATTGAAATTGATTTTTAAAAATTTTAAAACTTTTAAAACCCTGGTTTTAGTAGAAAATGATCGATTAGTGGTTAATAATTAAAATTGGTGATTCAATAGGCTTAGTCAATGTGACACCCTGCAAACTCCGGTAACTAACTTTTTGAAAACTCAGTAAGTCTACCTTAGCGAGTCGTGCATACATTACACATGACAGGGTCAGTCGAATCGAGTCATGCATCATTGGGGTTTTAACACACGCAGGTCTCGAGTCCCGGGAATTGGTGAACGAGTGTGAACGTGTTTGTTTTCATGTATTATGTGTTTATAATCATTATGTGACTTGTCGGTATGTGAAAACGTGTTAACATATGTTAAAACGGGGTTTAACGAGCCAAATACCCAAGACCAGGCCCTGCAGGCGATTAGGGAAGCCTAATCGCCTACAGGAGGGCGATTAGCAGGACTTAGACGGCGATTGGGCTTGCTTAGAGGGCGATTGGGGCTAATCGCCTGATAAGGTAGGCGATTAACAGCCCTAATCGCCTGATAAGGCTGCATAATCGCCCATACTGCACCTGACGACTAGAAACGCCTATAAATACCACCCTTGACCTCTAAAACACCATTTGTGCAACCCTAGCCGTCCCATAACCTATCCCAACTCACAAACACCCTCTGGAACTCGTTTTTACATCAAAACAACCATTTCCAAGCTTTATCCATCATTTTCTCCTAAATCCAAGGTGTGTTCCTCAAACCCAAACCTTTAAATGATTATATTTTGTTCCCTAAAAGTCCAGACCTGACTTATAAATATTTTTGTCTTTGAAAATCCATTAAAAACCGTTTTTAAACAAACCCAAACCTTTATGCATGTTATATGTGTTATATGTGTTTAAAGGTAGGATTTTTATGATTGAAACATGATTGTTCTTGTGTTATTAAGGCGTTTATGGCTGTTATAAGTTAGTGTGATGATGTCCTAGGAGTTTGGATGGTTTTGGTTGTGTGTTGTTGATGTTTGATGTTTTGACCCATTTGAATGATTTTGAATGATTAAGGATGCTATGAGGTGTGTTGTTGATTGTATGATGTTAGGGTTTGCTTTAGGTTGATGCTAGAGCAGTAGGATACTATCGGACAACGTGGCTACGTGATGAAATCTGGATATTTGCTATTTAGGGCAAGTTCTTGCATGTTGATGTGATGTTTACATATTAAGTTACTATTTTGGGAAAACGCTCGCATTCGGGACTGTTAGAATGATGATAACTTAGGGGTTTTGCTTGAAATATGTTTGTTAATGTGTTAGGATTGATATTAGGTGTTTACACATGTTTCGGATCTGATCTAGAGGGTTAAACGCGCGAAAAGTGGCACAGCCCTGCAGGGGGCGATTAGGAATCCTAATCGCCTGATGCAGGGACGAGTAGGAAAGGTTAGGGGCGAGTAGGCCCCTAATCGCCTGATGTATCAGCCAATTAGCCTCCTAATGGCTAGTTGACCATCCTAATGGCTAGTTGACTTTCCTAATGGCTAGTTGACCATCTTAATGGCTAGTTGACTTTCCTAATGGCTAGTTGACCATCCTAATGGCTAGTAGACCATCCTAATTGCTAGTTGACCATCCTAATTGCATGTTTGACCATCCTAATGGCTAGTTGACTTTCCTAATGGCATGATTAATGTCTAATCACGTGATTTGCTGATTTAAGCATAGTTTGACATCCCGAACATGAAACGACACCTAGGAACATGCTAGGAACCCTGTGACATGCCTACTAACCTAGTAACACGTGTATGGACTTATTTGTGCGTTATTTGACCTATGTGTTAGACTCGTTGAACTTTAACACATGTTAAGTACTAAGTTGCATGATTTGTATATGTGTGTGTATGAGATGAACACGTGGAATGTCGGGTCACCAATGGGATGTCGAGTCTTGTCTTACGTAGTCTGTGTTGGGTCTGCTGACCTGGAGAAGAACAGATGATAGAAAGCCAAAATATACTAAGTGTTGATCAAGAATAAATAACAGGCGTTACAAGAAAGCTTCCTCCAAAGAACTGCTGATTCCCAAACTGCTGATGCTTAAACAACTGATACAAGACAACTGCTGCTGATGAAAGGTCTGATGGATAAAGTCTGAAGAGCAAAAGTCTGATAAAGAACAAGTGCTGATCAAAGATCTGAAGAACAAAGGTCTGTTGAACCAACAGCACTTTGGTTCAACAGATGATAAGAAGACATCAGAGCTTTAGTTTAACAGAGTTTTCTTTCAGTAGTTTCAATGTAACAGTAGTTTATTGTTTAACAGATGTTGTAGTTTGTTAGTCAGTTAGGGGTCGCTTTCTAGGTGACGTCAGCTAAGTGATCATCAGAGGTTTGTACTTGTCTATAAATAGAACAGTACTTGTACTGTTCTATTTGTCACTCGTCATTCTCTTTAGACAAACAAACTCTGAGTGATCAGGCTGAGGGGGAGCTTTAATTGTACTATTGTAATCTTTCAGTTTAATGAAAGCATTCAATTGATAACAATTATTCTCTATGTTTTGATTATTCTTTATTCCGCTGCACTTTCCATTTATACTTCATTCATAATTCATAGTTAATCAAAACAATCCAATACTCAGATCCTAACAGTCTGGTTGTCGGTCAAACACGTTTTTCAAACACATAATGGTCATGGACTGGACTTAGGGACTAATGAACCCGACGGGTTATTAGTCTAACTTGACACATATCTTATGATAGGTCGCCACTAGTTGGGGTTATCATATCATATCATATAAACGGTTTACTTATTAACAGAAGACGCAACCTAAGGTGAGTTCACGGCCCCACATTTTACGGTTTTTGCTTTCGGGGGAGAAACATGCTTAAAACTCTTTTATGACTTATGGCTCGTTTTCACGTTATACTATGGCTTACATATTATTACTATACGGTTCATCAAAAAGTCCCTTAGAAACCACTAACATGGGAATATGGTGGGGAAATGTGGATAGCGCTATTGGGAACTGACAAGCCCCACTCGACGGCTGGAGGCCGGGCGGGTGCATATTGTCTCTAATAACACAAGGCCTACCGGTGATGACGGTAGTCCATAGGAATTAAGGGTCAGTAAACGGCATAGTCAGCAATGGTTTCACCCGTAGTAGTAATCTTATTCTACGCCTAGCTAGCGTTCTTACAAGCATGGTAGTAACAGTGACGGTAACGGTTTTCGAAGGATCACTTTAAACATTTAAATAAAACCTCTGAACTCACCAGCATTATATGTTGATTCTTTTAGCATGTTTTCTCAAGTCGCTAAGGTAGCAGCTGTCAGATAGGCGCACGGAGTCGCACTAGAGTCGTCTCGCGTCTAGGGTCGCATATGCATCTTTTGGGATTGTCAAACTATTAGACTTATGTTTTTATTTATGCATGACTTTTGTAAACTCTGAATGCTTCCGCACTGTCGAATGATGTTTTTAAATCTTATGCATGGTTTTTATTTACGTATGTTTTTACATTTAGACGTCGTTTATTGTGACCGTTGACTTGGATCCTGGTGTGTCACACGCCTCGCGGTAGAACTCCGCAAGTGGAAATTTGAGGGTGTGACAGTCAATCATATTAGATAATGTTTCAATCAAAACCAGATGTTAAAATTGGTTAAATCAATGAATTGAAATTTTGAATCAAGAACAGTTTCATTCGAACCTTTATAGGGTCGTATGAAGTTTCTTTAGGGTCGAGTGAATCATTTTTGCTTCATTCGAACTCATAGAAACTGGTTCGGACACTCGATAGGTCGAACCAACTGTCAAACAAAATGATTTTTTTTTAATCCGAATTGACGTATTTTTGTGTTTGTACAGATAAAATGGCAGAACAATCAGCACTGAAAGAGCTTAAATTTGAACCAAAGCACAACTGTTGTGCTTATGTTGGTGATGTATATGACAAGTATGCTGAAATGCGAGGAATTGTGGATTTTCATAAAAGATCACGAGTTATTTATGCAATCGCTCAGCCACATGTGATTTACAAAGACCATCAAAAGGAGTTTTGGAAGAACGCTATATTAACCTTTTGGGATGGTCAAACTGTCATTCATAGCAAACTGCAGGATATGGATGTGGTTATTGAAGAAGATGGTATCAGAAAGGCGTTATAGTTAAATGACAAAAAGGAAGATCCTATCAAGCTGCCATGGTCGGTGCAGAGAGCATGTTTTCTAAGGATGAAGTACTTTGCTCCTATTACAGAGTGTCAACTGAATAAAGCAAATGTGTCTCCACCATTTATGTACTTGTTGCATGATTTGCTACATGTGTTCGGAATAGTTCATGGAGGATTTGACGTTCTTAGAGATACAATCAGCTCACTTGCTGTTGCCTTAATCCTCAATAAAGATTTCAATGTTTCAGGAATGATATTTCATCATATGAAGGAGATTTTAGATGGAACAAAGGTGGATAAATTTCTGATGTATCCGAGATTTCTTCAGATGATTTTTGATGAGAAGTATCTGATGTTGGTAAAAAAACTCCACAAGGAATGTGAATCAAGAGCACATGAATGAGTTAACATTGAACAGGATGAGGACCTACAAAGGGAAGACTGAGATTCCTCCAAGCAGAAGGTTGTTTGGACATTTGAGTACTGTTGGGTATACTGATCCAGGAAAGGATAAAGTGAGACATGAAAAGAGTGATTCGGAATCTGATTCTCCTTTGGTACCTGTTGAGAAAGGAGCGAAAGCAAAACGTCAAGTGAAAGATGTTGGTGCAAAGTCTAGAAAGAAAGGCAATGCAAAGATTGATGAGTCCAAATGAAAGAAGAGAAAAACTAAAGCAAAAACATTGCTTGTTGATGAAGATTCAGAAGAAATTGAAGATGAAGAAGAGTGGGACTCTGAAAGAGAAACTGTAAAGATACGAATCCCAAGGCCATTGGTGATTCTACTCCTAATCCTATTGATCAGATTATGGAAGCTCAATTGAATAGAAACTATGTAGAAGAGAATAAGAACTTGATTGTTGGTGAAGAAGACTTTTCTGGTACTCCAGTAGCTCCTGTGATTACTAAGCGTGGACGTTTGAAAACTATGTCTAAGAGGGAGTCTACAAAGACAAGGAGAGAAAAGGATATTGATTTGCTTTTGAAGGGTAAAAGGATGCCTGAAGTTTCAAGTTCACATTCAATTTCCCCAGCTGCAAAGAAACAAAAGACTTCTACAGATACAGAAGCTCAACAAAATCTAGACGATGTATCTAAATCATTAAAGAGTCTTCTTTCAAGTTTAAAGCTACAAGCAGAATCAAGTTCAAAATCAAAAGTGGTTGTTTCTGATGAAGTTATGAAGATTGTTAATCAACATATTGGAGAAGTGATGAAGATGTTCTCAAAGCATGACTCGGACATTAAGCAGATGAAATAAAATGAAAAAGATATGCTGCAGATTGTCATTGCTTCGAAGGATAAACAAGATGAACTTGAAGAAAAAGTGAAAACTCTTTAGATTGAGAATGCTAAATTGAAATAATCCAGTAAGAAGAGTGATAAGAAGATTATGTTGATTGAGAAAGGGAATAAGAAGCTGAGAAAGATAATTGATGATCTTTATGATCTGGCACCTCAATTGAAAGGTGCGGATGATGAAGATGAAGAAGAGGATGATGATGAGAGAGAACAACTTGATTATAGTGATACAAATGATGATGATGATCAAGATGATGATGATAAGGATGATGAGGATAATGCCTCAGGTGGTGGAAATGCAAATAAAGAGAAGTCAGCAAGCTCAAATGATTCAGATGATGATAATGCTGATAAGTTAAAGAGGACAAACCAACTTCAAGTAAAAAGAAATCTGGTGGAATGTCTGATGCTGACAAGAGTTTGTATAAGAAGATGATGAAAAGAGGTTGTTGGAAGATTGAATTGACCGGAAGGTTTCCAGAGATTTTTGTAAATGATGATATGAGGTATTGTCATGAATACCAAGATCCAGAACTAGAAGATGGAGAAGTTAGTGCAGCAATTACAAAAGAGATACTTGAAGGTCTTGCACAGCAAGTTGGTAAATCTCTTGATGATATTTGAAGGATAAAGAGATACCAAATATTCTAGTTACTGAACCAGGACAGAATTATGATGATAGAGACACTGGAACTTTCAATGAGGTTGAAATTGAAGATATATCTCATGAGGACTATCCAGAGTACTATAATATGAAAAACAAAACCAGCATTCCAATCATTAATGATAAGATTCTCAAAGAAGCTGAAAAGATTGCTGAAAAGAAACGAAAGAAGATTATAGATGAAGTCTTTGATGATGATGCTGAATAGGAAAATGTGTTTAAGCAATCAGATGCTTTGAAGGCGTTATTGAAGAAATTGAGAGAGGATGAAGATAAACGTCCAATTCCAAGAGTTCAAGGCGAATTCTATAAGTTTCATAACCGAATGTTTAAAGGAAGAGCCATTGCCTGGAAATTCTTTCCTCAATTGAGATGTATCGGGATAAAATGAGAGAAAGGAATCTTGTACTTTTGCAGATTTCATGATATTCGAACTCTTCCATATTGGGCTATACGAGATATATGCAGACACAAGTTATTAGGTGTAGAGGATGCGAATGTATTGAATGGTTTGCTGAGAATATGATAAGAGAAAGCCATACAAAGTGGGATTTGTTTAAGCCACAATATCCTAAAAGAGTTGTTCACAAAGAGATCGATCTGAAGAACAATTTACCATATGTGACATTGAGGTACAAACCACCTCGACGCATGAAGAAGATACCCTTGATGCCTATCCAACAGCATTTCAGCAATGATTTTGCTTTTTGGTACTATGATTGGAGGACGGGTGAGGCTATGATTGTGCTATAAGACAAGAATCCAAAGCTTATGTGTAAAAAGATACGCGTGTTCGATCTGATGTGGCTAATCAACTGTTCGAAAGAAGACATCGACACGTTGTATTACAACCAGATTCACTTCGATGTACCTGATTTGGATCAAGCTTGGAAATTCCAAAGGGTTGTATGTTTCTGCTTTGCTTGCGGAGTGTACGCTAGATGTGATTACAAGAAGATGTTGGGAAGAACAATGAAATTGAGGCCGGAACCTAAGAAGTGCACATCTACTTCTGAAGGTATGAATGTTAAGAAAAAAGTGAAGATTTCGTTGAAGACGAGCAAGCCTAAACAATCCGAGCAACAGCCAAGGGGGAGTTTGTAGATACGTATTGTGGCTGTCGCTTTCGGATATCAAGATAAATGTCGAAGATTTAAAGATTTTGGTAATTTAGAAGTACATTCGACCTATCGGGGGGTCGAATGGGAATTCTGGAGGTCGAATGAAGTTTGAATAGTTATTATAGTTTGTTTCGAGCCATCGAAAGGTTGAAAGAAGACATTCGACCTTGTGAGAGGTCGAATGTGATGTCTATATATAGTTTTGAAGTGTTTAGATTGTTAACAGTTGGTCATTAGTTGTGTGTGTTTCGGGTGTGTGTCTAGGAAGTTTATGGAAACTTGTGTTTTTCATTATATTATATATTTTAAGATTTATCTTGATAATATTAGTGGAAAACATATTGAAAATGGATCTTTACATGTTCTGATTACGATTAGTATCATTTTGCATGTGATTTAGGGTTTCTGCACATGAATTGCTTATACTCGTGTGATCTTTGTATGTTTTTGTGATAAATCGATCCTACATTAGTCAGAGGATTGGATGCTTTATTTCGGGTCGGGTTTTAGATTAAGAACCAAGGGAATCGTAGGTCCATGGACCGATGACCGAACCAAAGATTAGGGTTTCAATTCGGTTCTGTGTTTATAGGAATTTCGGGTCTCGGGTCGGTTCTGTAGTGGGTCGGGTCGGTTCCGGTGAAATGCTCACCCCTAGATGTTACACTTCAATGGCACTCAACTCACCCATTTCATATGAAAAATCCCTTCATAGCTTAGATCTTTTCCGATTAATTCTTTTACCGATCTCACACTAAAATCATTTTCCTTACTACCGACCATTTCGATCTGTCTTTTACTTAATGGACCATCACAGAAGTTATCCGATCATTAAACTAGTTCCATTCACGAACCTCTTCCTCCGAATCTAGTTGAACAACCCATAGATTCTCCCCTCGAGTAGATAACCAATCATGAACACAACCGTTCTTGTCTCTTGCAAGGCGAAACAAGTTCAACCATTTATTTTTTAATGGCTCATCCCATAACCAAGGATCCAACCACACACAAATGGTTTTTCCATCCCCCAATACCCCCCAAATATACCCATTAAAAGGATTACCTCTTATCTTCAAAGTGTCCCCTAGCTTGGCAATATTCTTCCAACAACCTGGGATATACTTATTCATTGTTATAACATTACATCCTTGACTAGTATGATGACAAACCTCGACTATTTTCCTTCAAAGACTATTCTCCTTCAGATCTATACTGCCACATCCATTTAGATAATAATGCATCATTTGTGTCCTTCAACTTGCTTATATTCAACCCACCCAATTTCTTTGCTATAGTCACACTATCCCACACCACCCAATTGAACTTTTTGATCTCACCCAACCCTGCCCATAAGAACCGTTTCATCAAAGATTCAAGTTTATCTATAATTGTAACCGGTGCTTTATATAAGGATAAATAATAAATAGGTAAACTCCATGATTGATTTAAGCAAAACCACCCAACCCCTTATAAACAAAACAAATGCCTTCCAAGATTGTAACCCTTTTTCAAAAACCTCCACAACTAATTTCCAGTTTTTGCATGGTTCATGTTCACGCCAACCTATATACCAAGATAATCAAACAAAATCTCTCCAACTCGACAAGCAAGAATCTCCGCCATAATAACCACTTCACCAATATCAGACCCAATACCGAAGAAACTAGATATTTGAATGTTCATTTTTAGGCCCGAACATACATAAAAGCATCTTAAAATTCTCGTCGCCTGCTCTATGATACTCATCAACCAATCTCCTAAAATAAGGGCATCATCCGCGTAAAACATGTGAGACAAATTTGGACCTTGAGTAGAAATCCGAATGCCTTCAAACACCCCCACCATACATGCTTTATCAATCATTTTACTAACTGAATCCTAAGAAAATAATGATTAACAATTTTAACTTATTTTCCGTTGATACTCTCAAACTATCTGAATACTAACCTAGTTAGTTTCTTTTTGTATTTATATACAATTTGAGTCATTGTAGTTATACTCAATCTACATATTAAGTCCATATTTCTAAATTTAGGTCTATTGGGTCCCTAACGTTTTAGACATTGGTCAATCAAGTCCCTGGCTCTAATGAAGGTTAGTCAACAGTTAGTTGGGAACAAGGACTCGATCGACCAATGTTTGAAACATTAGGAAGTGAATAGACCTACATTTAGAAACATGGACTCAACATGCTTATTGGATATAATCATAGGGACTCAAATTGTATTTAACTTTTTTTCCTTTGCTGTGGTGGCCTATTAAGTGACACACTTATGTGTTAAAAATATTATTTTAAAAAAACTTTATAAAAACCCATCAATCACCACCATCTAGCCATAGTTCACCACCACCATCATTCATCACCACCAACTCCACCATTCACCACCACTATCCACCTTTCATCAGCATCGTACAACCCCACAGCCATCATCACACCGCACCACATTCCATCTCCACCTTCATCCATCTCCTTCGTCGTGTACCAACATTAATTTTTACCATGTATATTTTATTTTAGTTGACATTCCAATTATCCATTAATAATCTATCTCTTTTATTTTTGTTTGTTTATGAATACAAAACCATATTCGAGATCCTATTTTCAATTTATAAAAGAAATTTTTATAATAAGATTATTTATTTATAATTAAATAAGAAATTATTTAATTAAAACATTTCTATCATTTATATATTTATTTAGAAATTTTTTAGAGTTTATAGGTTTATTCAAAGTTTTAAATTTGTTCAAAGCTTTTTTAGACATTAATTATAATGAAAAGAAATTTTTGGGCTTTTATAATTAAACAACTACAACACCAACCCATAGTCTTAACCCTGACCATCACCATCCCAACAACCACCAACAGCCCAAATCACCCCCTTGGCCTAACTCAGCAAAAGCACTCATCCGACACAGTTGAGAATCCCCATCACCGACAACCAAATTGGGACACGTTTTGATCGAGATTTTGAAATCAAAACTTACCAAATGGTTCGAAATCAGGTTCCCCACCTTCCAAGAAAGTTTCGTTTGCGTTCTAGTAGAATCTTGTTAGGATCTGAGTTTGATTGTTTTGATTTGTTTAAATAAAAGATGTAAAGAATGAAGTGAGTATATATGGAAAGTGCAGCGGAATGATAAACTATAAATCAAAACAAGAGAATAATTGTTTTAATCGAAAGCTTTCATTAATTGAAAAATTACAATATTACAAGTACTCCCCCTTAGCCTGATCACTCTGTGATTGTTTGTCTGAGAGAATGTTTGAGTGATGAATAGAACAGTACAATCACTGTTCTATTTATAGACAAATCTAAACCACTGATGATCTCAGCTGACGTCACCTAAGACAACGACATCTAACAGAATAACAACATAAAACATCTGTTAACTATAAACTACTGTTACATTGTAAAACACTGTAAGGTAAACTGCTGTTGAGGAAAACTCTGATGGTCTTGTATCATCTGTTGGATCCAAAATGTTGTTGGCTCCAACAGTTCTTTAGTCTTCAGTACTTTAATCAGCATTTGTTCTTCATCAGACCTTTAGTCAGCAGTTGTTTATCCAGCAGTCCTTTGCAGCAGTAGTTGTTTCCAACAGTTGTAGCAGACCCAACAAATCTAAATCTATGCGTATCAACAGTCTTTTGGGAGAAGTATCTTGTAAACACTGTTTATTTATAGGATCAACTGAATAGTATATTTTGGCTTTCCAATCATCTGTTCTTTTCCAGGTCAGCAGACCCAACAAATCTAAATCTATGCGTAGCAATTTGAATTTGTGACGCATTTATAACAAAACCTTGATTTTAGAAAAACCTCGTCGGAAACCAATTACTATACATTTACTGCGTAATTTTCAACGCATTTCCCACCAAAATGTGATGTAGGAAATTTCTAATGCATTTCCTATGCTAATTCTCAAGTATTTGTTTCTATTGTGTAGCAAATTTGTTTAAAAAATTAGAGTTTTTCTTATCATAAATGACTTGCAATTTTGTCAAAATTTATGAGGTGAAAAATTTTGTAGAAGAATAACCACTTTTTAATAGTGAAAAAGAAAATCACTTAAGCTCATATAGTTTTCAATCCTTTAGGATAAGTGGGTAACAAATGAAATAGTTTATTTGATACGACATATTACGATTATTTATGCAGTACCTTTGACTGGCTTTTTAGTTATCATCACCTTTTATAAATATTTCAAAAGCCCTAGCTTTAATAAAATTATTCCTTCGCTTTAATTACCGACTCCTTTGTTTTTGGATGTCCTGAACGATAATGCAATATATCAAATATAATTGCCAATGATTATTATTAGGTATTTGCAAGATTGATTGTGATAATTTGTACACACATATGCATAGGGTTACAAACAAAGTGGTCGAACATGAACAATGTATTCTTCGTGTTCACTCGTTAAGGAATAAATATGTTTACATATTATTTACGAACACTTACCAAATAAAATTTTCTTTTCATGTTGGTTTATTATAAGTGTCACTCACTTTTTAATTTCTTATTCACATTCACATCCATAAGTGATGTTCTAATTTTGTGGTGATAGCCTTCATATTTTAATTTAAAGATATAAATAATAATTATTGAAAGATTTATGTTGGAAAATGAAATTGAGAAAAAGTCGGGTCAGTGGTGCGGTGTCTTGACCTTTCATAGGCCGGGTGTCTCGACTCATGCAGAGTCAGAGCTCACTCCGGTCTCCTTTCCCTTTATTTTTATTGCCATTCTACTTTACCATTATTTCCTACTTTGCCATTACCAATAATGGTTAATCATCAATTTTGCTATTGGTTAGCTTTTACACCATTCTATTTTCCTATTTGAGTAGAGAAATTTTGATCTTCTAGACTTCATCAAATTTGGTTTTTTTTTTTTTTTTTTTTTGGAAGGTGTACTTCAGCGGTGAAACCAATCGACAGACAACCCCTCGACCCGAGTTCGAATCACTACCCACGCACCGGTGTCCACTTTGAAGTTATCTCAAACCGTTACAGGGAACTTTTTCATGGTGTGCATGATTCGAACTCAAGACCAAGCCCGGGCAGAACCCTCTAAAGAGGTAAACCCTCCCACCTCTCCCCAGCTGGGCTGGAGGTCATTGGCTATCAAATTTGGTTTTAACCAAATATTTTTAATTTTACCTTTAAAAAATAATAATAACACACATAACATAAATATTAATCCTTCAAAGTTATATATGTTAAATTGTTGATGTTAGTAACAACGTTTACGAATCACAGTCTGTGTATACCGCCATCAATGGGTTCCATATATAAATAGTTTCAGTCTATCAAAATCATGTCTCATGTCTTGGTTACGAAATGCTGATGCTCCCAAAGCAATCAACATGTCATTGGCCGTTTATTATGAATCAACACAAGAGTTTGAATTGTAAGCTTTTCGCACTATTAATAAACTCTCTTAATGTATTTACCATTTAATGCGTACCTTGAATTATATCATAGCACTTGTTTTGAAAGAAATCGAAAGATTTAACAAAGATAACATGTAAAAGGCATGTTATCGGCAAGATCTTCTAGGCTATGCTATAATCCATCGCAATTCCTCAAGCAAAATACCACATCTTATAAAGGGAAATTGGATTTTAATAATTCAAACTTTGCCTCGTCGGCCCACAATAATTTATACTTAAGAAATTCCCCGCAATAGTCCAAACTTTCAATGTATTGGCCGACAATAAACTTTTGTTAACTGAGAACCAGCTCAGTTAGTGAATGTTGACGTGGCATGTCAACGCTGACATGGATGATGACGTGGGCGCTGACATATCATGTTGACGCTGACATAGCATGTTGATGCTGACATGGACGCTGGCGTGGATGTTGACATGGCATGCCATGTCAGCGTCATTAACTTGGTTAGCTTTCAGTTAACAAAAGATCACTGTCGGCCAATACTAGAAAGTTGGGACTGTTGTGACAAATTTTTTTAAGTACAGATAATTATTGGCCAATAAGGCAAAGTTTGGATTATTAAAATTTTCATGCTATTGCTTACAAAGTCCTGGACCATATTGATGAAACCCCATACTCGGAATCCTCAGACCCAACTTATGCAACATGGAGGGAGATTGATGCCTTAGTATCTCAATGGATCTATAGCACAATTTTAGACGATCTCTTGACACGGGTTCTAGACACAGCCGTCACCGCTCAAGACACTTGGGTCAAGCTTCAGAAAATTTCCCTTAACAATAAACAAGCCAACATAGTAGCGGCATTAGAAACCGGTTCGTAAACTTGACCCTCACCTCCTGCTCCACTGTTGATTATTATTGTTAACAACTAAAGGAATTGGCAAATCAACTCGCCGATGTAGACCAACCAATTTCTGATAAATGGCTAGTTCTACTGTTATTCCAGGGACTCTTGATTGAGTTCGACACGACCGCTCAGCCTATTCACTCACAACAAGCCGGCTGGGACATGATCCATGATTCAGGATGAGGTTATACGTCTTGCAGCTCGCCAGCAACAATCATCTTCGGTCATGGTTACTCCCACGGGACCCAACCACAATCAGTCTACTAACCCACATTCGTCAGCTAACAAAAACCCCAATCCTCAATCGACTGAAAATCACAGTTCCGCTTCAAACCCTTATCAGCCCTATCAAGGCTGTGGACGTGGCAGAAACCAAGGATCTCGAGGTAGTGGTGGACGTAGGTGAGGATACCACGGGCAACCATTTAATGTAGTTTGGGCCTTTCAACCACACTTGGGATAACAACAATTTCCTGAGTAGGCTTTGTGGTCCACCCTTTCCTTACCCCCACCCAACCTGCTTGACGGCCCAACCCAACCCAATACCCGAACACCCAAACCCAACCTGCTACAAGAAAGTTTGTCGGACCAATAGCCCCTCCAAGCTTGCTGCCACTACTAGGTTTTAATGCTTTAAGCCCATCCGACTTAAGTGTCGCATTCAACACCATGCACCTTAATTACGAAGATCCAAACCTCATCAGGGAAACCGAAGCCGAGCGCCACATTACTGAAAAGCTAGGATTCCTAATTTAGATTCATCTCCTGTAAAGACTAAACTAATAGTTAGTAACAGCCAATATTTACCCATTGAGGGCTCCAGCATTGGCATCCTTCCCATTCACAATCATACTTACATTTTACCTAGCATTCTTTATAGTCCACAAACAATTAAATCTCTTGTATCGGTTCGCCGATTTACCCATGATAACCATGTTTCCATAGAATTTTATCTTTTTCGTTTTTCATTGAAGGCTCTAACGACGGGGCACCTACTTTCCCGCCACAATAGCACAAGCAACTTATATCCATTCACTCCACCAACTATAATGCCACAAGTTTGTTTTCTTGCATCTACAAACTTACTTTGTGTAGATGCACTTTATGCGACTAATGCTTCGGATTGTTGCTTTAACATATGTTAGTGATTTGTAGAAGGGCGAAGGTGAATACTAGAGGTCGAAGGTAGCTTATGGTGGACGAAGGTACAAGTCTGGAGGGCGAAGGTAGGATGTTGTCTGAAGAAATATTCATTCGTACCTTGACACAGTGCGAATGTGGACAAAGTCCACATTCGTACTAAGAAATGGGGCGAATGTGCAGGTCTTATAAATAGGTTTTGCTTGTTTGATAAGTTAGAAGAGTTGGTTATTGTGTGAGTGAAAGTCAGGTTATTGCTCTCTAGATTAAGTGTGTTTGAAAGGCTATAGATTAACTTGTAAAGCGTTTGTATTGATATTTTGAATCAAGTTATCTATAAAATGATGTTTGAAAAGGTAATCCGTGTGTTGTGATTTGCGTATTATCATTTTGTTCTGTTCTAGGGTTTCCGCAACTGGAATTGTGACTTGTATGATCAGATTTCCTGTCTATTGCTAAAATTCTTCGTTTACAAAGTGGTATCAGAGCCATAGAGATCATACAACAACAAATTGATAATATCAGAACTGATTTGGACCCTATTTTGATCAAATTTTCTCTGTTTTTCAATGAAAATGGTTTTTGATACAATTTGAAGGTTTTGGATCACTTTTCGTGGATAAAATCAACATTTCCAAGAATTAAAGTTGTTCCAAATCAATTCCGAATCATAACCTGATAAAGATCATCAAAATCCATTAACTTTTGAAAATTTCAGATCAAAATAACCGTTTTTCAAAGTGTAACCGTTTTTTAAACATGTATGGGTCGAATCTGGAGAGCATGGGACGAACCTGGACTTTTTAGGGCGAACCTGGTTATTTTCTGGGCGAAAGTAGCATTTTACAGGTCGAACCTAGGTGTGTTGTGTTGAAGATTTCACTTTCGGGTATAAAATTCCACCTTCGGGGCATCGGGGGTGCGAAAGTGGGTCTAGTAGGGACGAAAGTAAGTTTGTCTGGACGAAAGTAGAAGTGATCTGGTGATATTCTACATTCAAGTCAGAAATTCTACATTCGGGTCTTCATTTTTGGGCGAAAGTAGAATCTGACAGGGCGAAAGTAGAAGGTGTTAGTGAAATTTTTCAAGTGTGGTAAATTTCTAAGTTTGTGAACATCATGTGGGGATTTCCAACTACACCGAGACCGGGAACGACACAACCACAGCAGCAAGTGACCATGGACCCATGGACAGTGGCAGCTCAGAAATCGAACACTCAGTCGTCACAATCGATTAACTACTTAGCGATGACTAGTTCGATGCCTCAGAGCGTTGCATCTTCGTCACAACAACCTGCAGCAGATTATTGGGGAGTAGCAGCCGCGGTGGTAAATACTCAAACTACTAATGCTATTTCTACACTAATCAATGATTTATCTTCAGGTAGCGGGAATAGGCCACCCAAGCTAATGGAGATGCAGGAGTACAACCAGTGGCAGAAGAAATTCAAGATTCATCTTGAAGGCATGGGGTTGGAAGGAACGGAGGCTTGGCAGATGATAGCTAAAGGATATGTTGCACCAGTTTTAGAGAACACCGGTGAGCAAGTTCCTTTGGAGAGTTTGACTGATGATGAGAAGAAGAAATTCGCGGTGGAAAAGAAGGCATATTCTCAGTTAACTCAGGCGATCACAAACGATTTGCTACATCAGTTTGGGTCGTGCACTACTTCAAAACAGTTATGGGATGTGCTTAAGAATCATCATGATGGTAACGAGAAGACGAGAAGGTTGAGAATGGAAGAGCTGAGGAAAGAATTTGAGAACTTCAGCTATGTCGGGAACCAGACGTTAAAAGAGTTGACTCCCAGATATTGTCATTTACTAACTGAATTGTCTAGTTATGATATACAGATTCCTATGTCTGATCTGGTGGACAAATTTGCTGATGCATTACCACCGTACTGGGATCAACACATCGAGGTACTCAAAGAGAAGGATGCTTACAAGTACTGGACTATCAACGAGTTTATCCAGAAGCTGGAAAACAAAGAACTCGAGGAGAAGAGGAGAGCAAAGAGATCTCAGATTCCTCAGAACCCAGAGTTGTATCATGCTGGTACTTCAGCAACTGTGGGAAATTCTAGTGTTGGTGGAACAGTGGCACCTCATATAGCATGTATTTCAAGTGTCATAGAACCACCCAAACAACCAATCAACTACCTAGCACAAACCTCATCTTATTCACAACCATCATATTCACCACCACCACAACAATACACAAATTCTTTCATTTCACCATTTTCTCCAATGCAACAAGCTGCATGTTATTCTGCTAACCAACCACAACAACAACCTCAACAACAACCATACATGACACAAATGAATCAAACCAATCAGAAACCGGTAGTATTGGAGACATCCAATATGAATAACGTGACTGTGGAGGTTGCTCAGCAACATATTGCGCTAGTCTCAGCAATGGTTGCTTCGTATAACGGTTTGGTGGCAAGTCAAATTGGGAATAATAACTTGACCAATGAAGACTACGCACAAATCGATAAAGAGGAGATGGAGCTGATAGACATTCAGTGGGCTTTCGCAAGCATTATGAGACGGGCAACCGAGTTCATAGAAAAGACCGGAAGAACTGATCTGGGAACTTCTCCAAACACCACATATGGCTTTAACAAGGAGAAAGTTACATGCTTTAATTGTGGTGGAAAAGGACACTTCAAAAGAGAATGCACTCAGCCAGCTAAACAAGGTAATTGAAACCCATTCAACTCAAACTACCAAAACCGCCAATCTCAAAACCAAAACCAAGTTTCTTTCCAAAACAACAACAACTATCAAAACCAAAACAATTACCAAAACCGACAAAACACCTCCAACAACAATCAAAATAGACAACCTAACACAACCAACCAGAATCAAACTCAACCACCAAATAACACAAACATAACAGTTATACCCATCACTACACCAAATGAACAGCCACAAAATAACAATCAAAATCAAGCTTTGGTGATACAGAATGATGAGAAGTTTGACTGGACTGGCATGCAAATTGGTGTTGAGGAAATAACCACTGGTGGGAATGTGGCTTGTGTTGCACAACAGGTTGATATTGAGGAGTCGGTGATAGTTGGTCAAGATGAGAAACTGAGAGTGAGGTTGAGGAATCAGTGGAAGAGATGAATGTGGAGACTGAGACTGTTGAAGTTCAGGCTGAGAAGTCCAGGAGTGGTGATTGACTCGGTCACAGACATTCCTGAAGAAACTGAGTCAGTATATTCAGATTCAGAAAGCGAATCAGACTCAGAGGCCATTGTTACTTCTTTGGATGATGACATTGATCAGTTGCTGGCTGAAGCTGATTTTCTGAAGACAAGGAAGTCTTGCATAGTGGATGACGCCTTCACCAGAATCGATTATTCAAAGTTCTTTGCTGGGAAGGAAGCTCATTTCGCTCTAATGGCCATGACAGATCCTCCAAAACAGGTAAGTTCTGAATCTAGCACTGATGTTACTAGTGATAAGTACTGTGGAACTTGTGATAGATTGACAGAAGAAAACAAGCAACTTCGCGTTCAACGTGATAGTGCTGTGATTAACTGTCAATCTGCTCGCAAAGAAGTGATTGCTTTTAACAAAGTGCTTGATGGATACAAAAAGGACATTTCTGACCTAAAGAAAACTCTTTCATTAAAACAATTAGCAATTAACAATTACATTAATGAACTTGAAAATACTAAGTTGGAAATGGCCACCATCAAGTGTTTTGCTGAAAAGGTCAACAAGAAGTTAGAAAGTTACAAGCATATTGCTTATGTCGTTGACCACATCATTGATGAACCATCTCAACCCACAAGTTATAAGTCTGTGCCATCTCCGGTGTTTTTTGAAAACCATAATTGTCATCAAGTGACACCGGAGAGCTCAGTAAAATCAGACTCTGCATCGGAAAATGAATCAAATACTTCAAGTGTTGGTGATCCTAATTCCGATGTGAGACCGATTTTAGGTTTGAATGATGAGGGACTAACAGCTGAAAATGATGATTTAGACTCTGAGAGTGACAAATCTAATAATGTGAGTGATATTCCAAAAGAAAATCACATTATTACAAATGAATCAGTGTCACCGTCTCAGCATGTTCATCCGATGGCTAACGCACATCGTGATAAAAAGTCTGAAAAGAAAGATGTTAAAAAGGATTCAGGTGACAAACCAGTCAAGGTATTTTATCGGATGGAAGGATCCGATAAGATTATCTCTGACGAGGAATATCCTATCAAGTTTGCTAACTATTCTAAAATCGAGAAAATTTGGCAAGAAAGCACAATATGGTTTCCGAAACATGAAAGATCAAATGATATTCCACCTGAAATTTTAAAGAAACTGTATTTGGATGTTCCAAAAGAACCAAAGGTTCATGTCACCCAATTCATTAAACCGAAACACAAATCAAACGGTTTTCATTAGCCAGCTTACTCTAAGGGCCCTGTTCCTGAGAGTTTAAGGCGTAAATGTTATGATGATCAATATCCTATCAGAACATACGCTAAGCCGAATGCTCAAAATGTGTTTGAAGAATACCGTGCATGCTTTAAGTGCGGGGAGAGAGGGCATTTTCTTGCTCACTGCCCGTACGTGAGGCACAAAAGGCACGAAGTTGAAGTGAAGCAATCCATGAGAAAGCCGGTTGATAAACACTATTATCCACAAAGACGATTTGTTCCTCAACCAGCACCATTTTATAACCAAAACAATTTTTATCAAAAGAGGAATGATCGTCCATTTCAATATGATCGTCGTAACCGGATAGCCATGGAGAAACCATGGAGAAAACCAATGGTAAACACAACGGCTGATAGGCAAAGGGTTCCACAAAAACCTGCTGTCAAGTCAAATGTTGGACCTAAATCTGTTAAATCAGAGAAGGTAGCCAAGAAGGTTTCATTTGTGAACGATGTTAAAAAATTGACTGAGACACCAAAATCTCAGATTCGTATTTTGAAACGTTCGGAACAATCTTGGACACCAAATGGTACTCCGGGAGCCTCTACTTCAAGATCAAATGAAAAAGTTGAACAAGTTTAGAATGATCCTAAAAAGATCGATCCAAAACAAAATGTTGAAGTAAATGATTCTTTGAAAAGTGATATTCAAAGACCCAAGACCACACAGGCTTGGGTCCCCCGAAAGAACTGACATGTTTACTTGATGTGTGCAGGGAGCTTCAGCTGGCCCTATTAGCAGTCTTTGGATTGTTGATAGTGGAGCTTCAGGCCACATGACAGGGGATTTAGCGTTGCTGTTTGATGTGAAGAATATCAATGGAGGGTATGTTGCATTTGCTGGGAACAAAGGAGGATATATCACGATGGAAGGAAGTGTGAGTAATGGTATAGTGAGTTTCGAGAGGATATCGTATGTGAAGCAGATCGATTATAATCTGTTGAGTGTCAGTCAAATATCTGACAAACAATTTACTGTTTATTTTGATGACAAATCTTGCTATATTCTCAAACCGGGCTTCGAAATTCCAAAAGAGTGGGTTATGTTAAAGGCACCTCGCGTCAACAATCTCTATATTCTTGATATGTCTAAGGCGATGACATCCCAGGGGCAAGTGACATGTTTCCTATCAAAAGCTACAGAGAAGGAATCGATCATGTGGCACAGAAGGATGGGACATATTCATTTGAGAAAGATGAATCACTTAGTGAAGAATGGACTTGTCGATGGCGTGAATGTTAAACACTTCCATTTGAACGACAAGTGCGTGAGCTGTAAGAAAGGAAAGCAACACAGACAATTCCACAAAGTGAAGAAAGTAAACTCTGTTGAGATGCCACTTGAGCGATTGCACATGGACCTATTCGGACCTGTCAAACGCAAAAGTCATCTTGGTGAGCTTTATTGTTTAGTCGTTACTGACGATTATTCAAGATTTTCATGGGTTATATGTTTGCATCAGAAAAGTGACACCTTTAATAATCTGAAAGTTCTGTTCACTCGATTGGAAAATATCTATGGTCTAAAGATCAAGCGAATTCGGAGTGATAATGGGACGGAGTTCAAAAATGCCAAGATGGATGAACTTTGTGAAAACAAAGGAATTCATCATGAATATTCGGCTCCGTATACCCCTCAACAGAACGGTGTTGCTGAACGTAAAAACAAGACTCTCATAGAAGCGGCGAGAACAATGCTAGCAGACTCGAATCTTCCAGTAATGTTCTGGAACGAGGCGATTTATGTAGCAAACTATACACTTAATCGAGTTTTAACGGTGAAGAAGTTTGGAAAAACTTCTTATGAGCTGTTACACTGAAGAAAGCCGAACTTGGAGTATCTAGAACCTTTTGGGGCTCCGTGCACGATGTTGAATCCAAGCGAAAAGTTTAGTCCGAAAGCTGAAGAGGGATACTTTGTTGGATATGCAACCCCGCTCAAACGGGTATTCAACAAAAGAACTCGACAGGTGGAGGATTGGTCAAACGTGGAAGTTCAACGGTATACTCAGAATGTGCAAGGAAATGGTCCTGATTGGATGTTTGATTACAAAGATTTCTTTGAATCATTCAATCTAGATAGCTTGGTTGAAGAGGCTGTTATTCGATTACTTTACGAGTGTGAAAACGCATCGACTTCACCATTGGTGCGTCCGATCACCGTAACTCCTCCAACAGCTTCTAATGATACCAATGCGCCTGTATCGGAGGAAGAAGTGTTTCAAGAGGCTTCAACAACTTTAGATACTTCAGAATCGGAAGATGATGGAGATTTCGAAGAAGTTATTCTTGAACATGCAACAGAGGCACCGCCAGTGAACCCAAATCCAGATGTTGCTTCATCGTCTAACACGGGTCATGTTCTGGATGCAGTAGAGAACTTGACTACTCAGACGGGAGTTACTGTACCTGAACATCCGGAATCTCGGATTCACCGTATTCACCCGCTAGAGCAAGTTATCGGTGACCCTGGTAGAAGTGTTATGACGAGAGGACAGCTAAGAAGTGTCAATTCACCAGAAAGTTTTGGTGCTTTAGCTTTATATGCAAAAATACAAAAGTCTGGTTGTCAGAATGATTGGTCGTTTGCATGTTATGTTTCGCAGGTCGAGCCGCAGACATATAAAGAAGCTCTTTTGGATGACGCCTGGGTTGAAGCGATGCAAGAGGAGTCATTGCAATTTCAGAAGTTGGGAGTCTGGACACTCACTGATTTACCTCCAGGACGGAAGAAGATTGGTACCAAGTGGGTCTTTAAGTGTAAGAAAGACGTTAGAGGAGTGATTGTACGGAACAAAGCCAGATTGGTAGTTCAAGGTTTTCATCAGATCGAGGGGATTGACTATAATGAAATATATGCACCTGTGGCGCGCATAGAAGCAATCCGAATGTTTCTAGCGTTTGCCTCCTACAAGAAATTTAAGGTGTATCAAATGGACGTCAAAAGTGCTTTTCTGTACGGAGTAGTCAAAGAGGAGGTTTACGTCGGTCAACCACCGGGCTTTGAATATCCTATCCACCGGGATAAGGTTTACGTCTTGAACAAAGCACTGTACGGGTTGCACCAGGCTCCACGCCAATGGTACGAGGAGCTGAGCACGTACCTCATGTCGAAAGGATTCAAACGCGGATTGGTCGACTGTACTCTGTTCACGAAGAAAACAGGAGATGATTTGCTTCTAGTCCAGATATATGTTGACGATATTATTTTTGGCTCAACTAACGAACTTTTGTGCAGGGAGTTTGAACGTGTTATGTAGGAAAAGTTCGAAATGACTACGATGGGGGAGATGCAGTTTTTCCTCGGCTTGCAGGTGGATCAAAGACCAACGGGGATCTTTATTCACCAGACCAAATACGTATCCGAAGTCTTGAGCCGGTTCCAGATGGAGGATTCCAAGCCGATGGATACCCCGATTCAGCCTAATCACGGGATTGGAGTTGACTCTAAGGGGGAGCTGACGGAGCCGTTTACATACAGACCAATCATCGGATCTCTGATGTATCTTACCGCATCCCAGCCAGACATAATGTTCGCCACATGTCTCTGCGCACGTTTCCAGTCGAAGCCGAAACAATGTCATCTGACAGCGGTCAAGCGTATCCTTAGATATCTAAAGGGTTGTCCCTCGAGAGGACTTTGGTACCCTAATGACGATAATTTTGACTTTATCGCATTTAGTGATGCAGATTGGGGCGGCTGTGACAAGGACAGCAAATCCACGACAGTTGGATGCCAGTTTTTAGGGAGCAGGTTAGTCACCTGGCAATGTAAGAAGCAGACTTTGGTCGCATTGTCTACCTGTGAAGCAGAGTACATAGCAGCCTCCAGTTGTTGTTCTCAAGTTCTCTGGATTCAGCAGCAGATGGTGGACTACGGTTTGCAATTTCTTAAAACCCCTATACACTGTGATAATGAAGCCGCGATCGCATTAACTAAAGATATGGGCAATCATTTTAAAGCTAAACATATCTGGATTAAATATCATTTTATCCGTGATTGTTACGCTAAAGAATTGATCGATATGGTCAAAATCCACACTGACTATCAACGTGCAGATTTGTTCACAAAAGCTTTTGACAGATCCCGATTTGAATATCTTTTAAAAGTTAACAATATAAAAGAAAAACAGGACTGATCATCACCTCGGTTTATCGCTTTTTAGTTTTAAAATTTTCTTTAAAGCTTTTACAGTTTTTCAGAAAAATTCAAAAATCCAAAAATATGTTTTACATTTTAGGGGGAGTCTTTTATCAGAAAAACCAAAAACATTGAAAAATTTAAAAAGCCATAAAAATTAGAAAAACCCAAAAATGATTTCCAGGATAAAAAGAGGAAATGATAGTACATCAGTGGGGATCTGACACAGGCTAAAGATATGTAATGTAATATGAGGCGTGTGTTGGTTACGTGTGATGTGCTGATAGGCTTCGTAGACTAATAACTGCGTGCATTAGTGATACAAACATAACGAACTACTCATTTGTGGCTGAACATCTCATGGGCATATGGTCTTAGTACCGTAATTTCGTTTGATAGAGTTGCCAAAATCTGAGGTTTCGGGTCGTTATGTTATTGTTATCCGGGATATTCTGATTAAACTTTTGTCGTATTGATTTACGGACCTAGTTTAATCAGAATATTTGCTAAAAAGAGCTTAAATGCCAAAACCGAAAGTTACCGAATTGAGTAACTTCATGTTATTACTGATCAAAGATCATAATTACATCGTATCAATTTACTGGTGCAAATCAGTAGTTGATATCAACCTCAACCTGGTATATATGCACATGTTACTTTGCTGCATTCGTTTGCTGACCTGTACACCTCTGTGCTATATATCTTGTAACTAAACGGATAACTCTGGCATAATCACGCGTTACGAGGAAGCTTTGTGTAATTTCTTGATACGGGAGTATGTCGTGTGTGTGGGAACCACAACGTGTTAGTATAATACACCTAACTAGTTTCATTTTAAAGCACTGCATAATAGTCTGCATGTGAGCTTATGTGGACAACAATATCAGCAGTTGCCGGGTCACATACTGTTTCTAATGATAATATAAAACAAAATAGATCAACACTGTAGTCAGATTTCTCAAACAACTGATATGATCCTATTACCGGACATCACAAAATGTTTACTGCTTTATTTACTTTTGTGCATTTTAGTTTGTTTGTCAAAAAGATACAAAACTCAAAAAGATTTTAGGTGTGTTTTGATATAAATTTCAGAAAAACCAAAAGTTTTACATTTCTGCGTTATTTTTAGATAACCGACGATGTTTGATGGTCAATTTCTGAGATTTGATGAAACCATCTGAGCTTTGTATCATTCTAAACTGAAATAATGCATGTTTTGAGACTTAACGTGTTGAAAAATGTTGAATGGGATTCGATTTCGTGATTTGGTTAAAATTTCAAAATTTTCCAATTCACATTCGCCCCTTAACTGGGTCGAATGTGGAAAATTTTTCACTTTCGTGCTTCTCAGTTTGGACGAAGGTGGTTTTTGTTGACAAATTTCACTTTCATATGTATTTTTCACCTTCGGGTCATTTAGTTGAGGCGAAGGTGGAATTCTTCTTACATTCGTCAAACTGACATGGGCGAAAGTGGACTCTATATATACACTGATTCACTTTCGAACTCCCATTCTGAATTTTTTTCAAATTTTTTCTAAGTACCAAGATCTTGTTGCCCTGTTTCTATTGATTCAAGAATATTATTCCCTACCTATTGCTGATCATTTTAACTAAAATTTCACAGGTAATGGCTCAATATCAAAGACGGAATTGGGGTTTTGGTTTTCGAACCCCAACTTGTTTAATCTGGACATTCTTGGACTGTTTTATCTCAATGTTTTGATGAGGATTCAATCCTTATTAGTTTTAGGGGGAGAGTATAGAAAGAATTAGGTTAATTCAGTGTTTATGATTGATAATAGATTGTTTGAAACCTTCGAACCCTAATTCTTTTTGAAAACAAATAAGAATTGAATGTTAAACAAAATTGATTGTTCTATAAGCTTAGTCGGTTGTTTTAGGGCTAGTTTGAATCAAAATCAGAGTCCAAAACACAACTGATACAAATTTTCAAAATTTAGGGCAAATGTAGAATAAAAAGGACGAAAGTGATTAAACAAGGGCGAATGTAAAATGTGTCTTATGACTTTTCACATTCGGGTCTTAATTTCTACTTTCGAACTACAATCTTTCATATTCGTACCTGAAAAACGGGCGAATGTGGAAATGTTTAAAACCTAAAAAATTTTCTAAGTTTGTCGTTTTTGTTTGTTTTGACGTATTTTTCTGATTTTTGTTTTTCAGATGGCCGAGCAACCAGAAAACGTAGAGATTCCTGTTGAGGATGTGATAGTTCAAGATCCAGTTCCGAAAGCTGAAGAGGAAAATGTTCCAAAAGCATGGTCGTTTGAACCTCCGCACAACTGTTGTGCATATGTTGGCGATGTTTTGAAGAACACAGAGTTTTCAGGGATCGTGGATTTTCTTAAGAGAAGCCGAATCATCCATGCCATTGCTACACCAGCAATTATTTACAAAGACATTGTGGAGGATTTCTGGAAGAATGTGAAATATGACTTCTGGGAGGATAAAACTATTATCAGAAGTGTAATTCAAGGAATGGAGATGTTTATCACTGAGGAAGATATCAGAGAGGCTCTCAAAATTAAGTTTGAAGAGAGTACAGATCCCAGAGTTTTGTCATGGACCGAGCAGAGAGTTTGTTTCTTAAGAATGAAGTATAAAGGCCCAATCACAGATGGTGCACTTCACAAAGGAAAGCTCAGTGTGCAGTTTAAGTATTTCGCACACATGATCATTCATGTCTTTGGGTGCGTTAGTGGTGGTTATGATGTGATGAGGAAAAGTCTTAGTTCGTTAATGGTTGCGTTGACTCTCAACAAACCATTTAACATTGCTTGAATGATATTGGACCACATGCTAGAGATGTTGAAGGGTTTAAAGTCGAAGAAGTTTTTGTTATACCCAAGATTCTTGATGATGATCTTTGACAACAAGTATCCACATTTGAGGAAAGATCCGACGATGGAGTTAGGTCAAGATCACATGAATATCAGAACACTTGTGAGGATGAAAGGTTACAAGGGTGTGCCTGATAATGAGAAGACACCGAATAGACGTTTGTTTGGAGCTTTAGTGAATCCGGGTTACACTGACCCAGGATTGAACAAAGCGAGACACGATAAGAGTGATTCTGATACTGATGATCCTCTAGTACATGCTGATGCTAGTACTAAAAGAAAGAGGCAAGTAAAGAACGCTGGAGCCAAAGGGAAGGGCAAAGCGAAGGCTGATGAGGGTGAATCAAAGAAACAGAGTGCAAGAAAGAAAACTACTGCAAAGAAAGGTACTAGTTTAGTTGATGAAGATTCAGTGGATTCAGAGGAAACTGAGGAAGAAGAGCAGTGGGATTCTGAATCTGAGTTGGTGAAGAGGTCTACCAAACGCAAGGCCACTGCGGTTGGGGAGTCCGAATCACTTAACAAATCTGTTGAAGAAGCTTTGCAGAAAGAGCAAATTGATGTTGAAGGTGACTTGGGGCTTGATACTGGAGACTTTGAAGGTTCAACAGTGGTTGTTAACTTGAAGAAGCCCAAGCACAAGTCGATGGCGAAGAAAGTAAGTACTAAGAAGTTGAGAGAGAAAGAAATAGAGATTTTGCTGAAAGGAAAGAAAGTTCTTGAAGCTGGTACATCATCTAAGGTATCTTCACCTGGTGCTAAGAAACAGAAGAAGGCGAAAGAACCTGAAGTAGTTCCTGACTTAGAAGCTACTTTAGAGAATGTTCTGAATATGTTCAAGCCTGGAAAAGAGAAAACTTCTGTGATTGAATCTTCCAAATCATCCAAAGTTACTGTTTCCGACGATGTGATGAAACAGGTTAACAAGAAAATGGAAGAAATGATGAAGATGATCGTTGCTCAACAAGCTGAGATTAATAAGTTCAAGAAAAATGAAGAAAAGATGCTTCAGATCGTTGTTGCTTCCAAAACAAATCAGGATGAGATTGATAGGAAGCTAAAGCAACTTGAAGAAGAGAAGAAAGAACTTGATGAAAAGTGTAACAGAAATAGGAGAATGATAAAGCTTGTAAAGGTTGAGAACAAAGAATTGAAGAAAGAGAATAAACGGTTGAGCGATCTACTTGACAAACATTATGGTGAAGCTCCCAAGTTGAAAGAGGGAGAGGAAGATGAGGAGCAAGTAGATTACGAGGAATCTGATAAAGAAGATGAAGAAGAGGATGAATCAGAGGAAGGTTCTGACGATGAATCTGATAAGGATGATAAAGATGATGATGCTGAGGGATCGGGTAGTAAGAATGATGATGATGAGAGTGATAGTAGTGATGATGATGATGGAGATGACTCGAGCAAGTTTACCTTTGAACAAAGGAAGACCAAAAAGGGTGATGCAGGACAGTCAAGCTCGAAGAAGAAATCGGGTGAGAATGTAGATTCTGATGAGAGTATCTTTTGGAATGAGAAGGTTAGATCTTTGTCAGATGATGCTAAAGATGTGTATCTTGAGATGTTAGAGAAAAGAGAATGGACAATTCAATTCACAGGGAAATTTGCTGAGATCTTTCAGACAGAAGATATGAGATATGAGTTAGAGTACAATGATCCTGATCTGGAGGATGGAGAAGTGTCTACTGCTGTGAGCAGAGAGATTTTAGAAGGTATTGCACAGCGAGTGGGAAAGACACTGGAGGAGATTATGACAGATCAGATGATTCCAGATATTCCTGAAAAAGATATTGGAAATCATTCTGATGATAAACATACACCAGAGATGGAGGAGATTGAGATAGAGGACATTACTCATGAAGAGTACCCTCAATACTTCAGAGAGACTGATGAGAATGAAGTATTCCCAGACTTCACCGAAACACGTCAAAGGGAAGCTAAAAAGAAAGCTGAGAAACGAAGTGAAGAGTTTGTTGAGAAGGTGTTTGGTGAAGATAAGCAGAAATCATCTGAACAGAATGATGATCTAAAGACTTTGTTAAGAAAGTTGAAAGAAACTGATGATAAGAGGCCAAAGCCAGAAGCTCAAGGCGGATTCTATAGATATCACAATCAAAAGTTTAAAGGCAGAGCTCTTGGTTGGAAATATCTTGGAAGGCTTAAGTGCATTGCAGTCAAGTGGGAAACAGGAATTCTGTATTTCTACAGATTCTATGACCTACTAACTCTACCTTACTGGGCGGTTAGAGACATTTGCAGATTTCCAATGACTGGTGCATCTGTGAATAACACGGCTGTGGGATGGTTTGCTGATAGATTGGTCTGGGAGAGTCGAACAAAGTGGAATATGTTTAAACCACAATACCCGAGGAGGAAGGTCCATAGGGATATAGATCCGAAGACGGGTAGGAAGCGAGTAACGTTGATATACAAAGCTCCTGAAGTGATGAGAAAGATTCCTTTGATGCCGTTACAACAACACTTCAGTGAAGAATTTATCTTCTGGTATTATGATTGGAGGAATGCAGAAGCTGTGATAGTGTTGAGAGATGGGAAGGATAAGTATAAGAAGATACATGTTTTTGACCCGATGTGGCTCATTAACTGTACGTTCGAAGACATCATCATGCTTTACTACAACCCGATATACAATGATCCCAATGATGCATCGCAAGAGAAGAAGTTTCAACAGGTTGTCGGAGTGTGCTTTGCGTATGATATCAACTCCGGTAGCAACCTGGATCTGAAGTTGGGCAAGAAGGTGAAGGTGGTTGATGTACCGAAGCGTTCTACGAAAAGAAAACTTGAACCTGAGATGACCAAAGAACAAAAGAAGCAGCTGAGGATCAAGTTAATGAACAAGGAGATGGACGAGGCCAGAAGGCAATCCGAGCAATAGTCGAGGGGGAGTTTGTAGATGCACTTTATGCGACTAATGCTTCGGATTGTTGCTTTAACATATGTTAGTGATTTGTAGAAGGGCGAAGGTGAATACTAGAGGTCGAAGATAGCTTATGGTGGACGAAGGTACAAGTCTGGAGGGCGAAGGTAGGATGCTGTCTGAAGAAATATTCATTCGTACCTTGACACAGGGCGAATGTGGACAAAGTCCACATTCGTACTAAGAAAAGGGGCGAATGTGCAGGTCTTATAAATAGGTTTTGCTTGTTTGATAAGATAGAAGAGTTGGTTATTGTGTGAGTGAAAGTCAGGTTATTGCTCTCTAGATTAAGTGTGTTTGAAAGGCTATAGATTAACTTGTAAAGCGTTTGTATTGATATTTTGAATCAAGTTATCTATAAAATGATGTTTGAAAAGGTAATCCGTGTGTTGTGATTTGCGTATTATCATTTTGTTCAGTTCTAGGGTTTCCGCACCTGGAATTGTGACTTGTATGATCAGATTTCCTGTCTATTGCTAAAATTCTTCGTTTACACTTTGGCATAATCGTCTTGGACACATGGAGATTCAAGTTTTAGATGTACTTAGTCGACGTTTTGATTTTTCATGTAATCACAAAGAAAATTCTCATTTTTGTCATTCTTGTCAATTTAAAAAACAGTAAACATTTACAATTTTATGAATCTACTTCACTTACATTTGCCCCCTTTGATATTATACATTATGATTTGTGGACATCACCAATACCCAGTAAAACTAGATATAAGTATTATATGGTATTAATTGACAACTTTTCTCACGTTGTTTGGGTTTACCCGCTTAAATACAAATTTGAAACCTTTCCCACCTTTGTTGAATTCCACCTACTCATTGCCACCCGATTTAACCGAAAAATTAAACCCTTCCAATGTGACCTGGGTGGAGAATTTGATAATAATGCCTTTAAACAATTTGTCCATCGACATGGTCTTTTGTTTCATTTCTCTTGCCCTCAAACCTCCTCACAAAACCGTCGAGCCGAACGAATGATTTGTAGCCTAAATGACATCAGTCGTTCCTTACTTATTCATGCCCAGCTTCCTCCCACTTTTTGGGTTGAAGCTCTTTACACCGCTACCTACCTGATGCGTTTGGTTTTAGTAATTAGAAAGATGTCATTTTTCCCGGTGCCAAAAACTTGACGTGTCGACTTCAAAACATTGGTTTTGGAAAAAAAACTGATTTTTACTAAACCTTTTAACGAGTTTTAAATTTATAAGTAAACGATAAATACATAGAAACTAAAACCAACACATAGGCAGAGAAGCTGACGTGTATAGTATAGCTTTCTAGGGTAAATACTGAGTATCGTATTCCAGAGAACACACTTTCCCCTACTCAACCTTTCATCAACTAACTAATCGGGTTTGAAAAGAAAAACAAAATGGAGAGGTTCTAAGAAAAATAGTTTTGAAAAAGGTTTTGGGTTTTATAAAAAACATAGTAGAGATAGTGGTCATGCACATCTCAGGGCCCTTCGTATAAGTAGTTAAGTTTATTAATAGAAATAGTATTAAGTTTAATTATTTGTGAGGAGGACGAGAGTGAGCTTGATGTGTTGACTCCTTGATAGAGAATCGGGGCCACTACTGAGTAGTATGCTTAACCTCCCGATACGTGTCCGCATGAAGGTTCACCGACTGAGCCCTGCTTTCGCAAGTGCTTCCCAAACCGTGGTCAAGTATCTGGTCCTCTAACTCATCTTCTTGTTGAAATGGACACTTGACTTCCGACCTGAAATACCATACACCTCCCTTAGATCTTGCGTTCCGTACCGAAGAATCTCTCCTTGGAGTCAGTCCTGGCAACATCGTATCCCATAAGTTGGTTAACGACCATGAAGACCGAAGAATCTCTCTTACAGTCAGCTCAGGCAACATGTATCCCCATTGGTTAATGGTTTTGTAAAAACGAGACCTAGATATAGAATTCTTGTTTTATTTATCTTTAAGGGTGACACTTTAATATTTATTGATCAAGTAAATATAAAGTTGGTTTAGTGATTTATGACTTAATAAACCCAACCCATAACCTCCCGAGATGAATGAAATCCTTAACAAAAGTGGAACATAATCCTAAAGGTATGCAATCCGAAGATCACTGGTGCACCCGGAGGGAATCCTCCCTTTGCTAAGAAAGTCATTCATTCATCTAGTAAGAACCAGAAATGTGTCACTCAGATCTGGTGCACTTCAGAAGCCATTGCTTAGAATCTGGTTTGGATATAAGAAGCCCGAAGGATCTGTCTCACTACCGGTTTCCCCGCCTTGGATCTAGCTCGAGACTACCAGAAGCTGATTAAACCTCTTGATAGTTTATTAATTAAGTTAAGGTTGATTTATGTTCATTAAGTTAATCACCAATTGAACCTGTCACAAGATAAACAAACAAGGATTTGAAAGAAGATCAACACATGAACATGGCTGCTCATAGACAAGCCTTCCATCTCCTAGTGCTAATGTAATCCTCACGACCCTCGATGTTTTATTGCATGAACTACTCTATGATCCCATGCTTGGCCAAGATAATCAAGGTAGGTCGAGGCCTAACCTTGGTAGGTATGTTAGGATGGCCCTAAGGCCTCCCACAAGACCCAATATCTCTGGAAGAACCATGGAAGTCGACCCAAGAAGGTACAAGACTAGATGAAATGGGATGGGGCAAATGGTTGAGTGAAGCTTGCTATTTATAGACCTGACAGAGCAAGCACGGGCATGCCAGGTAGTGATGTATGGTCGTGCCATTGCTCTACATATGTTCTGTTTGCTGTAGTCCTGCCTGTCTGTACTGCTTGTCTCTTGCACTGGCGTGCCAGGGTATGTGGCACGGTCGTGCAATGTGGTCCAGCTAGATTTCTTGTTCCCCAACTTGGCTGCTTTGTCTTCTAGCGTGTAGGGCCTCTGTGCGAGTGTGCATGGGCGTGCTGGTTCATGACCGGCTGGTTTTATCATTGTTTAAGTCCCAGGATGGTCTTAAAACATACAGGGAATATGCTGCAAGTCTCGTATCCTCAAGAATCTCCGATGTTTGTCTGTTTTTGCCCGAAAGTCACTTGTTTCCGGGTTGGAGCTCTAATTTCCTGAAAAATACAGATAGGAACGATATAAGCACCCAAAATCAATAATTTAAGACCAATTCTATCCTATATTGAGATTGATTATGCATATTTATATGTTAATTTTGTGACATGTCACTACCTACACAACATCTTACCAACAAAACATCTAAAATACTTTACTCTCACCTTTGCCTTATGCCTACGACATCCGAATACGATCACCCTCATGTGTTTGGGTGCACATGATACCTAAATACTTCGGCCACCTTACACCATAAACTTACCTGAGGGCCATCCGATTCATTTTTTTAGGTTACCATCCGGATTTTTGAGGGTACCAATGGTTCGATCTCACAACCGGGAAGGTCTCGATCTTATGACATGTCACCTTTGTCGAACACACCTTTGTGTATACCATACGCACATCACCCACGTCCTATTCCTTCCTCAATGACCCTCTTCCCAGTTTTTCATTTTCTCCACTCGTTCCTACCCTCACCAAACCGACTCTGCATTCTACCTCCCCGTTTCCACAACATTACACACGTTAGACCTATACCACACTGCCATCGACTGCTCTCACTAGCCCAGTTGATGCAGCCTCCTACGGCGGAGACGGTTCCACTCCAACTCTGTCTTTTACATTAGCCCACACCATCCCTCCACATGCTCCCGTCCAACCATCAAATTCCGATCCCATGACCAATAGCTCTAAGGCAAAAAATGCACTCATGAGTCATGGCCACTACAGTTTCACTGGTACCCAAATCCTTTGTCAATGCCTTTATTGACCTCATTGGTTAAATTCCATGCAAGCCGAGTTTAGTGCTTGACAAGAAATGGCATGTGGAGAGGTATAAGGTTCGATTGGTTATTAATGGCAAATCACAGATGATTGGGATTGACTGCAAGGACACATTTAATCTGGTTATTAAACTGGCTACGATATGGACTGTTTTATCTACTGTTGTTTCTCGTTCTTGGCCAATCCACCAGTTGGACGTCCAGATTGCCTCTCTACACGGCCATTTTAATGAAACTGTATTCATTCATCAACCTCCCACGTTTGTGGATCGACGTTTCCCTAACTTTGTCTGCAAGTTAAGGAAATCACTTTATGGTCTGAATTAAGCTCCCTGTGCTTTGTATAGTAGATTCACTACATTTATTATCTCTTAGGGATTTTATGGTGGTGTTGTTCTTAGACTACCTACTTATTACTTTATGTTGATGATATTATTTTAGTTGCTTCATCAAATGAGTTACTGCATGATATTATTGGCACTCTCTCTCACGAATTCGCATTCACAGATTCGGGCCCTCTGCATCATTTTTGGGTTACTGCATGATATTATTCGCACACTCTCTTGTGAATTTGCTATCACAGATTTGGGACCTCTACATCATTTTTTGGGTATTACAGTAAGAAGGTGAGAATGACACTTTGATTAGACCAAACATAGGTTTAGTGCTAGATAATATTCCATACGAATGACTACACAAGTGATCTTGGATTGATGTTCTAAAAACAAAAAGAATATTATAGGGGGTGCGGCGGTTACAAGGCCAAGGGAGAGCAACACTTTAGCAATTTAGGTAAGACCAACATCTTAGGTTTGTGAAAGATTATGGTGGCTGACCATATTAAGTTAAGATCACACTTTAGTTGGGATGATAAGATGTTTCCTTGTGTTCATCTTTCTTGGGCCGATTACATCAAAGGAAACGGAAAGGAAAAGTGTTGTTAAATCAACATCATGAATTAGGAGTTCAACTTAAGTTGTGTGGTTAATCACATGCTTAGATTATGTGGGATATCTTCAAGACATGAAGTGACATGGGGAGGTGCACATGGGCCAAAAAGGAGGGAAGGAAAAAGGAAGGAGGTGGTGGCTCATGTGTGGGGTTTTGGGTTGGTTATTTTGGGTAAGAATATTTTCTAGTGATTAGTGTCGATTATATGATCAAGCCAAAATTGGATACGTCTAATAATATGACTTGATGGTTCATTAAAGTGGAGTCAAAATGCATGTATATGACACAAATTAAATGTGATCATCCATGTTATTATTATTAGTAATTTACACATGCATACACACTCATACACACACACACACACACACACACACACACTAGGTGAAATCCCGTGCGATGCATGGGAAGACTATATCATTTTTTAAAGTCTGTTTACTAAAGACCAAATCAAGAAGTCAAACATGGGCGAAAGTGCATGTGCTATGCACATGAGAGAGAGAGAAAATAATTTAATAGTAGATGGAGTATCCATGACCCATTTAATTGACCCGGTAAAATGAGCGGGAAAAACTTAGTCAGATGGCCTGAGAATATGCCATGTCTCCCACATTGCTTTCATTTACATATCATATATAAGATATGTATTTAGATAGGTAAACATACGTACATGTTTTTCGTAAGAAAGTTATGATTATTTAAACTCGCGTCACCAATTCTCGATAATTTCGATATTTGCACATCCATGTAGGTGAAATTGCACTAGTTCGGGTCTTGCTAGACTTTCCAAGGGATTTATGCATATAAAATGGTGTCTAATATGTGCACCATTTTAAAGTTTTGACTACAAAGTGTACGGATTTTTACCTGGTCAATTGGCGGGAGTCACATAAGGTAATGGAGACGAGGTTATGTTCATGAAATGGCGGATGTGGATACCTCGATATGGTGGGTTTAGGGATAAATGTAGAGACGTGATTTGACACGAAAACAGGATTATATGATCATACAAGTTACAAAACCAGGTGCGGAAACCCTAGCTTTGAACAAACTGAAGTAAACTCAAATCAAAACACAATCAAAGTCATTTTCAATACTTTTCATAGATTAACTTTCTCAAAAACTTGATTACAATGTCTATTCAGTTAATCTAACACACACACAAATTCTCTCAAACCTCTCTGGAACAACACCTGATAACACACACAACTAATGACTCGCTTAAACTTACAAAATCACAAAATCTATATATAGGCACTGCACGTTCGCCCCTTTCATCTGGTCGAACGTGAGTGATTTCCACATTCGCCCACTCTTAGTGGTCGAATGTGTCTTCAGTGTTAGTCCAGTTCCAGATTCGTCCATATACCTTCTACCTTCGCCCACTTTACATCACCTTCGCCCATCTCATCTACCTTCGCCCCATCAGCCTATTCTAACACATGTTAACTATTTAATCATTAGTCGCAAAATGCATCTACAAACTCCCCCTCGACTATTGATTAGATTGTTTTCTGTCCTCATCCATGGCTTTGTTTAGCAACTTGATTCTGAGCTGTTTCTTCTGCTCTGTCGTCATCTCAGGCTCTAATTTTCTCTTCACAGGCTTTGACACATTAGCCATCTTCACCATCTTACCAAGTTTACCCTCCAAACTACTACCAGCATTTATGTCATAAGCAAAGCAAACACCAACAACTTGTGTGTATTTCTTTGCTTGATCTGCATCGTTCGGCTCATGATGAATCGGATTATAAAAGAGCATGATGATGTCTTCGAAGGTGCAATTTATCAACCACATAGGATCAAATACATGCACATGCTTGTATTTATCCTTTCCATCTCTCAACACTATCACCGCTTCTGCTTTCCTCCAATCATAATACCAGAAAATGAAATCAGCACTGAAATGTTGCGGCATAGGCATCAAAGGTATTTTCCTCATCACTTCAGGTGCCTTATAAATCAAGGTAACCCGTTTTAGCTTGGTTCTGGGATCAATATCCCTGTGAACTTTCCTCCGGGGATATTGAGGTTTGAATCTATTCCATTTTGTTCTACTTTCCCAAACCAACTTGTCTGCGCACCAACCGACATGAGTATTATTCACTGAAGCACCCGACATAGGAAATCTGCATAGATCTCTAACCGCCCAGTACCGTAGAGTTAGCAAGTCAATGAATCTGTAGAAGTACAAGATTCCTGATTCCCACTTAGCAGCTAGACACTTCAGCCTGCCTAAGTATGTCCACCCGAGAGCTCTGCCTCTGAACTTTGCATTATGAAATCTGTAAAAGTTTCCTTGAGCTTCAGGCTTCGGTCGGTTCTCATCCATCAATCTTAACTTCTTCAAATAATTCTTCAATTCATCAGACTTATTTGAAGATTCTGGCATATCAGTTCCAAATACCTTCTCTACAAACTCAGCACTTCTCTTCTTTGCCTTTTTCTTCGCAGACGTATTAGGAATCTCAGTAAAATCAGGAAACACCAAATCTTCATCAGTTTGTCTGAAGTATTGTGGATATTCCTCATGCGTTATATCTTCTATTTCAACTTCTTCAAACTCAGGGGTATCTTTATCATCAGAGTGACTTCCAATATCCTTTTCAGGAATATGTGAAATCTACTCATCAACAATAAACTCTTCAAATGTTTTCCCTACCCTCTGTGCAAGCCCATCCAAAATCTCCTTTGCCACAGATGCAGGTACTTCCCCTTCTTCCAAATCAGGATCATTATATTCCAATTCATATCGCATATCATCAGTTTGGAATATTTCTGCAAAACGACCTGTGAACTCAATGGTCCATTCTCTTCTTTCTAACATGTCCTTATAGACTTGTTTAGCATCATCAGTCAAGGACCTCACCTTCTCATTCCAGAACACAGTCTCATCCGAATCAACATTCTCTCCTTTCTTCTTCGAACTTGACTCACCAGTGTCTTTCTTCTTCTTTGAAGGTGGTCTTTTCTCAAATGTAAACTTCGAAGTGTCATCTCCTCCATCATTATCATCACTACTACTCTCATCTTCCTTCTGACTTCCCGAACCCTCAGCATCATCATCATCATCATTATCATCATCATCTCCATCATCACTCTTTTCTGATTCTTCATCCTTATCATCATCATCTTCCTCTTTATCAGACTCAGATGGTTCAAAATCAACCTGTTCAACTTCTTTCTCTTTGTCTTCCTCACCCTCCTTCAGCTTGGGTGCAACATTATACATGTTGTCTATCAGCTCACTAAGGCGTTTGTTCTCAGCCTTCAACTCTTTATTATCTTCTTTAATAGCCTTGTACCTGTTTTTGTTTCTCAAACACTTTCCTTCAAGCTTCTTATTCTTTGCTTCTAGCTTCTTAATCTTTTCATCAATCTCATCCTGATTAGACTTTGAAGCTACAACAATCTGAAGCATCTTTTCCTCATTCTGCTTGAACTTGGCTATTTCAGCTTGCTGAGCCACTAGCATCTTCATCATATCGTCCATCTTCTTATTCACTTGTTTCATAACCTCGTCATCCACAGTGACTTTCTTTGACTTGGACTTTGACTTTGATGGCTCATCTTCAACTTCTTTCCCTTTCTGAGGCTTTGTAAACATGTTAAGAACATTATCCAGTGCTATATTGAATTGATCCACTGGTAATTTTGTTGCCTCTACAGTCTTTTGTTTCTTAGTGGCTGGTGAAGATTGTTTTGATGACGTTCCAGCTTCAGGTAATCTCTTCCCTCTCAAAAGTTGGTTTAATTCTTTCTCTCTAAGTTGCTTTGAACTGGTCTTCTTGGCCATGGTTTTGTGTTTGGGCTTGGGCAAGTTAACTACTACAGTTTCTCCTTCGTTCAACTCGTCCAAATTCACAGTTAACCCTTCATCTTCAGCACTAACAGTCTGCTTGCTCTTGTTAGCTTCTTCAATGGATCTGTTTAGTGATTCAGACTCACCAACCAAAGTGGCCTTTTGTTTGGTGGTCCGGACATTTTCAGCATCCGAATCCCATTGTTCTTCAGTCTCTGTCTCTTCAGAATCTACAGACTCTTCATCCACCAAACTAGTACCTTTCTTTGCAGTAGATTTCTTTCTCACAGCTTGTTGTTTTGAACTTCCCTGGTCAGTCTTTCCTTTGCCCTTCCCTTTGGCTCCAGGATTGACTACTTGTCTTTTCCTCTTAGTACTTGCATCAGCGTATACTAAAGGATCATCATTGTCACTATCACTATCAGGATGCCTTGCTGTATTCTTTCCTGGATCATTGTAATCCTCTCTAGCCAAGGCTCCAAACAACCTTCTGTAAGGTGGTCTCTCATTATCAGGCACACCTTTATAACCTTTCATTCTCACCAAGGTTCTAATGTTCATGTGATCCAAAGCAAGTATCTGTGTTGGATCTTTCTTCAGGTTAGGATACTTGTGATCAAAGATCATCATCAAGAATCTAGGGTAAAGCATGAACTTCTTAACCTTCAACCCTTTCAGCATCTCCAACATATGGTCCAATATCATCCCAGCAACATTAAATGGTTTGTTGAGAGTCAACGCAACCATTAATGAGCTCAAACTCTTCCTCATTACATCATAGCCTCCACTAACACATCCAAACACGTGTATAATGACATGAGCAAAATACTTAAACTGTACTCCCAGTTTCCCTTTGTACATAGAACCATCAGTGATCGGTCCTTTGTATTTCATCCTAAGGAAACAGGCTTTCTGCTCAGTCCATGAGAGTTCTCTTGGATCTTCACTGGTTTCAAACTTGATCTGGAGAGCTTCTCTGATGTCAGCTTCTGTAATGAACATCTCCATTCCTTGAATCTTGCTCTTTATGATCGTCTGATTGTCAAAATAATCATACTTCGCATTGTTGTAGAAATCCTCAACTATATCCTTGTAGATAATAGTTGGTGTAGCCAAAGCATAAACCACTCTGCATCTCTTCAGGAACTTGATTATCTCTGTGAACTCCACATTCTTCTCAACATCTCCCAAATACGCACAGCAGTTATGATTCTTCTCAAACGGCCATTTACTTCCGCTTGATGATTCCCCTTCCTGAACAGGTTCTGGGACAGGATCAGGAACAGCAGTCTCAATAGGAATCTCTATATTTTCTTGTTCTTCAGCCATCTGAAACATAAAATCAAAAACAAGCGTCAAAACACAAAATCGACAAAAACTTAAAAATTTTAGGATTTGACAATTCACATTCGCCCAAATATTCTGGTCGAATGTAAACTTTTGTGGCCGAATGTGCAATCTGTTGGCCGAATGTGGAATGTTTTAAGTAGAAAATCACATTCGCCCATTTTTGAGCACCTTCGTCCATTTCTGTTTCACCTTCGTCCAATCGTTCGCCCGAAGGTGGAATTGGTTTATCCCAAAAATTTGAAAATTTTGCAAAACATGTTCTTAACCCTTAATTTTGATTCAGATATTGTCTAATATGGCCGACTATCACTCGCAAACCATCAATTGTTCCATTTAATCAATCTATATCAGTTTTCAATCGGAATTAGGTTATTTTAGTTTCAAACAATCAATCTACTAATCAAACAGTGTTAATAACCTAATTCAAACCACACTCTCCCCCTAAAACTGATATGGAATGATTGTGTATCAAAATTACACATTAACAATCACTGAAAATACAAAAACCCTAAAACCCTAGACGCGAATAGAAAAACGATGATTCCAGCGTCATTCCTTGTCCATTACCTGTGAAATTGATACTAAAATGATCAGTATAATCCAAGGAACAAAACACACAATCAGGAGAAACAAAATCAACAAGGTCTGGTTCTTGAAAGAAATTTTGAAAAATATGGAATGGTTGGTCGAATCTGAAAATGGCTTATATATAAGCTGCACCTTCGTCCGTTCATAGGGTCGAATGTGGGAATTTTCCACATTCGCCCACAATTGAATGTGCCCGAATGTAAAACGTGTACCCGGATGTGGAAATCAAATACCCAACCCACATTCGCCCGTTAGGAGCAGCCCGAAGGTAGAAAGATTTTCTACATTCGTCCCATTTAAGGGCGAATGTGAAATAGAAAACTTTAAAATTTAGCCAAATCACAAATTCGAATCCCGTTCAACATTTTTCAATCCGTTAAACTTCCAAAACACAAATTTTCACTTTTAGAATGATATAAAGCCCAGATGGTGTTGACAAATCTCAGAAATTGACTATCAAGCATCCCCGGTTATCAAAAATAAAGCAGAAATGCAAAAATTTTTTGAATTTTTCTGAAATTGTATCAAAACACACCTAAAATCTTTTTGGATTTTGTATCTTTTTGACAATAAAAGTAAATTGCAACAAAATGAAATGCATCAAAGTAAATGAAAGCAGTAAACATTTTGTGAAATCCGGTCAGAGGATCATATCAGTTTTCTGAGAAATCTGATCACAGCGTTGATCTATTTGTTTAATATTATCATTAGAAACAGTATGTGATACGGCAATTGCTGATATTCTGGTCCACGTAAGCTCACATGCAGACAATTACGCAATGCTTTAAAATGATACGAGTTAGGTGTATTAGACTAACACGATGTGGTGCCCACACACACGACATACTCCCGTATCAAGTAATTGCACAAAGCTTCGTCGTAACGCGTGATTATGCCAGAGTTATCCGTAAAAGTTACAAAGTATATAGCACAGAGGTGTACAGGTCAGCAAATGAATGCAGCAGAGTAACATGTGCGTATACACTAGGTTGAGGCTGATATTAATCACTGATTTGCATCAGATGATCAATACGATGTAATAATGATCTATGATCAATTAAAACATAAAGTTCCTCAATTCGGTAACTTCCGGTTTTGGCAATTAAGCTCTTTTAGCAAATATTCTGATAAAACTAGGTCCGTAAATCAATACGACAAAAGTTTATCAGAATATCCCGGATAACCATAACATAACGACCCGAAACCTCAGATTTTGGCAATCCTATCAAACGAAATTACAGTACTAAGACCATATGCCCATGAGGTGTTCAGCCACGAACGCGTAGTTCGTTATGTTTGTATCACTAATGCACGCAATATTTAGTCTACGAAGCCTATCAGCATATCACACGTAGTCAACACACGCCTCATTATACTATACAATTCTTTAGCCTGTGTCAGATCCCCACTGATGTACTATCATTTCCTCTGTTTACCAGGAAATCATTTTTGATTTTCTAATTTTTAGGTCTTTTTGAATTTTATAATGTTTTTGGTTTTTCTGATAAAATAGCTCCCCCTAAAATAAAGAACATATTTTTGGGTTTTTGTTTTAAAAAAAATTGAAAGAAACAATCCACTCGAAAGCATCAACTTCTTTGAGGATTAAACAATCCCCTCGAAAGCATCAACTTCTTTGAGGATTACGATAGTAAAGAGAAATTCCCAATTAACAAAGAGAAATTCCCAATTAGCAAAATATAAAAACTAAAAACTAAAAAGCGATAAACCGAGGTGCCGATTAGTCCTGTTTTTCCTTTATATTGTTTACTTTTAAAAGATATTCAAAGCGTGAACGGTCAAAAGCTTTAGTAAACAGATCTGCACATGTGGCCTAAAGCTCCACTATCAACAATCCAAAGACTGCTAATAGGGCCAGCTGAAGCTCCCTGCACACAAAAAGTAAATCATTTAGTTCCTTCGGGGGACCCAAGCCTGAGTCTTGGGTCTTTGAACATCAGGTTTCAAAGTAACATTTTCACAAACATTTTCAACAACTTTTTGATCAATCTTTTTCTGATTGTTCAAAACAGTTTCCTTTTTCTCATTAACTCTTGAAGTTGAGGCTCCTGGAGTACCATTGGGTGTCCAAGATTGTTCAGACCTTTTCAAAATACGAATCTGAGACTTTGGGTTCTCAGTTGGTTTCTGAACATTGTTAGCAAATGTAACTCTCTTGGTAACCTTATCTGATTTAACAGACTTAGGTCCAACATTTGATTTGACAATCGGTTTTGGTGTAACCTTTTGCCTTTCAACTGTTGCGTTCACCACAGGCTTCCTCCATGATTGTTCCATAGAAATCCGATTCCTTCGATCATAGTGCATTGGACAAATGTTCCTCATTTGTTGAAAATTGTTTTGATGATAACACGGTTGTGGTTGTTGAGGAACAACTCTCCTATGTGGTGGCACATAATGATCAATCGGTTTCCTCATGGAATTCCTCACTTCCACCTCGTGCCTCTTATGCCTTACATATGGGCACTGAGCAAGTAAATGCCCTCGTTCCCCACATTTAAAGCACGCACGGTACTCTTCAAAAACATTCGGAGCATTTGGTTGAGCAAATGATCTAACAGGGTATTGATCATTATACTGTTGCTTCCTTAAACTCTCAGGGAGTGGCCCTTTTGAGTAAGTAGGCTCATTAAAACCATTAGCTCTGTTTTTGGGTCGAACAAACTCTGTGACATGGACCTTTGGTTCTTGAGGAACATCCAAATAAAGTTTCTTTAATAAAGCTGGTGGAATCTCATTTGTTCTCTCATGTTTTGGAAACCAAATAGTACTTTCTTGCCAAATTTTGTCAATTTTAGCATAATTGGCATTTTTGATTGGAAAGTCCTCGTCAGAGATGATCTTATCGGATCCTTCCATCCGATAGAACACCTTGACAGGTTTGTCACATTGTTCGTTCTTAGCATTCTTTTCAAGATCTTTCTTAACCACATTAAGATCTTTTTTCACAACATTCTTTTCAGACTTCTTTTCACAATGAACATTTTTCATTGGAATCACAATCTGAGATGGTGAAACTGGTTCATTTGTAATGATGTGATTTTCTTTTGGAATTTCACATGCATTCACATTTTGAACACAACCAGTATCATCACTCTCTGAATCTGAATCTACACTCTCAGCTGTAACACCCTCATCATTGATACCCAAAATCGGTCTAACATCGGAATTTGGATCACCAATACTCGAGGTATTAGATTCATTTTCCGATGCTGAATCAGATTTTACCGAACTCTCCGGTGTCACTTGGTGACAATTATGATTTTCAAAGAGAACCGGAGATGGTACAGACCGATAATTGGTAGTATTATCATCAATGATATGGTCTACCACATAAGCAATATGCTTATAGCTTTCCAGCTTTTTGTTTACTTTCTCAGCAAAGCATTTGATGGCGGCCATTTCCAACTTGGTATTTTCAATTTCATTGATATAGGTGTTAATTGCCAATTGTTTTAAAGACAAAGTGTTTTTCAAGTCGGAAATGTCCTTTTTGTAGCCATCTAATACTTTGTTAAAAGCATTCAACTCTTTGCGAGTAGATTGACTGTTCATGATAGCACTATCACGTTGAACTCGGAGTTGTTTATTCTCCTCAGTCAATCTATCACATGTACCACAATATTTTTCACTTGTATTATCAGTACTACATTCAGAACTTACAGGTTTTGGAGGATCAGTCATGGCCATCAATGCGAAATGAGCTTCCTTTCCTGCAAAGAATCTGGAATAATCAATCTTTGTGAAAGCATTATCTGCAATGCACGACTTCCTTGTCATCAGAAAATCCGCTTCTGCTAGCAACTGATCGATGTCTTCATCCAGAGAATTAACACTTGCTTCTGTATCCGATTCACTGTCTGAATCAGAATAAACCGATTCACACTCTTCAGGAATATCAGAAACAGTATCAATTACAACTCCAGAATTTGTCTCTTCAGCTTTAATTTCAACATCAACCTCAGCATTAACCTTAACAGGTTCAGATTCCACATCCATCTCAGCCTCAGACTCATCACTTTCAGCCTCAGTTTCTACCTTCTCCTCCACCATCACTGAATCTTCAATGTCAACCTGATATGCAACACAAGCCACATTGCCCCCAGTAGTGATTTCCTCAACACCTATCTGTATACTCGACCAGTCAAACCTCTCATCTTGTTGAGTCACCAATGCTTGATTGGTATTCTGTTGTTGTTCATTTGGTGTAGTGATTGGTATGACTGTTCGGTTAGCATTGTTTGGTGTTTGGTTTTGTGTCTGGTTTGGTGTGTTGGGTTGTCTGTTTTGGTTGTTATTAAAGTTGTTTTGACGGTTGTTGTTTTGGTAAGAAACTTGGTTTTGGTTTTGTTGTTGACGGTTCTGATAACTGGCATTGAATGGGTTCCTATTGCCTTGTTTTGGTGGCTGGGTGCATTCTCTTTTAAAGTGACCTTTCCCTCCACAGTTAAAAAAAGTCACTTTCTCCTTATTGAACCCGTAGGTTGTGTTAGGAGAAGTTCCCAAATCAGTTCTTCCTGTCTTCTCGATAAACTCCGTTGCTCTTCTCATTATGCTCGCAAAGGCCCATTGGATATCAATGAGTTCCATCTCTTCCTTGTCAATCTGTGCGTAGTCTTCATTGGTCAAGTTGTTATTCCCAATTTGACTAGCAACTAGTCCATTGTAGGATGAGACCATTGCAGAGACTAATGCAATGTGTTGCTGAGCAACTTCAACTGTCACATTTCCAAGGTTAGATGTCTCCAAAACTACCGTTTGTTGATTAGGTTGGTTCATTGGTTGTTGTTGAGATTGGCTAGCAGTGTAGAAAGCTGTTTGTTGCTTTGGGGAGAATGGTGGAATGTATGAATAGTTGTATGGTTGTTGTGGTGGTGGTTGTGAAAAGGATGAAGTTTGTTGATGGTAGTTCATGGTAGGTGATTCCATAACATTGGATATACATGCAACATGTGGTGTAACTAGCCCTCCTGAGCTTGTACTAGCTGGAACTGAAGATCCTCCAAAGTATAAGTTTGGATTCTGAGGAATCTGTGCTCTCCTAGCCTTCCTCTTCTCTTCCAATTCTTTGTTTTCCAGCTTCTCAATGAACTCCTGAATAGACCAATATTGATAAGCATCCTTCTCCTTCAGAACTTCCACATGCTGATCCCAGTTTGGTGGTAATGCATCTGCAAACTTGTCCACCTGCTTTGCCATAGGAATCTGTATACCATAGCTAGACAATTCAGATAACAAATGATTATATCTAGGAGTTAGTTCTTTCAAAGTTTCATTTCCAATATAAGAAAAATTCTCAAACTCCTTTATAAGTTCTTCCACCCTCAAACTTCTAGTCTTCTCATTCCCATCATGCTTCCTTTTAAGCATTTCCCATAGTGCCTTAGATGTTGTGCAAGTCCCAAACTGATGCAAAAGATCATTTGTGATTGCCTGTGTCAATTGGGAAAACGCCTTCTTTTCCACAGCAAACTTCTTTTTCTCATCCTCAGCCATGCTCTCCAATGGCACTGGTTCACCTGTGTTCTCCAAAACTGGTGGTGTGTAACCTTTAGCAATCATGTTCCATGCTTCAGCACCTTCCACTCCCATGCCTTCCAAATGTATCTTGAACTTTTTCTGCCACTGATTGTATTCTTGAATCTCCATAAGCTTTGGTGGCCGATTCCCGCTACCTGAAGACAAGTCATTAATCAGTGTGGAAATAGCATTTGTAGTTTGAGTGTTTACCACCGCTGCTGCTACTCCCCAGTAGTCAGACTGTGGTGCTGGAGGTGCACTTTGAGTCATGTAGTTAACCGGCTGCGAAAACTGTGTGCTCGTCTTCTGTGCTGCTACCGTCCATGGGTCCATCACCTGCTGTTGTGGTTGTGTAGTTGCTGGTGTAGGAGTAGTCTGAAAATTCCACATGATCACGAACTTCGAGAAATTCAACACTTATAAAATTTTCCAAAAACTAGCTCTAGGTTCGCCCAAAAGGTTTCAGGTTCGTCCCTTTCTTCTTCGGGTTCGCCCAGAAAGTAACTCCCGAATGTAAAATCTCACCAGAAAGTAAAAACACACTAACACTTTTCACGTTCGCCCAAATCTACTTCAGGTTCGCCCGTTTTGGTTCTACGTTCGTACCCCCGATCAGCCGAATGTGAAAAAGTAGACCCGAATGTGAAAAATTCAACTGAAAAATTCTAGGTTCGCCCAATTATGCCTAGGTTCGCCCAGAAAAACACTCAGGTTCGCCCAAAACTACACACCTTCGACCAAAACTTTCCAGGTTCGCCCATTTTCACTTTTTGAAAAACGGTTACACTTTGAAAAACGGTTATTTTGATCTCTGATTTTCAAAAGTTTGTGAATTTGAATGATCTTGATTAGGTTTTGCTTCGGAGATGATTTGGAACAACTTTAATACTTGGAATTTTGAATTTTAACCACAAAATCAACTCTAATTCTTTCAAAAACACTCAAAAACCATTTTTATGCAAAAACAGATGTGAATTGATGAAAATAATGTCCAAATCAGCTCTGAGTTTATCAATTTGTTGTTGTATGATCCTCTATGCTCTGATACCACTTTGTAGAGACGTGATTTGACACGAAAACAGGATTATATGATCATACAAGTTACAAAACCAGGTGCGGAAACCCTAGCTTTGAACAAACTGAAGTAAACTCAAATCAAAACACAATCAAAGTCATTTTCAATACTTTTCATAGATTAACTTTCTCAAAAACTTGATTACAATGTCTATTCAGTTAATCTAACACACACACAAATTCTCTCAAACCTCTCTGGAACAACACCTGATAACACACACAACTAATGACTCGCTTAAACTTACAAAATCACAAAATCTATATATAGGCACTGCACGTTCGCCCCTTTCATCTGGTCGAACGTGAGTGATTTCCACATTCGCCCACTCTTAGTGGTCGAATGTGTCTTCAGTGTTAGTCCAGTTCCAGATTCGTCCATATACCTTCTACCTTCGCCCACTTTACATCACCTTCGCCCATCTCATCTACCTTCGCCCCATCAGCCTATTCTAACACATGTTAACTATCTAATCATTAGTCGCAAAATGCATCTACAATAAAATCATGGATGAGGCACACAAAACATGCTATTCTATTCATCCGGGAGCGACCAAGATGTATCAGGATCTCATGAAGAACTATTGGTGGCCAGTAATGAAATATGAGGTAGCGACTTATGTGAGTAGATGTTTGACTTGTTTATAGATTAAAGCAAAGCATTAGAAATTGTTTGGAAAATTCCAGCCTTTGGAGGTACTGGAATGGAAGTGGGAGCACGCTACTATGGATTTCATCAGTATGCTACCCTGCACACCCAAGGGGTTTGACGTTATTTAGGTGGTGATTGATAGGTTGACAAAAAGTTCTCACTTATTGCCGATACCAAAGACCTTTAACTTTGAATGGTTAGCGGATTTGTTTATTCGCGAGAATGTATCAAGGCACGGTGTACCAGTGTCTATTGTTTCTGATAGAGACCCTCGTTTTACATCAAAATTTTGGTAGAGGATTCATGAGGAGATGGGTACTAGGTTACACATTAGCACCGCGTATCAGCCGCAAATGGACGATCAGTTAGAAAGGACCATCCGAACTCTCGAAGATATGTTTCGAGCATGTATTATTGATTTTGGAGGTAGCTGGGATTATCATCTACCATTGGCACAGTTTTCATATAACAATAGCTATCATGCCACTGTTGGGATGCCACCGTATAAGATGTTGTATACGTGCAGGTGCAGGACTCTTGTCTGTTGGAGTTCCATTGGGCAAAAGCAATTAGGTAGTCTGGAAGTGGTTGAGGCAACCACTAAAAAACTTGATAAGATCAAAGCTTTCATGAAGGCAGGCCAGGATAGACAGAAGTCGTATGCTGATAAGAGGAGGAGGTCTATTGATGTGTTACAAAAATAACATATAAAACATGCATAACCAGTCTCATAACAGGATGGAATTGGGCTTAAATTACTGATTTTGGGTGCTTAAATTGTTCCTATCTGTATTTCTCACATTAGAGCTCCAAACCGGAAACAAGTAATTTTCAGGAAAAAACAGACAAGAACCGGAGATTCCTGAGGATACGAGACTTGCAGCATGTTCCCTATACGTTTGAAAACCCTCTCAGGACTTAACGATGATAAAACCAACCCGGGACTGACCCAGTACGCCCATGCACCTTGCACGGAGGCCCTGCATGCTAGAAGACAATGCAGCCAACTTGGGGGACAAGAAATCTAGCTGGAAGATGTTTCAACCCCGGGCAGAAGACAAACAGGACAGACATACAGGACTGCAACAAACAAAACGTACGTAGGGTAGTGCACGGTCGTGCACCACTCTATGGCACGCCCGTTCTTACCCTGGGAGGTCTATAAATAGCAAGCTTCACTCAACCATTTGCCCCATCCCATTTCATCTAGTCTTGTGCCTTCTTGGGTCGACTTCCAAGCTTCTTCCAGGATCTTGGGGTCTTATGGAAGGCCTTAGGGTCATCCTAACACACCCACCAAGGTTAGGCTTCGTCCTACCTTGATCATCTTGGCCAAGCTTGGGATCGTAGATTAGTTCATGCAATAAAACAACGAGGGTTGTGAGGATTGCATTAGATACATAGCACTAGGAGATGAAAGGCTCGTCTATGAGCAGCCATGTTCATGTGTTAATCATTCTTGTGGTTGTATCTTTTGATGATCTCCGAACCCACTTTGATTTGTAGACTTTTATTATTAGTAGTAGTAGTTTGTTTTTTGTTACTTGTTGAGTTATCTTCTTTCTAATTCTTGTTTGTTTATCTTGTGACAGGTTTAATTGGTGACTAACTTGATAAACTTGAATCAACCTTAACTTAATAAAATAAACTATCAAGAGGTTTAATCAGCTTCTGGTATTCCCGAGCTAGTTCCAAGGCGAGGAAACCGCTAGTGAGGCAGATCCTTCGGGCTTCTGATATCGAAACGGGATTCTAAGCAATGGCTACTGAAGTGGACCAGATCTGAGTGACACATTTCTGGTTCTTACCAGATGAATGAATGACTTTCTTGGCAAAGGGAGGATTCTCTACGGATGCACCAGTGATCTTTGGATTGCACATCTTTAGGATTATGTTCCACCTTTGTTAAGGATTTCATTCATCTCGGGAGGTTATGGGTTGGGTTTATTAAGTCATAAATCACTAAACCAACTTTATATTTACTTAATCAATAAATATTAAAGTGTCACTTTTAAAGATAAATAAAACAAGAATTCTATATCTATGTCTTGTTATTACAAAACCGCTAACCATTGGGGATACATGTAACCCGAGCTGACTGTTAGAGAGATCCTTCGGTCTCCATGGCTGCTAACCTAGTTAGGGGATACGATGTTGCCAGGACTGACTGTAAGAAAAGATCATTCGGCACGGAAAGCGAGAGCTAAAGGAGGTGTACGGTGTTCTATGTCGGAAGTCAAGCCTCCATTTTAAGAAGAAGATGAGCTAGAGGACCAGAGACTTGATCGCGGATTGGGAAGCACCTGCGAAAGCAGCGCTCAATCGGTGAACCTTCAGGCGGATGCGCATCGGGAGGTTAAGCATACTAGCCAGTAGTGGCCCCATTTCTCTATCAAGGAGTCAACACTCCAAGCTCACTCTCGTCCTCCTCACAAATAATTAACCTTAATACTATTTCTAATAATATCTTTTTATCTTTTTATTCTATAAAACACAAAACCTTTTTCAAAACTGTTTTCTTAGAACCCCTCCGTTTTATTTTTCTTTTCAAACCCGATTAGTTAATTGATGGAAGGTTAAGTAGGGGAAAGTGTGTTCTTTGGAACACGATACTCGGTATTTACCCTAGAAAGCTTTCTATACACGTAAGTTTCTCTACCTATGTGTTGATTTTAGTTTCTGAGTAACTATCGTTTACTTATAAATTTAAAACTTGTTTCAATGGGTTAGTAAAAATCAGTCTTTTTTCCCAAAACCAACGTTTTGAACTTAACACATCAAGTTTTTGGCACCGAGAAAAACGACATCTTTCTAAATTACTAAAACCAGGCACATCACCTATAGAGTTTAATGTGGGTGACCGTGTGTAACACCCCAAACTCTAGTTTCGCCTAAATACGCCATTCGGCGTAATCGATAAAAGAAAAACAACAAAGCGAGTTTAATGGCGGATGTTTTTTTTTAACCACGGAATAAAAACGAGGCTAAATCCTTTACCAGAGACTAATCTAGTTAAAGTAACAATCTAGAAGCAAACTCGAGACTAAACATGAGGGGCCATAGTTGCTAATATGTCAAAGTGGGTTTTATTAATAAAATTAACTAAGAAAAATACACACTTGTGTGTGTGTTGATCGATCTGAACATCAGGAGATCAAGCTCCTTCACCAACCAAACCCTAAACACAAGAACATGCTTGAATCCAAGCCAAATCAAGGGGTTTTTCAGTGCATTAACAAGAAACGGCTTATCTAAGGCCTATTGAACATCAAGGTACCTTATATTTGGTAGAAATTGATGTTATATTCATCTTTGATTCTTATGAAAATCTAGGGTTTTGATAAAAACGTGGAATTGATGGTTATTATGGGTTGCCCTAGTCTTGGGGAGCCTTAAACATGTATAAATTGGTTACAAATCACACTTAGCATGTGTGTTTGATTATGTTCATATGAGTATGTTAATATGTTAAAATTGGGGTTTAACCTCTAGGTTGAAACCTTCTATGTTTAAATGATTTAATTGACTCTTAAGAGTTGTTATAATGAGGAATTTAGGCTAAAAAGTCTAGATAACATGATATGATGATTATTAGGTAGATGAGTATGTTTTGATAAACTTAAACTCATGAAAATCAAGTGAATTGGTGGGTGCACACCTCGTGTTTGATTAAATGCCATTTGGTGAACACTAGTGAAACCAAGAAATTAGAATCATGTAAGAGCTATCAATCGTATGTGATATTGGTTTGCAATAAGCCATGTTAATTGCATATTCTATATAAGAAAATGGCTATGGATTTAGCTATAAATGGGTAATGAATACATGATTTATGGATAGTGAATTAATTCCATGTTATGTATTCTAATAATCAAGTTTGACATGTCCCCAAGTTAGGTACAAGAACTAGGGATGCAAACGGGTCAAACGGATGCAAGTAATGCGTATGGAAGCAAGAACGGATATGAGGTAAGTTTTACTTACACCAATGTACTATAACATAGCTTAATTGTTATAAACATTAGTTTTAAATCTTGAGTGTGAGATAAAGATAAACCCCAAGGGGTAGAATCTATTAAGTGGTTCGCCTTATGTGCACTCAATACAAAATGTGGTAATGAGTTATGACCAAATGGAGAAATTTATAAAACGGGTCAACTAATAAAGGTATGTGAGAAATGATGTTTTAATCCAAATAAAATCAATTGAATGGAGTCGTTAAGCATGATGTTAAATGGGTCAAGTTTGTGTCACTTGAACCATAGATAAAAACTTGGGTAACCTAATATTACGAACTATGAGTCTAAACGGGTCAAAAGGTGATGCCCTCACCATGTGAGTCCAACACTTGATGCTTGTATTCCAAGCATTAAGATTCATAAAGTTAAACGAGTCAAATGACAAGTTATTGCCATTTGAGTTCCGAGAAATTAATGTTGTCTATTTAGAAAGCATACATGTAAATGCATTTGTGCGTGCATGCTCGATGATAAGAATCATGGAGGATAAACACAAGGTATGGATATGGGTCAAGGCCACCCGGTAAGTCCGTAGTCAAATAAACGCCTTCGGGCGAAGCGACATAGGTGATAAAAGTACTCACATGAAGTGTGGGTGCCAATAAAGTAAGTTATTTTCATAGCTGTGTCAAATGCGCGCTTATGCGCTTAAAATTGACTAAACAAGTGAAAACTTGAGAAAGGATGAAACTCTAAGTCCGGAAGGACTTAGAGGTTTTTAAATAAGTCATTGAGTCAAAAACATTGGATTTGAAACAAGGAGTTTCGCCACGAAAGGCTAAATCGCAAGATTTGGCCATGAGGGGCATTTTGGGGATTTAAAGCATTAATAAAGTTTGATTCTATGAACCTAAGTCAAAATGAAACAAATCGGACAAACGCTTTTGTTGATCAAGTGTCTAATGACTTGAAAACTTAATCGGTAGGCATTTGGTGTGGTCAAAAAGTGCATTGCTTGATTCAAGGTCTTAACGGGTCGATATGGGTAAAAATCAACATAAACACTTAAAACTTTGAACCGGGTCATAGCATCATGAACCGGACTATAATTTCAGTCAAACAAAGGTGTATTTAGTCGGCAAGTCAATACTTAGGCTTCGGGAATCATCAAATGCGGTTGCGACATGATTCCCATGCTTAAAAATCATCAAAAAAATGATCAGAAGCTGTGCGCGGTCGCGCACTTAGACCGACCGGCCGCGCACAGAGACCTGCATGTCAGCACGATCTTTAAAATTCCATATAAAATCGTATAAAATTCGTTAGGAGGTGTTCTTTATATGCCTGAAAAGCTCTCGGAGCGTAGAACAATTCTCATTTGAAAGTCGAATTCGGATTTTGGGATTTAGAAGGGGTAAAAGCGATCCGAACAGTTGTTGCGCATAAGTTGCAGCAGTTTGTTCTCCTGATAAACGGCCGTTTGGCCTGGTTCGTTCCGTTTCGACGTGTAATGACTATCGTACTAGTTTAAATGTTTCATTTGACCACACACTAACCAATATTTGTTTAATGGTGCTAGGTAAACATGTGATGGAAGTCCCGGAGGAAGGATCAAGTCGCGATAAGAGCCGAACACACCCGATCACCCATTCAAGCGTCCGCACTAGAATCTAAGGAACTCCCGTTAAAACACAACATCTTAAAATATGTTTTAATTATTAAAATGAAAAAAAATTTGTGTGAATCAAACATGCATTTGATCTTAATGGGTTGACTTATAACAAATTTCAAAGTTTTAATTGGTAGTGGTTTAAGTAAGGTCCAAACCCGTATGATTTGGGCGTTGATCGCGTGATTACGGGTTAGGGTCTTACAAGTGGTATCAGAGCCATTGGTGTCGGGAAGGATACTTGGACTCAAACTGTGCGCTCAAAGTGTTGAAGGGTGTTCGGTTCGGGGCTTGATCGAGGAATCCGGTAAGTAATATCAGTAATAACAATCTGGGTTTGATCGGAGATTGTTATAAGTAAGCAATGGTGATATCGTGTAGATGCACGCTATGTCAAAAGTTTGGTAGAGAAAAGGCTAGGTGGTATGGGACCTATCCAAGGATTTATTCGGGCAACGAAATTCTTGCGTAACAAGAATAAATATTACTGTAATGATGCATACTAATACCAATATGTCGTGTTACTAATCAATTGGAATTGTAAATGTGACAGGTATGAGAACATTTTAATTTGATCAAGATGGGATCGAATGATTCACCCAACGAAGTGGCGGAGGGTTCGGGAGCATGGCCGATAGCATGCTCGCTAAGGACCAAGTCAAGTAACTACTCGAGCTAATGGATTGGTAACGAAAGGGAACACATGAGCAAGTATCAATCAGGTACACGCTCGAAACCATGTCATGCTTATTAGTGTGCAACTTTCACTCGATAAATGATGGTTGCATACAGCAACATGAGACTTGGGAAAACTGGACAGGAATTCACATTCAGAGTACAAATTCCCAAGTGAAAGTAAGTTGGAATTGTGCATTATTCACAATAGTGAAGAACCAATGCACAAAGGCAAATCTAAACACGGAAACCAAGAATGAGGAAATCATCCTATTTAATTTTTAAAACGTAAGGAATACCAGAGTCGTGTAGTGGTCACATAAGTGAATATGATCACATAAAGTTTTATGAAACGAAAACACATCGTTGGTTCAAAATGAGTAAAGGTAAAACCAAATATCCAATACATATCAATAAAAAGGTTTTACCAAATAAAATAGGGGGCACAAGCATGAGCTGAAAATTTGCTTGCATAGGGTGTGATGCCTTAATTATAATAAGTCTGTGTGTACCATATGCGAATTACTTACCCTGGCCAGGTAAGTGTTAAACATATGATACCATGGGTTTCTTATGATGAATACATATACAATCTATGTAGCAAAGTCTTAGTAAGTGTGAGGCCGGGAGATTTTGGACGTAGTCCACTGTTTAACACGGCAGGGATGCGATCCATGCGAGACCTTGAGCGAGGCACTAGCTGAAATATGCTGGGCTAGCAGAGAGGTCAATATACTAAGGCATTTTGGATGTAGTCCACTGTCTAACACGGCAGGGATGCGATCCATGCAAGACCTTGAGCGAGGCACCAGCTTATACGCTGGGCCAGCAAAGCGGGAAATATACTATACGAGTTATCTTTGGTTGTTACAGAGATAGACTTGAACCTTAATTAAGGTTGGGTCATAAGTAAATTCGGTTAGTAAATAGACTTGAACCTTAATCAAGGTTGAGTCATAAGTAAATTCGGTTTGTAAATAGACTTGAACTTTAATTAAGGTTGAGTCATAAACGGATCTAATTCGTAAACAAGCTTGGGCCTTAATCAAGGTTAAGCCATAATTAAACTCGATTTTTTTATAGAAGGATAAATTCGTAATGGGGGCTTGAACCATAATCAAAGGTTGAGTCGTAGTCACATTCAGGTAAGTTGTAAATCTTTGGATTAATGACATAAACAGCGGATTTGGGCTGTGATAAATCAGTAAATCATTCAACCCTCGGGTTAATAATGAAAAAAAAAAGAGTAAAGTGCAATAACCTTAGATTGTATCGTTGGTACAATTTAATGCAAATTATGATAACAGTTGGATAGTTATTACAATCAGATGCGAACCGTGTTAACAAGAGATTAGTCGATACCATACATTGTAATGACCAATCTACACCATGTTTTATCAAAAGGAAATCGACTTCAACTTATATTGGGATCGGTAAATTAGAAAAAGGGATTTTTGGAAAACAAACGTTCCAAATAAATAAATGATTTCAAATTCTAAAACTCAAAAGTCTTTAAACGGGTCAGTTGGGGCAATGACCATCAATCGAGTTAGCAAAACGGGAATTTGGGGAAACCCAATTTCAAATTGTCGGTCACAAGTTAGACATGCATGGGTAAGACCCAAACATAGTAAACCGAATAACTCACTAGGTGTGAGGTTAAAAGCAGGGTGGACTATAATGGGTCATACCATAGAATACGATACTTGAAATATAGGAGTCTAGCAAACCGGCTGGGTAAAGTGTGGAAATTGGTAATGATTTCCACAACAAACACGAAGGGTAAGGGAAACCCAATAAATGACAAATTCTAAAATAGGATTAGCCAAAGAATGGAAAACGTTGGGGAAAGCGAAGTATGTTATAACATACTAGCAAACCAAAAAGGACGAGAGTTGGATTCGGGGATGAATCCAAGGAGCTAGAAAATGGCTATGTTAAAAGCCGGGTTAGCCTTAGAAACCAAGGTAAATTACTTGTTGTTAATAAATGCATAGGCAGGTGTACATATGCATGCTACAATCAAGTATTGTAGTAGATGCTCTAAGGTGCCTGATAGAATGGACCCTTAAACCAATACATCCTTCGGGATAAAAGTAGACGAGGAATAGTCTACGGTTCTAAGGAAAGCCTATGAGGAACGTAAGTAGTTAAATGCCTGTTAGGGGTAAGTATGCACATATTGCCCCTAGTTAACCGAAAGAATAGAATAACTCAGGTCATATTATGAAAGCTAAGGCTTTCATATAACAATCGAAAGGTGTGAAGTCGAACAAAGGGATAATCGCCCAAAGTATATAGTATTAATTTCTTTGACTGTAGATTGGTAAGGAACGGTCGATGCTCAAATCGGTTTAGAGAACCAAAGCACTTTTGGGTAACTAAAGCAAATATAAGAGAAAGGTTTCGAGGACGAAACCTCTTTAAGAGGGGTAGAGTTGTAACACCCCAAACTCTAGTTTCGCCTAAATACGCCATTCGGCGTAATCGATAAAAGAAAAACAACAAAGCGAGTTTAATGGCGGATGTTTTTTTTAACCACCGAATAAAAACGAGGCTAAATCCTTTACCAAAGACTAATCTAGTTAAAGTAACAATCTAGAAGCAAACTCGAGACTAAACATGAGGGGCCATAGTTGCCAATATGTCAAAGTGGGTTTTATTAATAATATTAACTAAGAAAAACACACACTTGTGTGTGTGTTGATCGATCTGAACATCAGGAGATCAAGCTCCTTCACCAACCAAACCCTAAACACAAGAACATGCTTGAATCCAAGCCAAATCAAGGGGTTTTTCAGTGCATTAACATGAAACGGGTTATCTAAAGCCTATTGAACATCAAGGTACCTTTTATTTGGTAGAAATTGATGTTATATTCTTCTTTGATTCTTATGAAAATCTAGGGTTTTGATAAAAACGTGGAATTGATGGTTATTATGGATTGCCCTAGTCTTGGGGAGCCTTAAACATGTATAAATTGGTTACAAATCACACTTAGCATGTGTGTTTGATTATGTTCATATGAGTATGTTAATATGTGAAAATTGGGGTTTAACCTCTAGGTTGAAACCTTCTATGTTTAAATGATTTAATTGACTCTTAGGAGTTGTTATAATGAGGAATTTAGGCTAAAAAGTCTAGATAACATGACATGATGATTATTAGGTAGATGAGTATGTTTTGATAAACTTAAACTCATGAAAATCAAGTGAATTGGTGGGTGCACACCACGTGTTTGATTAAATGCAAATTTGGTGAACACTAGTGAAACCAAGAAATTAGAATCATGTAAGAGCTATCAATCGTATGTGATATTGGTTTGCAATAAGCCATGTTAATTGCATATTCTATATAAGAAAATGGCTATGGATTTAGCTATAAATGGGTAATGAATACATGATTTATGGATAGTGAATTAATTCCATTTTATGTATTCTAATAATCAAGTTTGACATGTCCCTAAGTTAGGTACAAGAACTAGGGATGCAAACGGGTCAAACGGATGCAAGTAATGCGTATGGAAGCAAGAACGGATATGAGGTAAGTTTTACTTACACCAATGTACTATAATTGTTATAAACATTAGTTTTAAATCTTGAGTGTGAGATAAAGATAAACCCCAAGGGGTAGAATCTATTAAGTGGGTCGCCTTATGTGCACTCAATACAAAATGTGGTAAGGAGTTATGACCAAATGGAGAAATCCATAAAACGGGTCAACTAATAAAGGTATGTGAGAAATGATGTTTTAATCCAAATAAAATCAATTGAATGGAGTCGTTAAGCATGATGTTAAATGGGTCAAGTTTGTGTCACTTGAACCATAGATAAAAACTTGGGTAACCTAATATTACGAACTATGAGTCTAAACGGGTCAAAATGTGATGCCCTCACCATGTGAGTCCCACACTTGATGCTTGTATTCCAAGCATTAAGATTCATAAAGTTAAACGGGTCAAATGGCAAGTTATTGCCATTTGAGTTCCGAGAAATTAATGTTGTCTATTTAGAAAGCATACAGGTAAATGCATTTGCGCGTGCATGCTCGATGATAAGAATCATGGAGGATAAACACAAGGTATGGATATGGGTCAAGGCCACCCGGTAAGTCCGTAGTCAAATGAACGCCTTCGGGCGAAGCGACATAGGTGATAAAAGTACTCACATGAAGTGTGGGTGCCAATAAAGTAAGTTATTTTCATAACTGTGTCAAATGCGCACTAATGCGCTTAAAATTGACTAAACAAGTGAAAACTTGAGAAAGGATGAAACTCTAAGTCCGGAAGGACTTAGAGGTTTTTAAACAAGTCATTGAGTCAAAAACATTGGAATTGAAACAAGGAGTTTCGCCACGAAAGGCTAAATCGCAAGATTTGGCCATGAGGGGCATTTTGGGGATTTAAAGGATTAATAAAGGTTGATTCTAAGAACCTAAGTCAAAATGAAACAAATCGGACAAACGCTTTTGTTGATCAAGTGTCTAATGACTTGACAACTTAATCGGTAGGCATTTGGTGTGGTCAAAAAGTGCCTTGTTTGATTCAAGGTCTTAACGGGTCGATATGGGTAAAAATCAACATAAACACTTAAAACTTTGAACCGGGTCATAGCATCATTAATCGGACTATAATTTCAGTCAAACAAAGGTGTATTTAGTCGGCAAGTCAATACTTAGGCTTCGGGAATCATCAAATGCGGTTGCGACATGATTCCCATGCTTAAAAATCACTAAAATAATGATCAGAAGCTGTGCGCGGCCGCGCACTTAGACCGACCGGCCGCGCACAGAGATCTGCATGTCAGCACGATCTTTAAAATTCCAAATAAAATCGTAGAAAAATCGTTAGGATGTGTTCTTTATATTCCTGGAAAGCTCTCAGAGCGTAGAACAATTCTCATTTGAAAGTCGAAGTCGGATATTGGGATTTAGAAGGGGTAAAAGCGATCCGAACAGCTGCTGCGCATAAGTTGCAGCAGTTTGTTCTCCTGATAAGGGCCGTTTGGCCTGGTTCATTCCGTTTCGATGTGTAATGACTATCGTACTAGTTTAATGTTTCATTTGACCACTCACTAACCATTCTTTGTGTAATGGTGCTTGGTAAACATGTGATGGAAGTCCCGGAGCAAGGATCAAGTCGCGATAAGAGCCGAACACACCCGATCACTCATTCAAGCTTCCGCACTAGAATCTAAGGAACTCCCGTTAAAATGCAACATCTTAAAATATGTTTTAACTATTAAAATGAAAAAAAATTTGTGTGAATCAAACATGTATTTGATCTTAATGGGTTGACTTATAACAAATTTCAAAGTTTTAATTGAGAGTGGTTTAAGTAAGGTCCAAACCCGTATGATTTGGGCATTGATCGCGTGATTACGGGTTAGGGTCTTACACCATGTCTTATTGAAGGTCTCTCCTTGGAAGGGAATCTTACGTTTTTGCAAGCGTGGGAAGCTCAATCCGAAGTTCATCGGACCTTTTCACATTAGTGCACATGTGGGGGTGGTGGCTTATCGGTAGGCCTTACCCGGGGAAGTCAAGGGTATCCACCCAAACTTTCACATGTCACATTAAGGAGGTGTCTAGCGGATGAGGAAGCTCATATACCCTTTGATGATACAGAACTGGATGGGAAGTTGAACTACATCGAGGAGCCTATTGCCATTCTTGACCGTAAGGAGAAGAACTTACGCAATAAAGTTGTTAAGCAGGTGAAGGTACAGTGGAGAAACCGAAAGGGGTCGGAAGCTACTTGGGAATCCAAATCAGAATTGATGAGGCTCTACCCACACTAGTTTCCCTCGCAGCAGGATTTAGGGACGAATCCTAATGCAATGAGGGAAGACTTGTAACACCCTTAAATCTCCCGGCTTATGTTTCGCATTATAGAGTTTGTACGCTTATCTTTTCCTATTTTGGTTTTGTTTAGGGGGATCTTTGGTATTTTCTAAACTCAATGGAGGTAGCTTGGAGTGCAAGACATAGGGGGACCAAAGTAGAGGGACAATTTGTGAAAAATTGGACAAGTTTAACAAACCCTGTTCTTCCTTCTTCCTTCCCTCCTCACGGCGCAACTCTGACTCCACCATATCTCTTTTTTCTTCAATAATTAAAGTATCTCCAAGGCTCCATAACATCTTGCAAGGTTAGTCTATCAATCCCTATGCGAAATCATGATCAATTGTTATGTTAAAAAATCGATTAATGATTGATTTTTATGATTAGGGTTTATAATCGGCTCTTTTCAATTGGAGGTCAATTGAAGGATAACTTTTGGGGATTTTGCCTCTAAATCATCCTAAGGTATGTTATTAATCCTATGTTAGAATATGGAAGTCATTGGTTAGAGTTTGGTGGGTCAGTTGATGAAAATACGAAATTAGGGTTTTTAAGAAATGGTATTTGGGGATTTTGTGTTCTATGTGTTAGATAACCAATTAGGTGATCAATACAGCCCTTAAACCTTTGTTAGGACCTGTTGTAATGTGTTTTATGATATAAAGGAGTCAAGAAATGCGTGAGCCAACAATGATAAAATTGGTGTTTTCGGTATGTATGAAAAGGGACGATTTGTAGCAATGTGTTGTGGTTGTGCACACACCACCCAAATCTAATCCCCAAGTGTTTCTTATTATGAAATAAGATATAAAATATGGTTTAAGTGAATTATAGGGCTGAATTAGGTGAAGGACACATTACTTTGCGAAACAAGGCCTTCGGTTTGGCAATTTTAGGGATTTTGGCAATTTAAGTGATGGGTCATAATTTGAGGCACCAAATCAGATCCTAGAACCTTAATATAAATGTATGGAATTGTTACAAATGAAATTTTGATGATCAAGGGCTGAATTGGCTAGTTACACCTTTGAGACGGTTCTAGCACGGGCAATGGGAATATTTAAAATGAAATGGGTGTAGCCTCATATCCGATTGCCTCCTAAACATATTGGTTAAAGTTTTAAGGATATAAATAATGTTTGGGGGCTGAGGTAAATTGGTTTTATACTTGGGAGTGTAATTGATGAACTCTCTAGGGATTTCAATATTACCCGGTTGACCCGTTTGGAACTATAGGAGCCTTATAGGCTTAGAGTGAGATGTAAATTATTATATGGCAGGTATTTGATTTTGTGTAGCCTCCCAGTCAATTAGCCTGTTGAGTACCTGTTCTCGCATTCAGGTGAATTCATGATGCCCTTTTTACTGTTTTCAAACATTTTGGGCTTATATGCATGTCTTAAATCCGTACCTGAAACTTTACTTGTTAGATCAGGTCTTGTCATGTTTATTACATGGTTAATGTCATATTTGTTTATATATATATACTGTTTATGACAGTTACCTAGTATTATTAATTGAGCTATGATAGATGTGTGATATGTCTGCTCTGAATTATGAAAGTGGGTTGAGTCGAGTAGGCGAAATGCGCTTATGTACTTAGTATAGTTTTGTGTCAAATAGGAGGAATGCGCATATTGTAGACAGTAAATGAAGTATTGGGTTAAATAAGTGGATTGCGCTCATTCTAGACTTTGAATGTTGCTTAAGGAAACAAATAGGCAGAATGCGCTTATTGTTAACTCTGAGGTTGAAGTATTTTGTTAATTCTTATTTTGACAATTTACTTGTTTATATAAATTTATAAAACTTGACATTCCGTTGCGTATTTTCTGAAATTAAATAAGACTTATTTTGAGTATTTAACAAGGTTTTAGTCTTTGAATGCCAACTGTTTGTGTAATACCCGCCACTTTACAAGGTCAAAATCCGTACACTTTCTAGTCAACATTTAATTTTCTATGCATAATTCATATCATTTTATATGCATAAGTCCCCCGAGAAAGTCTAGCAAGTTCCGAACGAATATAATTTCACCCATATCAACTCACAGTGGTGACATAAGCTTAAACGACTATATACTATTTTCCAAAACCATGTGTACATGTTTATTTATTTCAATAACTAAGAAAGGTGAAAAAGTCCATGTATAATAACTAGTATTTTGCTAATTTACAAATCTATACGCTATATATGTATATATACGCGGCCACACATACATATACATATGTATATGTGTGTATGATGTTAAAAGACAAATTTAATGTGTAAGATTACATGCATTTTGTTCCATTTTAATAAACTATTCCATCATACCTTTTGACTAACTAAAAATGGTTAAACCATTAATCAACACTAGGATTTATAAAGCATCCTAACCATGTATACCACCACTTTCCATTTTGTCCCACTAATTCTAGACACTAGAACACCTTAAATGAAGTGTCTTATCCTTATATTCTTCCAAAGATTAGTCAACCCAAGGATTTGGTGACTTAACATAAATGGTAAGAATCCTTAATCTTCATGGATCAAGAATGTTGGGTTACCACATATGTTGAAGCTTCTTTTTTTCTTCCCTTTTGTTTGGATTCGACCGCCAACCCCCCTCCCCCATATCAATTCAATTTTTTTTAATCAAGTCAACCCATTATAAACACATGCTAATTTGGGATCTAGAATGATCTTATATGTGGACAAGAGTCGGAGATTATGTTCCAACATAATCTATGAATGGTCACTTGACTTGACTTGTTAACTTAACCATGAGACATGATTATGTTTCCTTAATTCCATGCAAATCTAGTCAACCTTTCAAGACTTTACCTAAGTGAACATAAGAGATACCCTTCCATAACAAGTAAGATTCACTCCTTGTGGGAACAAGTGAGCCGCCCCCTTAGGCCCCATGTAGGATCAAATCACCATTTTTCTAACTAAACAACATCACGATGGTTAAAGATCAAGTGTTATGTCAAAGGTTAATCCAAGAGATTTAGCACCAAAAATAGATAGATTTCCTAAACCTCACTACCCCATGCTAAGATGCTTACCCAAAACAAACATGTTGGATCTCCTTGGAGAACCCAAACCGTCGCCCCCTAGCACCCTCTAATTCTTTTTTTAAAACATAGTCAACCCCTAATTGAACATGTGTTGTGTAGAATCCAAGATGATCTCTTGTGTTGTCACTTATGCTAGATCTCCACCCAACATCATCATGAGTTTTGTCAAACTTAAGATATGATTTGGACTTGAGATTATGTTGGTAAGATTTAGGACAAGATTAGATATTATCCAAACATGGCAAGGATCTTAATCTCCCAATAATCCATAGAAGTTGACCTTCCTCTTTAGGAATAAACCTCCTACTAACCAACATTTCTTTCTTTCCCTCCCTCACCTCTCTCCCTCACCTCTCTCCCTCCCTCTTCCCACTCTCTCTCTTGCTAACTCTCTCTTCTCTTTCCCTATATATAGTGAGCCTTGGATGAGAATTTCACTTCACACCACACCATAACTCACTCTCTAATCACACACACACACACGCACACACACTCAATCTCTCCCTAGTTCCAAGCCCTCCTAGTAAGGTAAGAACATACACCCTATCTTTTGTTTCTATAGTTATTGTTTATCTACATACACTAGTTCTAGTTCATGTACATGCTAGTGTTCACCCATACTTATGATATAGATGCCATGTTTAGGCATACACTACTTTAAATCTCAACTTATAAAAACTAGTTTTATGAAAACACATTGAAACTTGGATATATATATATATATATATATATATATGTGATAGGTATGTGTATGACAAAAATATAAACATAGGTATTAATGTGTATTGATTATCAAGGTGCATATATATATATAGGTATGTATGTACAAGTGTAGTCTCATAGACATGAAATACCAATGGTTATACAATGAAGTACACATGTATAGTTCTATGTGTATATGTACGCGCGTATATATGTACGGATACACACATATCAAGTATAGTTGTAAATGATACATCACACTTTAAACAAAAAGACATATGTTTTACAACTAATAACATGTGTTAAGAACCAATATCTATTTTTCCTATTCAAACCACTATTTTCAAATAACATGAATGTCACCAAGGATAACCAAATTAAAGTATCGCACGAGTTTGGGTAACTAGGTTTAGACTGGAAATGCGCAAGATGATGACATAGAGCAACAACAAAACCTAAAGTGTTGTCTTTAGCAACAATGCTGCCAATGAGGAAGTTTTGGACGAGCCTATATCTTTCACCAGGTACATTCTTTTTTATTTATACTAGACAACCCATGGATGCTTATTTGTTTGCATTTCTACTTTGAAGGTAATAGTTGGTTGCTTTTGAATCTTGCAGAAGAGGGCATTTGGATATGCGTATTGAACAAATTGTATGATCAGAGTCTGCAACACTTTTAAGTCTAAAGGCAATTGTGAATATATGGACTTGAAGAATATAGTTTTTGTATAGCTATTTCCCTTTGCAACTTATGTAAATAGCTTTCGATTAGAATTTTATGCTTTTAATATTTAGGTTGGGAACTTATGTATGGATTTTGGTTTATTAGTGTTAATATCATTTGCTTTTTAGGGTTTCTCATGCTTATCGGTGTCTTTGCTTTACGAAAATTTGAAAATAAAATAGATAATTGCATGAAAATGGCCACATAGAACCACAATAAATATGTGTGATCAAAGGGTAGATAATAACCACACTTAAAATTGCAAAATTTTATGTGGCTTTACATAACCATTAGTCACACGTTCATCACTTTTTTTATGACCAAATAATAACAAACGTCATAGGAAAAACAATATGTGTGACTAAAGGTTAAACATTAGCCACGTTTAAAACTACAAAATTTTATGTAGCTTTAGATACTCAACAGCCACACCCTAGTTGGTTTGTTTTTCTTATTGTGTGACAGAATAATAACAAATGTCACTAGAAAAAACATATGTGTGACCATATGTCCGACAATAGCCACACATAAAATCACAAATTGTCTTGTGTGTCTAGAAATAGTTCTTAGCCACACTTTCAATTAATTCATATGACTATATATTATAACCGGTCATACTTTAAGAAACTTATGTGACCGTTACTATCCTTTAGCCACATTAAATGGCCACAATGCTTGATTACAACAACTATTTTGCCACACTTTCTTACAATTAATATGGCTAAAACAAACGTTTTAGTAAATTAATGTGGCTGTATAATACAAACAGTCACATTTAAAGTAATTTGATGTGGCTGTTGCTACCTTTTAGCCACACTTAATGGAGGGGATGTTCAACTCCCGCAAGAAATACTTGTACCCTTTAGCCACACTTTTTAGTTGCTACGGCCACTAAACATGAATGTGGCCGTATGATACCTACGATGACTCGAACTTTGGTCATACTTGAGCTGAATAAAAAAGTGTGGCGAAAGACATACAACCACTGTTTTTTTGTGTGGCCGTAGGTTTATTTTGGCGTAGTGAAATCGAAGGAATCTATGCATGTATATAGGAAGTATAAGTCGGAATACTGAGTTGTCGGACATACACTCTTGCTAGACTACTCACGGACTTGAGGTGAGTTTCACGACCCCTTTTTACTGTTTTATGTTTTGGGGAAAAGCATGCATTGTTTACTTGTTTTTAGAATGAATTTCTACTAGACCGGTATACATGAGACGATATGTTTAGAGTACTCACTAAAGCCCTCGTGTAATAGTTTATCGTAACCATTAGCTATAGATTTAGCCTAGAAACGCATGAATAGATCTATTGGGTTGACACCCCCACCCTTGGTTAGTCGCTCTAACCCGAATACATACGAAAAAAGGGTGCGTGTATTTCTTTTATGACAATTTGACACCCTGTTTTGGGGGTCTTATAAAAAAGTAGTGAATTCAAAAGTAAACTTTATGTGGGTTATGTGTTTTTGAATCCAAGTGGATAACTCATGTTGATAAAGAGTGAAAAAACATATGTTAACACACGGATAACATATGTTATGTAACGGTAGGTAACATAAGTTAAAACGCGGATAACATATATTAACACGTGTGCTTACATATTAAATTATCCTTTTTATTTATAATAGAAAATAGAATTAGTTTTGGCATTAAATTATTGGAGTTTTGTTTTATGACAACATGAGGAAGAACATGATTTGGGTTGGGTTTATTTATTGTTTTTCATGAATATGGTAGTGCACTATCAAATGTTTATACAAAATGTCTAAACCTAAAATTTTTACATATGTTATAAAGGGTGGATAACATATGTTAACAAACGATAAATAACATGTTAACACGTGGATAGCATACGCTAACATGCGGACTTACATGTAAACTGATGAATTTGTTTCCTTTTTTGCAGGGGTCGGATTTTTTTTAAAGATGAAGCGATTTTAACGTATCTATAATACGCTAGTAACATATGTAACGATATTTCTGATATTTTTTATGAGAATGTGCAGGTTTGTATCACGATTTTAATGTATGTACTATTACCTTTCTAATACATGTAACGATAAGACTGACATGTTTAATAAATCTGAAAATCATTAAAAAAATCTCGTTTAATGTATGTAATAATACATTTCTTTACATATGTGACAATACTGGTATAATCATGAATAATAATCTCGTTTAATAAAATGAAGTTAACATATTTGAAAATTTAAATTAGTACGAGATAAAGTTGTAGAGAGAAAAGTATGATAGAGAAGGTTGGTGAGAGGAAAGGTGAAAAGAGAAAGTTTGTGAGATGAAAGGTAGAGAGATAAAGTCGAAAAGTATGAGATATAAGATTGAAAAGTATGGGGGAGGGCTGGGCACTACCCTGAACTTCACTGGACTACCCTTATTTCCTTCAATCCTGCACTGCCGCATCACTTCACCAACTCACTACACTGAAACACAATTTTAGAGGCAACACTACCCTTAACCACCCAACCCAATAAAAAACAAAAATCCCCACTCTCAACCCATCTGTGATCTACAACCCGTGAAACATACCATCCCCACTACTCCTGCCACCTGTGTTGGTGTTCCCGTGGGGGTAGTGGGGTACCAGCTCCATTTGCTAGCAGTGCCCTGCCCCTTCTGAGAGAGAAATGTGAGTGATTTTACTATACTACTCTTTTGTGTACTTTAATTATTAAAAAAATGTAAAGGTGATGCTGACTTTCAAGAATTGATCACTACCAATCATTCTAATAATCAACGGATGAGACGGAGTTTAGTCTTCTATAAATCATTCCCATATATATATATATGTATATATATATAATTGAAAACCCCCTTAAGTTAAGAAAACTTTGAAAACCCATGTAAAAACTATCTAAAAAAAGTTTTTTTTTTTTGAAAAAATTACACAAGGTAACATACATGTACTTAAGTGTTTTGGGCCAAAAAAATTTAAAAAGCGCCGAGGGAATTTTTTTTAAAAAAATAAACAACGCAAATTTTGTAACATCGCTGGTAACATATGTTTGAAAGCAAAAAACATATGTTAACAGTGCTGTTACAAAATTTGCGTTGTTTATTTTTTTTTAAAAAAAAATTCCCTCGTTTTTTTAATTTTTTTGGCCCAAAACGTTTAATAACATGTATGTTACCTTGTGTATTTTTTTCCAAAAAAAGAAGTTTTTTTAGATGCTTTTTACATGGGTTTTCAAATTTTTTCAAAAATTCTTTTTATACTTATCTTTATTACTAAAATACAATCTCAAAAATACAATTTACGCGTAAAAATTTAAACGTATATAAAAATAAATTGTTTTTACACATGTGTAAATTTACTGTTTATACATGTAACCTGTTTCATTTACACAAGTGTAAAAAGTTAATTTTAACGTATTTTTGCAAGAAAAGATGAATTATTTGGAAATAAAATTCGTTTATTAATTGTATTATTTTGATTATAATGAGGTTTGTCTTAAAAAAAATATTTTGATTGATTTTTTAGTTGTTCTCACGGTTCTCACGGTAGGAAAATTGTTTTGTGTAGGAAGTGTTTTCAACCGTTGGATCAAATCTGATTACATCTTTAGATGAAGGGCATTATAGACTTTTTATCCATTTTATTAACTATCATTGACCCACTAATTTAGCATTTAAAATCTGGATATTTATGAAATTTAATGATCCTAAAATAACTAATTCTTCCTTATTTTCATAACAATCATAAGATATTTACATCAAATAATTCGATCAAATACCCAAAAACTTGTTCGATTCTTAAGACTATCTGTCAACGGTGTTTTATGACACGTATTTTCAACAAACGAAAACAGTAGTGTTTTAAGTCTATATGGACAGTGTTTTATAACAAATTATATATATGGACAGTGTTTTAAGACTACCTGTCAATAGTGTTTTATAACACGTATTTTCAACAAACAAAAATAGTAGTGTTTTAAGACTATATGGACAGTGTTTTATAACACGTATTTCAACAAACGAAAACAATAGTGTTTTAAAACAGACAAGCATAAAATATATGAAAATAAGAAAGCGAAAACTGTAGTGTCATACATTTCAAATATCTACTAGCGGGGTTTTTTTTCCTTGTGTAGTGTTTTTAACAGCTCGGATCAGTAAAACAAGACAAGAATAATGAGGTTTATAGGAGGAAGCCACCGATTAGTAAGAAGAAAGAAGCACCGATTAAAGACCTGGTTGTATATTGATGAAGATGGTAGGAGGAAGCCTGCAATTTTAAGAATGTAGAAAGATGAAGAAGGTGAGTTATTATGAGAGAGAAACAAACGTGAATTAAGGAAGTGCTTAAAGATCAAATACAAGAAATTGACTTTCATGTCCTCTTTTAAAACATTTTTGTACCATCCTACCCTTGATTATTAAATTATAATTAGTATAATCTTAAGTAACCAAAACTTTTAATCTAAACCATCAATTTCTAGATCAAACGGTTGAAAACACTTCCTACACAAAACTATTTTCTTACAGGAACCTTACCCTATATATATGTATATATAGGATTTGGTTCATTTAGAACCATTGACCAAATTGAAAAAAGACAAAAAAATATTTTTCTTCAGCTAAATCGCCCGTTTTCCTGCAAGTTCTTCCTCTTCTTCTTTTTTTGCATTTATACATATATGTATATTTTTTCTAATACTGCAACAAAAAAAAACTAGTGTATACATATATGTACATACATGTTAAGTAATGTACATACATTTGCAAATGTATAAAAAATTTCACATATATGTATGGAAAAAAGGATTGTAGTAAGAGCATGTTATTTTAATGTATATACGTGTTAGAGTCTAAAAAATAGGTATCATACATACATACACACACATATATATGTGTGTGCGTCTGTATGTGTATATATATATATACACACACGCACACACACTTATATATCACCCATTATTTTTCTTTAAAATGAAAATAAAGTGATTTATGGAATGGTAACAACCCTACCACCCTAAACATGTGACGTTTCTTTATCAATTTTGTCAAGCAACTCTTAAGGCTAATTTGTAATTTCTCCAATACGTTACTACTTTAGACCGAAAATGGTAAATCTAATTGTAGGAGTACAGCTCAAGTAACTTGCAACAATTCAATATATTCAAAATAATTGATTAAATACATTAATTTAATATAAGACTATAAGTACCACTTTACATATAAAAACACATGGTAAAGATAATGCACACATAATGATTTAATAAAATAATGTATATAAAGCATGAGAAGAAAACAAGACTCTTGTTGCATGATAAGCATAGTGTTGGTAAAATGATCAAGATGGGTCTCTTTTTTGCTTTACAATTTGCTTTTTATGATGTTGAACCTTGCGTTCAACACCGTCTTTGTTCATAGACACACTCCTATTATATATATGGTTATTACTTCGCTTACGACATTAGATCGAAGGGGACATCGAGTGGTTTTTGAGAGTATATGCAATAATGGAATGGAAGAAGTGTTATCTTGATGTAGTATTGGTGCCATTATCGTTTATGATCACCATCGGTTATCACGTTTGGTTATGGCACAAGGTCCGGACTCAACCACTGTCTACTATTATCGGCACTAACAACCAGGGACGTCGCTTGTGGGTATCCACTATTATGGAGGTATGCGCCTAAATTCTCAACTTTTTTAAGATAAGTACCAAAGGACATAATCTTGTAAGATGTTTCTTGTGTCTCATTGGATTTGCAAGTCATTTTCATGGACAGAACAGGTTCCACATGATGGATGGTTCCATGTAATTATAAGTCTCATGTTCAAATAGTTCTCTTGGTGCAAGAGTATTTCTCTTTAAAACAAGTAAACGATACAAACACTGAGAGTTTATAAGCATCATAACTTCCAGATGGTATTATTTTAAATGATATTTGATTAGGTATAGTTCATTTTTTTGTTAATATAAAAGATTTAAGGGACTTCTAAGTGATCTTGCTCAATTTGATAAATGATTTAGCTTTCCCCTTTTTTCGTTTATAGAAATATTAAATCAAGAAAACTAAATGGTATTAGGTGTCAAAAGGGTTAAGTTAACGGGTGGCGGATCGAACCCGATATGAACTCGAAATTTTGAGACGAACTAGTAAATCATGTCAAACATACAAATTTGAACATGACGCGAATTTTCACGAGTTGACACCAACATGGTCTATTTAACCCGATATTTTAATTTAATTTTATTTTTTAAAATTCATAATAAAATTATAAATTTACAACCACAAAAGGTGTATAAAATAATTATGTTTAAACTATGTTAAACAAGTCGGTTGAAGTTGTGACACAAAATATATATTTCTAAAATTTGTTAAAAAATGTGTTAAATAGTTCAACTTACAAATCTGTCATCGATCCGAAAAAGACTCTTTAGCTACGTGTATGCCAACACGAAACTAACCTGACTCGTTTAGAATAAACTCATATATGCTAGATTGATGTTAAATTTCGTGTTATGTTGACACAGAATTTCGTACCCTTGTAATTTAAAAAATTTTTGATTTCTGAAAAATCAAAAGTGATATTGGTTTGTAGAAAACAATGAGTATAACTTGTTATTTTTATATGTTTCCGCATTAACTATCACATATGTTTTTATTTATTTATTTTAAAGACTAGCTAATAAAGGGGTTGGGATTGTAGTGGATCGGGTATGGCTAATCTCATATTCATACCCGATTATAAAATCTAATCTAATGCCTGGTCCATTACTTGTCGGGTATTTACCGAGCATTGGACATACCAACAGGTATCGAATTATATAATTACTCTAGTTATATAAAGTTTCCAATATTTACATAAATCTCATCGCATGTTTTTTTCTTAAGTTCGTACGTTTCGTAAGATAACCTTGTTTGTACGTGAACTTGACTCTCTCTTTCTCTCTCTCTCTCCCTCTCTCTCTCTCTCTATATATATATTATTTTAGGTTAATGAGTGGGCAGAAAATTTATTAAGTGCAAATCTTAGTAGGAAGAAATTTCTTATCCCCACGAACGAAACAGTTTCAGGTGGGACTCCTAACTCCTAAGATGAGAAAAGACAACCACATCTTTATTCCCTCTAGTTGTTATCGGTCTTATTTTATCAGTTTACAACAAAGTTACAAAAAATAAAAAGTAATTAATAATTTAGTTTTCTAAATATTCATATTCTTAAAAATATTGAAATCTGTTTGCAATAGCTTTATTTAGGATTATAATAACTAGAACCAAAAACAAGCCCTATATATTTTATTGTAACCACTTAATAATTAATCCGTTTATATTTAAACTGAGTACAATAATATGCTATTCAATGGGTTGTCAAACATCTAACTATTTCCTTGTACATTATCCGCAGGACAATGATAAGAAAAACATCTTAGCCGTTCAAACACTTCGAAACACGATTATGGGAGCAACCTTGATGGCCACCACATCGATACTTTTGTGCTCGGGTCTAGCAGCTGTCATTAGTAGCACGTATAGCGTCAAAAAACCAATCAACGATGCCCTTTACGGGGCTCATGGAGAATTCATGGTTGCACTGAAATATGTGACCATGTTGCTCGTACTCCTCGCGTCTTTCATGTGCCACTCGCTATCAATCAGGTTCATTAACCAAGTTAACTTCTTGATCAACTGTCCACGGGAATCAAGTGTGACATGTGAATATGTTTCAGAACTTTTGGAGAAGGGATTCACGCTTAACGCGGTTGGGAACCGTATTTTCTACGCGGCACTTCCACTCATGCTTTGGATTTTCGGTCCTGTGCTTGTGTTTTTGTGTACGGTCACCATGGTGCCTATGCTTTATAATCTTGATTTTGTGTTCGGAAACATGAAGAAGCAGAAGATGGGTGATATAGCAAATGGGGTTTAATACTAAAATGTATGTTCTATGTTGTTTTTACTCATTTTCTACAAGAAATGAGGGATACAATAATACCTTCTCTAGCATATTCTACTCTCTTTAATATTCTCTCACATAATAATGCAACACATGGAGTGTTTGGCAATTGGTTTATTCCAACCACACTCTTGATGTAGTAATCAATCAAAGTATCTTCCATTAGTCACAATCAATCATTCACAACACAAATGTAATTGCCTTTTCACTAGCCCTATCATCTTATGTTTCGTGGATCAATGATATGTAAAAGTTGTGTCAATTTTGAGCTTCATACTTTTGCAAAGGCTTTGTTGCACGCTGACTCATTCTGGGTCATGTTTCGCTTAATTTGGAACGAGGGTCAGTTGTTTTTTGGATGTCACTCCTCAATCCTACGTTCGGGATGATTGGACATTCACTCTTCGTTTCAAATAAGATTTAAAGTTAGAGGCATGTTATTTGCACAACCCTAATTTTTAATTTGCACAACTCTCTACGGCCCGTAGAGAGTGTCAGTGCATTAAATGCACAATCCTCTACGCCTCTACGGCCCGTAGATATGGGGACCATCAATGAAGAGACTGACTTGCAGTGTGTCAGTCTGAAAAGCAACCAATCTACGGGCCGTAGAAGCCTCTACAGCCCGTAGACACAGATGATCCTCTATGGCTCGTAGGGCCCTCTATGACTCGTAGAGAAGATGGCTTATCACTACAAGAATTTTGGTTTTTAGCGGCCACACCTTTAGCGGCGACCCGCCAAAGTGTGGCCGCTAAAGGTAAAAAACTTATTAACCGTTGATCAAACTGTAATGGAGGGCCAAGATTTAATCTTCCTAATATTATTAGCGGCGACGCCGTAGCCGCTAAAAGTCACCCAAAATTTTACCCTACCCGCCAATCTTTCCCTCTTTCTTTTTCACCAAAATTTAAACCCACAAATATTATACTCTGCTCCCTCTTGCTGCTCCCTCTTGCTCTCCCTCGATCTCTCTCTCTTAATCTCTCACAGTCTCTTTCTCGCACTCTCCCTCTCTCTCGCATCTCCCTCTCTCACTTTCTTTCCCTCTTTCTTTAAACCCGCCGGAGCAAGCACACCACCGGACCAACCACCACCGGAGCAACCACCACCGGACCAACCACCACCGGAGCAAACCACCACCGGGTCTCTCTCCCTCCCTCTCGTAAGTCTCCTGTATTTTTTTTTAGTTTTTTTTTCTTTTTTTTTCTTTTTCAGTTTATTTTAGTTTTTTTTATTTTCTCAGCTTTTTTCTTTTTTTTCTGTTTTATGTTTATTTTCTATTTTTTATTTTCTGTTTTTTTTTTCAGTTTTTTTCTTTTTTCAGTTTATTTCTATTTTTTTTATTTTCTCAGCTTTTTTTGTTTTTTTTCTGTTTTATGTTTATTTTCGATTTTTTATTTTATTTTCTGTTTTTTTTTCAGTTTTTTTTCTTTTTTTTTCTTTTTTCAGTTTATTTCTTTTTTTTTCAGCTTTTTGGGTTAAGTTTTTTTATTTTTATTTTTTGATAATTTGTTTATGTTCGTAGGAAAGGACCGATCTACGAGGAGAACGTGAACTTTGTCGCCGCTAAAGGCCGGTTACTCGCCGCCGCTAAAGGTTAGTCGTCGCCGCTAATTGTTTTATTTTTTTATTTTTATGCTTTAATTAGATTTGTATATATATATTTGTGTAAGTAGGTATATATGTACGTATAAATGTGTGTATTTTGGTATGTATTCTGTTTTTTTATATTTTTCTCTGCTTTTTTTATTTTTTCTGTTTTTTTATATTTTTTTCTGATTTATCTGATTTTTTTTATTTTTTTCTGTTTTTTATATATTTTTCTGTTTTTTTTATTTTTATGTATGTATGAGTATGTATGTATGTATGTTTGTATGAGTGTATGTATGTATGAGTATGTATGTATGTTTGTATGTATGTATGGGTGTATGTATGTATGCGTGTATGTATGTATATGTATGAGTATGTATGTATATATGAGTATGCGTGTATGTATGTATGTATGAGTGTATGTATGTATATGTATGTATGAGTGTATGTATGTATGCGTGTATGTATGCATGCATGTATGTATGTATGAGTATGTATGAGTATGTATGAGTATGTATGTATGTATGTATGTATGAGTATGTATGTATGTATGTATGTATGTATGTATGTATGTATGTATGTATGGATGTATGTATGTATGTATGCGTGTAAGTATGTATGAGTATGTATGAGTATGTATGTATGTATGAGTATGCGTGTATGTATGTATGTATGAGTGTATATATGTATGCGTGTATGTATGTATGAGTATGTATGTATGTATGTATGTGTGTATGTATGTATGTATGTATGTATGTATGTATGTATGTATGTATGTATGTATGTATGTATGTATGTATGTATGTATGTATGTATGTATGTATGAGTATGTATGTATGTATGTATGTATGTATGTATGTATGTATGTGTGTATGCGTGTAAGTATGTATGGGTATGTATGTATGTATGAGTATGCGTGTATGTATGTATGAGTGTATGTATGTATGAGTATATGTATGTATGAGTGTATGTATGAGTGTATGTATGTATGCGTATATGTATGTATGTATGCATGAGTGTATGTATGAGTATGTGTGTGTATGTAGGTATGTATGTATGTATGTATGTATGTATGTATGTATGTATGTACGTATGTACGTATGTACGTATGTATGTATGTATGTATGTATGTATGTATGTATGTATGTATGTATGTATGAGTTTGTGTATGTATGAGTGTATGTATGTATGTATGTATGCGTGTATGTATGTATGTATGAGTATGTGAATGTATGTATGTATGAGTATGTGAATGTATGAGTGTATGTATGTATGTATGAGTATGTCTATGCATGAGTGTATGAGTATGTGAATGTATGAGTGTATGTGTGTTTATATTTGTATGTTATTACATATTGAGACTAGAAAGACATGCCCGAAAATGAATCCTCATTTAAAACATAGTGAGCTTAGAAATACCCGCCCGAAATTGATTTAGTAATTAATTTCGGGTAGTCCCCGTTTTGGGACTGCTTTTTGAATACTTTATCTCATTTAGGATGTGAATGCGTACTACATGATTGTTTGTTTTTGAAAGATTCGGTTAGCGTTTCCTCTTTGCTCCTCGGGTATATATTTATATTATATACTAGGGGGCTAAGGGGAAATGCTGCCGAATTTTTCTTAAACAAACAATCATGTAATACACATTCATATATGAGATAAGGTATTCAAAAAGTGGGTTTAGCAGCCTACCCTTTAGGTGCCAATAATATGTTTCATTTAAATTATCGTGCCTCAAACCCAAATAATGTTTCAGTCACATCATCATGTCGATCGATAAAAGCTGGATGTTTATAAAGAACCGTTTGGATGTTGAGTACCAAAAAGGAATTGACAATTTCATTGAGTATGCCAAACCATTCGTCAACTCAGATGGAACGATTAGATGTCCGTGTAAAAAGTGTAATAATTCTATCTTCATAGACTTCATAAACATGATATATCATATTCGTATAAATGGTTTCGATGAATATTACACGCCGTGGATCTATCACGGTGAAAATCCAATTACGCCGTCTCCTGTAGTCGTAAATGAGGTTAGGGGAAGAAACGATATGAATGACGTTATCACAGACCTTATAGCGGAGCATATGGAAGAGGATCGTATGGAAGAGGATACAAACCTTAACGAAGGGGGCTTGAATACAGAGAGTAGTGATGCTCGTGATGAGTTTGAAGCCCTGATAGATGAAGTCGAATCAGAAATATATCCTGGGTGTACTGATTATTCCTCCCTTGACTTTATATCAAAGCTTATGAATATGAAGGTAAGGCACCAATGGACTAATAATTCGTTTGATGAGCTTCTTGGGTTTTTCAGTCTGTACTTCCAGCAGGTAACAAGGTCCCCCCTTCGCATTACAAAGCCAAAAAGATATTAAAGAAGACTGGTTTGGGATATGAGATGATAGACGTGTGTAAATGGGTCTGTGCTCTCTTCTGGAAAGAACATCAGTCGCTGCAGAACTGTCCTGTTTGTAATGAGAGTCGGTGGGTAAATAAAGACACAAGTGGCAAGAAGGTACCTCACAAGGTGTTACGATACTTTCCTTTGACCCCCAGACTACGACGCTTGTATGGCTCAAGGCACACAACAAAAGATATGATATGGCACAGTACCGGACGATCAGAAGATGGTATTATGCGTCATCCAGTTGATGGATCTTCATGGAAGGACTTTGATCTAAGGTACCCTAACTTCTCGAGTGAACCCCGAAATGTTCGCCTAAGCCTTGCAGCTGACGGTTTTAATCCTTACAGCAACAAAAGCTCGACTCATAGCACTTGGCCGGTTATACTCACCACATACAATCTGCCTCCGTGGCTATGCATGAAAGAGTCCACATTTATGTTGACCTTGTTGATTCCTGGCGCTAAATCCCCTGGGAAGGACATGGACGTTTTCCTTAGGCCGTTGGTGAATGAGCTTAAGGATTTGTGGCAGACAGGCGTACGTGCTAAAGACGCTGCGACAAACACGCACTTCACAATGAAGGCGGCGTTGTTATGGACTATAAGTGACTTTCCAGCTCGTAGCAGTCTATCAGGTTGGAGCGGGCAGGGATACAAAGCATGCCCGACTTGCAACGTAGACACCCTTTCAGTGCGTGTAATAGGTAAATGCGTGTATGTAGGCCATCGACGGTTCCTAGATGCCAACCATCAGTGGAGAAAAAGTTCTGAGTTTAATGGGGCACACGAGACAAGAGCCCCCCCCGAGACAGTTTAGTCCCGCTGACATAGATGCCCAACATGCTTTTCTACTCAATCGCCTACCAGGCAAGCATCCACAATTTGGAGGTGCTAACCCTAATCGTGAAGACTTCGAGTTGAACTGGTCCAAAAAAAGCATATTTTTTGAATTAGAGTACTGGTCTTCTCTGCAGTTGAAGCACAACTTAGATGTTATGCATATCGAGAAAAATGTGTGCGACAGCTTTCTTGGTACTCTTTTGATGAATGACAAGACGAAAGACAGCTCAAATGCACGAATAGACTTAGAGAAGCTGAAAATTCGAAAGACGCAATGGTTGAAAAAAAAGGGAACCAAGTGGACCTGCCCACACCCAAAATACTCATTCACCCGGCGTGACCGAAAGAGTTTCTGTCAGTTTATAAAAAATGTTGAACTACCAGATGGGTTCGGATCTAATATTAGTAAGAGGGTGACAGATAACGATACTAACATTACTAGTTTGAAATCACACGACTGTCATATTCTCATGCAAAAATTGATACCAATTGGGGTTAGAGCATTTTTGGGAAAAGATGTTTATACACCAATGGTAGACCTTTGTGCGTTCTTTAAACAGCTCTGCTCCAGAACACTTGTAGTGGAAGATATGAAGAAAGCGAGGGATGCCATTCTTATGATCTTGTGTAGGTTAGAATTGATATATCCGCCGGCCTTTTTTGACATAATGGTTCATTTAGTTATGCATTTACCCGATGAAGCGATTCTTGGTGGTATATGAAAAAACTGAAAAACTATGTTAAAAACCCGACAAGGCCAGAAGGTTGTATAGCTGAAGGTTATGTAACTGAAGAAGCTCTAACATTTTGCTCAATGTACCTGCAAAATGTTAAGACTAAGTTCAATCAGCCTGAGAGAAATGAGGACGCCGTTGTAGAAAAAAGAAAGTTATGGGTGTTTGAGTCCCAATGCAAGCCAATCAGTGCAACGAATGACAAGCTACTTTCAGTTGAGGACAAACTCAAGATAGAATGGTTTGTCCTCGATAATTGTGAAGAAGTCAGGGGCTACATGAAGTAAGTGCTCCTATCCTTTATATATTTACCGAACATCCCAAATATATAATTAAGACTCATTTTTCTTGCTTTTATACATATTTCTTCAATGTAGTGAATTCAAATCTACACATCCCCAAGATGATATTAAAACTAATTTTCCGGAATGGTTTCAACACAAGGTAATACATATATAACACTCGTTACTATATATTTGTTAGGTAATGCATATATAACAAACAATATTATTTTAATTTTGTTAGGTTTATAAGATGAAGAAAGAAAGTTCTTCAGAATTCCACCCAGAGTTATATGCTCTTTCATTGGGCGCGCACGTAATGGCCCAGACTTACACCGGTTGCATAGTCAATGGTGTTAGGTTTATGGTGGCTTCACGTGATACAAAACGTGCAACGCAAAACTCAGGGGTTATGGTGGAGGGAGAGAAGGGTGAGAAATATTATGGCGTATTAGAAGAGATTATTGAGATCGGTTATCCTCGTGGGTATACAACTGTCCTATTTCGGTGCAAGTGGTACGATACTCGAGTTACAGTTGAAAACAATATCACCAGTATCAGCACAGAACACGAATGGGACAAAGAAGATCAACTCATATTTGCCCGACAAGCCAAACAAGTGTTCTACATCCAAGAACCATCTCGAGGAAAACAAAATAATAAACATAGGTGGGTCGTCGAAAATGTTAATCACCGGAAAATTTGGGATAGACCACCACAACTCGAGAATGTTCAAAACGTAGACACTGAGTTAGGCGAGGATGTTGGCGAGGATGTTGACGTCGTTCACAATAACTCTTCATCTAATATTGGCCTAATTATTGACTTCCACCAATACTGTAACACCCCAAAATCTCTAAACCGTAATTGATGATAATCTAAGCACATGTGGCTTTTAAACTGAACCGCATGAAACACGACTTATGCGAATTTCCTAGTCTAGAGAAATTAACTCCATCAATCTTGTTAGCTAAACAAGGCTTAAACAATTATACGAGACTAACTCGATTAGTGTCTTGAACTAGTACATACTTGACAAAAGATGGGAGGGGCCATATTTGCCAGATAACCAAACTTGAGTTTGGTTAATAAAAATAACAATATAGAGACCACCTCCATATTCAGGAGATCGATCTCCATCAAAACACACACACTAAACACACACTTAACCAAGAAACTCAAGAACAAGCTCAATTCAAGGTCAATTCAAAGGGCTTTTGAATGCATTAGCCCTAAAATGAATCATCCAGGCATACTACACATCAAGGTAACCCTTTATTTGACTAAATTTGAGGGTATGTTCATGCTTGGGTATGATGAAAATCATGAGTGGTTATAAAAACGTGAATTAAAGACTTGTAATGCTTAATCTTGTATGAGAGAACCATAATACAAGTTAATTTGTGTGTGTTAAGCAAAATCCTTGTGAAAAGGTTACATCCTTGTAGTTCATGTTATGAAATGAATTGGGTTTTTGGTGGATTGGTTGGAACTACCTTTAAACCATGAAATACTAGTTGTAAACTATGATTTAGATGTTTATTAGAATACTAGCAAAGTTATCTTGGTCAAAGATGGATCCATGAGGTCCTTGAGGCCTAAAATCAAAGTTAGGAAAATCACGCCTACCAAGTGTTTGATAAAATGCCTCAATGAAACTCGATTTCACTTGGGCATAGATAACTTGGTGAAAACATGTATGTTGGTAAAACATGACCAATAATGCTTATAGACATGTAAAGACTAGGTTCTAACGACCTAAGTGATCGTTCACCTCATAGGTGCGAATACAAGAAACTTTGGATAGCCAAGAAATCTCGGAATGAGGTAAAGAGGAAGCACGCATAAGGTAAGTCACTCGATGGCTTAAATCTCAATATATTCCTAGTATGTTTATATGCTTAGTTATACCATTGTATGTATATTTGAAACTAGTAATTGGAATGTCACAAAAGAAGCTTAAACTAGATTCATAATTCATAGAAAACGGCCTTAGAGGAAGGTTGTCAATATCCCAATTAGGCTAACGGGTCAATTGGGTGAAACACTAGTTAGAGAAGGACCTAAAACGAGGGTCAACATTATGCCGATATCGATTGTTGTTAATTGCTTGAGTATATTCGTAAACTTTATGTTAGTAATCTCAAGCTAGTCTAGAAGCAAAAAGGGGCGCGAGCTAAGGTAAGTCCTCCTAGGACTCAAATCTCATACTCATACCATTGCGATATTGACTTGCTAGGCAACCACTCCCCAAGTGATAAGTGACCGGTGAATCCGTTATACCAATGGGCAATGTAGACCGGGTGCTTGAAATTGCGCATAAATGGCCCACGGGGCCATAGACGCTAAGGTAGCGCCACAACGGCGTATTGCCCAAGGGAAATCTTGAAAACTACCTCTAGTGATGAGGGATTAATCAAAAATCAGGTTGTGAATCGATTGGGGAGGGAGTTAGGATGTATGGACATACTAAAACGTAACGAGGACAAGTCCCCGATAAAACCCATGTGCCCAAGCTTAGTCCAAACCCGCTATTGGTAAGTGTTGGGTAAGCTAGAACCGGATAGTTAGCTAATCTCCCATGTGTGAACCTTGACTATGTCTTTAGATGAGCATATGTCTAGCTTTGGTCTTGGTTTTAGGCGAATACTTCTAAACGGGTCGATTTGGATAAAAACAACATATGCATGTAATAACCGAAAAGGGAACTTGATCAATGACATCATATAAGCATGATATAATGGTGTTAAATAAGTCCCCAAGTGTCCCTAGGAAGGGCCTTGAACATGGGTTCAAAGGTATCCAAATCCCCTTTAAAAACTAGTCAAGATGTTAGTTTCATAATTTTTTTGTGCAGCAGCATGCGCCTAGGACGCCCAGACATGCGTCTAGGACGCCCAACTGATAGACTCAGGACGCCCAAGACCTTCTGGAGACGCCCGTCAGGACGCTGGGCAACGTCCTGGACGCCCAGAAGTGCGTCTAGGACGCTCAGCCTAGTTTTGTTTGATTTTCTTTGTTTTGGGACCGTAAACTACGGCCGGTCTTTTTCCTTCGCCTTAAGCTGATTGTTTTATTCAATTACTTGACTAAACTAACACACATTCATGGGTTTGTTTTTCATATTCAACCCTAGGTATATAACTCGGAGTATGGATGATGATCAAGCTCATTTTGTGAAGAACCGAACGTTGCATCGTGTTAGCTTCCGCATAGACTCTTGATTTTGGGTGTAAGACTTAAGCCTTTTTGGGTTGAAATCATTGTGAATAACATAGTACTTATGTCAAGTGTTTCAAAGTCGTGTTTTGCACATATTTGTTAAAGTCTTAACATGGTTTTTGGTAATTGTATCACATGTTCAACCCTTATTTTATTCTTTAAACACATGAGAATGAGTTAGGGTCTTACAAATACTTTCAAAACATATCTTCTCATGCTACTCCAGGTGAGAATGCAATGGAAGTTGATGCCCCGAGCAATGACGACAGTGAAGTTGCTGATGCTGGAGCATATTATGACGAGGACGATCCAGATTATGATGACATGGAGTCTGATTAAAAAACAGTAATTGTTGATTATTTCATGTATTTATTATAATAAATCAATGTGTACTATTTATACTTCATTTATTACATATAATAATAATAATGTGACTAATAAGTTTTATTTCTAATTGCAGGACTTACATATAACAATGTGACTAATATTTTTTATTTCCTTTTTGCAGGACACTATGAGTTCGATTTTGTTTTTGTTTGTTTATTTGATGGCCGCTGTTATGGGCCACGGGGGAGACGGTGCAGGGGCGCCACCACCGCCACCAGGCGGTGATGATTGGTGGCACAACCACCAGGAAGATGGTGGTAAGTCTTACAGTTCTTTACTGTTTACTATTTTTACTTCTTTTTCAATTCTAATAATGTGACTAATTATTTTTAACTCTAAATGCAGCTCCTCGTAGGAGAACACGGGGGCCCGCAAAAAACAAGGGCTTAAGAAAAGCACTTAAGACAGGCAAAGGCAAGGTAGCGATTCTATTTGATGATGCCGCCACCAACATGCCTGTAGGCAAAGATGGCGGCTACTTCTCCCGGGAGGCGTCCATGCATATATGGCGTGAGATCCCGTTGGATGTGGAAGGTTGGGATAATGTTTCTGAGACTTACCAAGACAAGTTATTTGAGATTTTAAGGTTAGTGATTTGTAAATGTATATTCTATATGTTATTTGTTGATTTTTTTTCTATCTGACTAGCTTGTTTTATTTAATTATTAGGGTTCCTTCGACTTGGATGCTATTAATGAAGAAATGAATGCCGCTAAAAAAAGGAGGAATTATGGCGGTTATCAGAAAGCGGTACACCGACCGCAAAGCCGACGCAAAGCGTCATTATTTGAAGGTGTTGGGAGATGATGAGGATATGGAGTTAGCAAAGCAAAATCCTCCCCCGGGTATGAAATTGGAAAACTGGCATCAAGTTGTTGATCACTTTTGCACTCCAGAGCATAAGAGGAAGTCTGAACTTGCTAAAGCCGCCCGCCAAAAACAAACGAACACATACCGAGGTGGATCGAGCTCTCTTGCCAGTCACTGTTACAAGAAGGTATATACACACACATATACATAGACGATAATGTTTATTTAACTTATAATTTAACTTTTAATGTTAAACAGGGCATGGAACGGTATGAAGCATACCGTATTGGACATACAGGAAGCCAGGGGACGTTTGATAGACCTCAGAATGAACAGAATTATGTAAGTATTTATTTATAATCTATTATATATATTTATAATCTATTAAATCACTTTTGTAAAATACAGCACAAGTTAAAGTCACGGGTTGAGTCTGAACGTCAACGGATCGCCGAAGAAGAAGGAGGAGAAGCAGGCAGCTCCCAACAGGTGGACCAGGTTGGTATATATTTGTTTATGTGCGTGTTTGGTTTTCATGTTTTTGAGATTGTTTGTTGGGTTTAAAGTAGGTTAAAACTAATATTATTTGGGGTGTTTGAAGGTTGCTATATTTGAAGAGGTGTTAGGTAGTCGTCGCAGACATGCTATCGGGATTGGGCATATGCCTTTTCTGAAAGAAAGCCTTCCTCAAGTTACGCCTACGGACCTGATGTTTACACTGGTATCTCTTTGTGGTTTATATGTTAGTATTTGACCCGTTTGGTATAAATATGTTTAGTAAATAGGATATTTGACCCATTTGGTATATATTTGTAGTTATTTGTTAATAGTTGACCCATTTGGTATAAATATGTTTAGTAAATAGGATATTTGACCCATTTGGTATAAATATGTTTAGTAAATAGGATATTTGACCCATTTGATATATATTTGTAGTTTAAATGTTGATAGTTGACCCATTTGGTATAAATATGTTTAGTAAATAGGATATTTGACCCATTTGGTATATATTTGTAGTTATTTGTTAATAGTTGACCCATTTGGTATAAATATGTTTAGTAAATATGATATTTGACCCATTTGGTATATATATGTTTAGTAAATAGGATATTTGACACATTTGTTATATATTTGTAGCTTAAATGTTGATAGTTGACCCATTTGGTATAAATATGTTTAGTAAATATGATATTTGACCCATTTGGTATATATATGTTTAGTAAATAGGATATTTGACCCATTTGGTATATATTTGTAGTTTAAATGTTGATAGTTGACCCATTTGGTATAAATATGTTTAGTAAATAGGATATTTGACCCATTTGGTATATATATGTTTAGTAAATAGGATATTTGACCCATTTGATATATATTTGTAGTTTAAATGTTGATAGTTGACCCATTTGATATAATTATGTTTAGTAAATAGGATATTTGACACATTTGGTATATATTTGTAGTTATTTGTTAATAGTTGACCCATTTGGTATAAATATGTTTTGTAGGAGCAACTTAATGATATCATGGCGAATCCTCAATTCCAAACGCAATTGCTCCAAATGGCTAATCAATTTTTCCAACAAAGGCTTGGAAATTAAGGCGGAAGTGGTAATAGTGGCGATCACGATCACGACGATGAAGACGAAGACCAAGACCAAGACATTTAGGCAGTTTTGGTATGTTTGTTTAGTTTTGATGGTGTATGCTTGAATCAAATATTAGGTTGGTATGTTAGTTTAGTTTGTTTGATATGTTTTGACGAATGTTGGTTTAACTTTGTTATGTTTATTTATATATATGTAGATGTTGGTTAATTATTTTTGTTATTATTTAGTTTGGTTATGCGTGTGCGGAGTAAACGAATAGCAAAAAAAAAAAAGACCTTTAGCGGCGACAGGCGTCGCCGCTAAAAAGTCTTGCCCAGATTAGACCAGAAACTGCCACGTGGCATGCCACGTGTCAGGTCACGTGGAAAAAAAATAAATTTAAAAGATAATGCCACGTGGATAAATACCTTTAGCGGCGACACCTTTAGCGGCAACAGGAGCAAATAGCGACAGACAAAAGGTGACAAGACTTTTAGCGGCAGCCGTGGCCGCTAAAAGACTTGTCGCCGCTAAAGGTATACTTTTAGCGGCCACAGGCGTCGCCGCTAAAAGTATACTTCCTTGTAGTGTATACGACCCGTAGATGGCCTCTACGAGCATTTTCCAGCCATCTACGGGCCGTATAGGCCTCTACGGGCCGCAGAGGTTTTTTTTTTTTTGATTGTGTTGGAATGAATGTGTTGAGATTTTTATAAAAATTAAAATAGCATAAAAATATATATTTTTCACTTAATAATAATTTAGTAATAGATAATACCCCGGGAAAGTCCCGGGGTTGAGAGATCTAAGATGACATATCAATTTTACATATAAAATAGAATAATAATAAAACGCTCTTTAACAAAAAATAATACTCTCAAACAAAACAATACCTAATTAGACATCTTTATCTTAACCATAAATTGTTAATCAATATCAAGCAGCGGAAATACAGCTGTAACAATCTTATAGAACACGCTTTTGATGCCTACTAGCTAATATAGGCTCACACAAACAAAGAACATCCAATATGTTACATATTAAATGAAAAAAAATAAAAAAAATTGTAACTGTCGGTACATAAGGCAATCAGACTCAAGAAGCGACAATTACGAATAGATTCGTACATAAGAAAAGACTTCAGCTTAAACGGTTGTACCTATCGGTACGGTTGGAGTTTTAGGGTCACGAATGGACGAACCGAATGGCCATACGATATTTGATCATTATAAGCACTCTGATAAATGAAGCGAAGCTGACCGGACAGTAATCAACGTCACGAAGCGACAATCTTATATAACACGCTCTTGATTCCTACTAGCTAATATAGGCTCACACAAACAGAAGACCCAATATGTTACATATTAAATGAAAAATAAATAAAAAAAAGTGTTGTTTATGCTATTTTACCTTTATAATAAGAAATGAAAAAAAAATTATAAAAAAACTGAAATAACATGTTTAAAACTAATAAACAACACTTAAAAAAAACATAACTACGGCCCGTATAGGCCTCTACGGGCCGTAGATGGTGCCCATAAACGGGCCGTAGAGACCCTTATGGGCCGTAGAGAAGATGGCCTCTACGAGCATTTTCCAGCCATCTACGGGCCGTATAGGCCTCTACGGGCCGTAGAGGTTTTTTTTTTTTTTAAAGATTGTGTTGCAATGGATGTGTTGAGTTTTTTTATAAAAAGTAAAATAGCATAAAAATATATATTTTTCACTTAATAATAATTTAGTACTAGATTATACCCCGGGAAAGTCCCGGGGTTGAGAAATCTAATATGACATATAAATTTTACATATGAAATAGAATGATAATAAAACGCTATTTGACAAAAAATAATACTCTCAAACAAAACAATTGTCTGTATGAACTTAATTCCATACCTAAAAAAAATATTAAATTTAACAATAAAACCGAAGAAATGACTTATCCATCAGATTAAAGTTACTATGGGAACAATCAAAAGTAACAAAATTCAATACATAATTAGACATCTTTATCTTAACCATAAATTGTTAATTTAATATCAAGCAGCGGAAATAAGAACTCAAAATATTTTTTATAAACTAATTTGTTAATTATGCTATTTTACTTTTTATAAAAAAAACTTAACACATACATTCCAACACAATATTAAAAAAAAAAAAAAAAAAAAAAAAAAAAACTCTCTACGGCCCATATAGGCCTCTACGGGCCGTAGAGGGGATCACAATCATTGGTAGTCAGGACTGAACCTCGTACCTCGTTTTTCATGTTCATCTACGGCCCGTAGAGACCTCTACGGGCTGTAGATAAGTCAAAAGTTGATCCATACGACCCTTAGAGGCCTCTACGGGCCGTATAGTGTTTTGTGAATAAAAAGCACCTTTGTGTGAATATCCGATACCTAAAGTTAATATATAAAATGTTGTTAATAGAGTGTTAGCACAACTTGAAAAAGAAAAGGTCAACCCACATTAAATAATTGGACACCAATATCATCACAAAATATAACAAAGTTATCACATTAAATAATTGAACACCGTTAATATATTTTAAGCTGAGACATGTCAAACCCAGCCCTTTAAGCTGAGACATGTCAAACCCAGCCCAGACCATGTTTAATTTAACAATTTGAATCTTCATGAATAGCCTTGATGCAGTTTCGTGTGCAATCAAATGGCTCAAGAACAATTAGCAAACAAACTCTCTAAATTGAACCAGAGATTCAATGAACAAAGTTCATATTTTATAAATCAACAAAAAACTGAATAACAATAGACTCTAAATCCCCTATTTATAATAAAACCACAAGACTTATTAAATAGGAAACAAAATAAAAAAAATTAGGAAATAATTAAAATTCGAATAAATCTTAAAAGATAATCTTCAATAAACGTGTAGATATCACTGCATCAAGCCCAGCCCAGACAATTTGACATTCACTACGAAACTGCCTAGGAACTATTATCTATGAGTGCTTGGTGAGTTCATGGGTATGTTTCTTATGCCAAATCCACTCTGAAGAGATATTTCCTCGTGCATGCACATGACACCACATCTTCATACATGTCAGCAGGAGCGTTAAGCAAAGCTTCTAGAAGCATGCGCACGTTTTCTAGTATATGCCAGTTGTGACCTGACAATAAAAAAGACGTGCAGCTAATCAGAGGCTGCCATTCCCTGCTCCATGATCGCCTGGAAAATACAAGGTACAGAAAATGACACAAAGGACGATTGCAAAATACGTGTGGCCAATCATAGAAGGACAGCGGCCAAGCTCCAACGGTTGTCAGCTGTCTTCCTCGATCCCTTCCGGAATGGTATCATCTTGAATGTTGCCCATCTCCAACCCACGCGACTCATCAAGATCAACACCAAGGTTTTGGGGCGGAGATGAGGGAGGGGTAAGAAGACGAGGATGTGGGGAAGCAATCTTCTCCTGCGGAGTAGGGGTACGGGCGGAAGGATAAGGGGTATTCGATGGCTCAGTTGTAGGGACGATCGTTCCCTCCGCCACAACAGTTTCATCAACCTTCTCCCCCTTGGACCCAACACTGCCCCACCACTCTCGCCGCTCTTCTGCAAACCTAACCCAGCTGAAACAAAAAAGCAAAGACAACATAAAATATCAATAAAGGCTACAAGGAAGAAAAACGAAAAAGTAGGTAACTCTACTTACCAAGCATCTCATCCTCAATGTTCGCAATGATGTTGTAGCCTCACGCCTCAAAGGTGCATTTTAAAACCAAGCATATGACCTCTCAACAATTCACAGCTAGCTATCTAACTTAAAAAAAATAATTCAAACAGACTACACCAAGTCACCATGCATATAAAAGGGTTGAAGACTTTATTTTTTGTAATATTTCATAATGGCCCGTTTTTTGTTCTAATTTTTGCATGAAGCATAAACTTTTAACCGAAACTTAAATTTTGTCTATGCTTGCATGTGTTGAAGCACATTTATATCCTTCTGTAAAACGTGATAGTTAATAAAATGTGAATGGGATATGAATTGGTGACCATGAAGGAACGCATTATTAACATCCAACTAATGAAGCATCCAGCCATTTATGGTGGCTAAGGCAAGAACAGTATGAACCGTGGCTGCTTTGACAACTGCACTAAACGTATGCGAATAGTCAAGTCCAGGAACTTGTGAGAATCCTTGCGCAACAAGTCTCGCTTTGTAGCGCTCAATGGAAGACTTACAAAAGGCGGCTTCAAGGGCACACCAAATGTCTCGAGCAGTAGTTAATCCAACGGTAACTGGCAAGGCTTCTTCAGTTAATGACACATTAATAAGAATGATGGCTTGTTGCTCATCACGAACCCATGTAGCAAAAGCAGGGTTATCGACTTCCTTTTCATTGTTGATAATGGTTCATTTCAAGAAAATGGGCAAATTACATAAGAATAGCAGGTAGGCGGGCAACAAGTTGCGCCGCCATCCCCTTCTGGATAGAGAACCCTAATCTAGAGAATACAAATCCTTGCCCTTGGGGATTCGAGAAATTGTTGTGGACCACCCGCTGGACTCTCGTCAGAAACCTGATCGCTTCCGGTGCCAACGAGCCAAAAGTGTCAAAAGCCAGAGGGACAAAAGCATGTTGGTTATCCTCGCACGCTTTAGCATGCTTTGCCACCTTGTTCGACTCTGCTCTAAGTACCGCTTGCCCCGCCGCGAACCCACTCTCCCTAAATCCCGCTAAAGGTGACACACCCGTAAGGTCCACACATGCGTGTTTCCCACCTTCCCAACCAAACACTAGCAGGTCAGCCGGACGTAAAGTGGACCTCCCTTCAGCCGGGTCTGTAAGAAAGTTAACCGGGGCCTCTTTCTTTGCCGAGATCCCTGCTCGTCTAAGAATATCCATTAAAACGTCACGAACGAAATCGTGCCTGTACTTAAACCCCGGTAACTCTCTACAATGGAGGGCATGCTCCCCATATTTATCCAAATATGTTTTACGGCAAACCGGACATGTTTCGTCATCCGGAAAAATGGGAATCATCAAACGGTATTTAAGGATTGCTCTATATTCCACCGCTGACATTCGTTGCCCGAGTCCTTCGATAGGGATAACTGTTAGGAAATCTTGGGCGTGGGGCCTCTGTAAGCATTCCATGACGGCTTTCTGGTGTGGGGTCAAGCAAAAATCTTCCCCCAGACTTTGTGCAATTCGATAATAAAGAGAAGGTTTTCTGTGGCTTTTTGGGGGCGGTGTCTTTATTGGAGAAACCGCCAAGATCAAAGTCAGGGTGATATTCATGCAGGCGTTCCAAAGCGCAAACATAATCCGGATCCGTGTTATCAACCCCGCTGTTACGTAAAATATGGTCTTGCAACTCCCAGGATTGAGATCTGGACGCCACAAAGGCATAAGTGGCTACATCTCGGGCCGAGAGAAGGCCCAACCCACCATTCCGCATCGGTAAGGTTGCGACCCGCCACTGGAGGTCCCCAAAATATGGCCCCCCACAAACTACAATATCTTCAATTGCGTCCCGGAGGCCTTTATCAAAACATGAGACAGCACTACCTACAAAGGGGGGCTGGCATGTTCGTAAGCCGAAAAGCAACTTTGCGACCCCCATACAGGATCTAAGCAGGAGGAGCTCGCTTTGAGGATCCCGCAGACGAGGGAGGAGCCCCATAAGATCCACAGCCCGTGACGCCCTTTTAGTAGACAAATCACAGATGAAGCTAGCATCGCGGCTGACTGCCCCTCCTAGAAGTTTGACACCTCTCTCAAGCCGTCCAATATCACTGGGAAATAGCCCAGGCCTAGTCTTCACCCCATCGCAGGTTGGCCAAAAAAACTCTGTTTTCCTGATATTAAGATTAAGCCCCAATGATGGTCCTTCTGAATTAATGATTTCCAGGGCCTTAGCAACCTGCACAGCGTCCCCGATGATCGTCCCATCATCTAAGTACCAAGCGTGGAAGGGGAGGTTGCAGTTTTCCTGCACCTGACGCACCAGGGGGTGTAAGGCAAGGGAAAAGAGCAAAGGTCCCAAAGGGTCCCCTTGTTGAACCCCCGTGAAGGCTCCAATGCGTTTATCCCCAACATATAACCTAGCTGGCTGGGCATAAAAAAATTTGACCCACGGAAAAATGGAGGGGCAATGGCGATGGACTTCCCGTAACAAAACAGATCGGTCAACTACGTTAAAGGCGTTAGAAAAATCAACCGTGAGCATGGCCAAAGAGCTGTCTGCATGAAAGGAACTGAGGAACCTGTTAGCGCTGTGCAACACGGCCTCTGCCCCATTGGGGATTCCCACCCCGAATTGGTAGTCTTCCAGGTACTTAATAACTTCTTTACCAACTTTCTTCATGGCTACTTTAGAGACCAACCTTCTCCATATGGCCCCCACAACAATGGGGCGAATCCCATTATCAGGCTTCAACAACGGGGTCAGGGGGGCTGAAGCAATAAATTCAGCGAGCACCCCGGGACATAACCCCCCTAACCACAGATTGACCACATCGGTGATAGCGGAAAGCAGTCCTGAAGCAATCGCCGACCCCTCCCCGCTAAGGGCATCCAGCAGTTGTTGAGCCCGTAAGCCGTCCCGACCACAAGATGTCCCTTTCGGGAACGACTTCACACACCTGTAAACGCAGTCTTCACCAACTGATAATGCAGGTTGGGGTAGAGGGTTGGACGGTAGGGTTCGAGATGGCGCTGTTATAGAACCATCAACATGAGGTAAGAATTGTTGATAGGCAAAAAGAGGCAACATTTGATTGCGCCAATAGATGAAGTTAGAGGCGGTTAATTTGAGAGCAATCATCGGAGCCAAGCCGTTCATGGGAAGTGTAGTGTTGGATGAGGTTGCCATATTTGGGCAAAAGAAAAACTAGACAGAAAGAAAGAAGGCAGAAAGCAGAGTCAGAAGCAAAAAGGGAAGAGAAGAACGAAAAAAGGAAGAGGAAGGGAGGGAGGAGAGGGAAGGACAAGGGAAACCCAAGCTACTCTTGGTCGGCTTGATACCATGAATGGGATATGAATTGTAGTAATCGTATATTTCATTATCTTAACTGAGATGTTACAGGAAGTTTTAAACAAGCCAATTACAAGAACATAGAAGGCCAAAGGTTTATAAATTTAAGCCAACTAAATACAAAAGTAACCCCAAGGCATTATAGCCTAGTGGTATCTAGGTGGTGAGATAAGACTTAGGGGCCATAAGGTTCTGGGTTCGAATCTCACAAAGGGGGTTTTCTCATAATTATGAGTTTCCTCCTGAATTGGTGACTTGGTGGTGGAATATGATCGCGTGGCAACACTGGTGGCACGATGATACTCTAGTGTTCCGTGAGTGATTCCAATTTGTTGGCCGTTCAAAAAAAAATACAAAAGTAAATAACATTAATTATTATCTAACAAAATGCAAGACACGTTAAAGAGGTATTTGGGATTGCCTTTTGAAATGGATTTTTAGATTATTGCGTTTTGAAAAAACGTAAATAATCAGTTTTTAGTGTTTGAGGTTGAGTTTTGGACTGAATTTTTGGGCTATCAAAACCCAATAATCTAAAAGCAGCTTCACCTCTGCTTTTCAAAACGTATAATCTGTTTTGAAAAATCAATCCCAAACACCCTCTAAAATGGGATCCCGCTATTAAAGTAATAGTTTAATAAAAAAACAAAAACAAATAAAAATAATAATTTGGTAAACGTGAAATTCTTTCTTAAGAAACCGGAGCCTGTTTTCTTGTAGAACCATATGCACATTTTTTTTCGCACATGACCATGGGGATGATCAGCATGATCCCTCCTCTTCAACCAAGAGAAAGTGAGATAAACAATCAATCTTATTTAAGGCTATGCAGTGTGGGCTTCGTCCCTAGTGCATTGAGGACCGGCAAGGGCCGGCAACACCACCCCGTGTGGTGTGTCTCGTCCAAAACGTTTGCACCCAGACGAAAGAGACAGGGCTATTATGTGTGTGTATATTCATTTTTTTAATTAAAAAATGGGGGAGGTCCATCACCGACACCCCTGGCCAGTCCCTATCTTGATGAGCCGACCCCACGCTTACGTGGAGACCATCCCTAAAGGATGGCCTCCTCCATACCCACTAGCCTAATATGCAAAAACACTAACCAATCAATAACCATATTCTACTTTCTTATGTGAACAAAAAGAATTAAAAATACAGGTCATTCGACTATTACAGCTGTTAATCACCAGCAACTTCACAATTTTACCCATAACAAGTGACGATAAATAGGTTCACCAACAGAATAAAAGAACAACATACAAAACCAAAAAAAGAAAACATAGTTCAGTTTACCTATATTTAATAAACATGAGCTCGAATTGAATTAATCAAACACTATAAAAAAACTAAAAAAGATCACATACATAAACACATGATAATGACCGATTTCAGAAACAAAGTCCATGCTATAACCTAACAATTCTGACATTCTGTTAATTTGTGAAATAAAAAAAAATCAAACAACATATTTTTCACAAACCGCCACAGTTACCACCACGACAACCACATTCTTAAGCAGCATGAGATGCAATCTTAATCTCTTCAAGCAACATCCCACCACCTCCTCCCAGCAAACCAAACTTCATACTAGACCGAAGAGGTTGTGGAGGATACGTGTCATACGCATGGGGTGGTGTTGATGGATAACAACCACCTTCCATCATATACGACGGCAGATATCCAGCACTTGATTCTACCACCACCCTTTCACTAAACTTTTCACCAAATGCATACGTGAAACTCAAAGCCCCTTTCGGTTTTCCAGTCGCCCCTCTAATTTGATAACTAACGCTCTGCATGGACTTCCCATCACCTTTTACACCGTCCAGAAGCTCCTTCACTGGAACGCAAACTTCTCCCACATTCTTCACACCAAAAAATCCCTCCCTCTTGATCTTCACGACGAGTTTAAGGCGGTTTTGTAATGCAGCGGCTTCATCAATGACGAACTGCATCGGAAAATTCCACGTGGGGTTTGAATCGGTGTTTTTAGCTACACTGGTTTTCAGCTCTTGAGCCTTGCTAGAGGTGCTGGAGATTGAAGCAACTGCGTAGACATTCATTGTGCGGCTGAATGTGGGTTTCTTGAGTAGTTTTGCGGAGACGAGATTGAGGTTTAAGGTTCTTCTGCCTTCCATGATTGATAGATTGATGAACTGATTATTATTATTATTTGTTTGAATTTATAGGGAAACAATGGAACAGAAACCGACTCAGTTAACGAAATAAGAGGGTAAGCGATAGAAATCAATTTATGTTACGATAATTGAATTATATTATATCGGTAATTCAAAATCAGAATCATTATATAAGATGAATTACAAAATCGGTTACATATAGATAATAACAAATCAATTAATTTGATGGAATCTACAGGAAAGTGGGAGAAGTTCGGATTACTTAAATCATGATATTGGAAATCAGATTATATAAATTATTTAATTTAGAGAGAGCAAGGGATGCCATAAATCGAACCGAACTCTTTGTAAACCATCTCATATCTGTTAATATTTGTTCATTTTAGAATTTAGAATTCAGAGAAAGCAACGACCTTTATCCATCTCTCTAGTATTCCAATTAGTAGTATAGGGTTGGGTTATTTGACAAAGGCTAAAAAAAGGAAAAGTGTGAGAAACCACTAGAAAATGACATGTGTCAGAGGATTAAACAAGTGGGAGGGGTAATTTGGTCAAAAAAATATGCACATTCAAGTCACATGCCATTTCCACCTTCATTTTTAAATGTCCGTAACTTTTTTATACGTCATCGTTTTTTTAAAAAAATTATACCATAAAATCGAGCGTCTTTTTATCTTTAATATGAGTACCATATTGTTATACTTTCGAAAAAAAACTCAAAAATCCACTTGCGTAAGACACAATGGAGTGTAAAACACAATGAGCACCAATTAATTATAGTGTATAAAACATAATCAACAAGCTAATAAAACGCAATGGACGACATACCAAAGACACAATTAATAGAAGACTAAAACACAATGAATACTTTTGAAAAAAAAAAGTTGAAAACTCAGTTGCGTAAGACACAATGGACGACATACTAAAGACACAATGAACAGAAGACTAAAACACAATGAATACTTTCGAAAAAAAAGTCAAAAACCCAGTTATGTAAAACACAATGGATGACATAATAAGGACACGGTGAATAGAAGACTAAAACATAATTAATACTTTTAAAAAATTTTTTGAAACCCAGTTGCGTAATACACAATGGAGCGTAAAACACAATGAGTACCAATTAAATATTCAATGAACAATATGGTATAAAACACAATGAACAGTTTAATAAAACACAATGGACGACATACTAAAGACACAATGAACAGAAGACTAAAACACAATGAAGAATAAACTTGAACACAATGAACAAAATAATAAAACACAATGTACACCTAAATACAAAAATCATTTACGTAAAACACAATGAAAAGCATACTAAAAACACAATGGACAAAGTTAAATCATGTGTAGACTAAAAAACATAAATAACGTATTTATAAAGCACACGTGCATACTATAACACAATGAACAAGAAGAAAACCCATTTAACACGAATTTTTTTTTTCAATTTTAATGTAGCAATGTGGTACTCATATTAAAGATAAAAAACGCTCGTTAATATGGTGAAACTTTTTTGAAAAAAAAAATATCGTATGAAAAAGTTATAGACGTTTTAAAATGATGAGGGGAAATGACATGTGCATTGCATGTGGAGAGATAAAGTTAACAAATGTGGTTTTCCTTTTATGCCCTTCCTCTAATTTATTATTTATTTTTTTTCAAACAAACTAATCTCAACCCTTCAAATATATGATCAACGGATCACAATCCTTCTCACCCTTCCTAGAAAAAATGTCTTGTGTATTTGATCCTAACCCTAGTAGTATATATCATTATTATCTCCTTGAAGTTGTTCATTAGTAACTTATTTTATGAAAAGGGACTGCTTAGTTATTAATATCTAAAAATAATATGGTTAAATTATTAATATATATTTATTAATATATATTTATTTTTTACAAATCTTTTCCTATCTCTTATATTACTATTATTTTCGTATCTCTTATATTACTACTGGATTATTCCTCGAATGCTTCTAGAGATAGACAAATCTAATATGACATGATAAAATGTATGTATCATAAAAAGAATAGGTCATTTTTTCAGGAAATTTTTAATTGATCAACACTCGATAACTTATAAAACCTACTTCTAATTCTACGTGTGCATATCTTGCTTGAGTGAAGTCTTGGTACAACTTTGTCACTTTCCCTAAGACATTCAAAAGCTGTGATATGACCCTGGGAAAAAATGATCAAATTGGTATCAAATGATATGTCACAACGAAGATTCATTTAAGAAGCGTGCATGGTGGGGTGATTAATTATCATTTATCAGCTAGAAATTTACTTGGTGTCTATGAATCATAGGCTATATTTAACCGGTTTAGCTACCTTTGTAATCAATGTTCTTAGCAACACCAATCAAAATACAAAAAAAAATAGATTTTTACCAAACTGACTACATTTGTGAATATATATGTAGTTAGTGGTTTCTTACATGTAATAGTAGGTTCAAAAGCATATATACTATCTTAACATGATTAGTGACTTGCCTAGACATGATTAATGAATTACCTAAATAAATTGTGTTTTTTTTCCTGCATAAACAATAACCCACTAATAAAATCGTTGTTTTTTCGTTTTTTATATAACATTATGGTGCTCGTTGGAAAAATAATAAAACGCTCATTAATTTGGTGTAATTTTTTTTTAAATTGTCACATACAAAAGTTACTAACGTATAAAAATTGGGGGGGGGATAAGAAAACGATAAAAATAAAAATATTAATTAACATTTTTAAAATTTTAAAATAATAGTTAATAGGGGGAAAGTTAATTTGAGAACATCTATATTTCGTGCGAACCGTGAGAACGGTATCTAAACCCATTCAAATTCAAAATTTCTTTTTACAGTTGTCTTTATTACTAAAATACAATCTCAAAAATACAATTTACGCGTAAAAATTCAAACGTGTACGAAAATAATTTGTTTTTACACATGTGTAAATTTACTGTTTATACATGTATAAACTGTTTCATTTACACATGTGTAAAAAGTTAATTTGAAAGTGTTTTTGTAAGAAAAAATGAATTATTTGGAAAGAAAATTCATTTATTATTGTTGTATTTTGATTATAATGACGTTTGTATTAAAAAAATTGATTTTGATTGATTTTTTTACTTGTTCTCACGGTTCTCACAATATTTAGCGTTCTCAAGATAACCATCCCCTAGTTAATAGTTATCTTTATTTAATATAATTAAAAAATAATTTTGAAGGAAAATAAGGGGTGTGAAGGCCTCACAACGCACCACATGTCACATCTCTTTTCGTTTATTATATACTAGCTTTTATCCCGGGAGCGTCCCGGGTTGAAATATCTAATATGACATAATAAAATATCTAATATGACAACATAATTAATGACTTGCCAATATATGATTAATGAATAATAATAATATTATTATTATTATTGCCATAAGTTATCATATTCAAATATTTAAAAAAACGAATCTCTGTGCCGAGTTATAAATCTAGTGCCATTACAAAAGAACTAACATGAAATAAGAAAAAAAAGTTATTTATTGAAATAGTATTATAATAACCATACATATATTTTAGTTACATACTATAAAGTTTTTAGTTTCTGATGATGCACGTATATTGCAAATATCGAACGCATTAGTCTAAGGGTTATGTGATGCGTTAAAAAATTCATGGGTATATGATCGGGTATATAGTTCAGGTATTTGGGTATGTGGTTTCGGGTAATCGGGTTGGGTATCACCTAATCCCAGACCCGACCCAAACCCACAATTTTTTTTAAACTAATCCCAAACCCGACACAATACATGTAGGTTTACAAAAAATAGTCGTTTTTTTCTCCGTTTTTTATATAGCACTATGGTACTCGTTGGAAAGATAATAAAACGCTTGTTAATTTGGTGTAATTTTTTTCCTTAAAAAATATCGTATATAAAAGATATTAGCGTTTAAAAGTTATGGGATGAAACATGAGAGAGAAAATAATAAAGGTTTAATATTTATTTTAGTAGATTAGATTTTAGTATTTTTTTGCTTTTTTTAATTGGTCTATAGGTGCCACCTCACATCCTACATGGCACCTCTTAAAGGAGATATTGCCTCAATAGATGACATGTAGGATTTTCCCCTTTGCAATATATATATATATATATATATATATATATATTAGGTGAAATCCCGTGTGAAACACACGGGAGACCGAGTCCCAAAATTAAACCCTGTTTAGTAAAAGACAACATTAAGAACCATTCGCGTGCTCCGAAGAACACCTGTTTAGTACCGTCTATTTATTTCTTAAAAAAAACATAAACACAATAACTGTTATGGTCTGTTTAGTAAAACCCAAATTAATCAACGATCTATTGTTGAAAAGAAAAACTGTATTTCGTAAGGTCTGTTCTTTCATGATACCAGTAAATAATACTGATCAGATGTTTAATAACTACAACTGTTACAACAACCCAAACATAAATCTACAGACGGATTAAACCTCTGTTGAGATAACACAAATAATTCTACAGGCGGATTAAAGGTTTGTTTAATAAAACACAAAAGTTAATACGATTAAATTTAGCATCACAAAACATAAAAAACCATATATAATCTTTAAAGACATAGAAAACTAAAAACATAAATAAATACAATCAAACGTTAAACATCAAAATACATAGCTAGTTAAAGAAATTAATAAACTTAAGCTTCAATTCCAGTGAAGCTTCAAGTTGTGCATGTAGATCTTTCAATTTTGCCAAAAAATCTACATCTTTACTCCCGGCTTCTGAATTGTACAACAACGCCAAATCACGAACAGCAGTTGAAGGCATTGACTTCAAAATCCTTTGCACATCATCTCGCTCAAACGTACCCAAGTGCAAACTGTCAAAACAAATTTTCAAATCTCTTGTAGTCTTCAAATCTTGATAGTGCTGTGCTCTAATTTGATTAACAACAAATTCAATAGTTTCATGTTCTTAGTTATTAGTTAGGGCAGCCATTGATGTTATTGATGAAGACTGAAATGTAAAATGTTAAGATGGTTTATTATGAAATTCGTGATTTGTTTACTAATTTATACATTTAAAACGCGTGAAAATGTAAAGTCATAGCGTAGTATAGTTATTATACTTGGGTTAACGTGTTAAACGAAAAGTTTTGTTATAAAGATTATTTAATTTAAAAATGTTTAGAGTATCTGAACAGTGTATACAAATTGGGAAACGAACAGACAAAATAATAAATTACCAGTTGTGCAAATGAAATATTTAAATAATTATATCAAATATCGCATGAAATTAATTATGTTTTTTTTTGTTTCAAGATAGATAAATAAATAATTATTACAAGTGGGAGGCGGTTAAACGGGCTACAACTTGTGCCGCTACCCCCTTTTGAATAGCAAAACCTACTATATTAAAAATAAATATATTCATATCCATCTTAAAATTTATCAATAAGCAAATCGTCTATTAAAAAGAAAATATGTTTATTAACAGGTGTTTGTTTCTTTAAAACAATTACTTTATCGTCTGTTTACTAAAACCAAGATTACGAGGTCAATACTATGCTGTAAAGAATATCTGTTTACAAACATTTGTTTCGTTCGTTAAAAGAATTACTAGTGAAAATTTAAAAAAACGTAAACAGTCCAACTTTTATACTCTGTTGGTAAAAACCAAATTAAAGAGATGAAACTACTGTTAAAATAAAACTGTATTTCGTAATGCCTGTTTCTTCACAATAGCAGTTAATAATACTAATCACATGTTTAATAATTGAAGTTATTACAATCACGGAAACATAAATCTACACAGAAATTAAAGCGTTGTTTAGATAACACATATTAAAACAAAAAAAAAAAAGAGGATGAGAAATATGAACATGTGATGTTTTACGGTATTCAGATTATAAATAACTGTTTAACTTATGTCTTATGTAAATTGAAAATGAAAACCTTTGTTTAAGTTCGTTTCGAAAATATCTGTTGGAAAAACAGATATTAGAAACAAACAAACAATTAATCTTAATTTGAAAAGAATTTCATAACACTGTTTATTCAAATCTTTTAGACGTCATAAAAAAATTTGGGAAACAGCAGTTAACGATTCAACTCTATTATTACAATTCCATATTTTGAGTTATACATTGAATTTAACAGAAATAAATACAAAAAGGAAGAGTTATAAAATAACAAATACAAACATCTCTAAAAAAGTACTCTAATAACAACAGAATTACAATATGTGACTTTACAAACTACATAAAAATACAACGAAACATAAAAAAAAGCTAATAACAACCGAACCCTAAAGAACGATCTTTGTTCCCAGCATCATCCAAAAAAAGCGAAAACGAAAACAATGGAAAGCAGTATACGACAGTAGGTCGTATCTAAATATCAGCAGGATGCAAAAACCCCTATCATGGAAAATAAGAAGGGGATGTATATATGTCATAATGAATTGATGTTTTCCTTTGATTGGAAGAATCATCAGAAAACATCAATTCGATGTTGTTAACCAACTAACTGTTGATAACATATTTTCCTTTGATTGAAAGAATCTTTCGTAAAATTTGTTACAAAAATACAAAATAGAAGTACATTGAACAAAAGCAGAAAGAAATACATTGAAAAGAAGTACAACAAACGCCTACTATTTAAATTTGATGCAGTTCTAAAAGCCTTAAATATTAAAAAGATCATCTGTTTTTTTCTTCTTCGTCGGGAAGACCAACATAGAAGTTATGATCTCCTTGTTCCAATGCAAATATTGAAACCAAGAAAATTGAATTCCAAAAAAGAAGACAATCTCTTTCTTAGTCCTCTTCCTGGCGTAAGAAAATTCCTCATGATGGCCTCCTTTTATTGTATGAATGACGAAAAACATGAATTCCAACTTTCTTACCAACGGATTGCTGGTAATCTATTTTGCTTTGATTGTAAGAATCTTTCGAAAATTTGTGCAAATAGATTTGACAGTAATATCATTATGGATATTGATTGAAGAGATGTATAAAGATGAAAAATGAAATATTGGGAGTTCCTCCCCGTTTATAGAATAAATATACTAAGTATTCGTAAAGATGGTTTTCAACTTTATCAGTTAGCTTTCAAGTAAACCTAAAGTTGGAACTTACTTTTGGGATTTTTTTTATTTATTTTTTATTTGATGAAACACAATTCAACACATAAATAATAATAAAAAATGCTAATAAAATATAACTTCAAAATCGTAATCATAATTGTTTTTCTTTTTATAACATTTGTTGAGAATAAAAACGGGATTTATCACTATAAAATCATAATGCATATTGGATGCAGACATAGAGAGATGTAAAGTGAGAATACTGAAAATGAATATTGGAAATTCATCCTCTTTTATAGGCTGAAATATAGTAAGTATTCGAAATGTTGGATTTTCAAGTTTATTAGTTGCGTTTCAAGTAAATATAAAGTTGTAAGTTATTTTTGAAAATTGTAATTTATTTTTTGAAGAATGAAAAACAATTGAACAACAATAATAATATAAAATAACATTTTTAATAAAGTAAGTTGAAAATCGTAATCATTTTTTAGGAATTTTTAAACATCTGTTGAATTATCAACAGCTGTTCTAAAAAAAAGTCTCTCAGTATTATCAACAAAGTCTCTCAAAAAAAAGTATTTCAGTATTTTCCTACTGAAACAACTCTTCAAATTGTATTTTATTATTATTTAACAATCCAATTTTTTAATAAACATAAATACTATTTGTACAAAGATAAAAATTTGATGTTTTACATTTTTTTATTATTATAAGTGTTTAATTTCTGTTTTATCTAAATTTCTTTTTTTTTGTTTTATAACCATCTGTTTTACAAAACAGAATTTACAAACTGTACCTATTATCAAATGATACCACAATACTTTAATGATGTAAACGCGGTAGATGAAAAACTATATTTACATGTGCCAGCTGTAAAATGTATACACTTGCAATTTAAACGTCACTCCGTAAAGCGTACAATACATGTAGCACACCATATATATACAAAACAGTGTATCAACATTCAGCAACAGCAACTGTAATTTGTCAAAACAACCGTAGTGAAAAAAAGTATACCAATAAAACTCACCATTCGAATTGCATAATTTTACTTACAATAGGAGAATAAAAAAAGCATACAAAATACAGCCAAAACACCACAAAACGAAAAATGCTTACAAAGATACAAAATAGAAGTGCTCTAACAAAAAACTCCAATACGACAGCAAAATAGAACTAATACAAACTAAAACATCTCTTCTATAAAACAAAAACAAAAATGCAAAACACAGCTGAAACAAAACAAAACAAAACCACAAGACTATTAGCTCTAAAAAAGAAAACATATACAATAATATGGCTCTAAGTAGCGGAAAAATTAGAGACATGTTATTTAAATAGAGACCCATCACATTTCGGACAGGCTTCCTTATTATAACAAAATAGCTAATATTTTCCTAAGATTATAAGAATCTTCCAGCAACACGAATTCAGACTTCATTAGCAACCGGTTATTGCCAATACATTTTTTTTCAAACCCACAATTTTAGAGAAGACTAAGGGTACGTAATTTAAATGAAATAACATTATATACTGAAGGTATAGATGATTGGTTTACTTTTCAATAGTATTGGAAGCTTGCAAACTGAAATGAAAACATCTTCACCTTTTATAGAGTGGGAAAATAGATATATACGTACTACAATTAATAACTACATTTATTATTACATGACAGACTTTTTTAACCAATAACATAAACTTTACTTATTAAAAAAAAGATAAAACATTTGATGACTTAACAACAGATGTTGATAAACAACTGTAATCAATTACAATTATCTACTGAAGGATAATACAACCTACATTTTTAAAACAGACTTTTTAATGAATATCAAACAAAATAACTATGAATTTAAATGTAAGTCCCGAACAACATCAGATATCACTCAATGGTTTAATCGAATGCGGAAAGTAAGATCAAACCACAAGAACAAAAAGAAAATATATTAATAAAAACATTTTGCCGCTGCTTCGATCGCACATGGTTTCAAAGAACCGTCTGGTACGATCGCTAAGAAGATTGCACACGTTCTCTAGGAACGTCTGGTACAATCTCTAGGAACCTTGCACACGAGAGAACTCGTCTGGTACAAGGTTCTCCAAAGGGGCTACATTATTACAAAATGTGAGAGGTCTACCTATCAATAAACAAAACATGACAATATATAGGAGCCTCTACCCCATTGGCCCACATGGCCTGACCCAAGCCCAATCACTAAAACTAAGCCCATAAGTATAAACGTATTTGATAAAGACAAGAGTAAACCTATACAATTTTAGGGTCTTACAATATCCCCCTAGGTTTATGCTGTCTTTATAATGGCTCAGTAAAATGAAAATCTTCAGCCGATGATCTTCAACCTTGGGTCTTCTCTTTTAGAGACTCAGCAGTAAACGAGCCCACCATTTATAAACCTTCCAATCCAAGCAGACGTAGCCCACAATTTTTTTTTAACCCAGCCCAAACTCTAACTCCTTAATAACTAGAGAACTTGATCCCATGTCTTCGTAATCCCAAAAGATTAAAACCGTCAAACCCAATCCAGTTCAATCACTAAAATTAGGAGCCCAAGTGTAATTAAGCCCACGATAAATTGAAGGAAATAAGTTGAATCCTATAGAGACAGGCCCAACACTTTATGGATCCAGAAAAATAAGGCGGCTCAACCAAAAATTCTTATGAATCCGAACCAGGATCTTGGGGCCCAAGGTTTTTAATCTTTCACTCATTAAACCATTTCCATAATACTCGACCCCCACTTAATGTTTGCAAAAATAATGGAGCCTTAATTATCGTCCAAATACATTCTCCCACTTATAAAGTCAATCTTAACTGCCTTCCATATATCTAACCAATTATTTTGAAATTCAAATTTTCATTCCAAACAAACCGGCTCTAATCTAGGTAAGATAATAATTCCATTAATCATCCAATCGGGTCCATCCTAGCTCCGCATACAGAACCCGATTTCCGGTCTTAGCAATGACAAATCAATCACCACTTTAACATTCATCAGTCAAACAAGATACCAAAATATTATCATCCTCAAGAACACTTCATGAACGCCCATGAAGATCATATGAACAATCAATCTCTGCCAAAAACTTATGAATTTTAAATCTGACGTGTTGGTTCTATTTTGGGTGTTCATGATTTCTAATTTTTTTTGAAGCTAATATTATATTTCATGGTGGTTTCTAGCTAGCTTATGTGTGGTGTGTCTAGATTTCATAAGAAGTCTTGAAATTGATATTATTTTCGGATGATTCCTTTTTGGGTCAGAATGTTTCTTTTTAATGCTTGAATAAAATCTTTAAGGATTATTATGAGTTGGAAGGTTTGATTAAGAAAAGTGATTTAGGATTTGTATCCAATCGAATTTTGTTCTTGTTTTGGTTCCAAAAAAAAAAAAATAATAATAATAATATTTTGGTATCGAATTTTTTTTGTTTTCAATCTTTCGGCATCATTGATTGAGACCATTTATCCTTCAAACTCATTCTTTCTTAGTGGTTATTATAAGTTTTCATCCGATTTCAATAGATGGTTTCTTCTAGGTTCAAAACATTTTAGGCTGATTGTTATAATTCCTTTGTGTTTTTAAAGTTCATCAGGTTTGTTAAAAAAAAAGGTGTTTCAAGTATTTCGATTTTGGTGTTGAACAAAAATGGTTAATTTTAAACGTTTCTTTTCGATTGGAGATACGGCCTATTTTCCTTTTCAAAGGGGTTGTGTCATCGTTGTTTAAGGTTATTCAATTTAATATCAGTGGTATAAACAATCAAGTCGATTTTGGTGGTTTGTTCAAGAAATGTTTGTGTTAGTTAATTTCTGAAAATTTAATCATCAATTTTTTTTGTTTCTTTTGAAAATTGATGTTTGATCTAAATTTTGAAGAAGCAAAAGTGTTGGAGTGTTTTTAGGAAAGTTGGCTAGGCAAAAGATTTGATAAAATCTTTCGAATTTTGAAAAGATTTTTAAAATATTTGAATCTAACATTTATCTCCAAGTTTATCTTTTTTGAGGCTCTTGGTATTGAGGTTCCCGGATATTCTAGTTCTCGGTTTTCAGGATTCTCAAATTTTGTTGTTCTCAGATTAGATGATTTCGGGTTGTCTTGTTTTCGAAACATTATAAACCTGTTCTCGAAAAAAAAAAATCATTTTTTTGGTTTGTTGTGTTGTCGACATTTATTTCTGGATTCAAGATCTCGGTTCTATTCTCAAATTGTCGTTTTCGGATTTACTGGCTCTTAGATTCCATTGCTCTCGACTTTCCTTGTTCTCGGATGTGTTGTTCTCAGATTGTGAATTAATTGGTTCTCGGCATTTAGAGTTGTTCTCAGGCTAGTTTTGGGTCTACTTTTGCTCACGGGTTGAACTATTATTCTCGGATTTTGTAGGAGTTCTCAAGATTCAACATTGGTTCTTGGTTTTAGTAATTGTTTTTGCAATTTTGGCCCTAATTATACGAATGGTTCTCCGTTGAAGGTTCTCGATTATAAGTTCTCCAATTAGTTATGCAAGTTCTCGGTTAAGTTTGTTCTCGAATTCACAGTTTGCTACGTTTAAGGTTCTCGAGATTTCAGTTGTGTTCTCGGAAAGGTGTTGGTTCTCAGGTTTTTGCTTTGAATCTTGGATTTAGTTTGGTTCTCAAAGATTTGTTTCTGTTCTTGGAATATTTTTTTGGGATTTCACAAGGTTCTCGGACTGCTTACCGTTTCTCAGATTTTTATTGATTCTCAATTGGAAGTGTGTTCTCGGGAGTCTCTTGGTTCTCGATTTATCTTTTAGTTCTCGAACTTGAAGATAGTTATCGGTTTTGATCCTAGTCATGAATGCAACAAGTACTCAGGTTCCCATGTTAATGTTAGGGGAGTCTTTCGCTGAATGGAAATTTAGGTTCATTCAACATGTTAAAGAAAAGGATGCTAAAGTTTGGAGAGCTATTTGCAGAGGTCCTACCCCAATTACTTACGAAGATAAGGGTATTACACTACTTAAAGCTGAATCCGAATATACAGATGAAGATTGGGATCAAGTCAAGCTTGATGAAAAGGCTCTTAACACATTGACTATGGGTTTAGCACCAGAGATTATCTCAAAATATAGAGAGACTAAATCTGCCAAAGCATTGTGGGATTCTCTGATTGAATTTTATGAATGCAATGATGACATGAAGCAAAGTCGAAGGGAGATGCTGTGGCATAAGTTCAATCAATTCAGTTGCATTCTTGGTGAAACCATTGAAAATCAAATTGCGAGATTCGTATCTCTAGTAACTGAAATGAAGACCGCAAACATAACTTTGAACAATTCTGAGGTAAATAAGAAACTGTTAAATGCTCTTCTAAAGAATTGGGATACGAATCTTGCCGTGATCAAGAAGATGGAGGATCTTCAACATCTGTCTCTGTCAGGACTCATCTCCATCATCAAAGCTTGTGATTCGGACGACAAGCAAAAGGTGCAAAATCTTAATGTTGCTGCTCAGCAACGTTGCACACTTGCTACTGTTTCGACATCCGCTCCTGTTGTTCCAGTACCTGTTGAGTATCAGGTTCCTGTGCTGGTACGATATATCAATCATGCTTCACATGAGGTATTTTCTGATCTATGCTCTAATTCTTGTGTTGAAAAAGCTAAATATTACAAAGGTTATAACTCTGAATTAGTAAGAGAGAACGATGAGCTTAAAGGAAAGATTTCTTGCCTTAATAGCCGAACCTCTGCCTACAAACTTAGAGTAGAAGCCTTAGAAAAGGATGTTGTTCAATACAATAATAATTTAAGCAATAAAACTTGCCTTGTAATGCATCAGAAGAAAGTTATTGATGAACTTAGTGCTAAGCTAGATTCTTTGAAATCAAAATTTGAAAATGCCGATTTTCATTTTAGAAAATTTGACTGTTCTAGTGAGCGTGTTGAGAAAATGATAAGTTCAAAACTCAAGTGTAGGGAAAACAAAGGAGCTGGTATAGGTTTTGTAGAAATTGCACCTCCCTACAATCACAACTACACCGGATTGCCTCTTTCAGATGAGGAAATAGAAAATGAGAAAAATATGGAATATGGGAAGGGGTTAGTGGTTGAATCCGCAAAGAGTGTTCCCATAACGGTAACAAAACCAAAAGGGTTAGTGGTAGAGTCGGTTAAGTCTGTGCCAATTAAGATTACTGAACCAAAAGGTCATAGGAAACAATTTAAGTATGTTGCTCCTCTTACTTCTGTTCCCGCCGCAAAGTTTGTTAAATCTAAAAGTAATGAAATGAGCACTGGTGTTGAATCTGAAAACAACTCTGACATTGTCGATGCTGACAAAGCTTCAACAAAATCGAATTCCTCGTTAGGATCAATTGAATCTATGTTGTTTAAAAGCATTGCAAAATCTATCAACTTTGAAAGCTCTTCAAGTTCGTCAACTGAGTCAGAAACATCAGATGAATCTGACTCAGAAAATTTGTTTGATTCAAAAACTGTCGGTACAGGAACAGTAAAAGAAGTAACTACTGAATTTAAATGTGTGAATAATTCTGATGCTTCTACTTCATGTGCAGAAACAGTTTTAGTTGAAGAATGGACTGAAGGAGATGAAGAATATTTTAATTCTAATGACTCTACACTAAAAACAATTTCTGATTCTTATATTAAAAGTGATGCTAGAGTAGGCTCCGTTCTTAAGAGCAATGAATCTACCTCAACTGCTTTTGCTAAAACTGATAATGGTTGTTTGAAAACTTCAAAGTTATCAAGTAATGCATGTCCTTATGTGCCAAAGTTTTTCTTGAAACCAGTAATAAATGGCACGACTGAGAAATATGTGCCACCAAAACCTGTTTTACAAAATGAAAAATGTTTTCAGAAAATTGGAAAACATACTTGTTCTAACTGTCATAAACAGGTCCAGGTCACACAAAGAAGAGCACATAAACAACCAGCTGCACAAGGAAGAACTTGTCCTCATAAATCATCAGAATCTGCAAGTGCTCACAGATCAAAGAGTGCTGCATATGTTAAACAAAGCAGAAAGTTTGAGGACAGTTGGAGAAAACCATCCAACAAATTGCATATATCATCTTCTGTTGGATCGAATGAACCAGGATATGCTCCTTACGTGAAGAAGCAGACGTGTTACAATTGTGGAATTCCTGGTCACATTGCTCGAAATTGCACACATCGTTCTTATGTGCCATATTATAAACAGAATCAGAGGGTTACACCCGGATATAACAACTATTCCCAGTCAATGAAGGTTCCTCAACCTAAGACAAGGAAGAATGTGAATCCAAAGGTTAAACCATATGATGGTGACTGGAATGCTGCTAAGAACAAACGAAAGGTTGTTGAAGAACAAACACAGATTTTCAAATCTAAACAACCTGAAAAACTAAAGGTGCTACTCCGAAAGTAGCAAAACCGGTTCTTAAGCCTAAGCAAGTTTGGAAAGCAAAGGTGGCAGCAACAACTGATCATAATGAGAATAAGGACATGTGCTTGAGGGAAGTGTCTTACATAGATGCTTCAGGAGTGCCCAGGACCGCGATAGCCTGGGTACCAATGTTTAACTAATCTCCTTATTCATGCAGGGACAGCCAAGGAGGATTATCAATAACCACTGGTGTGTTGGTAGTGGTTGTTCCAAGCATATGTTAGGTGACATCTCTCTGTTACATACCTCTACATCTTTTAACACAGAGTATGTTTCCTTCAAAGGAGATAAGGGAGGTAAGGTCAGCATGGCAGGTATATTTAAATTTGATGCACAAACTTTGAAAAAGATTGATTGGTCGTATTTGAGAATGGTTATAGAAAAGAACAAAAAGATTTTCTTATTTTTAGGTAAATTTTATACATAAATTTGTCTTTTCCCTTTATTTATGCACAAAATTTAGGGGGAGAAGGGAGAATCAAGAAAAGAAACAAAAATAGTGTTTTATTTTATTTATGTACAAAATTTAGGGGGAGATAGGAGGAAAAATAAGAAAAATACAAAAACATGTGAAAAAGGAAAACTACAAAAAGAGTTTTTGTTGTATCACTTGTGATAAAGACTGACACACGTAAGACCAGTATTGAAACGGTTAGGCTCGTGGGTGATGTGTTGGTAGGCTTGGTCCTAACGACTGGAAAATTGGCTGATCTAGTGACACACTTAAAGAGAACGTATGGCCTCAGTAGGAAACGTCACTTGGAATTGGTACATTTTTTATTTGAATGCTTGCGTGACGTCCCGATACACACTGTGTTCTAGGTCTGAAATATTTTTCTGAAAAACTCGTGTATCTCCTTTGTTTTGTGTAAGCAAAGACCTGGGGATGCTAGGCAATGTCAGCTTCTGCTGCATCCAGATATATGCTGACCTAGCTGTACATTGTCGCACTGTAGATCAAAACGCCAAAAGAGGCCAATGAGCCCAAAACGATGCCAATGTGCACAACAAAAGAGGCCCTCTAGAGCCCAAAACACCAAAACCTATAATTTGAGAAATCAAATTGATTTGTATATTATACCACTCTATTTCTTAATGATCTATTCTTTTCTCTTCTCAATCAAGTCCTAGTTAAGGTTTCAGAATTCTAGAACAAACACCGTGAAAATATGTGGTAGGGAAACTGCTTGCATGATAGAGTGTACCACATATAATTCTAGGATTTGATTGTGACTTGCTTGAGTGTCCATAATTAATACATCAAAACATGATAAATTAATCACAGACAGTCAAATAAGAAGGTCTAAGGCAATAAGTTTAAGTGGACAAATATACTGGCAATTGCCCGGACCGACTGGAGTAGATCCGTGTTGATAAGTGTCCCTGAGTCTAAATCACAGTGATATTATCTCCTAAGAAAAACAAAGTTTGGTTAATTTTATTTTAATTTTTTTTGCTTTTAAGTTTATTTTACTTTAGAATTGTTTTATAAAATCAACCATTCTTCAAGATTTGACCGATCATCCACAATGAAGGAAATCAAAATTTTTGAAAATTTTGTATAAAGTACTCAGAAGTACTAGGTGTTCATGTGTATACTAGATCTTCTGTTATAGTTAAATGTTTGCTTACAAATGTCTGAGAATGTGCAGAATTTGATCTGAATCAAGAAACAGGGGTTGATGAAGAATGATTTCCAATTGCAAACAAGCATGAAGCACCGTGATGAGATGATGTACCTGAGTCAGAAGAACTTGATGTAATTGCATATTTTGATAATGAAAGTACACATGAACAAGTACCTGTGAAGCTGCTTGAAAGAAAAAGACTGAAAAAGAAAAGAGTTATGAGAATCCTCCTCTCACATATTCTTTTAGCAAGAGTTCAAGCGAATGCTGTTGATGATTCAAGTGTGGATCTTACTCCCAGAGAAGAAGAAAAGGCCCGAGTTGAGAGCACAGAAAAGAAGACTTTCAACAAAACAACACCAACACCCCAGCAACAATCTAGGGGGAGATCACGATGCTGCATTTATGTTATGAATACCATTTGATAGCATCAGTCTAGGGGGAGATTGTTGGGTCTATAATAATGAGACTGACGCTATCAAATAAATATTGGTGATCAATATTGGTGTTTTACTATTTAGGACCGAGAACACTTGGGTTCTCGGTTATTTAAGGTGTTTAGGCCGAGAACTAGTTAGTTCTCAGTTAGTATGTTGGGCTTTATTCTTGTGGGTTGGGCTGTGGGACTGTTAAGGCTATGTGAGCCCAAGTCCTTCGTATAAAAGGTGTTTTATTGGTTCATTTGTAACTAGCGGTTTCCATTTTATAATAAAACACTCTCTAGTATCAGACGAATCCTTTAGAGATCGTATGCTATTGAGGTTGTTAATCAATCGTTTATTGTGTTCTTGAATCATATAATCATTAGATTCCGCCTACTGATTATATTACTTGATATCATTGTTATTTCGGGACTTACAAATTCATAATTAGTAACAGTCGCTACACCCCTAAAAGTCTTTGCTGGATAATCTACACCTGAACTATGTAGATTAAATCTGACAGAAAATACAACTGCAATTAATGTTAAATGTACTTAATTTTAACAACAAAAAACGTTACCATTTTTATTCACAATGTGTAATAATATTTTTTATTGACAATGTATTATGTTTGAAATTACTAATATGAGTATTATCATTATTTTCAAATTCATAATAATTACAAACAGTCCGCACTGCCTTAAAAGTCTTTGATGGCCACTGTAGAGATGAAGGATCTAAATGGAAAGATTACGTAAATTTACACATTATTATTTTTATATTAATTAAACAATTAAAACTATTGTTTAAAGAAAGTAAATTGAATATTTACTTTCCAAAAAATCTAAAATTTCATCATTGTAACTAATATTTTAAAGAAAGTAATTTGAATATTTACTTTCCACTCATTCAGGTTATTATAACGATCTGTTTCATAATGTTTATCAACAACAATTCATAAACATGTATTAATATTTTTTATTAACAATGTCTAATAATATTTTTTATTTACAATGTATTATGTTTTAAATTACTAATATGAATATTATCATTAGTTTCAATTACATAGTAATAAACTTCGTATTGAGACCTATTCTAAGTTCAAAGGTATGTGTAATTTGCTGACCTACAAACAGATGTTTTCAAACAACTGTAATCCATTACAATTTTGAAGTCAAGGATGATGTAACCAGAATTTTCAAACAAACTCTGTAAAACTTAACTTGCAATCAATATCTAACCAAATAACTATAAATTTAAATTAAAAAAGTGTTTTCACATTCATAATAATTACAACAGTCCGCACAGCCCTAAAAGTCTTTGATGGCCACTGTAGAGATGAAGGATCTAAATGGAAAGATAACATAAATTTACACATTATTATTTTTATGTTAATTAAACGATTAAAACTATTGTTCTTACAAATGATTTGGAGTCTTTTATTGTAAGTATAACTTTAAAAAATGAACATATATTTTGTAGCAATAAAAATTGTACTAAAATATCAGCATTTATAAAACGTGTAATTATTATAATTTTTAATGAATACTTATTATACATAAACTAAATAATATTTCGTTGTATATTCTTAAAGATATACTATTGTTTTAAATATATATTGGAAAAATCTAAAGTTAGGAATTTCAGTTTTGTATCCGCTGACAGCTCTTTCATAACAGCTGTTGTAATATTTAATTTTAAAATATTTTTAAAAAATGTAAATTTATGGTAACTTTTTTTAGTTGTTTTATAATAGTAAAAAAAATTTACATCTACCATTAGTTACAATTACATAGTAATAAACTTCATATTAAAACCTATTCTAAGTTCAAAGGTACGTGTAATATAACGACTTGGAAACCGTTGTTTTCAAACAACTGCCATCCATTAACTTTTTTTTAGTTGTTTTATAATAGTTAAAAAAAAATATTTACATCTACATTAATTACCACCGTATTTTGCAAGTTTCAATCTAGGTTGAGTTGTATACTGATCATTATAGCGTTTTAGGGCTATTGACTTCCAATAATAATCATTACCTTGAAATTCGAATTTTGAAAAGACTTTATATTTTTTAGTTACATATTTATTTATCAAAAATGAATATGTACATATTTATTAATCAAAAATGAATATGTACATATTTCTATTCATTGGTACAAATAAAAATTAACATATTTATTTACTGAAGGTATAGATTAAGACTTATTATACCTCTAAAAAATGAACATATTTATTTACACGTATATTTTTTAGTTACATATTTATTTATCAAAAAAGTATAACTCTAATAAATTAACATATAATTTGTACTAATAAAAATTCTACAAAAATATCAGCATCTATAAAACGTGTAATTTATGTTTTTAATGAAGACTTATTATACTTTAGTGGGAAGATCTGTTTTACAACATCTGTTTACTTTTCAACAGATCTTAAGAAAACATCTCAAACACAATTTCATGTTTATACTACAGAATATACTACAGAATATTTACAAAGATGTTTTGAACATATACAGATATTAAAGAAAACCAATAACAAAATGAAAATAATTCTTTTACTAATCTTCGGAAAACTTGAAACTGACGCAGCTAATACATTCAAACCAACTTTGAATATAATATGTCTTTATACACGCATCAGTCTTGAACACATATTTGTTTCTTTCGCTGTAAAGAATCTCAAAAAGACAAACCTTGAACAGAAAAAAAACATTCACGGTTATGCTCCAACTACAAGCCTTGAAAAAAAAGTTAACAAATAAGAATTTCAACAAACATACCTATTGATAAGCACAACCGCGAGAACCACAAAAGCGGAAGTAGACGCAGACCGACTTCCTCAAAAGATAAGCATAGTGGCGTAAAAGCATAATTGCAATCTGGAAAGACTCCCGAGTACATAAGCTAACGCCTCTATCTGTTAACGGTCAAATATTGACAAAAACACTAAATCAAGCATCACTCAAATTAATCAAACACACATGCTAAACAGAAAAAGATTAACATGCATTAAAACTCGAACACATGCCTTGAAAAAGGTAAACACATACCCATTTTGAGTTTGACGCTGCCGATCTACAACCATTGGTAATCGTATGACGAATATTTTCCTTTGATTGTAAGAATCTTCCAAATTGGAACCTTTTTGAAGGTAAATAATCTGGTTGCTGATTAAGGAGACAAAAGTTTGAGGCTCACTGAAAAAACAAAACGGATAAATTTTATTCTTATTGATATGATCGGTTAGAATTAGTTTACCTGATAGTCGAATCCTTCAACATGAACTTGAATGTGAGAGAATGAGCTGTTACGGTTTAAAAATTATGGGAGAGATTTAATAATTGTCTCAAAGAAAAAGAGGGACATGATGCCTTTATATAGTTGTGTAATGGGGTGTCGAGTTTGAAATTTGAATTTCAATTTGGAGCTCAAATTTAAAACCAAGACTCGTTCAAAACTCTGTTGAGGCAAGTGGGATTTTTACCGCTGTTCACGCAAGTGGGTACGAAACAGATGTTTTTAAAGTCAGTAGCGGTGCTTTAACGTGGCCCACGCATTATTTGTGAATATTTTAAGGGGGTTAGTGACGTGAGGTTTTGCATCACGCAGCCATTGGTGGCCTGCCTAAGCTGTTGACAAATCAGCTTTCTGACGTCACTCACGACTCTCCTATTATTGAAAGTATAGATAGATATAGATTATCACTAAATCATGGTTTCTTTATCCTATTAAATATCCAACTTATATATTTTGTTTCTCTCTACTATTAAATAAAAATACTAAATCTTAAGTTTTCACTTCTCTCGTTCATTTAATATTTCTCTTGTCAAAATTCTACGTTCATTTCACGTATTAGTAGCTATTTAATATTTTATTAATCTAAGCTCGTGTATAAAAAAGGAGTAAATTATCATTTTTAGTCCCTGTGGTTTGGCCAGATTTCCCACTCCAGTTCAAAAGTATTTTTCTTATCTGTGTATCTGGCATTTGCAATTTTTTTGTCATTTTCATCCAGCCTACTAACTTCGTCCAAATTTTCTGTTAAGTCAAAGGATTCACACTTAACGTTGCGAAGCCAAATTTTCTACTCTGAGTTTTCATTCATTTTCGGTCTTGTGCTTGTGTTTTTGTGTATGGTCACCATGGTGCCTATGCTTTATAAACTTGACTTTTTGTTTGGAAACAAAAAGGAGGAGATGGGTGATATAGCAAATGGGGTGCAATATTAAGATGCAAGTCCTGTGTTACTCATTTCTACAAGATATGAGGGACACCTTTAATATTGTCTAGCATATTCAATTCTATTTTCTATTTTCTCACATAACGATGCAACACATGAAATATTTGGTAACTGGTTTAAGCTCAAACACCTGTGACGAAACTTGAACAAATATATAGAGGGAGCCGAAAGTCATGGGACTAAAGTCACATGACCCCTAAATTAGAGGGGTCGGATTCAATACGTATAAATTTTTCAGACAAAATGCTGCTAAATTTATATTACTGAGCAAAAAAACAAAGGGGGCTTGGACACCTCGAACCCTCAAAGCTTCGCTCATGCAAACCACACTCTTGATGTAGTAATCAATCAAAGTATCTTCCGTTAGTCACAATCAATCATTCACAACACCAAAGTAATTGCCTTTTCTGTAGCCTTATCATCTTATGTTCCGTGTATCAATGGCATGTATAAGTTATGTCGATTTTGAGCTTCATACTTTTGCAAAGGCTTGTTGCACGATGACTCATTATTGGTCATGTGTCACTTAATTTGGAACGACTTTGTTTTGTGGTTGTCATGGCCTCACTCCTACGTTGGGATGATTCGACATTTCACTCTTCATTTCGAAGAAAATTTAATACAAAATTATGTTGACACAATTTTAGCTTTTTAAAAAAAGGTTAACCCACATGAAATATTTTGACACCCAATATCATCACAAAACTATAATAACTTTAAGATATCATTTTATCATGTAGAGTGGTAGACCCGAGGTCTGCCAAAAAAGCAAATTCAACCCAAAAACTGAATCTAACTGATTTACAAATTGGAAACCACAAGTCCACACTCCACAACACTAACACCATTAATCATAACAGACATTTCAAGCCCAGTCCAGCCCAGACCACATTTTTTGATTTAAAATCATTTGTAATCATCCAGCCCAGCCCAAATATGAAATTTTCTTTAAAAAAAAATCCCTAAGAACCCATTAGATATGTTTCTTCCGCCAAACCCACACCCTAATAGGAGGGTTTACGGTCTGGTTTGCACAGTTTGACGAAAATTCTTGATCAAACTAGGGTTCTTCAAAAAGCTCGCAACTCGCGACTCAGCTCGTAGGTTGCTCGAAAAAACAAGCTAAAAATCTTTATTTGAAACGACTGAGCTGAACCGAGTCATTTTGCAACTGAGCCGGCTCTTGGTTCGGCTAGTTGGCTCATTGTTAGGCTCATTTAACTCCGAGCTTGTGCTCAAGCCGAGCCAAGTTGCCTCGCTTACAGCCCTAGATCAAACCGCTGTCTTCAGAAAATTACAAACCAAACCATTTGACGGATTGAACTGATTTATCGTTTTCAAAATCATTGACATTATGAAGTTACGGTAAAAGTGGTTCATGGCTACAACACATCATTACTAAATATATTTAAATAAAAGGGTTACCGCCAGCTCACTTTACACAATCAGGGTCCTAGTTCTAAACCAAATAGAACCATCAAAACCACCAAAGGCGAACCATTTGGATATCAAACCAGCCAAATTGGCAGACTTGCTTCGCTTGGACGTTTCGGTCAGTCTTGGCGATTTATACACCCACCACCTGATAGTAATCGTTATCCAGACTTAAGTCAGGATCATTTAAGGAACACAAGTGTATCCCTAAACAATGGGTCGAAATCCTAACACACGCAATCTGTATACTTAAAAAGAGCTATATAAAGATAATCGTTATCCAGACTTAAGTCAGGATCATTAAGGAACCCAATTATATCCCTAAACAATGGGTCGAAATCCTAATACACGCAATCTGTATACTTAAAAAGAGCTATATAAAGATAATCGTTATCCAGACTTAAGTCAGAATCATTAAGGAACCCAATTATATCCCTAAACAATGGGTCGAAATCCTAACACACGCAATCTATATACTTAAAAAGAGCTATATAAAGAAACAGAATACAAGAACTGGTTTGAAAAACACTTGACAAACAAAGAAAAGAGCCAAAAATTCTTCAAAAAACTTGAAAAGGGTCCAATTAAACAAAAATAATAAACATAGATGGTTATAAGAGTATAAAGTACTTATACGACATGATAATTGGTGCAAAACATCACAGCCTATATCAAGAGCATATATGACACAACTTCAGATGACATCCGGAAAAAGGTAAAACAATCGCCAGTATTGTATACAGTAGCATTATAGCGCAGATGGAGAGATTCCACAATAAAGATGTGGCAGTACCTGCAGTCAGCAGATGACGGAGATGGAACAACTAATGCGTAACGTTCTTTGGAAGGTTCCGGATGACATTGCTTTTCATGCCCATCTTAGAACGCATATGCTCTACCCCTGATCTATTCATCTGTTTCATCACCTTCATTCTCACCATATTCTCCTTCGACTGCACTGTTGACAAACCCATGCTCCTGTACCTGATATTGTACATTTTTTTACATATTAAAAACATTATTTTAAAATAATTTCAATCAGTTTTTATATTTCTTTTATTCTTTTCTAAATTTGTTTGAAATTTATGTGAAGCTTACCTGGCAGCCAATACAGCCGTCATGGGAACTCCAACTTGAGATGGGCGGGGTTTCTGACGATAATAACGTAAATATTCCCGGGAACCAATTGCTTTGGTTGATATTGTATCATCAGTTACTGTAGTTATGATGAGCTCAGACCCGCCACTCCCGAGTTCTATACTATCATTTGTCCCGTTTGCTGAAACCAGCTGGTTCCCACTTGCATCCACATAACTAAAAAAAAGAATATTAGCTTTTTAATTTTGTGCAACTTATACTGATGCATATACAAAGTAATAAATTCAAACCTGCTGCTGTAATCATAAAACTCTTCTAGTTCAGCTTCTTCCTCATCATCATCATCGCCATAGTGTACTTTGCAATGGCTTTTTGCCACCATATGCTTCCTAACTGCTTCCAAACTATTGAATGGTTGACAGTTACTGTTGCAATATAAGCATATAAAATCACGCTTAACCTGTAGAAAGATGACAGCACCACAAAGAGTGAGACCGGATTATCAAGAGTACAATAGATCTTTGACCCTGACATAGAAATTATACAGCCCAAGAAATGATACAGGTTGCTCTGGGTTATGTTTTTATCTCTATACGTTGGGTAAAAATACTTGACTAAAAAGGAAATGGGTCAGGAGTCATCTTAAGTGCATTCAAATGCATAAAACCTCCATAACCACTTTACGAAAAAAAGGTTGGATATAAGTAATTTATAATTAAAGAAAAGTCGCCAATTATTTATAGAACTACAATGTAAGTATAAGAAGTGTCAACAGGCCAACAATACCCAACAAGGCCTGCATTAAAAAGTAAATGTGGCCCAACCATTCCATTTTGCCATCTATGGAAACTATCATCAAGTAAAACATCAACTGGACACTTTCAATGTAAACAATGGAATGCAAGCTTACGGGAAACTATGTACCGAGAAGATGGGGATCATGTAGTTTACCTTAAGTCCAAGATATGTGAGAAGGCCACTGGGGTCTTTCAGATACTCGATGTCAGGTATAAAGAAGCCATGATGCTTGTGCATATGAACCATGCAACTTTCAATAGTTTTATGTTCTTTATCACACATAAAGCAGGATGTCGGATCCAACTCCTCCTCGTCCTCATCCATATCCTCATCAGTATCATCAGGGGAGTCGTTCACTTCCATATTAGTAGATGACGAAGCCATGTCACCAACCACATCATCGTTCTCACCAACCTCCACCCATTCATCACTGTCGTCACTTTCCTCATCGAATTCCTCCTTTTGTTCAGGGGACTTCTTCACAATGCGGGGTGGAAGTGGCTTTATTACTGCACTGTTTTCATCTTCATGACCAATCTGGGAAGCTCGCATTGTGTGAGTTTTAGATTTTAAATGTTGAGCATGAGCCTTGGCACTTCGATACCCTTTGCCACATAGGCGGCATGTGTACATCATAGGTGGGCCATTCAGCTTACTCTTCTCTTCAGCAATTGTAGATTGTCTGGCTAAGAAAAGAGCTTCTGTTACTCCTGGAACTCCTGCAATCTGATTTAAATGTATGCTTAGTTCAAAGAATACTATTTTTAGTTGTAATACATTATGTACAATTCAGCAAGTATGTAGATTTGCATCAAATGAAGCTTTAAAATCAAAAAAGGATAGTGATTAAAATAACTTAAGGTTTCATGAATTTAACACTATGTTCTGCAATACACCAGTGCATCAAAAAATCATGATCATTTAGGAAATAAGACTATTAGGCATCCTCTAAAGAATTATTTGGTTCTCCATTTTGTTCCTTTTACTAGACAATTGGTTCAAGCCTTCAAAAGTAAAACTAATTTCCATTTCTGACCATTGACAGCCAACTCATTATTAGAAAGAATTGTAAATAGCCTCTGATCAACAATGTGGTGATACATGAATTGTGCCAGACCACCATGGAAAACAAGTAGCATACGACCTTAGTTTAAAAAAGCATAAGGCCCTTCAAGACATTAAATCATGAAAGCTTAGGCACAAAGCATGAGATTCAACACAAGGCGTTGCTCTATGTACAACCAAAGCTGCATCTGTCTCATCTCTTTTAAGTTTTATATAAGCCTTTTTTATCAAGTAAAGTAGTAAAGCATTCAATATATCTTCATGCGTATGCCATATGGTTGTTTTCATATCACCCTTCTATAGACACATTTTTGTCCTAGATGTGCATGAGACGCCGCCTCAAGGCCCTGAGTCAAATTCCTATTAGCCTCTGTGCCTGGCAAGTGGCGCCTCAGCCACAATTTTCAAAACCAAGCATATACCCTCTCAAAACAGTTCATTACTAGATCTACCATGAATGTTTTTCAAAATTACGCACTACACCAACGTCACAATAACAAAAAAAAATTGATATCCACGGGGTTGAAGACTCTGTTTCTTGTAATATTTGATCAAGGCCACTGTAGTTTTTGGTTTTAACATAATACATTAAAACTTCTAACTGAAAATTAGATATGTGTATGTTTGCATGTGTGAAAGCACACAATTATAACACTTTATATAGATTAGTTTACCTAAACATGAGCTCGAATTGGATTACCGAAACATCAAATATGTTATATGTCTCTTCGTGTATAAATGAAACTGCAAATTATTATCTAACCTTCACTCAATTAACAACCATATTTCTAGATTGTGGTTCAACTAATAACCAGAATAATAACAATTATTAACAAATAAAATAATGAAGTAATACACGAATAAATAAATAATCCAGAAAAATAGAATAGCAGAAGAAACAAATTATAATGAATTCAGAGGAATAGAGATTAAAAGGAGAAGTAGTTTTGCAGTTAGGTGATATAAGTGAAAATGATAACCTTGCGTTTAAGATTGTAACGGTGCCATTCAGACTTGTAGTGAAGCTTCTGATCGTTTTCATCTTCGAATTCTGTGTTGCACGCGTTGCACGTCAGTCCTGTCATCTTATCTTATCTCTTATGTTATGTTTTCTTTTTAGAGAGAGAGGTGAAGATGGAAGGAGAAGAGAGGTGATCAAAGTTGGCTTTTCACAGTCGGCGGATATTTTTTAGGGTTTGGGCTTCGGAGAAAGAAGAAAATTCCTTAGATATTTTGTGTCTATATTTATTACTCGCTATATTAAATACAGGGCTAGGATCAAATACGCAGTTAAAGAAAAATATCAAGTCGTAGGAAGGGTATCAAACGAATTCTGATTGAATTAATTTAAGCGGTATTGAAACCGTCTCATCGACCACTACGATCTTAGTTTTTAGGTTTTCGCTTTTTATGGAGTTTTAGCTTGTAGTTTTTAGAATTTACGTTGTATCATTGTGTCTTTTATGTAGCATGGTTTCTTTTTTTTATTTTCATCATTATGTAATTTTTGTGATTCATTGTGTCTTTTTTATACAGTAATGTGTTATACTTTTCACCATTGTGTTATACTTTGCGACTCATTGTGTCATATTTCGTGATCTATTGTGTTTTTTGTTTCCTTCTCACATTCACGTAAAAGGTCTTCCATAAAAGCAATTCCACTCTTGAGGGCTGCAAATAAGTTGAACGAATACGAACAAGGTGCATGGAGGAGGGCGTTGACGCTGGACGGTGGAAACATATAACGAGCGTGGGTACTAAAAGTAGGCTTATTGGTCTCATATAGTCATATATTTACCTCACATTTATTATTTATTTATTTGGGTAAATAAATAAAAAATAAAAGCAAATAAAAAATTATAAAAAACAAAACCCTATTAAACTAGCGAACACAAACGAACACGTTATCGAATGTTCAAACATAAACGAACAAACGCGGCATCTGTTCATATTCGTTCGTTTAACTAAACGATCAATTTTTTTTGTTCGTGTTCGTTCATTTATTAAACGAACGAACACAAACGAACTTCCTATCGAACGGTTCATGAATTATTTGCTGAAAGTTTAATTCGTTTGTAGCTTTACCCCTGTTGTATGTATGATAATTGTTAATTGTTAACTAGTGGTTTTAAACCGTCTCCGCGCTACGCGTTAGAAATTTGATCCGTATCAAGGGCACCAAAGAAGAAGGCAGTGAAGTTACTGTTCAATTATCTCTTCTATAAATATATGTATTGCCAATCGCGCGTTGTGCAAAAGCAAAGTGGCTTTTGTATTGGTTAGTTGGTTACATTCGCTCAAACCTTGGGCTGTGTTAACCATAAAAAAAAAGGAAAAACGAACGCTTGTAGGCGTAACTTTATAGTTTTTTTCTAGAAGAATTGCATCTCAGCTTGCACCTTGCGATGAATTTGCCTCCCTTAGACAGTGTTGGACTATTGAGTCTAGTCTGTCCACATCCTCAAGTTGTTTTCTAACATTCACAAATTCAGCAATCTGAAAGTATAAAAACAGAAAATATCAAAGATATTGGGACCAACTTTTTAATAAGCTGATATATGTGTAGTAATTTAATATTTACCTCTCCCACCCAATGCGTTGCGGCGCTATATATTAAGGCACTTTAGGGATATCAACAAAACCATTTAGATGCCTTTACTTAATACTTTGGTACACAATCTCCACAACTTTTTTGAACTATCAAAATTCAGTGAAAAGAAGACACCAAAAAGTGTAGGTATACATCTATTCTTTCTGGTTACCCAATCCGGTTCTCCAACCTAAATATGTCAAGCTGTGATTCCCGTTATGTCAAGTTGTGATTACCGTGATTCTGTTAGTAAAAAAAAATCAAAATGCAAAGCAAAAAATTCAGTTTTTAGATTTCTAAAACCAACTACATGAGAAATTCAGCTTTACCTGGTTTTAAATTGGGATGAATTCTATTTTAAAATGAAAACACAAAAAAAGAAAAGGCCATGCTTCAAATTTTCAAACTAATAAAAGGAATCTGTACTCAAATCTTTTAAAACATGGCTTGGTAACATATGCATATCTATATTTTCAAATGAAATATGTGAAGTGGACTTTTCTTTGGGTCAAAATGGACATATTATTTAGAATGAGAACAAAAAATACTTGCCTTGCGAGTCCATAGGGAATGTACAACTTGTACATGGTGCTACATTAATGGATGTTTTATGTTACATGTGGATGCACCTTCAGATAATTCCTTCCAACACCGTTTGTTAGCGAGTTGGTGCTATGTGCCCAACCCATGATGTGAGGCAAATCAAGCTGCCTTTAAGATTCTAACAAACATATCGCTTACAATACATTTTGCTCAATCATATGACGCTGGAGGGGGAATAAAAAAATAAATATAAAATAAAAGTTACATATCTTATTAAAAATAAAATACTTAACGCAAATGTCTAAAACATCAAAAATAAAATAATTGACACAGAAAGTCTAAGAATAAAAAACACACATAAAAACACACATAACCTTATGAGGCGCACTTATTCTTACCCTCTCAGCCCTTAGGCGTACTCATAAAATAACCCCATGGGCACTGCCTCAATGGGGTCATATTGGTATATTTCATGTTTACATGTATCAAGAGTTAGATTAAAAGACATACTGACATACACGCCCTCCTCCATGCACCGTCTCATCGACCACTACGATCTTAGTTTTTAGGTTTTCGCTTTTTATGGAGTTTTAGCTTGTAGTTTTTAGAATTTACGTTGTATCATTGTGTCTTTTATGTAGCATGGTTTCTTTTTTTTATTTTCATCATTATGTAATTTTTGTGATTCATTGTGTCTTTTTTATACAGTAATGTGTTATACTTTTCACCATTGTGTTATACTTTGCGACTCATTGTGTCATATTTCGTGATCTATTGTGTTTTTTGTTTCCTTCTCACATTCACATAAAAGGTCTTCCATAAAAGCAATTCCACTCTTGAGGGCTGCAAATAAGTTGAACGAATACGAACAAGGTGCATGGAGGAGGGCGTTGACGCTGGAAGGTGGAAACATATAACGAGCGTGGGTACTAAAAGTAGGCTTATTGGTCTCATATAGTCATATATTTACCTCACATTTATTATTTATTTATTTGGGTAAATAAATAAAAAATAAAAGCAAATAAAAAATTATAAAAAACAAAACCCTATTAAACTAGCGAACACAAACGAACACGTTATCGAATGTTCAAACATAAACGAACAAACGCGGCATCTGTTCATATTCGTTCGTTTAACTAAACGATCAATTTTTTTTGTTCGTGTTCGTTCATTTATTAAACGAACGAACACAAACGAACTTCCTATCGAACGGTTCATGAATTATTTGCTGAAAGTTTAATTCGTTTGTAGCTTTACCCCTGTTGTATGTATGATAATTGTTAATTGTTAACTAGTGGTTTTAAACCGTCTCCGCGCTACGCGTTAGAAATTTGATCCGTATCAAGGGCACCAAAGAAGAAGGCAGTGAAGTTACTGTTCAATTATCTCTTCTATAAATATATGTATTGCCAATCGCGCGTTGTGCAAAAGCAAAGTGGCTTTTGTATTGGTTAGTTGGTTACATTCGCTCAAACCTTGGGCTGTGTTAATGATGTATCGTAAAATACATATATTTTCAGTGTATAGTTTGTACAATTTTCGAGTCATTTAGATAGTTCTTTTATTAGTTTTAGGCTTGTACTTGTCTATTTTGTTTAGTATAGGTTTTTATAGATTTTTATTAGCTTTGGGTTATTTTTAGTGTTTATTTATTTATTTTATATTTTGGTAGGTGTTCATGGACGTTGGAGCGTAAACGGACAAATTTGGTCAAGTCATGAACACCCGAGTCGAGAGCACGGAGCTAGAATGCTATATATAATAATAATAATAATAATAATAATAATAATAATAATAATAAAAATAATAATAGTTCTGTTTCAACAATAATAATAATTTTTATAAAAAAGAAAAGAAGGCACGAGGCCTTTGTATGACCCAATTGAAAAAGAGCGCTCCATTAAGAGGGGCACATTTATTTTGGGGTATTGGAGGATTCCTTCGAAAAAACAGCAGAGGATAGATTATTCTGGAGGAACAGAAGCGGCCGCAAATACTTCTATTGGAGAACGAGGACAGACGAAGAGTCGAAGGAATATTAAGAAAAGCACACAGCAGCGGCGGAGATTTTTGATCGGAGAAGCAGCAGCGATTGAAGGTTATTCTTCGACAGCAGCAGCAGAGTTTAGAGAAGGAGGTCAAGGGTTAAAGTATAAGTGCGAGCACGGGTCAGTTCTAATTCAATTCTTTATTATTTATCTATTTGAAACCCGTATGAACACCATGAATTTTATTTGTTTCTATTGTTTTGATATTATCATGACTTTTAGAGGCTAAACCTTGACGCTACCTAGGCGATGATGAATATGCTTGTTTGATTTATTTTCTTTTGGTTTTAGAACTTTTGGTTGTGGATGAATTTTAAAGTAAAGAACTCTTTATTTTCTGGTTTGATGTGTATGCGTATTTAGTTTTGTTTAATTAATAGTTATAAACTCCACTCGCGTTTTTGTGAATGTCTTTCATGTATGAATGCGAGTTAGGTTGCGGACTGGGTGTTAGCGACTAGTTTATGGTTAATTTCTGCAGGTTATCCATAGGAGTTATAATTGTTAGTTAGATGAGTCTAAGTGCTCTACCAATTCTCAATAGCTGTAAGGTGCGAGATTGTTGGTATGTCTAGGGTGTTAAATTGCTAGATCTAGAGGCTTTGTGAGAAGATCTTCCTAGTTTCCCTAGCATTCCTTGTAGGCCAAGTCTTATCAGAAATATTGTAGTTACCCCTTGCACTTTCGGGTGTATTGTGACTTTCGCGCTGTGAGGTAGACTGTCTAGCGGGTACTTTAAGATTCGAGTAGGTAAGCTTGTGAGGCTAACCTCTCAATCGGTGGTTTAACAGCACAACAGTATTCTAGGGTTTCCCCTTGAGAAGGGTCGAGGGTGTCTAGTTTATTCTTGATGTTTAGTATTTTAAGATCCCGGTTCCACACCAGTTCCATGACCATTAGAAGCTTATCACTCATGTGTAGGATTCTAGCCTAGGTAGTGCCTTCCCATCATCTGGTCCCAGTTGCAGTTTCCAGTTTGTGTCTTTAATTAATTTAGTTTTATTTTATTTATTTGCAGTAGATTTGTTAGAAAACCCCCCTTTAAGCAACAAAACATTATTAAGTCAGTATTTAGGATACGTAATCGAGTCTAGTTTACGTTTTCCAGTAGAGTCTTGTGGGTTCGATACTCGGACTTACTTTAGCTGTACTGCACTGACCGGTACACTTGCCGGTTGTGTGGTTTAGGTTTAGAGAGTCCTAGGTTATAAATTTAAAACTTAGAGTGTCTAGTTTAGGTTAATTTAGTTAGTTTTTATTAAACCACTTTGAGCACATCAGTTAACCATAAAAAAAAGGAAAAACGAACGCTTGTAGGCGTAACTTTATAGTTTTTTTCTAGAAGAATTGCATCTCAGCTTGCACCTTGCGATGAATTTGCCTCCCTTAGACAGTGTTGGACTATTGAGTCTAGTCTGTCCACATCCTCAAGTTGTTTTCTAACATTCACAAATTCAGCAATCTGAAAGTATAAAAACAGAAAATATCAAAGATATTGGGACCAACTTTTTAATAAGCTGATATATGTGTAGTAATTTAATATTTACCTCTCCCACCCAATGCGTTGCGGCGCTATATATTAAGGCACTTTAGGGATATCAACAAAACCATTTAGATGCCTTTACTTAATACTTTGGTACACAATCTCCACAACTTTTTTGAACTATCAAAATTCAGTGAAAAGAAGACACCAAAAAGTGTAGGTATACATCTATTCTTTCTGGTTACCCAATCCGGTTCTCCAACCTAAATATGTCAAGCTGTGATTCCCGTTATGTCAAGTTGTGATTACCGTGATTCTGTTAGTAAAAAAAATCAAAATGCAAAGCAAAAATTTCAGTTTTTAGATTTCTAAAACCAACTACATGAGAAATTCAGCTTTACCTGGTTTTAAATTGGGATGAATTCTATTTTAAAATGAAAACACAAAAAAAGAAAAGGCCATGCTTCAAATTTTCAAACTAATAAAAGGAATCTGTACTCAAATCTTTTAAAACATGGCTTGGTAACATATGCATATCTATATTTTCAAATGAAATATGTGAAGTGGACTTTTCTTTGGGTCAAAATGGACATATTATTTAGAATGAGAACAAAAAATACTTGCCTTGCGAGTCCATAGGGAATGTACAACTTGTACATGGTGCTACATTAATGGATGTTTTATGTTACATGTGGATGCACCTTCAGATAATTCCTTCCAACACCGTCTGTTGGCGAGTTGGTGCTATGTGCCCAACCCATGATGTGAGGCAAATCAAGCTGCCTTTAAGATTCTAACAAACATATCGCTTACAATACATTTTGCTCAATCATATGACGCTGGAGGGGGAATAAAAAAATAAATATAAAATAAAAGTTACATATCTTATTAAAAATAAAATACTTAGCGCAAACGTCTAAAACATCAAAAATAAAATAATTGACACAGAAAGTCTAAGAATAAAAAACACACATAAAAACACACATAACCTTATGAGGCGCACTTATTCTTAACCTCTCAGCCCTTAGGCGTACTCATAAAATAACCCCATGGGCACTGCCTCAATGGGGTCATATTGGTATATTTCATGTTTACATGTATCAAGAGTTAGATTAAAAGACATACTGACATACACGGAAAGCTGGTCAACATAGATGTAATTATTTACTTACGAACCCAGCTTTGTAGACCAACAATTTATAGTCTGGGTCAGTTTAGGTAAAAACATGTATATGTATATTGCTCGCCAAAAAAAAGGTTTGGATTTGGATGGAGAGTTGTATACCTGTTACGCCCATTTTTCTTTGATCAGATTTGAGTGAGTTTATACCTCCATTGAGCTTTGATATGTCAAGAAAAAATTCTGAAATTAGCATGCAGCTAACTGTATCTTGTTCCGCTTTAATAACATTGTAAGTTACAAATAAATGTATCCACTTTTCCTGATTCAACTAAAACGAAGAAATTGGATATTCAACATTGAAACATACAATCATTAACATGTACAGTCAGATTAAGCAAATTGAAAGCACTCAAGACATAATTGGAGGAGATACCTTCATCCTCCAAACCACAAAAGATAACAATAATTAAAAAAAACTACAATATAAAACCCATTAATCTTATAGAGAGTGATTGTGGTTATAAGAGAGAAGAATACCTCTTTCTTTGCGGGTTTGTGCGCCTGTGCGGTAAGTCTTGGCAGTTATGCCGTCGTTGTTCTTTGTCAAATCCGGTCACATCAAATAAACCACAAATCATTATCGCTTTATACCGAGAACTCTTGATCTGCAACTAAGTGAACAACAAACATGATTAATTTGATGATAATTAATGTGGGTGAGTGTGACAGATCAAAATCAAATAAACCTATTCAGTTTTGTAACTTCATATTTACCATGGATTTAGTAGGAAGGTTGGACTTAAACCTAGCACAAATAACACCTGTGTGTATCATTCTGTCAATAGTACAAAAGCTTTGAAGCCTACCACTACAATTTACATCCCATGACTTTTGCAAATTATAAAATTGAAATTATGATATGCGAATTTAATAAAGCTTGTACATATGAGATTGTTGGTGAAGGCGAGATAATTATGCAATATACATAAAGCTTTTATGTTATTTGCTTACACTTTTTATGAAGTTGTCCAGCAAGTCTGCTATAGACATCTCCCTGCAAGTTAAAACAAAACCATCAAAACTAAATTGCACATGCCAAAAAGAATAAGTAAACATGAGGTTTTGGAATTGGAAATCATAAAAAAAGAACTAATTCTCACTTAGCACTTCATTCATCACAACCTAGTAAGTAGGTTCAAAACACAGATCCTCAAGAACTTAAAAAAAATAATAATAACATTAAGTAAAAAATCCAATACCTTTTGTCTACCATCTTGAAACCCTTTTAAATTTCTTCTAGGATGTATTTGAACCACTACTTTTCAATCGAACAAAACCCTCTTTCCTCACAAACCCAAACCATCTAAGTCCATGTGGCGACAGAACCAACCTTGCCTTCCTACCTTCCGTCAAAAATCCTTATTTTTTAGTTTTTTTATCCAAATAAAGAGTTTTTTAACAGTTACAAAAAAAATTAAAAAAAAAAAGCGAAGCAGGCTCCGAGTCGGAAAAACGACACCACCTTGCTGCAGGGCAGGTTGCACGAAATGAAGTGCCATCCTTTAACCCCGCCATGCCAAAGCAACATCCACATCAACTTTGCATTCAGATCCACCGACTCATCATAGCCTCGACGAAAACCATAGTTCCCCAACCAGCTAACTAGCGACAAACAACAACCCCACAGTGCACACCTCTCACCATCACCGTGGTGTAAAGTCGTCACCACAAATGACCTGAATCGGCCACAAGCGGTACCAACAAATGAACCACCAAAGCCACCGCATACCACTGTTTAACAGACAACAAACACCATCTACCACGACTGTGTAACAATATGTAATTGATCTGTACCAAATCATAAAAAAGCACATCAATATGTAATTGAGCTATTAGGCATTTTAGGCTCGTTGTAGCTTCCGGTTGGCTCAACGCCTTTAGGTCTTGCACCTACATCACACCCAACATTTAAAAAATAAAATCAAAACCAAAGCTATTGAGTATCGAACTTGACTCTTCAACTTAAATATCATTCGCAATTTCAATTCTACAATATATTGTATTTCTACTTTTCTAGTCTATGAAGACTAAAAAGTTAACCCATATGCAAAGCCAAAGAAATTTCATAACAATAATGGTGGACAAAAATACCTCGGTATTTTATTGCATTCACAATAGAACTTCTATACACTCCCATTAGAACAGTTTATGATCCTTGTTGTATCTTAAGTATTTCAACCTGTTACTAAAAATTCCTAATTAAGTTAAGCCTAACTATAGATGAATAATTAACTAAAAATAATCATACTTGGATACTCATATGAAGACTATTACATAACGGCACATGTATACAAACATATGGATTTGGAAAATCATTAAAGCGAAATGTGTAGTATCACATGAAGGACAAAAAAAAATCAAGGACATGCAGGACAACTCCATCGACCGTCGTCTTCAAGATAAGGTGGTCGGCATGAACCGTCGATATTTGGTTGCCTGTAAATGTCGGTGGAGTGACGGGTCAGGATTTGTATGTATCGGGTTTACCAATTTGGTAGATAAGCCCCTTTTCATGTGGAACTAAAGATCGGGGTTTGTAGACCTATCCTTCCCCTACCTAAACCAGTAGCGGTTTGAAAGGCGACAGAGGTGGTGTATGTTGGACCGTTACATTAAAGTGAGCAAGAGGTTTGTGGTGGTTATAGCAGTTTGTAAAGCGACGGTGGTGGTACGTGTTGGTGGTGATAACCGTGGATAAGAGGCGAAGTGTGTCTCTTTTCGTTGGCTGTGTTGTTCTGTGGCTTTTGAGAGGACAGAGGACGGTGAATAGAAGATGAAGCAGGTGCAGGAGTGAAGTACACGTACAGAAACACGTGGTGGCTCATCAAGAATAAATGTGGACTAATCAAATGACAAAAATCTCCTTCCAAACCAATAAAATAACAAAAGGGGAAACTTACTGTTCAAATCAGTTATATTATTAATATAGTCTAAGTGCTCAGCTACATTTGTTTTTTACGGTCATTGCTGATCTTTTTTTCCAAATTTAATTGTTTTTTTATTTTATTTTACATCATTTTGATGCACAATCTAGCATGTCAATTGTAAAAAAAAAACAAAAAAAAAAAAAAAGAAAAAAAACCAACCACCTTATGGTGAAGTGGTATGGAGGCTCAATGATAGAAGACCCATGGTTGAAAGGTCATGGGTTCGATTCTTGAGAGCACCGGGTTTTACCGATTATTCCATTGTTGTGTTTTCGGGCGGGTGGATAGTCGGGTTTTCCCCGGAACTGGTGGACTTGGTGAAACCAGGAGCTCCCTTACATGTCTGGCTATGCCGGGTGGAAGGGGTCCTGATTTGACTGAGTAGGGACTCCGAAGGAAGTTCTTGGTGAATTTCGTTGGCCGTTCAAAAAAAAATTGTAAAAAAAAAATTGGAAATCAATTTTCGTCTAAACCTCATGCACCAAATCTATTCCACCCCGTATTATTCAAGACCCACATGTCTATTAAAGGGTCGGGGCATCACCTGAAATGGCCCAAAATACCCCCACTACCTCCATGGGTTTACCGCTAACAAGTGACCCAGGTAGTGAGTTCCTGGTAGTCCCGGGTACCATTTCCGAGTCTAGCTCACGCATATAAAAAATAAAAACGGTGTGTGTACGAGAGGGAGAGAGAGAAATGCAGATGAGAAATGGGTTGTCAGGTGGTGCTGCTGATGGGATGGATTCTCCGGTGGTGGTGTGTGGGTAGTCCAGGTGACAGGGTGCGATTTGTACGGCGTAAAGGTATCCGGATGCTTCATGGGTGCCACCTCTCCCCCATAGGTTGGGGTGTGGAAGTCTAATGTTGGTATGAGTAAGTCACAACGGTGATGACGATCCCAAGAAAATGGTCAGGATAATGATTAGAGTTAATTACCAAAACCGTCCCAATGGTCTGGGCCAATATGCCAGTCCAGCCCAAAACTTTAAAAATTGCTTGAACAGTCCCTAACTTTTGACGAAATAGGCCAAAACAGTCTATTTCGTTAACTGGGTTAAGTTTGTGTCATTAAGTCAGGAGTATTAAGGTTAACTCACATATAAAATTTTAAACAAACAATTACTTCTCCTCTTTTAACCCTAATTGTTCACTTTGCTCGTCAAGACCTCCCTCTGTTATCTTCTTCTCCCTCCAACTCTACTTTGCTCTGCAAATCTTCTTCTCCCCTGCTCTGCTTATCTTCTTCCCGACATTGATCATGGACGAGGGATGGCGTGTGAGGAACGACGGACAAGAATTTGATCATGACTCAGAATATGGTCAGTAGTTCTCTTTCATGTTTCATGTTAGTAACTCAACTACAGGTTCAAGCAAAGAGAAGTTTTCGATTAAGCTTTATCATGATGGTGCGTTTAGTGACCCTAAAGTAGCTATGGTGTATTTAGACGCCAAATGAACTACATTGATCATGTGCACTCTGATTGGTTTTTTGTGGTAACTTTGTATGACATTTTGTTTGAACTAGGATACTTAGAGAGTGATGAAGTTTAGTTTTTTTATAGGCTGTTAGGACAAAGCCTAGATACAGGATTAAGACCAATCTTATTTGATGCACAAGTGTTAGAAGTAAACAAAATAGTTGAGACTGAGAAGCTAATTGAGATATATGTTGAACATATTGACCCAGACTATGAAACTTTAAAACACAGAAAGCTAGGTGAAGATGTTAATAAGTCTAATGAGGATGAATTCTCATATCAGACAGATTTGGATATGTGGGAATGTAGTGATAGTCAAGATAGTGCTTATAAGCCTGATAAGGACGAGGACATTCAATCATCTGGTAGTGAGGATAGAGCTGATGCAAACACTAGCAACAAAAAAGAAAAACAGGGAACCTATAGAGAATGATGATGATGATGACTCTGACTTCATTGTAGATGAGGACAATTTAGTAGAGGATTATGAGGTTGATATGCAAAACTTTAAGGCTGTAGTAGACCCAGAAGTTACTGGAGGTGAGGAATCAGAGGATGAAATGAAAGAGGAGATTGAAGTAGATTTAAATGAATTTGATAGTTTGAGTGATGAGGATGAGCTTATGTTGAATAAGTCACTTAGGAAGAACAGGAAACAGAAGAGAAGAAGCAAATCAAAGAAGGATGACTGTCCATTTTATCTAAGTCAATCATTTACTAAGAGCTGTTATGAAGAAGTTGGTCAAGGACTTTGTTGTGGAAAGCAGGAGGCAGCTGAGGATTGTGAAGAATGATAAGTCTCGGTTTAAGGTTATTTGTCAGGGTATTAATCCACAACTTGGTGGTAGTTGTGCCATTAATGCAGTTAAGTCAAAGTGGGGGGGGGGGGGGCATTTTTGTAAACCCACCCAAAATAGTTTAAAAAAAGAGAGACAGAACCCTCCACTTCAAAACCCAAGAAACCTAGAAAGAAATACCCCCTACCCACCTGTCCTTTTGTTCTGCACATCTCCTATAATAATGCAATTGGGGCTTGGGCTGTGAAGACCTTAATCACATATCATTCTTGTCTTCAAAGTAGGGGTGTTAGATTATGCACAGTCTCTTGGTTGGCTAAGGAGATCGAGCATATTGTCCAGGCAAGTCCAAACATAACACTAGTTGCTTTAGTGTATATTGTTCAGAAGAATAGGCAGGTTCAGGTGACAAGAAACCAGATGTTTAGGGCCAAAGTGAAAGCAACTACAAAAATGGAAGGTTGTTATATGACTCATTATGAGAGGCTTAGGGATTATTGTGAGGAGTTGTTGAGATCTAATCCTGGAACAACAATCAAAATTGATGTAGAGAAAGTACAAACCAAGTAGCCCTACAAGTCAGTTTAGATGAATTTACATTTGTCTAGGTGGTCTAATAGAAGTGTGGAGGTTATGTGGTAGAGAAATCCTGGGTTTGGATGGTTCTTTCATGAAGGGACCCTTTCCTGGACAGATTTTAAATGTTGTACGTATGGATGGTAACAATGGAATTTATCCAGTGGCTTGTGCATTGGTGGAAGTAGAAACCATGGAGACTTGGAGTTGGTTCTTGGTGAACCTGGGAGATGATTTGGATATTGGGCCCAATGATGATTTCATTTTTATAAATGTCAGGCAGAAGGTAAGTTTTGTTGTTGTTTATTTTTTATGTTGTTTATGCTAAATAATTCAATGAAATGATCATTAATTACATTTATTTGCCATATGTTGTTATGCAGGGTATCATACCAGCCATCTCTAGGCTATACCCAAAGGCAGAACATAGGTTCAGTCTAAGGCGTATCCATGAGAACATAAAATCCAAATGGAGGGGACAAGTGTAGAAGGAGTTGCAATGGATTTGTTCAAGTGTGAGGACATCAATAGGCTGGGAGAAGGCTATGAATGCAGTAGCCAAAGCAGATAAAACCTTGCATGATTGGCTGAAACAGATTCCACCAAAACATTAGTCAAGATCTTACTTTACTCGTATGACTCATCTTATGTTTAATGTGCTTAGAATGTATGTTAGGAAAACTGAACTGTAGTATGTTCTTGAATAATAATGCATGCAGGAAGGCCAAAGTATGATATAGTGTTGAATAATATCTGTGAAGTTTTCAACAGGAAGCTAGTTGGGGGTAAGGACAAACCTATCATCATTTGCCTTGAGTACATAAGGGAGTACCTTATCAAAAAGATTGTGGTTGTTAAGAAGTTGATTGCAAAGATTGATGGGCCTTTAAAACCTGCTGCAACTAAGGCTTTTGACAAGATAAAAAATGAGGCATCACAATACAATGTGATTTGGACAGGTATGTTTCCTATACTCATTTGGTATGATGTTTAATTGAAGGGGTAGGGTACCAATTCTGGCACGTAGGCGCACCCTACCCCACGACATCATCATAATACACCCGCGAAGAACTTACCTTTCGAAATGGTTAACTACAAGAGCATAACACATCTCCGCGGTGGCACCTCCGCGGAGCATCAGCCTTAGCAGAGGCTAGTCTTCATATACATCACACGTGGAGTGCAAATCCACCCGCGTCACACCATGCGCCAAGCCTGCGATGGTCTCCCGCGGTATATAACAGCAAGATGCACCTCAGGCCTGATGTGCCTCTCCAGCGCTCCAGCAGTAAGGATGCAGCTCCCCTAAGCCCCACTTGTTGCACAGGTTCCTAGGTGTCAGGAGTCACTTCAGTTAATCTTCCAAAGGAAGCTAAGTCGCCTGACACACCCTGACACAAGAAGAAAAAAAAAGGTCCCTGCAATAAACCACAATGCGCCACGCGGACCTGTGGTAGGGCGCCGCCCCTAACAGCCAATCACAGCACGCCACGTGGACCAATGGCAGGGCACCGTTTCTACCCTGTTTGCTTTATGCAAACCTTTAGTCCAAATCCAACCTGATGGGCTTCTCGAAGACAGGCCTAGTACCCGGGCCCAAACCCGTCGCTCCTGTTATGGGCCGCAGTGCCTGGCCCGTGCATCCTCTATAAAAAGGAGACTTCACCTCCTTTGAAGAGGTTATACCGTCCACGGCCTCGTTGGTTATTTGATCCTATAGACCAACCGTAAACCATCTTGTAAATATCCTTGTACACTCAATATCCACACCACTATCACAATCCTAATAATATTCAGTCCATATCAACCAGAAATGAAATGAAATAGGAAGAGTTAATGCAACTTACCACTGTCACCACCGAATCCTAGACTTAAGCTTCCATAGCAGCCACCATTAACATCAGCCGTCACCACTGGAACCTTCACCTTTAACCACCATGAAATCCCTAACCATCGTCACTGATGTGACGAGAAATTGACATGTTTTCTACACGTATTCTCACCTATTTTACACCCGAAATCGTGCTTTTATCTTAGTTTTATCATGATTTATCTTTCTCTGTTGATAATTGCAGGATTTAAGGTCGAAAGGTGAAAAGAAGTGAAAAACGGCACTAACAGGCAAGGAATTGAAGACTTTGAAGCTGTACCAGATGCAGCACGACCGTGCTTTCAGTCGTGCAACTGTCCCGGGTCAACAAGTCAACATTTCCAAGTCAACAAAAAATAAAAAGTCAGATTTCTGGGTTGCACGGGCATGCCAATACCCTGTGCACGGCCGTGCCATTCAGAACGTGTTCCCCAAGCCTTCAACCGACCAAGACTGGCAGTCGTACTGGGCTGCACGAGCGTGCCACCCCTTGGCACGACCGTGCCAACTCTGAAGACGGACAGAGTCTGCTCAAAAGGACTCTGAAACAGTACCTGCTGTCGAGCATAGGCCTGCCACCATAAGAAGCATGGGCGTGTAGGGGCTGAATTGCCTATAAATAGAGGCCTCCACTCCACACTTTGATCGTCCCTTCCCACATAAAAAACCAACACTTCTCCACGAATTTCAACCATCTTTGGGACTTGTGAGTGTCCTTTGGAGCTAGATCACTCCATAAACACCACATTTGAGAGAGAAACAACCCGTAATCACCCAAAACCACTAGAAATCTCCATACAACTCTCACCATGTCTTGTACACAAAACCAACCTTGTGAGCTTGTTGTATCAACCATGCTAGGCTAGATTTCTCTTGGTGTTGCTAGGGTGATGATGGAACTTGGTATGAAATAAATAGTTTATCTTTTGTTTAAAGTGGTGTTTTGTGTTCTTAATAATTCTTTCTACTCTAAACTTTGTTTAATGAGTTAAATAATTAATCACCTAGTATTTGGTCATGTGGGTGTTTTGATAGGTAGTGGATGGACTTGTGAGTGTACCCGCGGTGTGTAAAAACCCGCGCACTTGCAAGCTAACCTAATTCCACGAGTAGCTATTAGCCCATTTGTGGTTAAAAATATATACATTTTACGGCTTAATCCTCTACTATCGAAATCTAACCTAGGGTTGGTACGGTCTTTATACTTGGTCCTAGTGATAAGCCTAGACTTGATTATGTGACTTAGCTTCATTGTCTATGTGATAGCTATGGCGCAAATCAAGGATTGGTGAACCCGTGTTGGAATAAAACGGTCTTTATTTTCTTTCATTACTATATTGCCACACAATTAGTAATAGGCCAATCACTTTTTGAAAAATTAATTAATTCAAGTAGGGGATGCACGTGTTCTGGTTAGTCACGACTCCTCTATGATATTAAGTGGTAGCTTGTTCGGTCATGCTCCGGCCACCGACAAATTATTCATAAAAGTTTAGAGTCGTTAGATGTTTATATCGCAACACTGGGAGGTGGGTACTTTGGGGTTGGGACATCACAGTCTCGAGTCATCTTCCCCTCATTGTTGAGAGATGAGCTGCCTAGTTTGGGAGACCCTCATAATAATCTTAAGAACACAAATCGTTTACACAGTTATGCGATAACAGTCACCTCTAGAGAATGCGGTAATGCAAATCAAAGTTAAGCAAAAGTGCGCAACTTAAACACACCACTTTAACAAGAGTCTACTATTATTTAATACCAGGCAACACCTGATCCTGAAGCAACACCTTTGTTTTGCTATTGATTTATCTTACAGTTTACATCTCTCTTCCACTTTTCTTCTTGCATTTTAAATCTCTTTTAGTAATTTTTAGGAAGCTGAGTAGTAAAAATCGTGTCCTTGGATTCGATACTCGGTACTTGCACATTTCTATACTACTCACGATAGGTACACTTGCCTGTTGTGTGGGGTCTAGAACGTTGAGGAACTATCGTTTTAGATTATAAATTTAAAAGTTGAAAGCGTCCCACTGTTTTCCGACTTAATTCCCTTTTCACCAAAGTTTTTGGTGCTTCCTCCGGGAACTTGCCGTTTTTAAAAGAAAAGAAGTTTAAGTCTTGTAAAATCCACGCACACCAGTCACCCTGTTGAATCACCATATATCGATCCAATACAGTCACCACCAACCGTTGCATTACATCGTACTTTTTCCTAGGAACGACCGTCCGCACCATGAATACCTGAGTCCAACTGTCACCGGACCACAATCGTAACCTTCTGCTGTCACCTGCATCCATAAAATGACCATACTACACCTGAAGTCCCCAAATCAGAACGGGAACCCCAATCGGACCCTAGACTAGCGTCGGTCCGTAACCTCTAATCGATCCCAAACCACCATCTTTTTTTATCGGAACCTAGCAGCTGCTGTCAACCTCCACATAACCCATCATCGACTTCATCATAAATAGTGATCGAATCCCCACTGTCGCTCTCTTTCCTCTATGGTCGTTCCTATGTGTAGAACCTTTAGAGGTGAAGTGGGTGGTTGTATTGCTTGAGGGCACCGTCGCCGGCTTCGCCGTGTGTAGCCGGAGAGCCACCGGATCTGCTCTTCTCTCTCTAAGTCTCTCTCTCTTCTGGATATTGATAAGTGTATGTGGTGTGTGGTTTTTATAAAAGATAAGGGAAGGGTACTAAGACTATGGGGAGTGGAGGGGGGAGAGGGGCATGAAGCGCCATGTGACACATATGGGGCCCATGTTTAAAGGGTGAAAATTGTTGGGAGTGGAAGGGGGAAAGGGGGGGGGGGGGGGGAGTGGGCATTATTCGATAGTGGAATTTGTATTTTTTTTAATTTTTTTTAATAAACTAATTAAAAACACATTATTTTATTAAAAAGATAATCAAAAGCGTAATAATTAATTATAAAATTACGTAAAAAACCTAAAAATTAAAAAAAACATAAAAAAAGTAACGTAAAAAAATCCAAACCGAACACATAAAAAAAACTACATGTTATATTTTTCCATGATCTCGCGATTCATTTGTAACGTCATCTCTAACTCGGGACCGGTGAGGTGATCAACGGGCATAGCGAGAAATTTCATATCTTCGCACTTTTCTTTCATAGTCAATTTTCTTTCAAAAGCTTCGTGAATGCTTCTCTTGTCCTCTAGCCTTTGTTGTTGAATGACATTGAATTGAACGATGTTAGCATTTAAATCGTCTAACTGGCCGGTGTAAGAACCTTTACCCGATCCAGAACCCGAACCCGAAGCATGTGATTTTTGTGCCCTCTTTTTTGCCTTATCTCGATCGGGAGGGTGACTTAACTCCTCGTCGAACTCATCATCATCCAAGTTAATTTCCTCCAAGTTTTCACGACCCACCGAACGGTTATAAGATGAACTTGTTTTGGTCCTTTTTGATGAATCCCTAGCAGAGAGGACGTTCGCCCATTTTGAATGATTTTTCGCCACTTCCCAACAATGCAAAAACTTGAAGTCCAAACCCTTGCCATCACAATAAGCTTTAAAGGCGTTGGTTACGTAGTCTCCTTCCGTCTCACCACTTCTTGGATTGTTTGTTGCGCGATAATAAAAACCCTTGAACGCGTTCATTGCTCGGTAGAACTCTCAGTCCATCAACTTATGGAACGCATTGTTTATCTCGATCCAAAAGTCGGTTTTGTGTCGATTATTTCCTAGTTAAATAAATTTATTAGTCATAGGTTAGAATATATATTTTTAACAATACATATTATGTTTAAAAAAGTATAAATATTACCTTGAGCCGAGCTTCCGACTCGCTTATCCAAGCTTTTGTTAAGGCGGCCTCTTCGGCGGTTGTCCACTTTATTACGGTTCGGTTGGCGGCAGCGATAGCTTTCTCCTCATTCGTCTTCTTCTTATGACTTCTTCTTACAATTTGTTTCCCCGACGATGATCCAACAATATTTTATTGGTTGAGTTTCGGGTATGCTTTCTGGTAAGGTTAAAGGGGTTCGTGGTTGTGTAGGAATGGAGGAATAGTCATATGGAAAATTGGTATAGACACATCCACTAAGGTAAGACGCGAAACCGGCATATTCGGGACACGATGTCTGAAATTGGGGTGAACAGTTTGCTATCGGGGCGAACTGGTTGTGTATTCGTGTTTTCGGTGTAGTTGTATGGGTTGTTCGGGTCAAAGCCTCGGTTGTATGGTTGCATTTTTATAAAAAAGTATGATGATTATACAAAATAAAGATGTAGAATGGTGTGAAGATGGGGTTGGTTTTATATAAATATTGGTTGGAATGGGTTGAAATGGTGTGAAGATGTATAAAATGGTTGAGTTTTAATATTAATAATAATTTTTTTTACCATTTGAATCCAACGGTTAGTTTGGTTAATTTTTTTTAAAGCTTCAAACGGTCATGAGCAACATTAGTGATTTATTTATTACTAGATAATACCCCGAGAGCATCCCAGGGTTGACAAATCTAATATGACATATCAACTTTACATAAGAAATACACTGATGCACTTCACATTTACATGGAGAAAAGCTTCAGACAGCACCTAACCTAAAACAATTAACATGTATAACTCCAATGTTAACACTTAACCTAAAATAGTGTACAATTAATAAACAGTTAACCTTAAACAATAAACTTTTACGTAGTGATTTTTAGCTATAGCAAACCGTATAACTGTCTTATTATCATAGCTAAAACAATTAATATTATATATACGTTTCTTGTAGCTAGTTCTTCACTTTAAAATTAACAATTAACAATGTATTATATATATATAAATAATAATAATTATATATTGTTTTGGTTGTTTGCATATACATAATATTTGAAGACAGATAGCTCCAATTCATACATGGGACATGGCGCAACCAATTTGTCAAACTATTTCACCCGAACAAAACTTTTACTACAGCAAACTCTTCATTCAAATAACTCTCTCCATTTACATATCAACTTCAATCTTACTACCTTCGACGACAACATTCGCCTTCTCTTATTTTTTCCGAATAATACCTTCCACATGATCATCTTCAATCTTATTACCTGCTATTCCTACACTAACACATTTTTCTGTTAGGATCTGAGTTTGTTTGTTTTGATTGTTTAGACAAATATGAAATAAGTGAAGTGAGATATAAATGGAAAGTGCAGCGGAATGATAAACTATAAATCAAAACAAGAGAATAATTGTTTTTAATCGAATGCTTTCATTAAGTTGAAAGATTACAATCGTACAATAACTCCCCCTCAGCCTGATCACTCAGAGAATGTTTGTCTTAAGAGAATGATGAGTGATCAATAGAACAGTACAATCACTGTTCTATTTATAGACTAAACTAAACCTCTGATGATCACTGCCGACGTCACCTAAGACAGCGACCTCTAACTGACTAACAACATTAAACATCTGCTAACTATAACTACTGTTACATTGAAAACACTGTTAATACAAACTACTGTAAAGGAAAGCTCTGATGGTCTCTATCATCTGTTGAACCAAAGTGCTGTTGGTTCAACATACCTTTGTTCTTCAGTACTTGATCAGCAGTTGTTTCTTCATCAGATCTTTGTCTATCAGTTGTTTGTTCAGCAGACCTTTCAGCAGCAACAGTTGTCTTTATCAGTTGTTTGGTGTAGCAGTTGTTAGGGTCAACAGTCCTTTGGGGAAAGTTTCTTGTATCAACTGTTTTATTCAAAGGATCAAAAGATAGAATATTTTGGCTTTCTAATCATTTGTTCTTCTCCAGGTCAGCAGACCCAACAATCTCCCCCTAGAACAGATGATGCCAAAACTCAGCTTTATTCTTGATCTTTATTCCTCATCAGACTTTCTCTAATTTGGCCTTTGAGTTGTAATTCAAAGCTCAATGAGAAGAGGTCTTCAGCATCTCTTTCCAGCTCTAGATTCAGCAGTGTTTGAAGATCTTCAGCACACAGGCCATGTGCATCATCCATACTGAGCTTCTGAATCTTTCCATCTGATCTGAGCAAAGTCAATTCATGGGTGTCTTTATTTGACTTCCATTTTAGAATTTTAGAATCAGAGGAATGGCTGGGATGCATCTTTATTTTTGATGAGTTTGGTGATGGAGGTCTTCCTATGAGTTCTCTGAGTCTCTCAGTGGTTGGATCAGAGAAATAACGAATTTGGTTAATGAGACTCTCTTTTACAAATGTATCAGCAAACTGTTTATGTTCTTCTTCTGTCATCTCCTTCTGCTTTTTGAACTGTCTTCTTGCAGCAATAGATAGATCAGAAGTGTCCAGTAGGCTGTCTAAAGTAAAGGCCTGTAGAGGTCTCTTGGGCTCATCAGCATAGATAGGTTTTCTTGGCAAGGTAGGGTCTGTCTTTCTGTTCTCTTCCAGCTTCTTGTACGTTTCAATCGATCTAATTTCAGACCATCTTGCCACAGACTTCATTTCTCCATACATAGCAGCCACAATCTCTTGTCTCATTCTTTTAAACTTGAGAGCTCTGGCTGGATCTCTCCCTTTGCTGAAATCAGGGGCAGAGACCTTTGATGGAGGATTCTTGGCCATGTCTTCAATTCTGATCAATTCTTCTCTGAGTGCATGGGTGGTCCAGCCTGCAAACTGTTTCTTGTTTGCTTTTTAAGGCATGGTTGCCAAGATCTGTTCTAGAAGAGAATCCCTAACCTCCTTTTCCATATCTTTGCTGAGAGGCATGGAGGACATGGAGTTGCTCAGGGTCTTAGCAAAATCTTCAATCCTTCTTAGTTTGCTAAGCTCTGCTGAATGGATGCCCTGAGCAATCCTGTCATCCTTCCCTTTGCACTTCTCTTTTATGATGGCATCTGCCTGTTCACTCTTGTACTTCAGATAGGTATCAATGTTTAGAGGAACAGGAAAACCTTTAAGAAAAGGGAAGGATCTTTCTGATGGCTGATCAGTATTATAGAAGGATTGAAGTTCCCCCTTGAGTAAATCAAGTTCAAGAGGATACTTCTCAGCCAATGGTGTGATGGTTGGTGGTGGTCTATGTGATCTGAACTGTGAGGTGTGTGGTGAGTATGATGAAAGTGGAATGGCTTGGACAGGTGTAGATTGTGTGAATGGGGTGTTAGGTGGTGTGGTGTGAATGTTTTCATCTTGTACAACAAAGGTAGATTTCCTTTTTCTGCTGTACAAGATTTTTGGTGAAGGTGATTGTGCAGCAGTGGTTGGGTTAACCTCTGTTGGTCCTTTTGTAGAACCAGCAGTTGTTTGGGGTTTTGGTTGTGTTGTGGTTGGTTTGGTTGTTGATTGTGTAGTGGTTGGTTTGGTTGTTGGTTTGGTAGTGTCAGATGTTTTGGTGGCAGTGGTTGTGGTTTCAGTGATTTTGGTAGTGGTAGCAGTGGTTTTGGTAGCAGTGGTTGTGGTAACAGGGTTTCAGAATCAGTGGTTTCAGAAGATAGTTTGGAAGGTGGTTTCCTTGTATGTTTTGCAGAGATTTTCTTTCTTTTTGAGGAACTCACATCTTCAACTTCTTGCTGTTGTTCCTTCTTCAGCTGAATTAACCTCTCTGCTTTAACTTCCAGAGTGTCAGCCCTTTTGAGCTTGTCTTCAGCAGCCTTATCAGCCTTTTCATTTGCAGAGGTATCAACTTCCTTTGCTTTGCTGGTTTTGGCTGTTTCAGTAGCAGCAGAGGTTTGAGCACTTGGTTGTTGTTTTTGTGGTGCTGATTTGGTAGACTCTGGTTTGTCAGCAGTTGGTTTACCTTTTTGAGAGGGTGGAGCACCAAATGGATTTAGTTTTGGCAACCTATCTCTGCCACTCTCCCCCTTTTTGGCATCATCAGTTGTGAATTCATCATCATCTTCATCTCTGAGGATTGTGGTAGGGGCAGAGCCAGTAGTCTTCAGCAAATAGTCTTTGATCACCTTGATATCAGCCTTGGTGTCATTGAACCTGGCATCCACCATATTTCTGATCAAGGTCATGTAAGTCTCTTGTGTCTGATCTGCTAGTTTTCTGTGAGCTATGATGATGGGGGAAACAGATTTCCATAGCTCACTAGCAATATCAGCAGTGGATGGTTGACTCTTGGTAAAGTTTGCCAGAGTTTCCAATATTGACTTGACATCTGTTTTGATGTCAGCAACAGAGGTTTCAATGGTTTGAACTCTATCCGTCAATTCTTGGAGTTTTAATCCATCACCTAAGTTAATAGGATCATCTGAATTCCCACCAGTAGTAGTTTTACCTGGTTCAGTCCTAGGAGGTGAGTCCAGGGAATGAGAACCAGATGCCCCTTGGTCTTGGTTCTGGGGACTTCCAACTGATTTTGGGGACACAATTGTGGCCTCCTCAGTTGTTGCCTTCAAGGAAGTCTTAGTTATGTAACCACTGTCCTGTTGTGAGACAATGGTCACTACACCAGTAGTGGCTGCTTCACTTGAAAACTCACCAAGAGTTACATTGAACTCTGGGAGTGTATCCTCCTCATCTGTTTGTGGGTTGACAGATTGATTTTTCTCAGGCCCAGTCACTTGTGGAGGTATACTCTCTGTGACAGGTGAAGGAGAGGAACTGGGATTATCCTGAGTTTTATCAATTGCCTCAAACAGAGGTTGCATTGTTTATGGGACATGTGGTGGTGAAGGTGGAGGAATAAGAAGAGAGTTAGCCCTGGGAGATGCACTTGTAAACATATGATCAAGTGACTCATATGCTTCAGTATGTGGTTCCCTTTGGCTTACAACAAGATCCTTTTGTGAGGATACTTGAGGAGTTTGTTTGGGTTGAGATATTTCCAGCTGTTGTGAGGAAGTAACAACAGTGGTTTCAGGTTGCTTTGGTGATGCAACAGGGTTAGCTTCTGGTATCTCATCTTCCAGAAGTCCCTTTTTGGGTGTGGAGGTGGTTTTTGTAGATGGACGTTTTCTTTTGGTGGCTGGTGTGGGTTTCACAGCACTGGATGAAGTGCCATGATCACCAGGAGCAGTGGGCTCAACAACAGAGGTTTGAACAACAGTTGTTGTTTTTGACCTCTTTGTTTGTGTTTTAGAAACTTTTGACACTTTAGACACTTTTTCTTGGGTTGAAGAACCCAGCATTCTTGTGAAAGTTTCATCAGTTAAACTTTTCATTTGGAAAGACTCACCCTTTTGAAAATCATTTTCTGGTAAAACCTTTTGAAGGATTACACTTAAAATTCTTGGGTAGAGTAGAAAAGCATTGTTTGAGCCAGATTTTATGGCTTTCACATTAGAAACTAAGTCCAAAAACAGTCCCTGGGAAAGATTGAAGTCAGAGTCTGACAACATAGCATACCCCAAGTACTGAATCCTTAATGGGATTTCATTGAAGGATGTGGTCTTAGCCGAGGCACAGAGAAGGAGAGTATGGAAGAAAAACTTCATGACTGGAGGGAAAAACTTTTTAAACAGTGTTGATCCAGTCATGTGTGCATCATACCCTCTTTCCTGAAACTCTGTGTGAAGCTCTGTTTTAGGAAAAGAATCCTTATCTGACAAGTCGTTGAGGGAGAAGGTTGTGGATATTAGTTCAGGTGTGATGGCGATGCTAGTGGCTCCAATTTTGGAAATAATGGATGTAGGCTTTTTGTCTTGAAACAAGACTTCAGCGTTAGCCCAGAATTCTTGGAGGGTTTCGAGATGGATGGGAGCATCAGCAGTTAGAATGGTTGTATATTTTGAATTTAATATGATGTCAATAGTGGAATGGAATGGTACGTTGTCTGCTGTTTTAACCAGATATGGCAGAAAATTATGGGTGGCTTTTGTTTGAAGATCCATTGTAAAGGATTTCGAGTGTGAGAGCGACTGAAATTTGATTAGGGGTTTGAGGAAGACGAAGGCGGTTTTAGTATTTTGAATACAATGAGACAGTAAAACTGCTGTTGGGGGAAAAACAGGGTTTTATAGCCTCTGGTGAAACCGCTGATGTGGCGAAACTCTGCTTTTGAGAGCAGACGTGGCAAACATCTGTTGGTTTAAACATCTAGTGGCATACAACTGTTTGGTAAAAGTCTGTTGCCAACCTCTGTTGTTTAACCAAAAGACTGATGAAGTAACAGTTGTTTTATCTGATCAGATGTTTGAAACAGATTTTTCAACCAACAGTGGATAGAATGAAACAGTGGTTGTTTTATCTGATCAGTGGTTTAAAACAGATTTTCAACCAAAAGAGCTATTTTTAAGGTGAAAATTGATTTTCTGAAAACATATTAATGTTTTTATTGAAAACATTTTTGTTGTTTTAATCCATGTTTAACATTCCAATTCGAGAGATCAGATTTGTGAAGGTAGATGTGTCGAAAGCTTTTGTCAACACATCTGCCAACTGATCCTCTGTTGGAACATGGTGCAGAGAAATCAAACCGTTTTCATAGCTATCTCTGACAAAATGATGTCTGATGTCTATGTGCTTTGTGGTTGAATGAGAAACTGGATTCTTGATGATATTTTCAGCAGCTTGACTATCCAACATGAGTGGAGTCCTTAGTGCAGTTATCCCAAAATCCAGCAGTTGATTTTGAAGCCACATGAGTTGGGCTGTACAGCTTGCAGCAGCAATATATTCAGCCTCAGCTGTTGAAGTTGAAACAGCTGCTTGCTTTTTGCTTTGCCATGAAACTAAGGCATTCCCTAGGAACTGGCACCCCCCAGATGTGGACTTCCTTGTGGTGTGGCAGCCAGCAAAATCACTGTCTGAATAACCTGAAAGCTCAATGTTTCCATTAGCAGGATACCAGATACCAAGTGTGGGAGCACCTTTTAGGTATCTGAATATCCTTTTCACAGCAATAAGGTTTGACTTTCTAGGTGAAGCCTGGGATCTTGCACAAACACAGGTTGCAAACATAATGTCTGGCCTGAATGCTGTTAAGTACAATAAAGACCCAATCATGCATCTGTAGTGTGTCTGATCAACCAGTTCATCCTTGTCATCATCAGTGAGTGGCTTGACTATGCTCATGGGTGTACTACATGGCTTACAATCATTCATCTCAAATTTGGTTAACAAGTTTCCACATATTTATTTTGATGAATGAATGTGCCATTTTGCAGTTGCTTCACTTGGAAACCAAGGAAGCACTGAAGTTCACCCATATCACTCATTTCAAACTCTGCTGTCATGAGTTCCCTAAACTCCTCACACATTTTGTTACATGTGGATCCAAAAATGATATCATCCACATATATTTGAACAATCATTAAATCTTTCCCTTTCCATTTTAAAAATAAGGTTTTATCAATTTTACCTCTTGTGAAACCAATGGATAAGAGAAAGGTGGAGAGAGTTTCATACCAGGCTCTTGGTGCTTGTTTGAGTCCATACAATGCTTTATTTAGCTTGTAGACATACTCAGGATGGAATGTGTCTTCAAAACCAGGTGGTTGACATACATAGACCTCCTCCTGAATTTTGCCATATAGGAAGGCACATTTGATGTCCATCTGATACACCTTGATGTTGTGGTTGACAGCAAAGGCTAGGAACAGTCTGATAGCTTCTAACCTTGCTACAGGGGCAAAGTTTTCATCATAGTCTATCCCTTCTTCTTGTCTGAAGCCTTGAACCACTAGCCTGGCTTTATTCTTGACAACTATACCCCTTTCATCAGTTTTGTTTTTGAAGACCCACTTTGTGCCAATTGGACAAGCATCCTTAGGCAGTGGTACAAGTTCCCATACTTGTTGTCTTTTGAACTGAAGGAGCTCTTCTTGCATGGCTTCCACCCAACTGTTCTCTTTCAGTGCCTCTTGGTACTTGACTGGTTGTGTGAGGGATAGAAAGCCTGCAAAAAGACAGATATTTGAGGATTGCCTCCTTGTGAGCACACCTTCTCTGATGTTTCCAATGATTTGGTCTAGTGGATGAGCTCTTAGGTAGATTAGATCTCCCTGATATGGTATGATGGCATTTTGTGGTGAAGGACAGAGGTTTGGTGACTCTGTTGACATAACATCTGTTTGCACTTTTGTAGTGTCAACAACTGTTTGGAATGGTGGTGGAGGAATGGGTCCAAGTGGTGTAAAATTGGACTGACTCTTATCAACAGATGTTTGACTTTTGTCAACAGATGATTGAGCAGTGGATGAAATAGGTGAATCAGTGATTTGAGGATAGGATTGGCCAACAGTGGCTGACTCAGCTGTGACAGAGTTTTGACATTTGTTTTGAACTACTGCTTCCTCTGATACAGGATAGACTTTATAGTGATCTGGAATCACAACATCTATTCTGTAGTCTTGTTGTGGAGAGTGTGAAGTACCTGCACTGTTAGTTTTGACAGTAATATCTTGAAAATTGAATTTATCCAAATCAAATAACTCAGCAGGGTTTGCTGGGATTTTTAAAGATGAAAGTTCATTGAACTTTACATTCAAGGTTTCTTCTATTGTCTTGGTCCTTGTGTTAAACACTTTATAGGCCTTGGCAGTAGAAGAATATCCCAGAAAATATCCACAATCTACTTTGGCTGCAAATTTTGAAATGGAATCTTTAAGATTTAAAATGAAACATGGACAACCAAAGACTTTGAAAAATGAGATTAATGGTTTGATTTTGAACAAAATTTCATAAGCAGTCTTTTGATGTCTTGGGTTGATTAAAACTCTGTTTTGAACATAGCAAGCAGTGTTTACAGCTTCTGCCCAGAAGGACAGTGGCAAACCAGAATCTGCTAGCATTGTTCTTGCAGCTTCAATGAGAGTTCTGTTCTTTCTCTCAACCACCCCATTTTGCTATGGTGTTCTTGGGATACTGTACTGCCTTACAATCCCTTTTGACACACAGAAGTCATCCAACTCCTTATTTTTAAACTCTGTTCCATTGTCACTTCTAAAGACTTTTACTGGCAAGTCATATTGTTTTTCAACTTTGGTGACAAAGTCCTTCAAAATACCTGCAGTCTCATCCTTAGAATGTAAAAAGTAAGTCCATGTAAACCTAGAAAAATCATCAACTATGACAAGACAAAATCTCTTTCTTCTTAGACTCATGATTTTAACTGGGCCAAACAAGTCCATGTGCAACAATTGTAAACACTGACTAGTTTTGGACTCATCAATTGATTTGTAAGAGCTTTTATGTTGTTTTCCTTTTAGACAGGAAACACAATGCTCATCACATTTGAATTCTTTTGATGGCAAACCTCTGACAAGGTTTTGTTTGGAGAGAGAGTTGATAGTTTGAAGGTTGGTGTGACCAAGTCTCCTATGCCACAATTCTGTCTCTTTGGTAGAGGCAGCAGAGAACAGACAGACATTTGCCATAGGGTTATCCTTCAACATATCAACTACATACACATTGCCACTTCTATGAGCAACAAGTCGTGCTTTACTCTCAGCAATGATGGATTGATGGTGTTAATCTTTTCAACCGCTTCTGGTCCAACAATCTTACATGTTTTCTTAGTGAAGAATGACCCATATCCCTTGTCACTCATTTGTGATACACTAAGTAGATTAAATTTTAGATTGTCTATTAGATTAACATTTTCAAACTTAAGCCTCCCTGCTTGGACAGTTCCAGAACCCAACACTTTACCTTTAGAATCATTACCAAAGGATATATCACCCCCTCCATGTGAAAGAAAGTCCAGAAGAAGGGCTCTACATCCTGTCATGTGCCTGGAGCCTCCACTATCTACATACCATAAACTATCTAAGCAAGCAGAAGCTCCCTTAGCAGCAGCCATCAAGGCACAGTTACACTGGCAATCACAATCATCAGTTCCCCATGGGTCTGAGAGATTCACAACCTCTACTTCAGATTCTTCAGCTGAAACAACTTCATCAACAACAGCATTAGTCACATTTTCAGACATAGACACCACTCCCTCAGAATCAGTCTCTTCAACAATTGTTTCTAGTGCCATAAAGCAAAAATTATTTTCAGAATTGGCAACTAAAGCAATGTTATCATCTGTTATCTCATCTGGTAGACTACTCCAATCAACAAAGCCTTGAGTGAAGAAACTCTGTTGACCTTGCTGACTGGTCTCTGCAGGAGCAGAGGATGGAGCAGCAGTCATTGGCACTTGTGCCTGAGTAACAGGTGTTTGGACATAGTGATACTGAGGAACAGTGGTTTGGACATAGTGCACAGGAACAGTGGTTTGGGTCTGTGCAAAGTGAGCAGTGTTTTGCACATTTGGTATAGGGGTGTTTTGGGAAAACTGATAAGTGTTGGTCTGAGGCCTTTGGTTTGGATAGGTGATCATAGGGGTACCATTTTGACTCCTACATTCCCTAGCAAAGTGACCCATTTTATGACACTTGTAACACTTGATCTTTGATTTATCCAACCCCACTTTTGACCCACCATGTAAACCTGGGTACCTCCTGCCAGTTTTCTTATAGAAGTTATTGGTTCTAATACTGAGCAGGGCCACCTGATGCAGGATGTCCATTTCTTCTAGGTCCAAAGGGTCAATGTATTGAAGGTCATTGTACACAAAAGATGAATTATCAGATGCCTGGATATCACCACTTGCTGCAAAAGCATAGTTGGGTGATGAGTAAGAATCATTGTTAAAACCAATGGTTATATGAATGTAATGATCATAACCCTGATCCTTACTACTTCCAGATGCCTCCTCTTGGCCCAAAAGTGCTGTATTCCCAAATACATAGTCATCAGACACTTTTCCAGAGTCCTGGAGCTTCTTTTTCTGGTTAAGCTCTCTTTCATAAGTCAAGAGCTTACCATGAAGCTGGGTCAGAGTCAGGTCTTTAAATCCGATAGAGTTTCTCATGACTATAGCTATAGTGTCCCATATGTCCTGAAGTGATCTAAGGAACCTATGATTCAAGGTTGAATTAGGATAAGTTAGACCAACCAGTTTTAGTTCACTAATCAGACAATTAATAAACCTTTCAAACTGTTGTGTTAACGACTCTCCCTTTATGTGACTAAACGTTTCATATTGTTGGTTAAGTATTTCACGGTTGTTTTCAATCACATCTTCAGTCCCACCGAACTGCTCATTCAGAGCATCCCATAACTCTTTTGCACTATTGCAATGCAAAAGTCCGGCATAGATATCATTCGGTAGCGACATGGCTACTATGCTAAAAGCCTTGGCGTCTAACTCGATTTTTTGAAAATCTTGCTCTGAGTAATTCTCAACACTCTTTGGTACTTGGATCTTTGGATCCTCGGCACTCGGTACCATTGGAACATGTGGTCCAAATACTACGGATTTCCAGCACCCTGTGTTCTGTTGTGCTAACACATGAGCCACCCGACGTTGCCAGATGTTGTACTCTGATCTGACAAGCATCGGAGGCTTGTTGCTAGTGCCAGTGTTGTGTGGATCTTGATTAAGTGAAGTCATTCTCTGATTTTTCGAAAACAAAATCTGTTTACTAACGGTTGAAACGAAAATAAACTATTACTCTGTTTTCAATCCGACAGACAGACGATATCAATAATTGTGAGCTGATCTGTTTATATTAAATTGATTGGTTAGATCAAATTTAATTGACCAAGCTCTGATACCAATTGTTAGGATCTGAGTTTGTTTGTTTTGATCGTTTAGACAAATATGAAATAAGTGAAGTGAGATATAAATGGAAAGTGCAGCGGAATGATAAACTATAAATCAAAACAAGAGAATAATTGTTTTTAATCGAATGCTTTCATTAAGTTGAAAGATTACAATCGTACAATAACTCCCCCTCAGCCTGATCACTCAGAGAATGTTTGTCTTAAGAGAATGACGAGTGATCAATAGAACAGTACAATCACTTTTCTATTTATAGACTAAACTAAACCTCTGATGATCACTGCCGACGTCACCTAAGACAGCGACCTCTAACTGACTAACAACATTAAACATCTGCTAACTATAACTACTGTTACATTGAAAACACTGTTAATACAAACTACTGTAAAGGAAAGCTCTGATGGTCTCTATCATCTGTTGAACCAAAGTGTTGTTGGTTCAACAGACCTTTGTTCTTCAGTACTTGATCAGCAGTTGTTTCTTCATCAGATCTTTGTCTATCAGTTGTTTGTTCAGCAGACCATTCAGCAGCAGCAGTTTTCTTTATCAGTTGTTTGGTGTAGCAGTTGTTAGGGTCAACAGTCTTTTAGGGAAAGTTTCTTGTATCAACTGTTTTATTCAAAGGATCAAAAGATAGAATATTTTGGCTTTCTAATCATCTGTTCTTCTCCAGGTCAGCAGACCCAACATTTTCCTTAGCCATATCAACTAAAACTTCTCTAGACGGCGAAGAAACAGACGTAGGGTGTACCACAGGCTTAACAGGACACAGAGACACCATAGATGTTATTCCACCTGATTTCTTAGCCCTAATTAGAAACGACGTCGTATTCCTAGGCGCTAACGCAGCTGATTTATTATTATTATTATTATTATTATTATTATTATTATTATTACTTGAACTAAACTTCTTCTTCTTGGAAATGTATCTTTTAGTTTTTAACTGATTATTATTATTATTATTATTATTATTATTATTATTATTATTATTATTATTATTATCTCCTTCGATTTATATATCTAAAAGGCTTCGTGGTATTATGTGGCCACGCACGTAAACTCTATGAGACTGTGATTGTTGATTCATCACATGCAGCCACCCTTTGACATCATTGACCACTATTCTTAATGACAACAATAACCAATTAACCACCCACATCAAACTAAAATGCTAAATCATCCACTGTTACTTATCAAAAGGAACAAAGATCACTGATTTACCTTTGGTTACCGAGATGTGATTGTCCCGGCTGGAACTCTAATCTATCACTGTCACCATCTTCCTTCCTAACAACCATAATCATGTCCTTTGTCCTTCATTGCTAATCGTTAACCACTGTGACCAGCCATCATCGATCTATTATTGTTATCAATATCAACCGTCACCACAATGGTCTTTCATGTGTCCTGATTCGGATGTTGATTAAGGCCGATGAATATAAAACCACATACCGTCAAGATTTCTTGATTTCCAAGAGTTTAAGAAGATGATGGCTTAGACACAATTCAATTCAAATATCAATTTTCATTAGTTATATTTTATTTATATCGAATTTATACATTTGATTAAAAAGATAACAAATGCACTTGAATCATACCATAGACTTTATTACAAACATATAACAGGTCCACCCTGACCAGAACCCATTGATCCCTCACTTCTTCTGCTTCCGGTTCTCACCGACTCCAAGCGTGTTCTTGACACCTTCATATGCACCCTGAGCCATGTTAACCACATGCTCTCCGGTCTGTAATCAATCTTGGCTAACGAAAACAATATCTCACGCGTTAATTATCACAAGAAAATAATAATCTAAGAATAAGAACTATGGGGTCGTTAACCATGAACCTGCTGGAGGATGCCAGAAGCCTCTGCCTTTCCCTGTTGCGCCTGCACGTATCGGTAGGCTCAACAGCCCTGTCACCGTGATCGCAGAGATTGGAATAGAGTTAAAAGGAGGTTTTATGAAACCAGTATCACATGCCTTGTTCCCATCCATGTAAAACGACTCTTACCTATATAATCGAGAAACCAGACCAAAACGCGATTACCATAACAAATATATTTTGATACCCATTATCTAAATAATATAAAGTAATCCATGACTTGTTTTTGTTTTACTTTCAGCTAAATATTATATTTTCGTTATGACAATAGTCACCACCGGCTCCAAAACCTACAAAAACGACACCCAAAACCCAACCATAAACACAATTGAACCAAGACTCACCAAAACTCACACCCTCGGACTTCGAAATAAACAATCACAGCTCGTTTCTGTTCGATTTCTGGACCAATAGCTGTTGCAAAAAAAAAGAAGAAGAGAAGGAGAGGCGATCCTCAAAGATAGAGAGAGGGGGTTGGAAAGCTAGGGTTTTTTAGAGGTGATGGTGTTTTTTTTATAACTTAAATACCACTTGCCACATGGGATGACACATGGCACACTCAAAGGAGAGAATGGCTCTTTGAGTGCCATGTCATCAAAATAGCTTTGGTTTATTATATGTATAGATATTTTTATAAGGCACTAACCAATCAAAACTCGACACCTCGTTTCCTCCTCCCCCATGCCAAGCAAACCCCTCCCGCCTTGGGGGCAACACCGGCGATAACGCCCAAAGAGGGCGGTGTAGGTGGGCGGGAAGAGCTCTTCACGCTCGGTCCCCCCTCTTCTCACACTATAAGGGTGGGTGGGTGACGGGTGTGAAAGAGAGGGGGCATGTGTCCCTCAACAAGGGTCACACATGTCTCCACTTGGTGACTAATCGCGGGTCACGTGTCGGGCTCGTTCTCGAGTATTAGTACGGTTAAGTAATGTACGTTCACATATGATAGTTTTATATAATGGTTCAGGTTTCAGTTTTATATCGAAACGTATGGTTTATTATTCATCTTTGATCGTTTAATTATCATATATGAATAATATCGCACGAAAAAATTTTGGGTCAAAAACCGGGGTCCACACTGGGGTGTTACATACATCTCCACCGTCCTCTATTTTTCTATTAAGAGTCATCTACTGTCCTAAATATTAGTTTAACTAGGATTCTATTACCCGCGCTTCGCGGCAGGAGCTCCTGTTGCGTTGAGGGTTTGGTGGACGTTAAAGATCGTGTGTCGCTGTGGGAGCTCCTGTTGCGTGGAGAGTTTCGTGGACATAAAAGATAATATTAAGTGACTGTTATTCTCGCGTGGGCTTCAAAAAAAAGCTCGCGGATAAAAGCTAAAAGTTTGGTGGTTAAATTGGAAGAAAAGAAAGTACACAAGTTAGTAAGAAAATTAGTGGCCAAAGTTTGAAATCCTAAAAGCTAAAAGTTTGGTAGTAAAAGTTAGAAATCTTAAAAACTAAAAGTTTGGCGGTCAAAGTTCGGTGGTCAAATTGTAAGAAAATAAAGTACATAAGTTAGCAAGAATGTTAGTGGCCAAAGTTGGGTGGTCAACGTTTTAAATCCTAAAAGCTAAAAGTTTGATGGTCAAAGTTTGGTGGTCAAATTAGAAGAAAATAATTATAAGGTAAAAGTTAGTGGCCAAAGTTTTAAATCCTAAAAGCTAAAAGTTTGGTGGTCTAAATTTGGTGGTCAAATTAAAAGAAAATAAAGTCTACCTAAAAATTAAAGACAGAAAATAAAGTTAACCTAAAAGTTGATAGCCAATGTATATAATAAAACAAAGACACTGTTCAAGTGTCTTTGTTTTAATAGATACATATAATATCTTAGTTTTTTCAAATAATTTTAATTTACATCTCTCTCTTTACCCGCGTGATCTTTTATATCCTCCACCGTCGCCACCGCTGTCGAACTTCTATCACCACCACCGTCAAACTTCTATCACCACCACTGTCGTTCACCCGTGGTAGAGATTGTAGGACAACCATTCAAATATTTAATAAAAATAGCAATTTTATTTAATAAAAATACGAATTACAGCTTACTGAAAACAACCACCAGTCCCTAAGGGTCAAGGGGGACACACCGGTGAGGTCGCCATTTTCTTGGATTCCACATTTAGCATCCCTGACTTGCCACAAAACCCATTATCTTTGAGGCCAACGAGGGGGATACATCGTTGACGTCTACACAAGCATGTTTCTATCCGCCCAACCGTTTACAAGAACATCCGCTGGATGTAAGCTAGACCTCCCCTTAACTGGGTCGGTCAGAAAGTTCACCAGAGCCTCATTTTTCGCCGATATCCCAGACCGCTTGAGGATATCCCCTAGGACATCACGAACCGGATCGTGACGGTATTTGAATCGCGATAGCTCGTTGTATAGACCGAATGCTCCCTGAATTTATATAAGTAGACCTTGCGGCAAACCAAATTACCAAATGCATAATTTTCCAAACCAAGATTAGCAGCATAAGAGGTGTTGTTAGGTTCCCAGCGATACCGAAATACCGATAACATAGGCGGGTTACAGGACGAGTATATCTCTTGGCCTAAAAACTTTGCCGATTATTAAGATGATAAAAAGTTACAAAGAGTATTAGTTATCGTAATTTAAAATCATATAACTAAAACTAGATTATACCCCGGGAACGTCTCGGGGTTGAGAAATCTATTATGACATATCAATTTTACATATGAAATAGAATAATACACTTGTAATTAAATAAATAATTATTACTCTTGTAATTAAATAAATAAAAAAATAACTTTGCTATAAGGTGACACCATGTGTTGCAGTGTTGCGTGATTCTTTCTCCTAGCTTCTCTTGATGAAGTATACCTATGCATCTTTAGAAGAGTAAAATTCCATGAAAGCATGGCGATTGGGCTGAATTTCAACATCGTAAATAAGAACCTGGTTTAAAAGAAAAAACATGATTAATGAATAACCTAAACACTTTGTGTTTTTTTCCCTGTATGAACGAAACCACACAAAAAATAGTCTTTTTTTCTCCGTTTTTTATATAGCACTATGGTACTCGTTGGAAAGATAATAAAACGCTCGTTAATTTGGTGTAATTTTTTTCTTTAAAAAATCTCGTACATAAAAAATATTAACGTTTAAAAATTATGGGAGGAAACATAAGAGAAAAAAATTTAAATTTGTTTTTAAATTTTTTTTCCTAAAATAACTCAATTTAATTTTAGTAGATTAGGTTTTATATTATTATTTGTTTTTTTTTTAATTTGTCACATGGTATGACACATGACATATTCATTGATTAGGTTTTATATTATTATTTGTTTTTTTTTTTGAACGGCTAATTACATTATCACCTAATATTCCCATAATATTCACCCTTATCACCTTTGAGGGGATTCAAACTCCTGACCTTACCTTATACACCCTCAACCCCCACCACTGGGCTAAAGCCTCAGTGGCAACTAAAATACTCTATCCTGATACCGGTATAACCTGGTATCATACATATTACAAATTAGTAAAAGTTTCTGTAACAAAACTCATTCTCGTTCTAATATCCAAACAATAATCGAATATAAAAGTGACAAATTAGGTGGTTCATGCCCCTCGCATTGTTAATCGTGATTGTGAAATACTAACATACCAACAATATAATTTATTTTGATCAAACGATTCTGTATAATCAATATAGTTAAAGAACCCAATAGTACAATATATTTATAATTTAACAAGTATATAATTTTTGTCCATTTTAGTGAAACCAATAAAATTATCATATGGTGTAATATTGCAATTATCAATTTTCAAGGTCCGAAAGCTCCTCATCAACCACACCAGAAACATCCATCATTCTCGAAGACGCTTGTTTAGCCCACTTCACAATCTTCTCAGCTTCCTTATTAATCTTCTCTTCTTCCTTCATAGCTTGTCTCATGATCTTCTTCTGTTCTTTCATCGAAAACGTTTTTACAAAATCAACATCATACTCATCCCCCCATGATGATGCAAACGATGATAACCGATTCTCCTTCCCCTGTTTCCTCTTCTCCTTCTTCGGCGAACACCATAGACATCCAATCCCTCGCTTTACAGGCGACACGCTTCTCGATTCTGACTCCGAAGAGGACAAACTCCATGAATCAGACTGCGATTTTGATGATTTCGATTTTGATTTCAAACTCTTTGTTTTAATGTTTGATAAAGATTTTGGTTTTGATCTCGAATTTGAGCCTTTTTTCTCGTCTTGGTTTTTTTCGAAATGTTGTTTTGGGTCGGAGGAAGGAGACGATCCTAATGAATCATCTTTAGATAAGGCTGACATTTCCTGACCTGTTTAACACATAATTAAAAACATATATGAAAAAAAAAACTAAATTTAAAAGGATACGCTCAATCAATCATTTCTCCTTCTTGCTACATAATAAAAAGGACCATTCTATTTACACCCCCCTGGGTTCTATTTCAACCCCCCATCAAAGCGCCTCGCTTTGCCCAAAGCGAGGCGCTTTGGGTCAAATCGTGGTACTAGGTTGACTGATTTATCGGGAAAAGCAAAAAGCAACTTCAAAGCGCCTCGCTTAGGCCAAAGCGAGGCGCTTTGGCCCCTTTTTTCTAGGGGGGATGAATCTGGACATGTTTTCTAGATTTACCCCCAAAGCACCTCTCTTTGGCCAAAGCTAGGTGCTTTGGCCCTTTTATTTAAAAAAAAAATATATTGTTTTAATTAGATTTAAATGGTTTTACTTAATTAAAAAAATATTTTAATTCATTTTTAATTGTTTTAACTTGTTTCCAATCAAAGAAAAATTAGTTTGGCGTGTTTCGGTTCGTTTATTGCTCGTTTGTGATTTTCAGAACAAACAACCGAGAATGAACAACTTTCATAAATATATGTACGTAACACATGAAGTGTGCAATCAATACCATGTATTACCAAATTTCAGATTTTACATCTCTAATCGATATACTAGACTTCCGGACATTGTTTAACGCGTTTTGGTTCGTTTAATTGCTCGTTTCAGAGCAAACAACCGAGTATTAACAACTTTCATAAATGAATATACGTAGCACATAAAGAGTGCAATCAATACCATATCTTATCAAATTTCAAACTTTACATCTCTAATCGATATACTGGACTTTCGGACCTTGTTTGACGCAGTTTGGTTCGTCAGTTCGAAACTGGTATGGTTCAATACCGGACCTGATCGGGTTGATACGGTCCGGGTGGATAACGGGCCGGTCAGTTCGAAACCGGTACTGTTCCTTACCGGGCGGTCAGTTCAAAACCGGTGCGATTCGTTACCGGACCTGATTGGGTTGATACATTTCCGGGTGGATAACGGGCCGATCAGTTCGAAACTAGTACGGTTCATTACCGGGCGGTCAGTTTGAAACCGGTATGGTTCGTTACCGGATCTGATCGGGTCGATACAGTTCGGGTGGATAACGGGCCGGTCAGTTCGAAACCGGTGCGTTCGTTACTGGGCGGTCAGTTCAAAACCGGTACGGTTCGTTACCGGAACTGATCGGGTCGATACAATCCATGGTACCTTGAAGTATCAAGACTATGAAATTAATAAAACAACTTTTCAGGCAAGCAAGTAAAATTCAGTTGTTATCGGAGAGATAGCTGTCAACGATGAAGGCAACCTGATAAAGGCTGAACACGAGTGTAATATTTGAAAATTATCATTTCTTGACATGCTTGGTAACACCTTGATCTGCAATATTTGAAAATTATCATTTTTTGACATGTTTGGTAACACCCCGATCTGCAATATTTGAAAATTATCATTTCTCGACATGTGGTTGTTATAAATCCCATTTAATCGAAAATGTTACTAAAATGTGAGGACCTTCATTGATTGAAAAGTAAATAAAAACACTTAAAAATGAATTAAAACAAATTGTTGTGTGTTAGGTTTATCCGGAGGACCACGTACAATGATTCATCAAAGTTGTACACAGCTGGATGTTTCTACTGAAAACCCAAACGAGCAATTAACGAAGCGAAACGCCTCAAACAAATTTTCTTGGCTTGGAAACAACTTAAAAGAACTAAAAATGAATTAAAATTATTTTTTGGTCAATAACAGATAATTTTAAAGAATTAAAAGAAATTCATTTTTTAAAAAAAAAAAGCCAAAGCGCCTAGCTTTGGTCAAAGCTAGGCGCCTGTGGTCTAATCAAACCACTCAAGCGCCTAGCTTTGGCCAAAGCTAAGCGCTTTGGACTTTTTTTAAAAAAAAATGAATTTCTTTTAATTATTTAAAATTATCTGTTATTGACCAAAAAATAATTTTAATTCATTTTTAGTTCGTTTAAGTTGTTTCCAAGCCAAGAAAATTTGTTTGAGGCGTTTTGCTTCGTTTATTGCTCGTTTGGGTTTTTCAGTAGAAACATCCAGCTTTGTACAACTTTGATGAATCATTGTACGTGGTCCTCCGACTATACATTCGATACCCATATTTTTCAGAACATAATTTTTGCATGTTTAATTTATATGCTTGACTTCCGGACTATATTATAATTGATCGTTGGTGGTTTTCATAGCACCTTGTTTGATTGCACTCGTGTTTAGCCTTTATGAGGTTGCCTTCATCGTTGACAGCTATCTCTCCGATAACAACTGAAAAGTTGTTTTACTAATTTCATAGTCTTGATACTTTTAACAATTGGATCGGCGCTAACGCGCAAACCTTCAGAGTTCGTTGTACCGGTTGCAAAAAGAAATCAACAGTCGGATTGACTCTCACACTTATGCGTAGATCAAGGAGATTGATGAAGATATTCATCAAGATGAGCAGGAATTGTTTACCTTCCCATTGATTTCAAGTATGTTGCCTTGATCGTTGACAGCTATCTCTCCGATAACAACTGACTTTTACTTATGGAATCTTTGTACGAAAATCGAAATCATCTCATTCCATGATCTCCATATCCATGCCTTGTTTAAACACACACCAGCTTTGTCATCACAGTTTCCAACCACTAATACCAGATCCGGTCAGTTCGAAACTGATACGGTTCATTACCGGGCGGTCAGTACGAAACCGGTACGGTTCGTTACCGGACCTGATCAGGTCGCTCCGATCCGGGTGCATAACGGGCCGGTCAGTTCGAAACCGGTACGGTTCGTTACCGGACCTGATCAGGTCGATACGGTCCGGGTGGATAACGGGCCGGTCAGTTCAAAACCGGTACGGTTCGTTACCGGACCTAATCGGGTTGATACAATCTGGGTGGATGACGGTCCGGTCAGTTCGAAACCGATACGGTTTGTTACCGGACCTGATCAGGTCGATACGGTCCAGGTGGATGACGGGCCGGTCAGTTCGAAACCGGTACGGTTTGTTACCGGACCTGATCAGATCGATACGATCCGGGTGGATAACGGGCCGGTCAGTTCGAAACCGGTACAGTTCGTTACCGGACCTGATCGGGTCGATACGATCCGGGTGGATAACAAATTAAGTTTTTTTTTTTTAAATGGCAAAGCTCCTGGCTTTGGTCAAAGCTAGGCGCCTGGTTTTCTTGATTGGACTACAGGCGCTTAGCTTTGACCAAAGCCAGGCGCTTCGCCTTTTAAAGAAAATAAAGTTGTTTTAATTCTTTATAAATATTTGTTGTTGACTAAAACAATATTTTTAATTAATTTTTAGTTCTTTAAGTTGTTTTCAAGCCAAGAAAATTCGTTTGAGGTGTTTCGGTTCGTTTATTGCTCATTTGTGTTTTTCGGTAGAAACATCCAGCTTTGTACAACTTTGATGAATCAAAGTACGTGGTGCTCGGACTATACCTAACACACAACAATTTGTAGGTTATTATTATTTCTTTTAAAATAAAACATAAAAAATTAACACTTTTAGAGTTATTAATGATAGTTTAATTGGGGAGTGAATAGCTAAAATTGTCCTTGAGGTTTGCACACTTTTGCTAGATCCATCCAAAAAAGTTTTCTTTCTCAATTGAGCCACTAAGGTTTCTCAAAAGTTGCTAGATCCATCCATTTCTCTAACCCTGTTAAAAACTAACTTTAATTGAGGGGTATTTTCGCCATTTTTACGTATTTGTTTTGTTTTCTCTAATATACCCCATATGTTTCTTCCATTTCTCTCTCTATGTGTGTATATATAACAATTTTTGTGTGTATATATATAACAATTTACCAAAAATGTAACCTTTTCTCATTTTCTGCTAAGGATTTTGCTCCCGGTTCTGATTCTTATGGTGATACTCCCACAAAAATCTAGTAAGTGACCTTGTTAGATCTCATTATGAATTTCTTGATTTTCGTGGTTAGCGTTTCATACTTTATACACTTACTGGACATACATATAATAAAGATATTATATTCACCATCTCAAAATGCTAGTTTCAGTTTCTTATTCCATCTTCCACAATGCCCATGTGCTTTTTGAATTCAATCATCGGATGTCATAGCAACAAAACAATATGTAGATTGGCCCTAGGGATCATGCACGATCAAAGAAGCACCCTACCCAAATTCATAATTAAACTGCATTATATTTATTTATACAATGTTGGCATCAATATTCCTGCAAGAAAGCAGACCCCATAATACCAGATTCGTATACTCTGTATAAATAAATTCTTCATTGGAAATAAAAAAAAAGGAATTAGAAAACAAAAAAAAAGTATAAAATGGCGAAAATACCCCTCAATTAACGTTAGTTTTTAACAGGGTTAGAGAAATGGATGGATCTAGCAACTTTTGAGAAACCTTAGTGGCCCAATTGAGAAAAAATTTTTTTTGGATGGATCTAGCAAAAGTGTGCAAACATCAGGGACGATTTTGGCTATTCACTCTTAATTGGGGGTAAAGCACCTGACTTTAAAAGTTATATTATTATTTATGAAAGTTGTTCATTCACCGTTGTTTGTTCTGAAAACCACAAACGAGCAATTAAACGAACCAAACCGCTTCAAACAAGGTCCGAAAGTCCAATATATCGATTAGAGATGTAAAATTTGAAATTTGATAAGATATGGTATTGGTTGCACTCTTCATGTGCTACGTACATTGATTTATGAAAGTTGTTCATACTCGGTTGTTTGCTCTGAAACGAGCAACTAAACGAACCAAAACGCGTTAAACAATGTCCGAAAGTCTAGTATATCGATTAGAGATGTAAAATTTGAAATTTGGTAAAACATGGTATTGATTGCACAGTTCATGTGTTACGTACATATATTTATGAAAGTTGTTCATTCTCGGTTGTTTGTTCTGAAAACCACAAACGAGCAATAAACGAACCGAAACACGTCAAACTAATTTTTCTTTGATTGGAAACTAGTTAAAACAATTAAAAATGAATTAAAATATTTTTTTAATTAAGTAAAACCATTTAAATTTAATTAAAACAATATATATTTTTTTTAAATAAAAGGGCCAAAGCACCTAGCTTTGGCCAAAGAGAGGTGCTTTGGGGGTAAAGCGCCTAGCTTAGGCCTAAGCGAGGCGCTTCGCTTTTAAAATTTAAAACACCAAAAACCTACCAAAAAATAAAGTTAGATTCGAAGCGCCTCGCTTAGGCCTAAGCGAGGCGCTTCACTTTTAAAATTTCAGTTTTTTCTGACCTCGTACTGACTTCCTCGAAATGGGGGCAAAGCGCCTCGCTTAGGCCTAAGCGAGGCGCTTTGAGGGGGGTGAAAATAGAAGGTGGGGGGTTGAAATAGACCGGGCCAATAAAAAACTAATGTATATGTGAAACATACAACTAATGCATATGTGAGATATTAAACGGTTAAAACGAGTAGTATTCTGTTTGATACTTGTGCGTCGTCTCTATACCGGATAAACCTGTTTTGCCGAACCTAATTTTAGATATAGATTTAAAAAATCCTTTCGATTTACAAAACTCAAATCATCTATTTCCCCAATGCCTACTATTCAACAGGCTGTGGCACAGTTTGTTACCCGTCTGCCCACTCTACCCTAAACTTCCTACGATGTATTTCGACTAATTTAAAAAACTTAATGAAGAATTCGATTTCAAATCCGTACCTTTTTTGTCATTCGAAGGTTGATCTAAATCATTTAACCTCAAACCGTCACCGGTTCGAGGTGTGAATGATTTGGATTTAGAAGGAGGAAGGCGAGAACCGGCGGTTGGGGCGGTTGGAAGGGATTTGAGTTTACGGAACCGGTTTTCGAGGTCGAAAGGGAGGTTATCTTTGGTGGAAAAAGAGGAGCAGTTGATGGCGGCGATTTGTTCAAGAACAGAGTGGTCAAGTGCTTGAGAGAGAACATCTTCAACGGCTCTTTCATCGTCACTGTCTGTGAATGAGGAATTATTATCCGACATTATAGTTGTTGTTAAGGAGAGTGGGTTAGGGTTTGTTTTGGTAGGAGAGGTGATGGCTTATGAGAGCGTGATGGAGTGATTGGGTGTTGGTGGGGTATGTATGTATGTATGTGTAAAGGTTTTGGAGTAACGGCTAACTCATGGTTTTGGCATGTTGTGACACTAATTTCGCGTTGGAGGTCCCACGTATCCAAATTTTCTTTTGCGTTATATCTCTAAATATAAAATCATTTTATATTTGGGAATAAAATAATTGTCTATATTCGTTTTAACTATTTATTCGAATCTTAATTTATAAGAAAAAAGAACAACATATATATAGTTTTTACATTTGAGAATTAATTTTTTATATTTATAGGGTTGAGTTATTAGACTAAGAGGCTGTTTATTTGATTAAGTGCTGAATTATTAAGATGGTCTGAATGGTTAAGAGACTCAGAATGGTTAAAAGCTGTATCATTCAGCATCCCTTATTAGCTTAATGGTTCATCACTTAATCATTTCATTCAGATGCTGAAACAAACAGTCTGAATGCCGAATGATTCAGACCTGAATGGTTAAGAGGCTAATTAGTAGGGGTGTTCACAGTCCGGTTTTCGCGGTTTTTATGTCAAACCGTGAACCAAACCATCAGTAACGGTTTTTGGTTTTCTTAAAACCTCTTAAACCGAACCAAACCAAACCATTAGAAACGGTTTGGTTTGGTTCGGTTTTACGGTTTGAGCTCGGTTAGACTTTTATACAAAATGTCCAAATATTTATGTATAAGCAAATTAAGCTATCCAAAATTTGCAAAACTTAACAAGTTATAAAACTACGCTTGATTTATTTTGTTTTCTTACATCTAATTAGTTTTGTCAAGTCGGAATTGAAGCTTGGAATTTATAAAAACCCCAGAAGGAGTCGACTTACACCTTACAGTGTTAAATATGCAAAAGTAAAATTGAGTTTAGCCTACCGTTGACTACATTAACTTTAATCATAGTTGAAATAGTTTTTAGTATTAATTTTATCTAATAATAAATATACATATATAATATATGAATTTTTAAAATAATTCTATATATTTTTTTGGTTCGGTCCGGTTTCATACGGTTGGTTTTTTGCATAAACCGTAAACCAAACCGTTCATGACGGTTTGAAAACATTTAAACCGACCGACCGAAAGTTAAGTAGAAAAACCAACCATGAAACCAAACCAATGGCCGGTTTGGGCGGTTTCACGGTTTGAAACCAAACCATGAACACCCCTACTAATTAGGAGGCTACCAAACAACCCTTAAGAAAAGCATGAACCCACTTAGCGACATGTGTTCAAATAAAAAACAAATGTGTCTGGCCGCTTCCTTTTATTCACCTTGGAATTCCCATTGCTTCAAATATGAATTTGACTGGAGCCAGTGATAGAAAAGTTTCAGAAGAGATTATCGGCGTGAAAGTCTAAATGCCTGTCATATGGTGGTCGGATTACTTTTTTGAAATCGGTGTTAAACTCCCTTCCACTATACTTTTTTTTTCTTATTTAGAGCGCCGGTCCAGGTGGTTAACAGGTTGGAACAATTGAGGCGAACCTTTTTTTGGGGAGGTACTGATAAAGTTGATAAAATGAGCTTGGTAGCTTGGGATAATGTCGTCGCCCTGGTTAAGTATGGTGGTGTTGGTTTAGGTTCTCTCAAGGACGTCAATCTTATCCTTCTATTAAAATGGTGGTGGAGGTTTAAGGCGAACCAGGATTCTCTTTGGCGGAAAGTAGTTTGGTCGATTCATGGTACTAGCCGGAAGTGGAATTACATTCCTGTGAAGTTGAGTATTGGTGAGCTTTGGAAACAAATTGCTAGTGTCCCTTCGATATTTGAAAGGCCTCATTTTGATTCCAAACATATGATTAAGGCGAATATTGGGAACGACACAAAGATTCTTTTCTGCTAGGATTGGTGGGTTTTGGATGATATTTTAGCATTTAAATTCCCGCTGTTGTTCGCTTTAGAAAAGAAGCGATCCTGTCTTGTTTCGGACTGTATATTTTCACATTTGCAAGTTGTTGAATTTGTTTGGGAGTGGCGCCGCTCACTGGTACCTGTAGAGGCTTCGGAGCTGGATTCTCTGTTGCAGCTTCTTAATGGCGTGACTTTAACGGGTGTACATGGTACTTGGTCTTGGGCTGATGGTGGAACTACAGGATTTTCGGTCAGTAATGTTAAGAAGCGGCTGTTTGAGGTTTCCAATGTGCAGCAAATTTCGTTATTTGAATGGTGTAATTGGGTGCCAAAAAGGTGTGTATCGTGGCTTGGCGTGCGTTTTTGGATAGATTACCGACATCTGAGGCCTTTCTAGGAGGAATATCCAGGTTGGTTCGTCTTTGTGCAAGTTTTGTGAGACACAAGTAGAGACGGTTGAGCATGGCTTCACAGGTTGCCCTGCGATCATGGAAGTTTGGCAGGCAGGTAATCTTCGCGTGGTGCAATGTTCCGAGTGTTTTTTTCTTTCATGTCCGGGACTTGTTAAGCTTGCATTCTATTGTCATGGCTGGTGCTCGGTCAAAAAAGGCATTTTATGGGGTCGTTTTAACGGCAATATGGAGAGCGAGAAACGAAGTTCTTTTAAACCAAAAGCAGATCTCGGTTCGGAATCTCATTGAAGAGACTAAGATTATGAGTTACATGTGGTAAAAAACTGTGGCAAAATGTTGGATATGTCTTGGGAGGCTTGGTGTAGGTTTGACACGACAAAAATGAGATAGGGTCTTGTATGGGTTTTGCGGTGTTTCATTTGTTTGTATTCGAACTTTTTTTGCTAGTGTCTTGCTAGCGTTTGAAATAAAGTGTTTTGTTGGCCGTTCAAAAAAAAGGGGAATGGTAGTTTAGTCCAAAAGAGGAAAACAAAATATGCATATTCAAGTCACATTTTCTTTCCCCATCATTTTTGAAACGACTGTAACTTTTTTATACGTCATCTTTTTTTTAAATTATACCTTAAAATCGAGCGTCTTTTTATCTTTAATATGAGTACCATGTTATAATTTTGAAAACCCAGTTGCGTAAGACACAATGGAAAAAACATAAAACACAATGAATATCAAGCTAAAATGCAATGAATAACAATGTATAAAACACAATGAACAACAAACTAAAACACAATAGACAATATATTAAAAACAAAATGAATAACATACTAAAACATAATAGATAGTAGACAAAGATATAAAAACAAAATAAAACACAATGTAAGCCAATAAAACAAAACTTAGTTGTATAAAACACAATAAATAACGTAAAACACAAAGAAATTATACTAAAAACACAATGGACAAAGTTAAATAATTTGTAGACTAAAAAACACAATGAACGTATTTATAATACATATGTGATACTGATAATACAATGGATAAGCAGAAGACACAATGAAGTGAAAAAAACCCGGTTAACACATTTTTGTTTATATCATTTTTATATAGAAATATGATACTCATAGTAAAGATAAAAAATGCTTGTTAATATGGTGAAACTTTTTTTTATTAAAAAATATCGTATGAAAAAGTTATAGACGTTTTAAAATGATAGGGGAATTGGTATGTGTCTTGCATGTGGAGAGAGAGTCAGCAAATATGGCTTTTCCTTTTATACCATTGCCCTAATTTAATATTTGATTTTTTTGTCTCAAACTAATCTCAACGCTACAAATCTAAGATCAATAGACTAAAATCCTTCTCACCCTTCCTAGAAATTCAAATCCGTAGATATTAAATTTACAATTTAACTTTAGAACATAAGGTATTTGTGAAAATAATCTTGTAATTTTTAAGGATAAATATAAGATTCGTCTGTATCACACCTTTTCAAATACCAATAGCTTTGTTAGTTATGAAATTTATTAGGTATGATTGTTGTTTAGATCGGGTATATTGGATTTTAATAATCCGAACTTTGACGAATTGTTCGATATTAATCTCAACTTAAAAAATTCTCTGTGTTAGTCCCAACTTGTAAATTATTTTCTTTCACTGAGCCTTTTAACCCCCCCTTTTTTGCTAACATAGCAGCTTATTTGGCATTATCACCATATCACCTCCACCACCGCTCCACTAACACCTTCCACTACCACCAACATAGTATGCCACCACCACCATCAATCACCATACCACTCCCAAACACTTCATAATTAAACATGGACCCAGGGTTAACCGCATTGGACTCCAAGAAATAGAACCTGAACTATAAGTAAGCTTTATTGGTTTAAGATTTTCTAAGGTTTATAGTTGTACTTTTGGTGGGTGTAAAACTTCACAAAGCGTGTGTGAAGGAGAGAGAGAGAAAGTGGTGGTGGTAGAACAATGGTGAAGGTGGTGATAGTGACGATGCGACTTAAGCTTCCACATCATAATATAATCATGTTTTGTGTCACATAAGATGCCATATCGGATAAAACTATCTAGGTTAGACCTAGTTAGCAAAAGGCTTGGCGGAGAAAAATAGTTTACAAGTTAGGACTGCCACAAGGGATTACTTATGTTGGGTCTGCTGACCTGGAAAAGAGCAGATGATTGAAAGCCAAAATATTCTACTCTTCTGATTTTGAATAAACAGTACTTTATACAAGAATCCTCCCAAGCGACTAATGACATTAACTGCTGATACCAAAGTGCTGCTGATTGAAGAAACAACTGATGATCAAAGTGCTGACAAGGAAACAAGACAAAGTGCTGACAAAGACCAAAGGTCTGTTGGAGCTAACAACACTTAGGCTCCAATAGATGTTCAAGACCAACAGAGTTTTTCTTCATCAGCTGTTTACTTATCAGTGGTTTAGGCAATGTAACAGTAGTTTTCCCTAGCAGATTGTTCATGTTGTTATGTTAGTTAGCTGTCATTGTCTAGGTGACGTCAGTCTTAGGTCATTAGAGCTTTAGTCTGTGTATAAATAGAACAATGTCTGTACTGTTTTATTCATCATTTCACACATTCTCTTACACAGACAAAGTTATTGAGTGATCAGGCTGAGGGGCCCAATTGTAATAACTTGTACTGAAATCTGTGATGACTGATATATAGTACTTGTTTGAAAACAATTGTTCCATTTGTTAAGATTTATTGTTTATATTCCGCTGCACTTTCCATCTTTATAATTCATTCCTTTGTTTCATTACTTAAACAATCTTAACAAATCAAACTCAGATCCTAACAATTGGTATCAGAGCTTGGTCAACTAAATTCGATCTAATCTATCAATTTAATATAAATAGATCAGCTCAATATTATTGATATCACTTTGTTTGTTGATTGAAAACAGAGTAAAAGTTTATTTACGTTAGAAGTTTTTTTAAACACACTTTGTTTTACAAACAATCAGAGAATGGCTTCAATGAATCAAGATCCACATAACACTGGCACGGGCAACAAGCCACCGATGCTTGTCAGATCTGAATACAATATCTGGCAACGTCGGATGAGTCATGTTCTAGCTCAACAAAACACTGGGTGTTGGAAGTCGGTTGTCTTTGGACCACATGTTCCGATGGTGCCGAGTACCGAAGATCCCAAGGTCCAAGTAGCTAAAAGTGTTGAAAACTACCCCGAGCAAGATTTTCAGAAAATTGAGTTAGATGCTAAGGCCTTCAGTATTATAGCCATGGCTCTACCAAATGATATCTATGCTGAGCTGTTACACTGTAACAGTGCAAAGGAGTTGTAGGATGCTTTGAAAGAACAATTCGGTGGGACTAAGGATGTTATTGAAAACAACCGGGAAATTCTGAATCAACAATATCAAACATTCAGTCAAGTGAAGGGAGAGTCACTAACACAACAATTTGAGAGGTTTAATTGCTTAATAAGTGAACTAAAACTGGTGGGTCTAACTTACCAAAAATCAACTTTGAACCATAGGTTTCTTAGATCACTACCAGATAAATGGGACACTATTGCAATTGTAATGAGAAACTCAATTGGTTTTAAGGACTTATCTCTGACCCAGCTTCATGGTAAGCTCTTGACTTATGAGAGAGAGCTTAACCAGAAAAAAAAGCTTCAGGATTCTGGAAAAGTGTCTGATGATTATGTTTTTGGTAATACAACACTTTTGGGTCAAGATGAGGTGCCTGGTAATAATAAGGATTAGGGTTATGATCATTACATTGATATAACTACTGGTTTTAACACTGATTCTTATTCACCCAACTATGCTTTTGCTGCAAGTGGTGATATCCAGGCATCTGACAACACATCCTTTGTGTATAATGACCTTCAGTACATTGACCCTGTGGACTTAGAAGAAATGGACATTTTGCATCAACTGGCTTTGCTCAGTATTAGAACTAATAATTTCTGTAAAAAAACTAGCAGAAGATATCCAGGTTTACATGGTGTGTCAAAAGTGGGGTTGGATAAATCTAAGATTAAGTGTTACAAATGTCATAGAATGGGTCATTTTGCTAGGGAATGTAGGAGTCAAAATGGTACACCTATGAGTACCTATCCAAACCAAAGGCCCCAGACTAACACTTATCAGTTTTCCCAAAATACCCCTGGACAGAATGTGCAAAACACTGCTCACTTTGCATAGTCCTCATCCACTGTTCCTATGCACTATGTCCAAACCACTGTTCCCCAGATTCACTATGTTCAAACCCCTGTTGCTTAGGCACAAGTGCCAATAGCTGCTACTTTATCCTCTGCTCCTGCAGAGACCAGTCAACAAAGCCAACAGAGCTTCTTCACACAAGGTTTTGTTGATTGGAGCAGCTTGCCAGATGAGTTAAAAGATGAAAACATTGCTCTAGTTGCCAAATCTGAAAATGAACCAGGAAATTTCTGCTTCATGGCACTAGAAACAATTGTTGAGGAGGTTGAATCTGAGGAAGTGGTATTTAAGTCTGAAAATGTGACTAATGATGTTGTTGATGCAGTTGTTTCCGTTGAAGAATCTGAAGCTGAGGTTGTGAATCTCTCAGACCCATGGGGTACAAATGACTGTGAGTGCAAGTGTAATTGTGCCTAGATGGCTGCTGCTAAGGTATCACCTCAAATCTTAAATGACTTATGTTCAGATAAATGTGTCATAGCATTTGCTAAGATAAAAGAGGTGAATGAAAACTTTAGAAAGAAAATTTTAGAGGATGAAATTCAGTTTGAAAAACTCACAAAAGAGTTAAAATTAAAGTTAACTGAAAAGGAATCTGAAATCAGTAGTTTGAAACATGAAGCAAGTATAACGAAGGACCAACTCCAAACTATGATAACAAAATATCAGAGTTGTAAACAGGAGCTTGAATCCACCCAAGTTGAATGTCAAAAATGGGTAGAATCATCTAGAGGTTCTGAAATGATAGTCAACCAACAAACTAAAAGTCATGTGAAATTTGGCTTTGGTTTCAATGAAACCACTGATCAAGTTGCTCAAAACACTGACAAAAAGGAACCACAGTTGGTTGAGGTCATTCCAACAAATTCTAAAGGTCAGGAAATCAAAGTCACTGAACCTAATGGTAAGAAAATTGTTCTTGAAAAACTTGAGGGGTCACCATCATTTGATGAAATTGAAAAATATCAATTTAAACCAACTTTGTCAGATGAGTGTGATGTTCTTGAAATTTTCCAACCTATGAATCTTAAAACCCCTGCTGGTATAAAGGCACCACAGGCCAAGATCATTCCCTTGAAAGATCTTTCAACAGATGTTGAAAAGAAGAAAGAAAAAGGGAAATCCAAAGATAACTTGTTTTGTGATTTTTGTGAAAAGAAGAACCATGTTACTAAAAACTGTTTTCTTCTAAAAGCATATGATATCAACAAAGGAACAAGTGTGTGTGATTCTAAATCAATTTGCTCAATATGTGGTAAAAATAATTATAAAGCCAAAGAGTGTCTTTATCTCAAAAAATTTGATGTCAAAATACAAGGGTATAAGGCTAAAACTCAGGTGAGTCAAGTGGTTAGTACTTCAAAAGGAAAACCCAAACAGACTTTTACACCAGTCCAAACATCTGTTGTCAAAAATCTGAATGAAAATTCTGCTCCCAGAGATGTTTAAGTAACAGATGCCCCACCCTCTAACAAGTTTCCAAGAGGACATGGACATCCACCTTGTCATCGTCTGCCACATGTTTATGAAGAGCCCAAAAGGCCTTCAAAACCTAGAGTGAACAGGCATCCTCATGGTTACCAACATCTAACAGGAAATGGTCAAACATCTGTTGCACCAAGTGTTGACATACAAGCACTAGCAAATGGTCAACAACAGTTGTTGAACTTGGTTCAAAAACTAGTTCAAACCACTGATCATTCTCCTAAGCTTGAGGCTGAAAAGTCTGAGAAATCATCCAAAGCCAAATATTCACCAAAACTAATTCTTTGCTGATGTGCAGGGAGCTTCTGCTTACTTAGATAGTTTATGGTATGTAGATAGTGGAGGCTCCAGGCACATGACTGGATGTAGAGCCCTTCTTCTGGACTTTCTTGCTCATGGAGGGGGTGATATATCCTTTGGAATGATTCAAAAGGTAAAGTGTTGGGTTTAGGGACTGTTCAGGCTGGGAGACTCAAGTTTGAAAATGTTAATCTGATTGATAATCTTAAGTTTAATCTGCTTAGTGTTTCACAAATGAGTGACAAAGGTTATGGGTCATTCTTCACTAAGAAGACTTGTAAGATTTTTGGACCAGAAGTGGTTGAAAAGATTAAAAGCATCATTGCTGAGAGCAAAGCACAACTTGTTGCTCATAGGAGTGGCAATGTGTATTTGGTTGATATGTTGAAGGATAACCTTATGGCAAATGTCTGTCTATTTTCTGCTGCTTCAACTAAAGAGACGGAATTGTGGCATAGGAGATTGGGTCATACCAACCTTCAAACTATCAACTCTCTCTCAAAACAAAACCTTGTAAGAGGTCTACCATCAAAAGAACTTAAATGTGATGAGCATTGTGTTTCCTGTTTAAAAGCTAAACAACATAAAAGCTCTTACAAATCCATTGATGAGTCCAAAACAAGTCAATGTATTCAATTGTTGCACATGGATTTGTTTGGCCTTGTAAAAATCATGAGTTTAAGGAAAAAGAGATTTTGTCTTGTTATTGTTGATGATTTTTCTAGGTTTACATGGACTTACTTTTTACACTCTAAGGATGAGACTGCAGGTATCTTGAAGGTCTTTGTCACAAAAGTTGAAAAACAACATGACTTGCCAGTAAAAGTCTTTAGAAGTGACAATGGAACAGAGTTCAAAAATAAGGAGTTGGATGACTTCTGTGTGTCGAAAGGGATTGTAAGGCAGTACAACATTCCAAGAACACCAGAACAAAATGGGATGGTTGAAAGGAAAAATAGAACTCTCATTGAGGCTGCAAGAACAATGCTGGCAGATTCTAGTTTACCTCTGTCCTTTTGGGCAGAAGCTGTAAACACTGCTTGCTATGTTCAAAATAGAGTTTTAATCAACCCTAGACATCAAAAGACTGCTTATGAAATTTTGTTCAAAATCAAACCACTGATATCATTTTTCAAAATCTTTGGCTGCCCATATTTCATTTTAAATCTCAAAGATTCCATTTCAAAATTTGTAGCCAAAGTAGATTGTGGATATTTTCTGGGATATTCTTCTACTGCCAAGGCCTATAAAGTGTTTAACACAAGGACTAGGACAATAGAGGAAACTCTGAATGTAAAGTTCAATGAACTTTCATCTTTGAAAATCCCAGCAAATCCTGCTGAACTGTTTGAGTTAGATAAATTCAAATTTAAAGATATCACTATTAAAACTGACAATGCAGGTACACCACAGTCTCCACAACAAGATTACAGATATGTTAGGTCTGCTGACCTGGAGAAGAACAGATGATTAGAAAGCCAAAATATTCTATCTAATTGATCCTTTGAATAAACAGTAGATTCAAGATACTTTCCCCAAAAGACTGTTGACCCTAACAACTGCTACACCAAACAACTGATGAAGACAACTGCTGCTGCTAAAAGGTCTGCTGAACAAACAACTAATGGATAAAGATCCGATGAAGAAACAACTGCTGATCAAGTACTGAAGACAAAGGTCTGTTGGAACCAACAACACTTTGGATTCAACAGATGATAAAGACCATCAGAGTTTTCCTTTACAGTAGTTTATGTCAGCAGTGTTTTGAATGTAATAGTAGTTGTAATTAGCAGATGTTTTATGTTGTTATTCAGTTAGAGGTCGCTGTCTTAGGTGACGTCAGCTGTGATCATCAGAGGTTTAGTTTGGTCTATAAATAGAACAGTGATTGTATAGTTCTATTCATCACTCTAGTCATTCTCTTAGACAAACATTCTCTGAGTGGTCAGGCTGAGGGGGAGTACTTGTACGATTGTAATCTTTCAATTAATGAAAGCTTTCGATTAAAAACGTTTATTCTCTTGTTTTGATTTACAGTTTATCATTCCGCTGCACTTTCCATTTATACTTCACTTCATTTATTTCATTATTCATCTAAACTATCAAAACAATCAAACTCAGATCCTAACAATTGGTATCAGAGCTTGGTCAATTAAATTCGATCTAATCAATCAATTTAATATAAACAGATCAGCTCACAAATTATTGATATCGTTTGTTTGTCGGATTGAAAACAGAGTAATAGTTTATTTTCGTTTCAACCGTTAGTAAACAGATTTTGTTTTCGTAAAAATCAAAGAATGACTTAAATTAATCAAGATCCACATAACACTGGCACTAGCAACAAGCCACCGATGCTTGTCAGATCTGAATACAATATCTGGCAACGTCGGATGAGTCATGTGCTAGCACAGCAAAACACTGGGTGTTGGAAGTCGGTTGTCTTTGGACCTGATGTTCCAATGGTGCCGAGTACCGAAGATCCCAAGGTCCAAGTACCTAAGGGTGTTGAAAACTACTCCGAGCAAGATTTTCAAAAAATTAAGTTAGATGCTAAGGCTTTTAGTATTGTAGCCATGGCTCTACCAAATGATATCTATGCTGGACTGTTGCACTGCAATAGTGCAAAGGAGTTGTGGGATGCTCTGAAAGAGCAGTTTGGTGGGACTGAGGATGTGATAGAAAACAACCGAGAAATACTTAATCAACAATATGAAACTTTTAGTCATGTGAAGGGAGAGTCGTTAACACAACAGTTTGAGAGATTTAATTGTTTGATTAGTGAACTAAAACTGGTGGGTCTAACTTACCCTAATTCAACTTTGAATCATAGGTTTCTTAGATCACTTCAGGACAAATGGGACACTATAGCAATTGTCATGAGAAACTCTATCGGATTTAAGGACCTGACTCTGACCCAGCTTCATGGTAAGCTCTTGACCTATGAGAGAGAGCTTAACCAGAAAAAGAAGCTCCAGGACTCTGGAAAAGTGTCTGATGACTATGTATTTGGTAATACAGCACTTTTGGGTCAAGATGAGGTACCTGGAAGTAGTAAGGATCAGGGTTATGATCATTACATTGATATAACCACTGGTTTTAACACTGATTCTTACTCATCACCCAGCTATGCTTTTGCAGCAAGTGGTGATATCCAGGCATCTGATAACACATCTTTTGTGTATAATGACCTTCAATACATTGACCTTGTGGACTTAGAAGAATTGGACATCTTGCATCAATTGGCCCTGCTCAGTATTAGAACCAATAACTTCTATAAGAAAACTAGCAGAAGGTAACCTGGTTTACATGGTGGGTCAAAAGTGGGGTTGGATAAATCAAAGATCAAGTGTTATAAGTGTCATAGAATGGGTCACTTTGCTAGGGAATGTAGGAGTCAAAATGGTACCCCTATGATCACCTATCCAAACCAAAGACCTCAGACCAACACTTATCAGTTTTCCCAAAACACCCCTGTACCAAATGTGCAAAACACTGCTCACTTTGCACAGACTCCAACCATTGTTCCTGTGCACTATGTCCAAACCACTGTTCCTCAGTATCATTATGTCCAAACACCTGTTACTCAGGCACAAGTGCCAATGACTGCTGCTTCATCCTCTGCTCCTGCAGAGACCAGTCAGCAAAGTCAACAGAGTTTCTTCACTCAAGGCTTTGTTGATTGGAGTAGTCTACCAGATGAGATAACAGATGAAAACATTGCTTTAGTTGCCAATTCTGAAAATAATTTTTGCTTTGTGGCACTAGAAACAATTGTTGAAGAGACTGATTCTGAGGGAGTGGTGTCTATGTCTGAAAATGTGACTAATGATGTTGTTAATGAAGTTGTTTCAGCTGAAGAATCTGAAGTAGAGGTTGTGAATCTCTCAGACCCATGGGGTACTGATGACTGTGATTGCCAGTGTAACTGTGCCTTGATGGCTGCTGCTAAGGTATCTCCTCAAATCTTAAGTGACTCGTGCTCAGATAAATGTATCGTAGCATTTGCTAAGATAAAAGAGGTGAATGAAAACTTTAGAAAGAAAATTTTGGATGATGAAATTCAGTTTGAAAAACTCACTAAAGAGTTAAAATCAAAAATAACTGAAAGAGAATCTGAAATCAGCAGTTTAAAACATGAAGCAAGCATAACCAAAGACCAGCTTCTAACTATGATAACCAAATATCATTGTTGTAAAAAGGAGCTTGAGTCTACCCAAGTTGAATGTCAGAAATGGGTGGAATCATCAAAAGGTTTTGAGATGATTGTCAACCAACAATCTAAAAGTCATGTGAAATTTGGCTTTGGTTTTCTAGAAACCACTGCTCAAAGTTCACAAACCACTGACAAAAAGGAACCACAGTTGGTTGAAATCATTCCAACCAATTCAAAAGGTCAAGAAATCAAGGTTACTGAACCCAATGGCAAGAAAATCATTCTTGAAAAGTTGGAAGGTACACCCTCATTTGATGAAATTGAAAAATATCAATTCAAACCAACCTGGTCAGATGAGTGTGATGTCCTTGAAAATTTTCAACCAATGACCTTCAAAACCCCTGATGGTAAAAAGGCACCACAGGCCAAAGTCATCCCTTTGAGAGATCTTCCAACAGATGATCAAACATCTGTTGAAAAGAAGAAAGGAAAAGGGAAATCCAAAGATAACTTGATTTGTGATTTTTGTGAAAAGAAGAATCGTGTCACCAAAAACTGTTTTCTTCTAAAAGCATATGACATCAACAAAGGAACAAGTTTAAGTGATTCTAAAACCAATGAATGTTTAATTTGTAAGAAAAAGAATCACAAAACAAAAGAGTGCCTGTATCTCAAAAATTTTGATGAAAAGATAAAAGAGTACAAGGCTAAAACTCTTGAAAGTCAAGTGGTGAGTACTTCAAAAGGAAAACCCAAACAGACTTTTGAACCAGTCCAAACAGCTGTTACCAAAGGTATGAGCAAAAACTCTGCTCCCAGAGATGTTCAGGTAACAGATGTTCCACCAGCTACCAGTCTTCCAAGAGGATATGGACAACCAACTTGTCATCGTCTGCGACATGTTTATGAAGAGCCCAAAAGGCCTTCAAAACCTAAAGTGAACAGACATCCTCATGGTTATCAACATCTGACAGGAAATGATCAAACATCTGTTGGACCAAGTGTTGACATACAAGCACTGGCAAATGGTCAACAACAGCTGTTGAACTTAGTTCAAAAGCTAGTTCAAACCACTGATCATTCTCCTCAACTTAAGGCTGAGACATCTGAGAACCCATCCAAAGCCAACTTGGCTTTGGACACTCACCAAAACTAAAATCTTTACTGATGTGCAGGGAGCTTCTGCTTGCTTAGATAGTTTATAGTATGTAGATAGTGGAGGCTCCAGGCACATGACAGGATGTAGAGCCCTTCTTCTGGACTTTCTTGCACATGGAGGGGGTGATATATGTCACACCCTCAAATTTCCACTGCGGGGTTTTACCGCGAGGCGCGTGACACACCAGAATCTCATAGCCATAAGTTATACGAACGACTCTAAATGCCCAAACCATTTAGTTCGTTTAAAATAAAATTCGCTCTCATTTTTGAAAAGTTTATCAGTCATAAGTTTAATTAAATGCGGAAGCGAAACAGTTAAGCAATTTAAGTTATGTTGCGCAAACACAACGCGCCCAAAAACCGAAATAAAGTAAGTACGTAAACGTTTAAAAAGTTATAGTTCCCAAGAGACATCATGCATGGACCTAGACGTGCTCCTTTTCTAGCGACCTGCGAAAACATACTAAGTGTGTCAACATAAAGCTGGTGAGTTCATAGTAGGGAAACAGTTGTAATTTCTACAGTTGTAAATATAACATCAGTTTTAAGCTTGTCAGGGGTAGCTAACCCACTCAATGTAACTAAACAGTGGTTATTGGGAAACATACAGATGTTATTGTGCCTTAGCACTGGTGTCTATCAACACCAGTAAGAAAAAGTGGTCAGAAGTTCATGCCCGTGACCCAAGCACCTCAGGCATGAGGTTGCTGCACAACCTAATAGCGCTACTAACTACTACCCCGTTCGCCTCCGGCGATTAACCCAATAAAGAGTAAGGACTTTCAAGATAGAGTGTTTAGTTCACAAAGGACAGTTAAAATACAAAACTGATAAAAGTGTGATCCTCGTAAAGATCGAAAACCCGACCCACACAAGGAGTCATAGCATCCCAAAACTTGGGATGGAAAAGTAGTAGAAAAGTTTTACTTAACCTTGTCTCAACCTGAGACACATGCTTTCGCGTAAAGTAGTGAAACTCACCTTAGGTTGCGTGCTAAAGTAAACCGTACAGAAAGTAAGTGTGGAAGACTATTCGCCTACCCAAAAACCTATCAAATACAAGGTTGCAAGTGTTTGAGTGTATTGACACAAGGACTCAAGTGACATCTCACGTAATCGTACTTGACTTAATGAAACCATGCAAAACCCGTCAATCGTTGGTGATTAGTAAATGATGCAACAATTTAATACTTTTAACACAACTAGTTCACATCGCATGTTGCATACCATTAGCCTATCATGGCATCTACACTTTGTAAATAACATATACACATGTTTTCATATAGGATTCCATAACCCATAACTCATTAACACACTCAAACTATCTCATAAACAATTATTTGCAAATCTGCGTTTTCTGAACAGATTTTGGAGTATAAAAACCAATTTTTATAAAATATCAAACCAACTCACCAAGTTCCCAAAATTTTACAGAGATGTCTCATATGTTCATACGTGACTCTACTATTTTTATTTCTCGTCAAAATACCTCAATATTTTTATAAAAATTATTTTGTTCCAGCCACTTCAGAAAATGGTGCTGTTGACAGCAGCTTACATAAAAATTTATTAAAAATTCTAGACTCATCGAAACGAGGTGAATCCAATTGGAAAAGCTCGTATACTCCAAAACTCAACTCCTGTCCAAATTTCATAATTAACGGATTTGTAAAACTCGAGTTACAGCCCTTTAAAGTTGGTCCATTTTTCAGATCCGAAAATCAGATTACACCTTTAATCTTATAAAATCTTGTTTATATATCAAAACAGGTCCAAAACGCATGATTTTGGACTTTTTGGAAAGCTAACATCATAAGTTACGTTTAAGAGTCAGAAAATAATCGAATTAACCACGTTAACAATCGCATAACAGCCACACAAATCACTACAAACAATCTGCCAGAAATCAGAATTTTCATTAACATGACTTTTGTAAACCCTAACCAACCTCCATTCTCCATAATCATGCAATAACCTTATACTAGCACAATAACAATCATACTAACATGTTCAATCTCAGATTTTTACATATCATACATCCTAGACATGATTCCTATTAACCATATTCATCAACAATTCAACAAAACAATCAAGATATTAACACACTTCATCATATGCGATTTTTATATATCAATTTCTTAGGGTTTTTATAACTTTTCAAACATTAATAACAATCATAAAACTCTTAAACATTATACCTTTCAATGCTAGGCTCCTTAATACTCCAAGATACCACCCAAAACAACTTGAACAATTGAGAAATTGAAGAAGATTGAAGTGAAAAGGTGTGTGTGTGTGTCTTCAAAACCCACGGCGCAAGTAATGCCTAGGGTTTCTTTATTTTTTTTTTATAAAGAATAGGTTAGGGTTAGGCTCATGGGCCAAGTCTTTCGGGCTTTGGTGGGTTTTTGTCGGGTAATTAAGCCCATTAGCCCTAACTAACTCTCGAGATCAATCCCGACAATAATAGGCATACTAATATATATAAACCATTGTTTTATCAATACGTATTATGTTTATCATAAGTGCACGTATCTCATAACGTTTACGTACAAGTTAATTAATACGCAATAATTCACATAAGCATGTAACTTACATACACGTGTTAATCCACATACATCAACACTCAATTGTTCACATAATCATGCATGTCCAACAAATCACCAACGTTCGGGTTATAGGGTTCGTGTGTGTGTCAAGACAACCGTTATCCTAGTTATACGTATGTTAATGTCACTTAACGTATGTTAATGTTACCTAACATTCAAAAGACTTGTGTAACTAACCCTAGCTAAGTGTTTAACCACGTATAATCATGGAAAATTAACTAGAGTTCAGTAAAAGAGTTAACCTGAAAATGCGGGGTGTCACAATATATCCTTTGGTAATGATTCTAAAGGTAAAGTGTTGGGTTCTGGAACTGTTCAAGCAGGGAGACTTAAGTTTGAAAATGTTAATCTAATAGACAATCTAAAATTTAATCTACTTAGTGTATCACAAATGAGTGACAAAGGATATGGGTCATTCTTCACTTAGAAAACATGTAAGATTGTTGGACCAGAAGTGGTTGAAAAATTTAACACCATCATTGTTGAGAGTAAAGCAGAACTTGTTGCTCATAGAAGTGGCAATGTGTATGTAGTTGATATGTTGAAGGATAATCCTATGGCAAATGTCTGTATGTTCTCTGCTGCCTCTACCAAAGAGACAGAATTGTGGCATAGGAGACTGGGTCACACCAACCTTCAAACTATCAACTCTCTCTCCAAACAAAACCTTGTCAGAGGTTTGCCACCAAAAGAATTTAAATGTGATGAGCATTGTGTTTCCTGCCTAAAAGGAAAACAACATCAAAGCTCTTACAAATCCACTGATGAGTCCAAAACCAGTCAATGTTTACAAATGTTACACATGGACTTGTTTGGCCCAGTTAAAATCATGAGTCTAAGAAGAAAGAGATTTTGTCTTGTCATAGTTAATGATTTTTCTAGGTTTACATGGACTTACTTTTTACACTCTAAGGATGAGACTGCAGGTATCTTGAAGGACTTTGTCACCAAAGTTGAAAAACAATATGACTTGCTAATAAAAGTCTTTAGAAGTGACAATGGGACAGAATTTAAAAATAAGGAGTTGGATGATTTCTGTGTGTCAAAAGGGATTGTAAGGCAGTACAGTATCCCAAGAACACCAGAGCAAAATGGGGTGGTTGAGAGAAAGAACAGAACTCTCATTGAAGCTGCAAGAACAATGCTAGCAGATTCTGGTTTGCCACTGTCCTTCTGGGCAGAAGCTGTAAACACTGCTTGCTATGTTCAAAATAGAGTTTTGATCAACCTAAGACATTAAAAGACTGCTTATGAAATTTTGTTCAAAATCAAACCATTAATCTCATTTTTCAAAATCTTTGGCTGCCCATGTTTCATTTTAAATCTTAAAGATTCCATTTCAAAATTTGCAGCCAAAGTAGATTGTGGATATTTTCTGGGATATTCTTCTACTGCCAAGGCCTATAAAGTGTTTAACACAAGGACCAAGACAATAGAAGAAACTCTAAATGTGAAGTTCAATGAACTTTCATCCTTAAAAATCCCAGCAAACCCTGCTGAGTTATTTGATTTGGATAAATTCAAATTTGAAGATATTACTGTCAAAACTAACAGTGCAGGTATTTCACAATCTCCACAACAAGACTACAGAACAGATGTTGTGATTCCAAATCATTGTCAAGTCTATTCTGCATCAGAGGAAGCAGTAGTTCAAAACAACTGTCAAAACTCTGTCACAGCTGAGTCAGCCACTGTTGGTCAGTCCTATCCTCAAACCACTGATTCACCTTTTACATCCACTGCTCAATCATCTGTTGACAAAAGTCAAGCATCTGTTGACAAGAGTCAGTCCAATTTTACACCACTTGGACCCATTCCTCCACCACCATTCCAAACATCTGTTGACACTACAAAAGTGCAAACAGATGTTATGTCAACAGAGTCACCAAATCTCTGTCCTTCACCTCAAAATGCCATCATACCATATCAAGGAGATTTAATCTACCTAAGAGCTCATCCACCATATCAAATCATTGGCAACATCAGAGAAGGTGTGCTCACAAGAAGCCAATCCTCAATTATCTGTCTTTTTGCAGGCTTTCTATCCCTCATACAACCAGTCAAGTACCAAGAGGCACTAAAAGACAACAGTTGGGTGGAAGCTATGCAAGAAGAGCTCCTTCAGTTTAAAAGACAACAAGTATGGGAACTTGTACCACTACCTAAGGATGTTTGTCCAATTGGCACAAAGTGGGTCTTCAAAAACAAAACTGATGAAAGGGGTATAGTTTTCAAGAATAAAGCTAGGCTAGTGGTTCAAAGCTTCAGACAAGAAGAAGGGATAGACTATGATGAAACCTTTGCTCCTGTAGCTAGGTTAGAAGCTATCAGACTCTTCCTAGCCTTTGCTGTCAACCACAACATCATGGTGTATCAGATGGACATCAAATGTGCATTCCTATATGGCAAAATTCAGGAGGAGGTCTATGTATGTCAACCACCTGGTTTTGAAGACACATTCCATCCTGAGTATGTCTACAAGCTTAATAAAGCCTTGTATGGACTCAAGCAAGCACCTAGAGCCTGGTATGAAACTCTTTCCACCTTTCTTTTATCCATTGGTTTCACAAGAGGTAAAATTGACAAAACCTTATTTTTAAAATGGAGAGGGAAAGATCTCATGATTGTTCAAATATATGTGGATGACATCATTTTTGGATCCACATGTAACAAAATGTGTGAGGAGTTTAGGGAACTCATGACAACAGAGTTTGAAATGAGTGCTATGGGTGAACTTCAGTGCTTCCTTGGACTCCAAGTGAAGCAGCTACAAAATGGCACATTCATTCATCAAAATAAATATGTGAAAAACTTGTTATCCAAATTTGAGATGAATGATTGTAAGCCATGTAGTACACCCATGAGTACAGTCAAGCCACTCACTGTTGATGACAAGGATGAACTGGTTGATCAGACACATTACAGATGCATGATTGGGTCTTTATTCTACTTAACAGCATCAAGGCCAGACATTATGTTTGCCACTTGTGTTTGTGCAAGATCCCAGGCTTCACCCAAAAAGTCAAACCTTATTGCTGTGAAAAGGATATTCAGATACCTAAAAGGTGCTCCCACACTTGGTATCTGGTATCCTGCTAATGGAAACATTGAGCTTTCAGGTTATTCAGATAGTGATTTTGCTGGCTGCCACACCACAAGAAAGTCCACATCAGGAGGCTGCCAGTTTCTAGGGAATGCCTTAGTTTCTTGGCAAAGTAAAAAGCAAGAAGCTGTTTCAACTTCAACAGCTGAGGCTGAATACATTGCTGCTGCAACATGTACAACCCAACTCATGTGGCTTCAAAATCAACTGCTGGATTTTGGGATAACTGCACTAAGGACTCCACTCATGCTGGATAGTCAAGCTGCTGAAAATATCATCAAAAATCCAGTCTCTCGTTCAACCACAAAGCACATAGACATCAGACATCATTTTGTCAGAGATAGCTATGAAAAAGGTTTGATTTCTCTGCACCATGTTCCAACAGAGGATCAGTTGGCAGATGTGTTGACAAAAGCTTTAGACACATCTACCTTCACAAACTTGATCTCTCGAACTGGAATGATAAACATGGATTAAAATAACAAAAATGTTTTCAATAAAAACATTAAAATGGTTTCAGAAAATCAATTTTCTCCTTAAAAATAGCTCTTTTGGTTGAAAAATCTGTTTCAAACATCTGATCAGATAAAATAACCACTGTTTCATTCTATCCACTGTTGGTTGAAAAATCTGTTTCAAACATCTGATCAGATAAAACAACTGTTACTTCATCAGTCTTTTGGTTAAACAACAGCTGTTGGCAACAGACTTTTACAAAACAGCTGTATACCACCAGAGGTTTAACCATCAGATGTTTGCCACGTCTGCTCTCAAAAGCAGAGTTTTGCCACATCAGCGGTTTCACCAGAGGCTATAAAACCCTGTTTTTCCCCCAACAACAGTTTTACTGTCTCATTGTATTCAAAATACTCAAACCGCCTTCTTCTTCCTCAAACCCTTAATCAAATTTCACTCACTCTCACACTCGAAATCTATTACAATGGATCTTCAAACCAAAGCCACCCATAATTAGCTACCATATCTGGTCAAAACAGACGACAACGTTCCATTTCATTCCACCATCGACATCATCTTAAATTCCAAATACAAAACCATCCTAACTGCTGATGCTCCCATCCATCTTGAAACCCTCCAAGAATTCTGGTCAAAAGCTGAAGTCTTGCTTCAAGACAAAAAGCCTACATCCATTATTTCAAAAATTGGAGCCACAAGCATCTCCATCACACCTGAATTAATATCCACAACCTTCTCCCTAAATGACTTGTCAGGTAAGGACTCTTTTCTTAAAACAGAGCTTCACACAGAGTTTCAGGAAAGAGGGTATGATGCTCAAATGACTGGATCAACACTTTTCAAAAAGTTTTTCCCTCCAGTCATGAAATTTTTCTTCCATACTCTCCTTCTCTGTGCCTCAGCTAAGACCACATCCTTCAATGAAATCCCATTAAGGATTCAGTACTTGGGGTATGCTATGTTGTCAGACTCTGACTTCAATCTATCCCAGGGTCTGTTTATGGACTTAGTTTCAAATGTGAAAGCCATAAAATCTGGCTTAAACAATGCTTTTCTACTTTACCCAAGAATTCTTAGTGTAATCCTTCAAAAGGTTTTACCAGAAAATGATTTTCAAAAGGGTGAGTCTTTTCAAATGAAAAGTTTAACTGGTGAAACTTTCACAAGAATGCTAGGTTCTTCTACCCAAGAAAATGTGTCAAAAGTGTCAAAAGTTTCCAAAACACAAACAAAGAGGTCCAAGACAACAACTGTTGTTCAAACCTCTGTTGTTGAGCCCACTGCTCCTGGTGATCATGGCACTTCATCCAGTGCTGTGAAACCCACACCAGCCACATCCAAAAGAAAACGTCCATCTACAAAAACCACCTCCACACCTAAAAAGGGACTTCTGGAAGATGAGATACCAGAAGAAAACCCTATTGCAACACAAAAGCAACCTGAAACCACTGTTGTTACTTCCTCACAACAGTTGGAAATATCTCAACCCAAACAAACTCCTCATGCATTCTCACAAAAGGATCATGTTGTAAGCCAAAGGGAACCACATAATGAAGCATATGAGTCACTTGATCATATGTTTACAAGCCCCTCTCCCAGGGCTAATTCTCTTCTTACTCCTCCACCTTCACCACAACATGTCCCTCAAACCATGCAACCTCTGTTTGAGGCTATTGATAAAACTCAGGATAATCCCAGTTCCTCTCCTTCACCCATCACTGAGAGTATACCCCCACAGGTGACTAGGCCTGAGAAAAATCAATCAGCCAACCAACAAACAGAAGAGGAGGTTACACTCCCAGAGTTCAATGTAACTCTTGGTGAGTTTTCAAGAGAAGCAGCCACTACTGGTGTAGAGACCATTGTCTCACTACAGGATAGTGGTTACATAGCTAAGACTTCCTTGAAGGCAACAACTGATGAGGCCACAATTGTGTCCCCAAAATCAGTTGGAAGTCCCCAGAACCAAGACCAAGGGGCATCTGGTTCTCATTCCCTGGACTCACCTCCTAGGACTCAACCAGTTAAAACTACCACTGGTAGGAATTCAGATGATCCTATTAACTTAGGTGATGGATTAAAATACCAAGAATTGACGGATAGAGTGCAATCCATTGAAACCTCTGTTGCTGACATCAAATCTGATGTCAAGTCAATATTGGAAACCTTGGCTACCCTCACCAAAAGTTAACCATCCACGGCTGATATTGCTAGTGAGCTATGGAAATCTGTTTCCCCCATCATCATAACTCACAGGAAACTAGCAGATCAGACTCAAGAGACCTATATGCAACTGATCAGAAATATGGTGGATGCCAGGTTCAATGACACCAAGGCAGATATCAAAGTGATCAAGGACCACTTGCTGAAGACTACTGGCTCTGCCCCTACCACAATTCTCAGAGATGATGATGATGCATTTACAGCTGATGATGCCAAAAAGGGGGAGAGTGGCAGAGATAGGTTGCCAAAGTTAGATCCCTTTGGTTGTCCACCCTCTCAAAAGGGTAAATCAAAGTTTGCTGACAAACCAGAGTCTACCCAAGCAGCACCACGAAAACAACAACAACCAAGTGTTCAAACCTCTGCCGCTACTGAAACTGCCAAGACCAGCAAAGCAAAGGAAGTTGACACCTCTGCTAATGAAAAAGCTGATAAGGCTGCTGAAGACAAGCTTAAGAGGGCTGACACTCTGGAGGTTAAAGCAGAAAGGTTAATTCAGCTGAACAAGGAACAACAACAAGAAGATGAAAATGTGGGTTCCTCCAAAAGAAAGAAAATCTCTGCAAAAGATACAAGGAAACCACCATCTAAACTAACTACTGAAACCACTGATGCTGAAACCACTGCCACCAAAACCACTACTACCACAACCACTGCCACAAAAACATCTGATATCACCAATCCAACCACCAAACCAACCACAAAACCTACTACTACATCCACTTCACAACCAAAACCCCAAACAACTGCTGCAACATCACCATCACCAAAAATCTTGTACAGCAGAAAAAGAAAGTCTACTTTTGTTGTGCAAGATGAAAACATTCACACCACACCACCCAATACTCCACTCACACAACCCTTAAATGCCATTCCACTCTCATCATTCTCACCACACACCTCACAATTCAAATCACACAGACCACCACCAACCATCACACCATTGGCTGAGAAGTATCCTCTTGAACTTGATCTACTCAAGGGAGAACTTCAATCCTTCTACAATACTAATCAGCCATCAGAAATATCTTTCCCATCTCTTAAAGATTTTCCTGTTCCCTTAAACATTGACACCTATCTGAAATACAAGGGTGAACAGGCAGATGCCATAATAAAAGAGAAATGCAAAGGGAAAGATGACAGGAGTGCTCAGGGCATCCATTCAGCAGAACTTAGCAAACTGAGAAGGATTGAAGATTTTGCTAAGACCCTGAGCAACTCAATGTCTTCCATGCCTCTCAGCAGTGACTTGGAAAGGGAGGTCATGGATTCTCTTCTTGAACAAATCTTGGCATCCATGCCTTACAAAGCAAACAAGAAACAGTTTGTAGGCTGGACCACTCATGCACTCAGAGAAGAATTAATAAGAATTGAAGAAATGGCCAAAAATCCTCCATCAAAGGTCTCTGCCCCTGATTTCAGCAAAGGCAGAGATCCACCAGAGCCCTGAAGTTTAAAAGAATGAGACAAGAGATTGTGGCTGCTGATTATGGAGAGATGAAGTCTGTGGCAAGATGGTCTGAGCTAAGATTGGTTGAAACTTACAAGAAGTTAGAAGAAAACAGGAAGAAAGACCCTACCTTGCCAAGAAAACCTGTTTATGCTGATGAGCCCATGTTAAAGAGACCTCAACAGGCTTTTACCTTAGATAGCTTACTGGACACTTCTGACTTATCCATTGCTGCAAGAAGACAATTCAAAAAGCAGAAGGAGATGTCAGAAGAAGAACAGAAACAGTTTGCTGATACTTTTGTGAAAGAGGGACTCCTCAACCAAATCCGCTACTTCTCTGATCCAACAACTGAAAGACTCAGAGAACTCATTGGAAGACCTCCTTCACCAAACTCATCCAAAATAAAGATGCATCCCAACCATTCCACTGATTCTAAAATTCTAAAATGGAAGTCAAACAAAGACACCCATGAATTGACTCTTCTCAGATCAGATGGAAAGATTCAGAAACTCAGCATGGATGATGCTCATGGCCTGTGTGCAGAAGATCTCCAAACACTGCTGAATCTAGAGCTGGAAAGAGATGCTGAAGACCTCTTCTCATTGAGCTTTGAATTAAAACTCAAAGGTCAAATTAGAGAAAGTCTGATGAGAAATAAAGATCAAGAATAAAGCTTAGTTTTGGCATCATCTGTTCTAGGGGGAGATTGTTAGGTCTGCTGACCTAGAGAAGAACAGATGATTAGAAAGCCAAAATATTCTATCTAATTGATCCTTTGAATAAACAGTAGATTCAAGATACTTTCCCCAAAAGACTGTTGACCGTAACAACTGCTACACCAAACAACTGATGAAGACAACTGCTGCTGCTAAAAGGTCTGCTGAACAAACAACTGATGGATAAAGATCTGATGAAGAAACAACTGCTGATCAAGTACTGAAGACAAAGGTCTGTTGGAACCAACAACACTTTGGATTCAACAGATGATAAAGACCATCAGAGTTTTCCTTTACAGTAGTTTATGTCAGCAGTGTTTTGAATGTAACAGTAGTTGTAATTAGCAGATGTTTTATGTTGTTATTCAGTTAGAGGTCGCTGTCTTAGGTGACGTCAGCTGTGATCATCAGAGGTTTAGTTTGGTCTATAAATAGAACAGTGATTGTACTGTTCTATTCATCACTCTAGTCATTCTCTTAGACAAACATTCTCTAAGTGATCAGGCTGAGGGGGAGTACTTGTACAATTGTAATCTTTCAATTAATGAAAGCTTTCGATTAAAAACATTTATTCTCTTGTTTTGATTTACAGTTTATGATTCCGCTGCACTTTCCATTTATACTTCACTTCATTTATTTCATTATTCATCTAAACTATCAAAACAATCAAACTCAGATCCTAACAAGATATGACATTGTGATGCCATAGTCTTTCTGCAAAATCTATCCTACATCAGGGCAAGCAGATGTTCAAAACTTCGTCACAGCTGAGTCAACCACTGTTGGCCAATCTTACCCTCAAACCAATGCCTCATCAAGTTCAACCACTGATCAATCATCTGCTGACAAAAGTACACCTTCAGTTGACAAAAGTCTATCCACCTCTACACCACTTGGGCCTATTCCCCCACTTCCATTCCAAACCTCTGTTGGCACTACAGAAGTGCAAACAGATGTTTCAACAGCAGATACCACAAACCTCTATCCCTCACCTCAAAATGCCATAGTTCCATACAAAGGAGATCTAATCTTCCTAAGAACTCATCCACCAGACCAAATCATTGGCAACATAAGTGAAGGGGTGCTCGCAAGAACTCAATCCTCAAACATTTGTCTTTTCGCTGGCTTTTTATCTCTCACACAACCTGTCAAGTACCAAGAGGCAGTGAAAGACAACAGTTGGGTAGAAGCCATGCAAGAAGAGCTCCTTCAGTTCAAGATAAAACAAGTATGGGAACTTGTACCATTGCCAAAGGATGTTTGTCCAATTGGCACAAAATGGGTCTTCAAGAACAAAATAGATGAAAGGGGTATTGTTGTCAAGAATAAAGCCAGGCTTATGGTTCAAGGATTCAGACAAGAAGAAGGAATAGATTATGATGAAACCTTTGCTCCTGTAGCTAGGTTGGAAGCCATCAGACTTTTCCTAGCCTTTGCTGTCAACCACAACATAAAGGTGTATCAGATGGATATCAAATGTGCATTCCTTTATGGCAAAATTCAGGAGGAAGTCTATGTATGTCAACCACCTGGTTTTGAAGACACATTCCATCCTGATCATGTCTACAAGCTCAACAAAGCTTTGTATGGCTTGAAACAAGCACCAAGGTCCTGGTATGAAACTCTTTCCACTTTTCTCTTATCCATTGGTTTTACAAGAGGTAAAATTGATAAAACTTTATTTCTTAAATGGAAAGGAAAAGATTTAATGATTGTTCAAATATATGTGGATGACATCATTTTTGGGTCCATATGTAACAAAATGTGTGAAGAATTTAGGAAACTCATGACAGCAGAGTTTGAGATGAGTGTCATGGGTGAACTACAGTGCTTTCTTGGTCTCCAAGTAAAGCAACTGCAAAATGGAACTTTTATTCACCAAAAAAAGTATGTTAAAAACTTACTTACAAAGTTTGACATGAATGATTGTAAACCATGTAGTACACCCATGAGTACCACTAAGTTACTCAGTGTTGATGATAAAGATGAACTGGTTGACCAGACACACTATAGATGTATGATTGGGTCTTTATTGTACTTAACTGCATCTAGGCCAGACATTATGTTTGCCACTTGTGTTTGTGCAAGATCCCAGTCATCACCTAGAAAGTCAAACCTTATTGCTGTGAAAAGGATATTCAGATACCTAAAAGATGTTCCCAAACTTGGTATCTGGTACCCTGATAATGGGAATATTGAGCTTTCAAGTTATTCAGACAGTGATTTTGCTGGTTGTCAAACCACAATGAAGTCAACATCAGGTGGGTGCCAATTCCTAGGCAATGCCTTGGTCTCTTGGCAAAGCAAAAAGCAAGCAGCTGTTTCAACATCCACTACAGAGGCTGAATACATTGCTGCTGCAAGCTGTACGACCCAACTTATGTGGCTTCAAAACCAGCTACTGGATTTTGGTATAACTGCTCTAAGGACTCCACTCATGTTGGACAATCAAGCAGCTGAAAATATCATCAAAAATCCAGTCTCCTATTCAACAACAAAGCATATTAACATTAGACATCACTTTGTTAGAGACAGCTATGAAAAAGGTTTGATTTCTCTGCACCATGTTCCAACAGAGGATCAGTTGGTAGATGTGTTGACAAAAGCTTTAGATACATCTACCTTTGCAAATCTGATTTCTCGGAATGGTATGCTAAACATGGAATAAAATAAAAATGTTTTCATCCTTAAAAATAGTTTTGGTTGAAAAGTCTGTTTAAGGCAAAACAACGACTGTTTCATTGAGTGTATCATCTGTTGGTTGAAAAATCTGTTTCAAAACTCTGATCAGATAAAACAACCACTGTTGGTTGAAAAATCTGTTTCAAACATCTGATCAGATAAAACAACTGTTTTCACAAACATCTGTTGACTAAGTCAAACAGATGTTATAAACAACTATCATCCACCATAACAGACCTTCCATCAGATGTTTGCCACGTATTCTCTCAAAAGCAGCGTTTTGGCCACATCAGCGGTTTTCACCTGTGACTATAAAAACCTTGTTTATCCCCAACAGTTGTTCCATTGTCTCGTCGAATTCAAAATTCTAAAACCGCTCTCTTTCAACCTAAACCTTCATCAAAAGTTCATCGACTTTTTTTCTGTAATCCAAGAAATGGATCTCCAATTGAAAGCTCCCCACAATTACTTACCATATCTGACTAAAACAGATGAAAATCGTCATTTCCATCCCATCATTGATATATTGAATGCATCCAAACACAAAACTGCTCTCATTTCCAGTTCCCTCATTTATGAGGACACACTCCAAGAATTTTGGTTGTAATCTGAAACCCTGTTCACAGACAAAAAGCCAACTTCCATTGTTTCACAAATTGGAGATACACGTGTCGCCATTATCCCACAATACATATCCACTACCTTCTCACTGGATGATCAGGCAGGTAAAGAAATTTTTGACAAAACTGAACTTCACACAGAGTTCATAGAGAGAGGCTATGAGGGTGAATTGACAGGGGCAACAATTTACAAAAACGTTTTTTCCCCCATACATGAAAATTTTCTTTCATACCTTACTTGTATGTCTCTCTCCCAAAACTAATTCTTTTAATGAAATCCCATTGATAGTTCAGTACTTGGGATATGCTATTTTGACAAACTCTGACTATAATCTATCCCAAGGACTGTTTTTAGATTGGTAGGAAATGTGAAGGGTGTCCAGTCTGGGTCAAATAATGCATTTTTAATGTATCCAAGACTTTTAAGTTTTATCCTACAAAAGGTTTTACCTGAAAAGGATTACGAAAAGGGGCAAGGCCTTCAAATGAACAGCCTATCCCAAGAAACTTTTACAAGAATGTTAGGTCCTAACCAAGAAAAACCTTCAAAAGCAAAAGTTTCCAAAACACAAGCAAAGAGAGTTAAGACAACAACTGTTGTGCAAACCTCTGTTGCTGAGCCCACTGCTCCTGGTGATCATGGCACTACATCCAGTGCTGTGAAACCCACACCAGCCACCTCCAAAAAGACAATTCCATCCTCTAAACCCCCCAAAAAGCAACCCAAAAAGGTGACTCTGGAGGATGAGATACCAGAGAAGAATTCTGTTGCAACACAAAAGCAACAAACATCCACTGTTGATAATTCCTCTCAACAGTTGTTAAAGTCTCAACCCAGCCTAACTCCTCATGTATCCTCTCAAAAGGATCATGTTGTAAGTCAAGGGGACACACATCATGGAACAGATGATTCACTTGAACATCTGTTTACAAGTCCTCCCAGGGCTAATATTCTTGTTACTCCACAACCTTCACCATCAAATCCTCCTATTCCACCCACTATGCAACCATTGTTTGAAGCCATTGACAAAACTCTGGACTCAACCAGTTCCTCTTAACCACCTATCACTGAGAGTATACCTCAACAAGTGACTGGTCCTGAGAAAAGTCAAATGGCTATCCCACAAACAGAGGAGGCTACACCTTTTGAGTTACATGTAACTCAAAGTGGTAGTTCAAGTGAAGAAGCCACTACTGTTGTAGAGACCATTGTCTCACTTCAGGACAGTGGTTACATAGATTAGACTTCCTTGAAGGCAACAACTGCCGAGGCCACAATAGTGACCTCAAAACCAGTTGGAAGTCCCCAGAACCAAGAACCAGGGGCATTTGGTTTCTTTCCAATGGATACTCCTCCTAGGACTGAACCAGTTACAACTACCACATCTGGTAGGAATTCAGATGATTCTATTAAGTTAGGTGATGGATTAAAATACCAGGAATAGATGGAGAGGGTAAATGCCATTGAGTCATCAGTAACTGATATCAAGAGTGATATCAAGACAGTGATGCAAACCTTGGTGACTCTCACACAAAGTCACCCATCCAGTCAAGAGATTGCTAGTGAGCTATGGAAGTCAGTCAGTCCCATCATCATAGCTCATCGAAAACTAGCTGATCAAACCCAAGAAACATACATGACAATGATCAGGAATATGGTTGATGCAAGGTTCAATGACACCAAAGCAGATATCAAAGCCATCAAAGATCATTTGTTGAAGACTACTAGCTCTGCCACCACCACTATCTTAAGAGATGAAGATGACAATGAATTCACTGCAGCTGATGCCAAAAAGGGGGAGAGTGGCAAAGACAGACTAAAGAAATTGAAACCATTTGGGGTTCCACCTTCACAACAAAAGTCTGCTCAAGAGCCTGACAAGAGTCTGCTAACCAAACCACTGCTGAAGCAGCCAAAACAAAAGAAGTTGATGAATCTGCAAATGAAAAGGCTGAAAAGGCTGCTGAGGCTATGAAGATCAGGGCTGAAACATTGGAAACTAAAGCAGAGAATCTTTCTAAAAAGAAACAACAAGAACAGCAGGAATAGGAAAATGTTGGAACTTCGAAAAGGAAGAAGAGGCCTGCTTATCATGTTAGGCAGCCTCCTTCAAAAACCAAAACCTCTGTTGCTGCTTCCACCAAAACAAAAACAACAACTGAACCAATTTCCACAACATCCACTACAACCACCACCACTGCTTTAGCATTGATCATAACACCAACATCATCATCACCTCAAACATCTGCTGGTACTAAACAAGTGCCAACAGATGTTAACATACCACAATCACCACCATCTCCAACCATCTTGTACAAAAGAAAAATGAAATCCACCTTTATTGTACAAGATGAAAATATTGCTACCACACCACCACCATCTCAACCCATTCCTGCCATTCCACTTCAATCATTCTCACCACACACTTCAAAATTCACATCAAATCCTTCCATCACCAAATCACTAACTTCCACTATTCCATTGGCAGCTCAGTATCCCCTTGAGCTTGTCATGATCAAGGGGGAAATTCAGTCCTTCTACAATACTGAGGATGCTTCACAATTATCTTTCCCATCTCTTTCAAGTCTGAATCTGCCTAAGCCCAGAAACCTTGATGAATACCTAAAGCAGAAAGTACAACAAACAGAATTGATCATCAAAGAGAAGTGCAAAGGGAAAGATGACAGGACTGCTCAGGGCATCCATTCAGCAGAACTTGGCAAACTAAGAAGGATTGAAGACTTTGCCAAGGACCTGAGCAAGTCTATGTCAAGATGGTTTGAACTAAGATTGGTGGAACATACAAGAAGCTTGAAGAACAAAGAAAAACTGATCCAACCCTTCCCCCAAAACCAACTTACCCTGATGATGAACAGGTTGGAAGATCTCATCAGACCCTTTCATTTGAAAGCTTACTTCCTTCATCAGACATTACAAATGCTGCTAGAACACAAATCAAGAGACATATAGAGATGTCTGAAGAAGATCAAAAGAAGTTTGCAGATACGTATGTGAAAGAGGGGATCTTCAACCAAGTTAAGTATTTTTCTGATCCCATCAGTGAAGATCTGAGAAGAATCATTGGGAGACCTCCATCACCAAACTCATCTTCAATAAATTTGCAGCCTAAAAATCCATCTGACTCAAATATTCTAAAATGGAAGGTAGATAAAACCAGCCATGAATTGAATCTGCTCAGGTCAGATGGAAGGATCCAAAAACTCAGCATGGATGATGCATATAGTCTGAATGCACATGGCCTCCTAGATCTGATGAGTTTGGAACTAGAAAGGGAAGTTGATGACCTCTTCTCTTTTGACTTTGAATTACAATTGAAGGGTCAAATTAGAGAAAGTCTGATGAGAAATAAAGATCAGCAATAAAGACAAGATTTGGCATCATCTGTTCTATGGGGAGATTGTTGGGTCTGCTGACCTGGAAAAGAATAGATGATTGAAAGCCAAAATATTCTAATCTTCTGATTTTGAATAAAAAGTACTTTATACAAGAACCCTCCCAAACAACTGATGACACTAGCTGCTGATACTAAAGAGCTGCTGGACAAAACTGCTGCTGGACAAAACTGCTGCTGATTGAAGAAACAACTAATGATCAAAGTGCTGACAAGGAAACAAGACAAAGTGCTGACAAAAACCAAAGGTCTGTTAGAGCCAATAGCACTTAGGCTCCAACAGATGTTCAAGACCAACAGAGTTTCTCTTCATTAGCTGTTTACTTATTAGTGGTTTAGGCAATGTAACACTAGTTTTCCCTAGCAGATGTTTTATGTTGTTATGTTAGTTAGCTGTCATTGTCTAGGTGACGTCAGTCTTAGGTCATCAGGAGCTTTAGTATGTCTATAAATAGAACAGTGTCTGTACTGTTCTATTCATCACTTCACACATTCTCTTACACAGACAAAGTTATTGAGTGATCAGGCTGAGGGGGAGAATTGTAATAACTTGTACTGAAATCTGTGATAACTTATATATAGTACTTGTTTGAAAACAATTGTTCCATTTGTTAAGATTTATAGTTTATATTCCGCTGCACTTTCCATCTTTATAATTCATTCCTTTGTTTCATTACTTAAACAATCTTAACAAATCAAACTCTGATCCTAACAACTTAAGTTAGGATTAACATCGGTCAGTTCGTCAAAGTTTGGATTTTTAAAATCCAAAATTCCTTTAGATTATAAGAATAAACAAGGGTTAAAATATTAGCTGGCACTGAGGCTTTGGCTTAAAGCATTCACAATGCTAAGACAAGTCTAAAATTCCAAACCACCACATTAGCATGTCACATCATTTCAAACTCACTTTTTTTTCTACACCCATAAACCATTTCAGACCTCACCTCATCACCTTTAACGTCTATTTAAATTTCTATACTCTATTTTAATTTATTTAATTAAGAATATTATTTATTTATTAATTAAAATGTATGAAAATATGGAAAATTAAGTTAAAAACAAGACAATTCATTAAATTAAAAAAAAACACTTAGAAAATCACACTTAAAGCCTAAAATTAAAACAATTTTTTAAAAACCAAACTTAAAGTCTAAAATTACAACAATTTAAAAAAAAACGCCCTTATAAACTAAAATTACATCAATTTAAAACAACACACTTAAAACTACAATTAAAGTCATGAAAGTTGTAGGGGGTTTATTCTTAAAATTTATTATTTTTTTCTCAAAATGGTTAGTTTTTTAATTTTGTATTTTTTTCAATGGTTACTTTCTTTAAATTTGAAAATTTCCTTGGTTCGAACAAAATTCGCCCAACATAAACATTCCAAACGCGTCCGATTAACCAAACCAAACCCCACCGGACCACCTCCTCCAATGCGGATCTGTCTGCTTTCCTCCATCCGAAAATCAAGACCTATCCGGTTGAGATGCATTATGAATGCTCTTAGTGATAGAGTGAAAACCCTCTAGGTGTTTAGATAGGAGGAGGTAATGGGTTCAATATTCGAAAGTGTAACATTTGGCCGTTCAAAAAAAATATAAATACAAAGTTAGTTATATAGTTTACACAAATGACAATTTTAATATGGATTGAGGGCATGTTCAGCTCTCCAACTAACTTATCTACTTATTTCATTTTCTACCTCCTTATCTTCTTAATCAAAAAGTCATAATTTGTAACTTATAACTTATTTTTTTGACAAGGCACAAAAACTCCTTTTCAAACCATTACACAAACACTTTTTTTCTCCCTATTAACTTTTTGAAAAAGTCATAAGTTATGAGGAGGGCAAATAAGAAGAGCCAAACATGCACTGATTTATGTATCAGTTAAACCCTGGTCCACTAACTCTATCTAAAATCTCTATCATCTTTTAAAGCACTCTTAGATTATTTGTTAACTAGTTTCATTCTCCGCTTCGCGACGGAAAACCATGTTAAAACTCGTTTTGTGGTTTGTTATGATATGTTATTTGCCATTTTCTAGTTTTTGTCATTTATAACACCGTTAACATTGTAAAGTTACAATAAAAAGAAATTTTTATTACAAAGGGAAGAAAAGGGGGTTGTAAATGATAATAGGCGTTTGAGTTCACATTGATATTATGATTGTCACACCTAACATTTAGAACCATTTTGAATAAAAATCCTATTCTTCTATGTAAAAAAATGTTCTAAAAAAAGTTTATAAATTATTTGACAAAAGAAGTTTATAAATCAAAGATAAATATTATGTTATCACTATGTGTGGAAATATTTCAAGGAAGAAGGTTATAGTGGGGTGTAATGGGTCGAGGAGAGCCTGGACTATGCTCCCTTGTGGTCCTTTAGCTAGTGGGTGTTGGAAACGGATTGTGAAGTTAGGCTAAAAAAAGAACGATAGTCGGAGGGACCTTAACAGCTTCTTTGTTGGTATAGTGGGAGATGGATCGGCTGTTAACTTTTGGACAGATACACGGCTAAGACAGGAGCCTTTGCGCTTGGTTTATCTGTCTTTATTTTGCTTGGAGAGACATAAATGGGCTGCAGTTAACAGCCGTGTGTAGACTGCGAGTGGGGCTGCATCTGCAGTTCATTGGGACTGCCGACAACCGCCGTCTTCTGCTGCAGAAATCAACGAACTCTTCCAGCTGCTGTCCGATTTGTTTGATTATAAATGGCATCTTGGTTCAGATAAATGGACGTTGACAGGTGATAAGAATGGGTCGTTTTCGGTTAAAATGGCGAAAAAGGTGATCTCCTCTAGTACTATAACCCCAACCAGCTCTCTCATGAAATGGAAGGGGTGGACTCCTTTGAAGTGTAAGATTATGGTTTGGCGCGCCGAACTCAATCGTCTTCCTACTAAAACGGAGTTATCTAAACGCAGAGTGGTGATAGAAGATTTGTCTTGCTCCATGTGTGATGAAGATCAAGAGACGTTGATGCATTTATTAACCGGATGTATCATGTCATCGGAGATTTGGGCTCGTGTGGCTTCATGGTGAAAATTACTACTTTGATTGTTTTTGACGTGAAGGATCTTTTAGCTATGGCGGACACGCAAGCGAAGACGAGGAATGAAAAGTATATTCTTAGAGGCATCATTTACACTACTATGTGGATTATGTGGAACGAGAGAAACTCGAGAGTGTTTGGCGGAAAACATCGGTGTGCTTTTGAAATCATGGCGAATGTTAAGACCGTGTCGTTTTTTTGGTTTAGACATAGAGCTAGAATAAAAGGGATAGAGTGGAATAATTGGTGTAATAGTCCTTTGAATTCGATGTAATTGGTTAGGCCGTTGGTCCCCGGTTTGAGGTCCATGTGCGGCGTGTTTGCTTATTGAAGTTTTTCTTTAAAAAAAAAATGATAAGCAAACACTTTTAATAAATTAGTAGCAAATATAATGTGTTTAAAGATATAGTAAATTGCATTTATAAGAAAATCAGTTTCATCAATAACTATGCTGGTTATTTAAATTATTTTCGATTAAAGTTTATCATATGCCAAACTTTTTGCAGTATCATTTTGACATTTCCTTTTTCTCACTCAAAAAACACAATGGTCTGTGATTACAATATCTGTCGCTGCATTTCCAGCATCTCACACCTAATCAAGAGTCATTTCCTCTGAGCTATGTCTTTAGAACAAAAAAAAAAGGCAAATAGAAAGAATATAACAACGTTAGGACAAAAAGGGGAGCCGGTGGATAGACATCCCAACACGACTGATTTTGAAACCAATGGACAGGCACGCACAATGCAGAATAAGCGCAAATAGATCAAAGTATCAAACTACTCACGAACATCAAGGCTCGGAAAATGCTATTTTATCGTGGATGCAAACAACACGATTGTCACGCCAAAAACAACAAATGTAGCATTTTTTTCATCATCATGACCTATAACTGTTCAAAGCAGCTACAAAACCATCATCCTATACCCTTAGCCAATGACATAGCATCAAGCCACACATTCAAGAAGCCCTCCACTGATTCCAGATTCAAAGGCCACTAAGATGAGTGAAGGCTTACCTTCATTGATTCACGTGTACTGTCAATAGTCTCAAAGACACACAATATATATGGGTTTATAGTCATCAGTACTAGATTATAGCTTCAAGAGCCTCTTAGATGAGCCCAAGCTTACCTTCGTTAAGCCAACAATAGAAATAAGCTACAACCGCAAATTAAAAGTTAGGCTTATAGTATTAAGATTCAAATACAAATCCAAACAACCCAAAAATGATGAAACACAGAAACCCAAAAAAACAAAAGATTAGGGTTTCTAGGAATCAACATGACTACATGGGACAACCCAATAAAAGGTAGAATATGGCTCTAGGATGAGCTACAACTCACCATCATCGAGCAAAACAAAAATCTCTCTGATGAGCTCTGGCTCAACATCATAGAGCAAAAGAAATCGAACACAGATAAAGGAAGTCCAACCAAAAAAGAGATATGTGACAGAGGAGGGTATCGCGGCCGTTGGCAACTACAAATCTTTGCCACCCGGATTTGTCTCTACTATCTCTCTCTGTTCTTGCCTCTTATATTTACTCTCTATATGGAGGAATATAAAAGAATGGGAAACGTGTAGCTTTGTTAAACAAAGTTAATGACAACACATAAGTGGAAAGCTGTCTTAGACAAAATTCCATTTTGTGTCCTTTATATATTACCAAATTTATTAAACATGTCCTTTAAAAATAAAAATTTCATTTTATGTTCAAAATCTCAATTTTTGTAACAATTTATGTCCTTTGGAAATAACCCAGTTAAGAAACCTAGTTATCCTTAATCCTCCTAAGGGCAAAATGATCCTTTCACTAGCCTTAACTCAAAATCCCCCTTTTTACCTAATAAAGAGGGACCCACCTAACATTAAAATAATATTTTATTATAGTTTACTTGTAGGGTCCATCCATCACCCACTTCATCTACAACCTCCACCCACCACTATCAATATCCTCCACCCCAAGACCCTTAAACCATAACACCATCCATCACTTCTACCACCGTCAACCAAGAACTCTGGTCACTGTTGTCGGTCATTGCCGTCAATTCCACAACAAGAAAAGCAACTTATGAGTAATTTCAAAAACAAAGTTGCAAAAGTTTGTCTCCCTATTCCCTCGATATATTTCCAACAACATCATCATTGTACAAACCTTTTTACTTCCAAATTCAAAACAAAAAAGCCTAACTAAATCAACAAATATAATATACCCACTAACTTTCCCACAATGTTGGAGATTTGAGTAACCCATAAATTTCAACAATTAGTTTTGCCCACTTTCACAGTTATGGATTTTTCATGGTATCAATTATTTCTCTTCTCACCGACCAAGTTCAAATCACAAGTGAAAGGTTCATCTTTTTTAACAGACGATGTTAGTGGTGGCCTACTATTGTAGCAGATTTGGGCAACATGAATACACCACGACCAACATCGGCAATGGTGGTGGACGATTATTTTAACAGAAGACGTTGGTGATTAGAATTACATCCTCAAAAATTGAGAAACAGGGTGGTCTCTGAGAGGTAGGAGGTAGAGCAGTGTGGCGGTCGTCGCCGGAGATTATACCGGCCGTGGAGAAGAATAACGTACCTTTGTGAGTGGTATTGAGCTAGCTTTTAACTTATGTTGGTAATAAGGTAGTGATTGACGGAGGGCTGTAGATTCTAGTTTGCAATAGAATTCAATAACCGTCGATAAAAAACTAGCTTTAGTGGGGGTGGAAAGCGAGGAGAGGGTGGGAGTTTTAGTGTTAAAAGGGGGTTTTGAGTCAAGGGTAGTGAAATGACTATTTTGCCCTTAGAGATTGAGGATAACTAGGTTATTGCTAAAGGGCATAAAATGAAATTTCTATTTTAAAGGACACGTTTCATAAATTTGGTAATACATAAAGGACAGGAAGTGTAATTTTGTCTTAATTTTACTATTGATATATTTACCATCAACTTTTACTTTTTTACTCTCATTACTATTCATGATAAGTTCATTTTATATATAGTATAATGAATTTACTAAGTGAAAGCAGGTACACAATAATTACGGACCATGTTATAGCTTATAAGTAAAGAGAGGTAATTTATTCATAGAATATAACTTCTTTAGAAATAATAAATGTTTCTTTAACATCTACAATATTTTTTTCGTCCGCATTGTATGTGTTTGTGAATTTTCAAACAAAAATATGGTCCAATAAAAGATATAAAGTCTATGAGTAGATTTGTACGCAAAAGGGACTTGGAATTGTGTGATCACACTCTAAAGGAGAGTATTACTGCTGTGTTAGCCACCACCATTTCGGTATAAAGCTTCAAATAATGCAGCTTCTCTTTAGAGATCATCATACATCTCCTCTATTCCAAATTGCTCTTGTAATTTGCAGCCACTCTGTGTTCCAAATCAAAACCTTTGCTAATGTATAACAAGGCGTCCATTCATTTGTATATCTTGTCTAACTTTACTTCTAATTTACTAAAGCGCAAGTTTCCAAAATCTAAGGAACCTATACATAATCTGTCCCCAAAAGAAAAGAAAAGGCACTACACGAACCAAATGATGTGGTTCCAACAGTTTCGTCGGCCAAAAGATAATAGAAGGAAACCAGAAAGCAATTCAGAGAGGATTTTAGAGACTTCACATTTTTCATTCATAATCAACTCAAAACATAAAAAGCCTTTTATAGGCATTAAACAAAAGGTTAATAACACAATCTCACTGCTACTAATAAATTGAAAGTAAATAATAGATAACTACTACTAATCTTATGATGTAGAATTAATAGGAACAACCCACTAATGACATGATATGGTTCTCCATAGAACATGGGGAGTGGATGGAACCAAAGGAATTGGCACACAACAATCTCACCCCCTTGAAACTTCCTTTTCCTCAAGGAGGAGATCGGAGAATGCGCAGTAATAGGCAACGATGGCTGCCATTCGAGTCGGGCAACCGCATAAGGGCTGGTCTTCATGAGGGGCCACTTGTCATCCAAGGCTTCATCTTCATCAGCTTTTTCCTTACCTAACATGGATGGGGTGGTGATGATTACACCAAAACTGAGAAATGAAAGGAAGAATCCTTTTGGATATTGAGTTGGTTTAAAGTCCGAAACCGGTGTTGAAGTGGTTATTGGTGTTGACTGTGCAGATTACGTGTCGACGGAATGATAGGAGTATGACCCCGAATCACCGGTTCAAATAAAACGATTAATAAAAGGATAGATCTAAGGTTCGTTTATGATACAGATACACCACACAAACAAACGATAAGGCTGCGAGATCTAATCGAAGATACATATACACCACTTCGGTTAAGAAATCGTGTCTAAGAACACCACCCAACGAGCCACGGTCGAGCTAGCATAGACAAATTAATTTTAACCCATAATCCAATGAGAGAAAATTAACATAAAAACTTTTCATTGTAAAACACACTGTCCCATTCATTAGGAAAATGTGGATTACATATAGGAAAGAAATAAACTACCTATAAGAAACTGAAAGGAAAAGTACTACAAATTAAGCTAAAAGTACAACTAAAATAAACTGCATGAACATGCAAACGTGGGTTCCAAATGGACATGTTTTCAACTTGAATTATTTCTCTTATCATTTGGCTCCATTTAATATCCATCCATAACCCAAAGTTTGCCAACCCAATCTGACCCGAGTGTACCAACGGCTGTACCAACGGCTAACGATTCCTGGTCACAATTGCTATCATTCTCTCCGTCTTCAAAAAAAAGTTTGTCCTCAAACTTGAAATAACGTACGTGTATGAATTTACTCGAACTACAGTCACACCATTCGAATAACTTCATAAAGCAACAACAGAACCAAACCAAGATACATATACACCACTTGATTTTGTTCAAGTAGCTTGTAACTTCTTTAACAAATTGAGGTGACGGCAAGGGGTATAAATTCTCCATTTTGTCTTCTTGTTGCTTGAAACTCTTTTTGTTGTAGGAAGTGGAATAATTATTCTTTTCTTCGTGGAACACCTTTCTGCCTAAAGATGAACATTGATCTTTCTTAAAGAACCAATTACACCATGTGAGTCCAAAGGAAACATTTGGCAAAGAAACATAAATGTCTGCATTAGAAATTTTATTTTTTTTGGGTGAAAACAGAAATGATATGAGAAAGTAGAGGAGTACGAGTTGAAACGGATCGCTTCGGCTCTGATACCAAATGATAGGAGTATGACCTCGAATCACCGGTTAAAATAAAACGATCAATAAAAGGATAGATCTAGGTTCGTTTATGATACAGATACACCACACAAACAAATGATAGGGCTGTGAAATCTAACTGAAGATACAGATACACCACTCCGGTTAAGAAATCGTGTCTAAGAACACCACCCAATGCGCCACGGTCGAGCTAGCATAGACAAATTAATTTTAACCCATAATCCAATGAGAAAAAAATAACATAAAAACTTTTCATTCTAAAACTCATTGTCCCATTCATTAGGAAAATGTGGATTACATATAGGAAAGAAAGAAACTACCTATAAGAAACTGAAAGGAAAAGTACTACAAATTAAGCTAAAAGTACAACTAAAATAAACTGCATGAACATGCAAACGCGGGTTCCAAATGGACATGTTTTCAACTTGAATTATTTCTCTTATCATTTGGCTCCATTTAATATCCATCCATAACCCAAAGTTTGCCAACCCAATCTGACCCGAGTGTACCAACGGCTAACGATTCCAGGTCACAATTGCTATCAGACGGGGTTGTTGAAAATGGGCGTCTTGGCATGTTTTTTGGGGTACTTTTAAGCACAGTAACTAGTGCTGGTAGCGGGGCTAGTTTTGGTGCAGACCGTGTGGGTGATGATGATGGTTTCGGGGCTCGTTTCGAGGGCAACAGATAGTGGTTGGTGGAGCGCGTGGTGGCAACCGAGTTCAACTCTTGTGAAAATCAATATTCTCAACTAGCATTGACTCGATTCGATCCATCGAATCGTTCCATTCTTGAGCGTCCATTGGAGTGGATCAAGATCGCTCTGATACCACTGATGTGGTTCCAACAGTTTTGTTGGCCAAAAGAAAATAGTGGGAAAGCATAAAGCAATTTAGAGAGAATTTTAGAGACTTAACATTTTTCATTCATAATCAACTCAAAACATAAAAAGCCTTTTATAGGCATTAAACAAAAGGTTAATAACACAATCCCACTACGACTAATAAATTCGAACCAAATACTAGATAACTACTACTAATATTATTATGTAGAATTAATAGGAACAAGCCACTAATCACATGATATGGTTCTCCATAAAACACGGGTAAAGCTACGTTTGGAGTGGAAGGAACCAAAGAAATTGGCACACAACACAAAATGGCAAATGTACCACCGGGAACAGTTAACGCCTACACACCTACTTACAAAAGTCCCCATTGTAACTCACACCAAACACACTCGAGGCACTAACTCGACCCCCACCAAATGTACATACTACCCAAAAACTCACACCCACCAAAAAATATTAATATCATAACACCCTGCCCCCACCCTGTGGCTGCAAATGTTTTATTCCAATAATTCACATAAGTAGATCCCCCAAACAAGAAAAAGCAACACGAAATAAATACCACGAAACAACTATGCATGCCGGGAACAGTTAGCACCACGCAATTCGTGACCCAGATACCCCATCAACACACACTAGGTACTCCCCCGCCCACCCGATATACATATTCATTGAGAGCTCACACATATCGAATGGTTTAAATCCACCCCCTGCTTGTTTGTGTTTATACTCAGACTTACACACAAACGTAAAAGCCAAGTTTATTCCTTAAATGTAAAAGTTTACAACTGCTCTCATTCCACTTGATGCATCTTTGCTCGATTTTTGATCCAGACCAAACCAGTTGCTTTTTTTTTCTCCCAGCTATCTATTACCACCCAACCTGAGAACATCAACTCGTTTCAGCCATTCCATAAATTCTAGCAAGTTATTAGCTCCGCCGCTTATACCATCCTTTTCTTGAGTCCTCGTACCCCGAAATTTCCATAAATTCGCCTTAAGCCTTTGAACGAGAAAGCATAAATTTGTAGGATCTTGCACCAATCACTGACGTTATTCCAAATAATCGTGGCAATAAAACATGACGTGAACAAGTGAGTTGTTTCTGAATCTTCTCTGCATATTCTACAAATTGTTGAGCCCCTATGAATGTTCCGCCTTTGTAATCCTTCCAAAGTTGGTGTCCAATCCTGTTCCGCACGCCATGCAAACAGGTTTACTTTTTTCGAAACACATTTACTACCAGAGAACGAGGATAATGGTATTATATATTTGGATAGGAGATCACGACTTGAACTAACCTTGAATACTTCACTCGCTTCTAGTTCCCATTTCCACTTGTCTGCATTCTCGGTGAACATAATCCCCTGAATCAATGCGCTGCACTGCTGAAGCTCCTCATGTTCCCTGTTTAACAGTGGCATTCTCTTCTAATCCCACAACGCAATCATGTTTTCTTCTTGGCATGTGATTCTCGTTGCTACCGTGGTGTCTTCACAACCTCTTAAGCAAAGAGTGTTGGAAAAACCTCTTTTAGTGACCGCTCCCCAATCCATTTATCGACTCAAAACCGTGTGTCCCTTCTAGTTCCCATTTCCATACTATGGATGTTCCTACTTTAACTGGCAAGTAAGACCATGACCTCGGATGTGGATGAATCAATATGACTCTTTTCCAAAGACTTCCTTGATCAATTTTAAAGCACCACCACAACTTTAAAACTAAACTAATATTCATATTTTTCAGAGATCCTAGTCCCAACCCGCCTTTTTCTTGAGGTCATATAACGCGCTCCTAACAAACCCAACTTGTTTTACATTTTTCGTCATCCCCTCCCCAAAGAAACCTTCTTCTAAGGCTCTCTAACTGATCGATCAAACCATTTGGAGCTCTAAATAAAGAGAAAAAGTACAGTGGAAGACTATCATTAATGAAATAATCTTAACTGGTTGTTTTACCCGCTCTCCATAAACCGTAACGATACTCCCATCTGGTGCTTGTCAATCAACGGTTTTAGCCTCACAATTGATTTGAGCTTTATAAACTGCTAACCAATCCATTCCTATTACTAGATCAAATTCACCTAACGTTGTAACCAACATTCTTATAGGAAAGCTTCGCCCTTCTAACTTAAGAACACAATCATCTAAGGCCTCAGTAACTTCTATTTGTTTTCCATTGGCTACCTCCAAGGTGAAAGATTGTTCAAGTTTACTTACAGGGCTGCCTAAGGCTTGGCAAAACTTATACGGAATGAAACTCTTATTTGCACCAGAATCAAATAACGCAGTTGCTGGTAAATCATTAAGAAGAAACGTACCGATAATCACATCATCTGCTTGTTTAGCCTCCTCTGCTGTCATTTGGAATGCTCGTCCCTTAGGTCTATTTTCAGAAGGTTTATTTATCAGTTTGGGGCAGGCATATCGTAGATGATCAGTCGCTCCACATTCAAAGCAAGCTTTTGGCTAAGTACATTCTGAGAATATATGTCCAGGCTTACGACAGCGATAGCATACATTCCATGCTTTACACGGACCAGTATGTCTTTTCCCACATTTTGAACATTGCTTTAGTTCTTGTTTATTAGTTCCTTTTGGCGAATTGAACCTTCGGGTCTTATTCTGATTTTCTGGCCTCTTATACTCGTCTCCTTTCCTCTTATTATTCTCCACTCTTTCTCTTTCCATTTCTGCAGCTATGTTGTACCCAGCCTCAATAGCCTCATAACAAGTCTGGGGGTTTACAGACTTAATAAAAGTACGGTATTCTACTGGCAATCCCCAGATAAAGCGATGGATTCTATTGTCCTCAGGCGTAACCAGGTGAGGCACAAAACGAGCCATTTCATTAAACTTTGTGACATACTCTCGATATGTCATCTTTCCTAATTCCAACCTCAGAAACTCAGCTTCAATCCTCCTTCTTTCGCTTATTGGGCAAAACTGACGAGTAAACATTTCTAGGAACCTTTCCCAGGGAATTTGATTTGCTGCTTCTCTTCCATGGGCTTGAAGTTTCCCACCAATGTAACGCCTCTCTTCTAAAGGTATGGGTGGCCAACTTCACCTTCTCTTGAGGATCACACTCACATATCGTTAACAACGCCTCTATCTGACTAATCCATTCATGGGCATCTATAGCATCTTTTATTCCAGTGAACTCAGGTGGGTTAGAGGACTTGAAGATCTTATAACTACTTTCTTTCTTCTTATTCTCATTCCCTTGAGTTGGATTTATAATGGGAGGTGTCACCGGTGCAGTTGTTTCTGGAGCTTTATTGGCAACTTCTCGGTTAGCAAGTATTGCTGCAACTTTCTCGACTACCAACCGCTCTAGATCAGCTCTTGATATACGGATTTCTCCCCCTCCATTATCCTCGGAAGTACCCCGATTAAGTGTTTCATTAAGACTTTCTCCTTCCATTGACTGTTTAAAATTTATAACACTTAGGTTTAGTATATAGGCGATCATAGCTAGAGCTTTTATCTATCACACATAGACACATATTCACCTTGGCTATGCATAAATTGTTAGCATATCAGATATACACGCCTTAGTTAGTCTATTCTGATTCTAAAGCTCAAACACATTCTCACCACCCCTGCTTACTTCCTCTGATATTGGTACAATACGGTGTCTGCGAGATCATAGGGGTGCCATACATTAACCTTCATGTTGGCCAAGCATGAAAGCAATCTATGATACACACCATGATACTCCCAACTACCATATGATGCCTCTATCATACAGAGTTCAGCATACCTATCACATCCTTTCTTATAGGCACATATCTAACATAATCGACACTTCCACTTGCTTACCAATCCTAGTTTAAGTCTAGATACTACTACGAGTACCTAAATCTCTTAAACTACAGCTCTGATACCAACTTGTCACACCCCGCCCAGGTCGGGGCACTTACAGTGACCAGTTGGCGCAAACTTAAAGCGGAAACGTAATTTCATTACATAACTTAAGTATTTATTACAAGCCGAACTAACGAAAGTACACCAAAGTCACACAAGGCTTAACGATAACATTGCAAATATCTACAGTCTTCCAACTTTCAGCTTATTATCTCCCAGCATTTATATCCTTAACCTGAGATACATGCTCGAGAAATAAAAATACGTCAGCACACAGCTGGTGAGCCACATAAACTGACTCATTAGTAAAACAACCACATAAACATTTTATTGATCAAGTATGAGCTCCTTGCACGTCACCATAATCATATATCCGGCCTAAGCATTATATATTCACACATACGGCGTAAACACACCCCATATAGCCGTACGTGTATGTCCACGCATGGAAAATATAATGATCATCATAATATATATAACACCCTGGATGCCACACCTATGGTTCGATGCATATACATGATCAATCACCATAAAAACAGTTTTACGAGCAAGTATCAGGTTTTGAAAATAGTTTAAGTAACTCACCTCTTTCTCAGTTCTTTAACAGCTGACAACGCAATACAACCAGGTACTATCTCAGGGTCCTGATACAATTATACCACCCCTAGGTTAGGTAGCAGTACACCTAACTAATTATTATTACAGATGGATATTGGCTAGTGCTACCTTATTTAAGCATGGGTGATCAGTCCATGCCTAATTAAGGCTAAGCTACCCCATACCCACCCCTAATAATAATCTTAATACCTAAAAATAATAACACTAAACTACTACTAATATTAACACTAATAAAAAATAATAATGAACTAAACATAACTTAAACGAAAACATACCTCAAACTATCTACGGCTAATTGGTGTAGAGTCTCCCCCATCGTGCTCCTACTCGTGCTTTTAAAAGTGACTAATAACAATACCCAACGGGGTATCGTAAGCTCGGGATTCTCTTATATTATTAGAGCGTTCCCTAAGGAAAACTTATATTCTCAACTAACGGTGAACTCCTATTTTATAATTAAGAATGGAAGGTGGATTTGGTGATAGTGCCGATGTGGGATAAAATAGACGTGCATGCCTGCTAGCTTGTATTCAGCCAGTTTGTTTTCTCATTTCCTTCGATGAGGGCCTGTACTACTTCACAGTTCTTTTCAAAATCCTTCCATGTTGTACTAAGCAAATTTTAATTTCAACAATTGATGTGAAGCATAAATAGAATCACTTTTCCATTGCACTACATACGTACAGTGTCCAAAGTTATAAATATTAGTATTATTATATTATAATTATTTCAACTGCTTTGCTCGTTTTACTCGTATAACTTCCAAAATATAACGTTATATAAAATTCTGAATCTACTGCTGAGACGTGCTTATTATTCTCTACAGTTTAACCTAAGTTCCATTAAAAACAGAGTAGGGTCAAATATAGTATATTTTGTTAATATAACTAAACGGTCTCTTATAATACCAATGGATCGACTAGATTCTTCTACTTCAAATAATCATGTTATCTGACATTTGCTAGTCAACTAATACTATACATACGAGTACCCATCTTGCATGTTATTATTTTGGTTTAACGCTCACGGGCCCGTTTCATTCACAAATAAATATGAACCAAGACATTTTATTTATATAACAAAAACAGGATGTTACAGCGACCCACACCCCCGACTTGTTTCACCGTCTAGATGAAACTTATCTATTACCTTAAAAACGTCTTCCTTTAAGTCCTCCCAAAAATGTTTTATAAAGCCGAAATTGAAACCGGCCAGGCCTGGTGCCTTCTCACTCCCACAATCCCAAACCGCTTCTTTGACTTCCTGATGGGAGAAGGGGCTGATTAAAAACTTACCATCTACATCATAAAGTGATTTTAGGTTGGGGGAAACAAAACTTGGTCTTTGCTGAAGGGGATCACCAAATTTTGTAGCAAAAAACTTTCCGGCCTCGCTTTTTATGGTAGTTGGATCCGTGTACCAATTCTTCTCAATCATAATTCCGTTTATTCTTTTCCCCATGGTATTTTGGTTGATAGTCCCATAAAAAAACGCCGTGTTTTTGTCACCTTCTACCCCCACTTAGACTCGAGATGTTTGGTTAATGTCGTTTGCCTCTTCTGTCTTAATCGTTTTCAGTTTCTTTTTGCTCTCCACCCATTCTGTTTTTTCAGAATCGGACAAAATTTTCCATCACCCCATCCAAATACTTCCTTCTTTTTAAAATGATATTTTCAAAATAAATATTCATGTTAAGTTTGAGTAAAAATACCTTTCATTCATTCCCAGAAAAAGAAAATTACATTAAGATAACGGGCAGGCGGGCAACAAGCTGCGCCGCTAACCCTTTCTGAATAGCAAATCCTAATCTACTAAACACGTAACCTTGCCCACCTGAAGCCGAGACACTACTATGAATAACCTGTTGTACCCTGGTCAGGAAACGGGTGGCCTCTGGTGCCAATGAGCCAAAGGTATCAAAAGCCAATGGTACAAAAACGTGTTGGTTCTCCTCGCAGGCTTTAGCATGTTTTTCTACCTTCTTTGCCTTTGCTTTTCGCACCGCTTGCCCTGCTACGAAACCACTATCCCTTAACCCAACTAGGGGAGATACACCCGTCAGGTCAACACAAGCATGCTTCCCCCCCGGCCCACCCAAAGACAAGGAGATCTGCTGGTCGTAGGGTGGATCTCCCTTCTGCTGGATCCGAGAGGAAGTTCACAGGGGCCTCCCTTTTGGCTGAGATCCCAGCACGTCTTAAAATGTCCCATAGAATGTCTCTAACCCAATCATGCCGATATTTGAAACCGGGTAACTCCTTACAATGAACCGCATGTTCCCCGTATTCATCCAGGCAGGCCTTACGACAAATCGGACAGATTTCATCCTCCTGGTACATGGGGATCATCAGACGATATTTAAGAATGGCCCTGTATTCAATAGCGGACATGCTTTGGCCTAAAATAAGAAGCTATTGAGTATAACGATTTTAAACATTTCGTAAAATAAGAAGCTATTGACAAATCGATAAGTAAAATAAATGATAAAATTGAATATGTTGGTTACCGGTTGTGACGTGGTATTGAACTGAAATGTTATAAAATTAACTAGATTATACCCCGGGAACGTCCCGGGGTTGAGAAAACTAATATAACATATTAATTTTACATATGAAATAGAATGATTCGCTTTACAGTTACATGCAAGAAAGCTTCGGGTAACACCTAACCTAAAACAATTAAAAATGTATCTCCAATGTTAACGCCTAACCTTATACAATATATAGCTCTAATATTAATATCTAACCTAAAACAATGTATAACTCTGAACAAAACCCCACAAAAAATAGTCTTTTTTTTCTCCGTTTATTATATATAGCACTATGGTACTCGTTGGAAAGATAATAAAACGCTCGTTAATTTGGAGTAATTTTTTTCTTTAAAAAATCTCTTATATAAAAGATATTAACGTTTAAAGTTATGGGAGGAAAAATAAGAGAGAAAAATCCAATTTTATTTTTAAATATTTTTTTCCTAAAATATCTTAATGTCACATGGGATGACACATGGGATGACACATGGCACATTCAAGGAAGAGAATGCCTTTTTGAGTGCCATGTCATTAAAATGGCTTTGGTTTATTATATGTACTAGATATTTGCCCGCGTTAACACGCGGTTCACCAACATACAATTATTTTGAGCGGTAAAACATATAAAAAATGTAGTAGAAATATTTTATTAAGATTTAAAAGAAACCAATACACACTATATTCAAATATCACTAAATATTTCTTTATACACGACATTTTTTGTTTTAGTCTTGACCTTCCCATCAGCATCAAGTATAAGTAAGTTCACGTCTGCCATGCTTTTAACTCTTGACAATGCGACATAAAGCTGGCCATGAATGAGCCTCCAAAGCAGAAAATTGACTTTAATAGTCTTTCGATTAATCACCTAAATTTGTTATCACATGGTATCATAGTTATTCTAGGTGCATACCCGTGTGAAAACACGAGAAGACTATAATTTAAGACGCATGACCTGTTACACTTTTCATTAGATTCATCATATGCTAAACTCATGGTTAAGTATGATTAGTTTCTTGCTCTTGAAAATTATTCACTAATAGAGTGAACTATCTCTCCAACTTCATTTTGCTATATTGTAATGGAGAATTACCACCATAAATATAAAACACCAAATGAATGATCAACCTTAAAGCTGCAAATAAAAAAATATAGAACACCAAGTCGATGATAGTGCCGAAAAATACCACACGCTAATGAATCGCAGTGTGTACATAGAGCATGATTATATATAATATACAACCTAAAAATCAAACACCGTATTTTGACTTCTAATTCATTTGTGCTTACAAGTGTGACTCAAAAACCCCACTTTGTGATTCATCAACAAAAATTTGTCATGCTTCTTGGTGCGTAAGTAGATAACAGATCAAAAAAGATTTGTGTTATGGTATTTTTACCTTCAAATTTTAAAGCAGTTAATGGCTTTAGTGGTCCATAGCAAACTGTAAAACAATATTACAAGAATTAAAGAGTACACTGAACCCAAAAGAAACAACCTATAGGAAGAACAATATAATATTAATCAAAAAATTATTTTGCCAATATTGTAGCTACCCAAAAGAAACAACCAGAACCTTATAAAAAACTATAACTGCCTTCTGCACCTTCGCAAGATCGCCTCCAGGAACAACTTCGCTCGCGCATGGTAGTTTATACCACATTTGAACGCTCTCGAGCACCAGTCCACATTTGAACGCTGCAGCGTTCACATTCTTTTGGTGCAATGTCTCCTCTGTACATCAAGAGAACGTCTACAAATATCATAAATCGCCTCATTGTCAAGCAGTACAGACACATCAGTATGCTCCAAAAGCAAATGTGTCAAAAGCACACTATTATAAGGCTCAACAACCGAAGTGGATACTTGGAGCGACGAATAAACCGTAAACCCAAGCTTCGACTTCTTCCTATAATCAACCGAAAAACGCTTCAACAAAAGCGACCCAATACCCGAACCAGTCCCACCACCAACGGCATTAAACACTAAAAACCTGAAGACCAGTACAATTATCCGCAAGCTTACGGTTACGGTTAAGGCACAAATCAACAATCTCTTTACCAGTGGTATAGTGGCCGCGAGCGAAGTTATTCGCAGTGTCTTCTTTGCTACTAATAAAACATAGAAAACAGTTAAGATAAAATCATGAAGTAAATCTATATGGGTCAAAACCAAATAATGTACAGATGCTTCGTCTTTTCCTATTACAACTGCTGCCTTCCACTTCTGTTATTCGGGTTTGCGGCTGCGACCAGCTGCAGTAACTTGCCTTTTATTGGTTTCTAGATAATGTTATTCAGCAAAAATGACTACTATAATCGTACCAAGAGGCGATCAGCAGCAAACTTATTACTAATCACTAAGTTTATTAAACAGTCAAATAAGAACCCCTATGTATCCTTCATAACTCAAGTCCATATTGTGTCATTCACTTAAGTGACATTTAACAACACAATTGTGATAAAAAGGCAATTTAATAGATAACCTTTTGTCGGACTCTTCTAATTCTTTGCTTGACATCATCAGCAGACTTTGAAACCACTTTGCATACAGCCTGAAGCATAAGGCATTAACCTCTATTATACATTTATACACAAATTGCTAAAAGAATTTTTAGAAAATAGCATTGCTATGGAAAACAAACTCACCTGCATATGCTCTTTGGTCATGCTGTATATTGCAAAGATACTCAAATTGATTCATAAAAACCAATTCAGAATCAGTTATCTTCCAATTCAGATCAAACGCATCCAATTTTTTGTTTACAAAAATAAAAAATTATGGAGAAAAAACATACAAGAAATCCCCGAAAAGTCGTTTGAATCTTGATCGCCGCACCAAAACACTACAGATCATAAAAGAATCAGTATTACGCCACATAAAATTAGCTTTTAAAGTAAAATAAAAAAACATAACCGAAATAGAATTCTGAGGACCAATGCCAAGCATAAGACGAAAAGAACTTACCAAAACAGAAAGTCCCGGTTGCAATTGTCATTTCCTTTTCCTCCTCCTCCTCCTCCTCCTCCTCCTCCTCCTCTCTCTCTCTCTCTCTCTCTCTCTTTCTCTATATATATATATATATATATATATATATATATATATATATTCTCCCAAGATCCAGCAAGGCTGACATCGTCATCATTACCTTCTTCTGAAACTGATGCCACGCTTGGTGGACTGGTTTTCAGCTGAGAGTTTGACTGCAGTCGACCTTCCCAACTCTGAAGTTTGTTAACCGTTTTCGCACAAATGCTTCGAGAAGCTTGAAGTTCGGTATTTCGTTTAGCCAAAGCTTCTTTCAACATCTTTGTGTCTTCTTCCATTGCCAATAAACGCTCTGTCAGCAAATCATTTTCCTCTTGTTTCACCTGTAATTCAACTTATCACAACAAAAAAAATCCGAATATTATTGAGTTTATTCCGAGAAGGTGAATGAACAAACCTTGTCACCCTGAGAACCCTCAACTATAGCAACCGCCTTGTCAGGACATGACTTATCAGATGATTTCTTCTTCCAGGGCCAACTCCGGCGATCCATGATCCACTATTCTACTGTCAGCTTTTACATAACAATTAAACTATTAAAAAAACAAACTACCATTCCATAATAGATCAAAACAAAATAATAGAATTAAATGGCTCATATTAATTCAACAACAAATTATTTTGATATCAACACTTAGATAATAATGTTCTTACCCATCATCAGAACTCAAATTATCAAGTTACAGACTTTAAAAAACATTTAGTGGGCTTCATAAAAGCATTTACTATCAGCTTAAAGGTCTTCAGTGGCTGTGAACTGTTTCATTCAACAGCTGATGAATGAAACAACTGATGATTATCCACTGACGAAGCAAGCAACAGCTGATGAAACAAACTTCTGATAACAGATGTTATCCGAAGTTTTTTCATCAGTTGTTGCTTCCTTTATGAGTGGATAATCATCCGGTGTATGGCCATTTAAATTCTAGAGTACAAAGCTCATGAAAACAAAACAACAATCCCGATTATATTTATATATGTAGATCTATAATAATAACACTAACCATTGGTGGTGAATGTTCTTACGAATCAAAGAGTAGAGATCACCTAGAGTTAAAAGCTCACTTCTAATCCTAACATGTCCATTTCCATCCTCATACCACTCTATTTCCCTAATAATCTCTTTAACCTAATCTCCACTTAACCTTTTTCCATCATTGTCTAGTAACCACACCAAACTAATAATAACAAATCTCATAACCAAGATAACACCAAATTTTAACAGAATAATAATTCATTTCAAAAAAACAAATATAACAACAACATATAGGAAGGACACAAACAAATTTCTTGCACTTACAGGTTTCACCCTCTGAAGTAACACCACATACATTCCTTGCAACAAATATAATCAAACACATCAATTTAAGATCCTACAGTCACCAATCAACATACCCTAATCACCAAACAACAATCAATAGACATAAAACACATACATGTGAAGGGAAATTACAAACTTAATTTAGATAACATGAATGAATAGATAAATGTTTCAAGAAACAAACCTTGTTCTCCACAATTGGTATACTTTGTTCTTGATTCACAGGTTTATATTCATCTCTTTGAACCTGCATAATATGGGTAAGAATGGGACCCACAAAAACCAAACAAACAGAAGATATAATTCCAACAATTTCAGTATAAAAAACTCTAAAATTATGAAGGGAAATTACAAACTTAATTTAGATAACATGAATGAATAGATAAATGTTTCAAGAAACAAACCTTGTTCTCCACAATTGGTATACTTTGTCTTGATTCACAGGTTTATATTCATCTCTTTGAACCTGCATAATATGAGTAGGAATGGGACCCACAAAACTAACACACTTTTAAAAGTAATCAAATATAGACCAACATGTAATTGACCCATTTGAACCAATAGAAACAAAAATAACACACCTAGAATGACCTACTTAACTGACCCATTTGAAATACAAAATATTCAGTATTATACCTCATTTACACCATGAGCAGCACGAACAAATCTTCTCAAGAAACATCGAACAGTTTGGGCTGTCAATTCAAACTTCAAGAAATTCAAAACTGAGGATTCCATTTGCAATACCTGCACAAACATCAAACTTATTACTCAAATGAACCATTTAATAAGAACTTATGTCAGTCACGAACAACACTAACACACACCTCATCTTTGAAGTATGTGTTATCTGTTATGTAGCAAAACTCTTCCACCTGTGGTGCACAAATCTGTTATGTAGCAAAACTCTTCCACCTGTGGTGCACAAATCTCCTCATACTTCCTGAAAATTTATTCAAAATATATCATCACTCTTTTAAAAAAAACAAAAGAACGATCTATTGCTATGGGAACATACTATGATGAAAACACTAACCCTGAAAACACCAAGTTCTGAGAAGGATGGAAACAAACATCCATAACCGAAGCCCGATGGCCTCTGAGTACAGCCACTGGATCAGGGGGCGGTCTCTTGCTCATTCTAATCAATATCTGTCAGATGCATAAGTTAAAACTATTTATCATTTTAAAATGCATATTGTTTAAAAGTATGAGGAAGCTGCCAGATGCATAAGTTAAAACTATTTATCATTTTAAAATGCATATTGTTTAAAAGATAAGCTATAATATAGAAAGAACAGATAAGAGTTCCCACCATCATACAACAATTGTCAATGACGACTTCCTCATACTTTATTTCAGGGTACTTCTCAGCAACTTCACGGCAACACTACAGATGACAGAAAACAATCAGTATACCGCCGCATGGAATTAGCTTTTATAGTGAAGGGGAAACGACATAATAAAAATAGACCTACAAAAAGAGACCATCCATTTTCTGCATAATGTTAGCTTTGTGTACTGCAGATGCCCTCTCCCTTCCATGGGTTTTAGCATAGTAAAAAGCATATTCAACCACCCTCAAACTTGCCTGACGAGTGATGATTTTAAGACTTTCAACAACTCCCTGCACCACCTAATCTCAAAAGAAAATAATAAATATATAAATAAACAAACTGTTAGGTTCTTAAATGGTAAAACAGGTTTGGCTTAAAAGTTGCAAGTTTAACTTGACCTGTTTCAGAAAAAAAGGCACAACCAAAGACATAAGGTAACAAATTGATAACCTAACATACTCATGACCCCAGGAACCAATATCACCTTCAGAACCCAGCAACCGATACTTCAAACTCTCCTGAATGTGTAAAACGTGGACAATGTTAGTAACAAAACACAATAGAAACACAAAAAATCAAAACTTAATTGTAAAAAACCCCAAATCAGATTCTAAAATCAATAAACAGTTTTAAACAGGGTTTTTTCATCTGAAAACATTGAAACTTAAATCCGTATATTTACTAAACATAATCAACAACACACAATACATCAACATTCAAAGGTAAATCATATATACATATGAACCCTAAAACAATAATCGCACATCAACCCTAAAACATCAACCCTAAAACTAAAAATTATTAAACCTGAAGAATAATACACGTAAACGCAACTATTGTAAGGTAAATAATTGAAATCAGTAAAAACAAACACAAAAAAACCTTAATCGACAAACAAATCAGGAAAAAACACGAAAAAAATACAAAGAAAAGAGAGAGATGAAGAACTATTGATTGACATAAGAATGGAAGAGAGAAAACCTTGGAGAGGAGATGAAGAAGACGACAATAGTGCTCTGATTCGAACGATCACCCTTGATTAGGGTTTCGGCTTGAAGGAGATTATGGAAGAAATTGGGTGTTATGGTTATGTTCTGTGTTTTGCAATTAGGTTTAGATGGAAAAAGTAGCGTACAGAAGAAGTAGCGTACAGAAGAAGAAGAATTGTGATAAATGATTTAGGGTATTGATTGGGTAGGTTATTGATTTTAGGAAACTATTAACTCACAAATTCAAACCATATTTATGTATTTTGATTCTAATTTTTTTTTTTTAAAAAAGATAAATTTTATAAATTACAAGAGAAGGACACATGGCACAATGTGGGAAGAGAGAGAAACTGAGGTGAAATGAGGGAGTGCCAAGTGTCCTAATTGAGTTTGTTTTATTAAGAGTATAGATTGATGATTGATGATGTTTGATTGATTGATGATTGATTGATTGATGTTATTAGAATGACTAAAGAATAAAATTTGGAAACTAAAATAAAAAAGGACAATAATTGAGTAAGTATTCACTTAGTTAATAATAATACTCATAAATTGAATTTAAATATGAGTGTTTCATTTCAGGCCGGTTATTAAAAATAAAACACAAATTGTGTCTAGTATAATAATTAATATTAAAATCGTAACATCTTCGCCCTTTAGCTTAAAGTTAAAGCTGAAAAGAAAACGACTCTTTGTGCCCATAAGGGGATGATAATAAGAATAGAGTCTAAACCGGTATATTTGGTGATATATGTTGTTTTAAGGTTAAATCGTGTGGTGACTCATGGCAGTGGAATGTGTCACGATCTTCACGGGCCTATTTTGAGGATTTTGAATTTTGACCAATTTGTAACTGTCAAATTAAAAAAAAAATAGTTTATATCCTATTTTTACATCTGTTTAATGAAACAAACCCATTTTTTTTTTCACAAAATCATTTTCTCATTCTCTAAATTCTCTAAACACTCTACAACCCTCAATCCTCAATTCCTAAAATATATATCCAAACCCATGGCGTCATCATCCTCTTATGAGGAAATCAATGAATTTTTTTGAATGTGGTGACGGAAACATGACATCATATTTTAGAGGAAGAAGAAACTATGTTAGAACGTAGAACATGCTTCCGACGATGGTCGTTATACAATGAGAATTCACATAACCTTTGTACAAATTTGATTGAACATATTAATTTGGCAATTTGATCGGATCTACACCAACGATTAATTTTGTTTGTATTTTTAATTAAAATATTTTGTAAACATTTTATTTTTTTAAATTGTATATTTAAAGAATTAAGACCTTTTAGTTTTATAAAAAAGATAACTATAATGTTTATAAGACTTCGTCAAGATATATATCTTCTGTTATACAATTTTTTTTTGTTGATAGACCTTGACATTTCATTGGCTTAAATGATCGAAGTTCAATTTGTCTAGTCAACCGTACATCAACATTGGTTTTTATGTTCCTTGATCCTTGCATCAAGCCATCAACTAGGTGTTGTGTGTAGAGTTTTATATCGGGCTTTTTTTTTTGTTTCTTTGGCTTTATGCTTATCACCTCAAAACACTTGTAGGAACATGATGATTTGTAATTGGCATTTTCATCAAATGATTTACTTCTAGTATAGAAAAAAATGTTCATATTTAAATACGATACATGCATGTACGTGAAGCATAATTCTTTTATAAGTTTTAAACTAGATTATTGTCCATATAGACACCCATTTTAACAAATATTAATACAAAGTATAAGTTTATTAAATAAAAATAACTAACATGTATAAATAGAAAGTTAAATATACATATTACAATAACAAAACATAAGCATAATAAATAGTTCAAATCTATCTTCTATCTATTATAATAAACCAAGCCTAAAATCCCACATGGCACTCAAAGGGGCCAACCTCTCCCTTGAGTGTGCCATGTGACATTTCATGTCATCAGTGATTTAAAATAAAAACTATTTTACAATTTGCGATATTGTTACCTAATCTTCTTCATCATGCTTTTCCCCTTTTCCTTTATTCTCTCTCTAAATCCTAACAATCATCTCTGCCACTATCCTTGCTAAGTATCTCAGTTGATTCACGCTCAAAACAAAGAAACGTACATATATACATATCATTTGCACTAAAGTCCGAATTCTTTGTCCTTCTCTCCCACTTTCTTCAATCCTATTGTTTCGTTTTCTTCAAGAAAACTAAGTTAGGGTACTTCGCAAGTTTCGATCATCATCGTCGTCGTCGTCATCATTATTATTATTATTATTATCGTGACTCCAAACCACCTCCTGTTCCCACCTGACGCTTCGACAACCGACCTTCTACTCGTACCAAACCCCACTTCATCCCACAGGGTGTGTTTTAGGTGTTTTTTTTTTGTGTATTTGATAACTTAGTATTATTATTTTATAGGTAATAGTTTTGATTTCAGGCTTTTCATGTGCAAAATATAGTGGTTGGAGGTGAGTCCGGTTCTAAAGTAGGGAGTAGGCTTTATATCTCAAATTTGGACTATGAGGTTATTAATGAGGATATTAAGGTGAAAATGGTATCTCATAATTATTATAGCTTTTGAATGACGTTTTAGTTTTGATTGGCCTTTTGAGTTCTATGAAAATTTATTATTATTATTTTTAATTTAGTAGTCTCTAGCTTATAAAAAGTGAAGTATGAGAATGAGATGCGCATTTATTATATATTTGTATGTTATGCTACTAAATTGCAATCTTGTAACACTGTTGATGGTCATTTGTGCAGATGATTTGTTTCAAAATGGGGTTGTATCTCTTTGTATCTTTTAGAGGTGTTACACACTTCTAAAGAGTCTAATGTACTTTTAAAATTCAGTTGGTGTTTTCCTCTTTTGAAGAGCACAATGGCATGCACAAAATATTTAGCATCATATACTTATGTGGTCCATTTGCAGGTGCTGTTTTCAGACGTCGGTGAATTGAAACGCTACGTAATTCATTATGATAAAGGTGGCAGATCAAAGGTATATTTTATTATTATTATTATTATTATTATTATTATTATTATTAATTAGGTTAATATTGCCTGGGTGTATAATATGAGAGGCAAATTGTTTGTAATGGAAATATAAAAGTTAACTATAGTTGTGAAGTTATAGTTGTTGATACTATGTTATGATGACTGCAGAATGATATCAGGAAGAATCCTGCTTTTAGATCATAGTTTCATGATATGTGTGCAAAAGTGGGAGTTGACCCGTTAGTGTCGAATAAGGGGTTCTGGGCTGAGCTGTTAGGATAGTGTCGAGTTGTTAGCAAGTTGGTTTGGGGTTAGTATGGATAGTATTGAGAAGGTCAATGGGATTGGTGATTCAGATAATGTTATTGTTGAGGAAGTTTATTACATACCTTTAAACTCCGGTAGGTTATATAAGATTAGTTTAGTTATTGATTAATTGCAGAGTTGCTTCTACTATTATCTTTTAGCATTTTTTTAACCTTTATGATAGGTGTTAATATTAGAGTTAGACATTGTTTTATGTTAGGTATTGAATATTGATATTAGAGTTATACATTTTTTAGCCTTTATGATAGGTGTTAATATTAGAGTTATACATTGTTTTAGGTTAGGTATCAATATTAGTATGTTAGAGTTGTATATTTTTTAGCCTTTAGGGTATTACTATTGGAGTTGTACATTGTTTTAAGTTAGGTATTAGTATTAGAGTTATACAATTATGTGTCATATTAGATTTATCAACCCTGGAACGCTCCCGAGGTATAATCTAGTAAATTTAACAAGTAAGAAAAAAACAACATATAATTCAAATATCACTAAATATTTCCTTGTCACGACATTTATTGTCTTATTTATGACATTCCCATCGGTATGTAGTATAAGTAACTTTACTCTCGCTCTACCTTTAACTCTTGACAATGCTAGATAAAATTGCCCGTGTGTAAATTTTGGGTATTTAAGATACAATCCAACTTCGATAGAGATTGTCTTTGGCTTTTATTTATTGTTTTTGCGATACATACAGATAATGGAAACTGGCTCCTTTAAAATTTGACTGGAATCTTGTTGTAAGATGGTATAAAAGTTATTGGAGAATAAGAGTATTTGTACCGATGTTTCATCCTGATATGATTTCAGCTTTAATAACACGCCTGGCAAGTATAGTGATTCTTAGTCTCGTATCGTACCATTGCATAAGCCATTATGTTGATCAATGTTTCGTAGCAACGTTACGGGAACACCCACCTTCAACACTAATCGATGATTAGTCAATCCATATATTTAATTTGGTGAGTATAAATTCTGTTGTGATGGATTATTAGCCCGCTCAATCGGGCATACATTATCAGATCTCAAATACTTGACTTCTTCTTCCTACAACAATGCAAGCAACCTTTTATTAAGTATATGTACTACTTCGTTTGTAGGTACAAGTATTGCTCTTTCTTCAAAGTAATCTTTATCTTTATAAAATTAAATAATGGAATGGTATACGAAGTCGATTAAGGTAGAAATCGGACCTGTTGAATCCTTATTTAGAAGATCTTCAGAAATCTCTACAGTTCCATCGTCAGTCGAATTACCAGTCTTACCCTCACCTAGATCAAGATGCCAGTTTGCAGACGATGTTGTTTGTTCCAATTTTGATATGTTATTTCCTATACTTAACCTCATGTTTTTGGTTAACACTTTGTAATTAGCATATATAAATACGACACGTGCATGTACTGACCCATGATTCTTTTATAAGTTTTAAATTTATGTTCATAAGAGCCATTCTATTCACCAAATTTTATTAAACGTTTGATGCGAACTATTTTAAATAAAAGAACGTAATCATGATATTCAATAGAAAATTTAAAAGTATTTAATTAAATTGTTTAGCGAACATTCAAATACTTAAAATTAAAACAAGAAAATGAAACCTTATTAAACCATAATCTCACACATGGACCCTTGCCCAATCCACATTTCTTCAGTTTAAAGTCCAACGGGCCTATGCAATATTGGCTTTCCATTGTAATTACATATTGCTAGTCTCAGATTATCTCATGAAATTAGGGGTGTTCAAAATTTGATTCGGATTTGAAAATTTTGATATTCGACTTAGTTCGATTCAATTACTAAGAATTTGATTTGATTTGATTATTAAGAATTTAAATTCGATTCAATTCGAATTCGAGTCCAGTAAATCGAATATGAATCAAATACGAATTTATGATTTTAAATTCGGTTCGAAATTTGAATACAAACTGTACATGTATTTTTTTATAAATATATATACACACATACACATTATTATATACACAAATATACACATTGAAAAAAAGAACTTCAAACTTGTGGTCAAAATCTAAGAATCCACAGTCTCTACAACTTTTACCTTAACCATATTTTACATATTTACCTTATACATCATAAAACTCTAACAAACTATACTCTCTACTATTTTTACTATTTCCGTTTTTGACATATTGATGTTTATCAATTTTGTAGATTTGTATTTTATATGTTAAAAATAATGAGTTTATATTAGTTTTAAAACTAAAAGTAAAACAATTTATTATTTATGGTAATTTTGAACTAAATCGAATTTATTGGAATTCGAGTTTCTTATTCGAATCGATTACGAATCAAATAAATTGAATTTTAAGTGAATACGAATTCAGGTAAAAATATTAAAAATTCGATTCGAATAATTCAAAAATTCGTTATTCGATTCGTTGAACACCCCTACATGAAACTTTCAACATATAATTAATAATAATAATTTTTTAATGATTAATAATAATAATAATAAAAATAAATGGTTTGTTAAATTTATATGATAATTAAATTGATTTAATTTTTTTATTGCTAAAATTGGAATTTCTTTGTTAATATGAGTTTATTCTCCTAACTATTAATAGCACAAATGATTTGAACGGTGCTTGGACACGTGTCCAAGCGCTGTTAGCTGTTATTTTTTATGGTATTTATGTTTGTTTATAGATTATTTGTGCTGAGTTTTTTTCAAATACGTTTATCTTGTCTAGTGGTCTGTGCGCCTAATAGGTTTTCTCTTCACCCGGGTTCGACTCATCTTGTCCTCTTTTTGTAACTTTTGTTTGTTTGTTCCAGCTTTGACAGTTGTTTTTTTTGTTGTGCTGGCTTGCATAGCGTTTTACCATCTGATCTTTTTCACTTATCTGCTCCTCTCTCTCCATTAAACCCTTCCTCTCCTCCTCTCTCCCAACAGTCATCTCTCTCATCTCAGTTTTCTTTTCTTTTCTGATCGTTGTTTCCTGTGGCGCCGTGATGGTGATTGGTTATGAGGCCGATGTGAATGGCTTTATCCGGAGACAGAACGAACATTTTTGTGGTATGATTTGAGCTCAGATTCTTTGTTTCAGGTTAGTTTTTAATCTTTCAACTTTTGTTTTTTGCCATTTTTATAAATTGCATATCTGGGAAGGATATTATGGTCGTTTGGTTGTATGGGGAAGAAGATGATATCGGCGGTGCAATTTGGTTAGATGATAAGGTGTATCCAATGCTTTGATCTGCAACACTATAAATCATAGTAAATCATGGTTTACTATGGGTCTTACTTACAAATTCAATTGTGCATTGCAATTTGTAACTCGTGATGGATTAACTCATGACCAATTACAAATCTGTAAGAAACCTTTGTATCTCGCATTTTATAAAATAATTTATTTAAAAGGTATTTGTGTTGATGATTTTTACGGATTTATTGATAGAGACAGGGGAAATTAGTGAAAGTAGTGTACATGTTGGTCAATCATTCCACCGGTTTTCCATATGAGTTGAGGTAAGTTGCTTCCCTATGTTTCGTAATTCGTATATAGGGCACGATGTAATTACACAGTAACTTCTCATAAACCTTTTTTTATATGTCAGCTTATATTAATGTTTACTTGAAAGGCAAGCAGAAAACAACACATGGGTCGGGCATGGTACTACAGAGGATGTAGTGAGTGGCGAAAGAAGCTACAACATAGCGAACAAACATTGGCATGCCATGATCGTAATGTCATCTAGAAACCATGTGTATGTACGCACTTAAGCTCAAACACAATTTAAATTTTAGGTACTGCAAAGTTGATATTTGTATACTAAAATGGACACTATATATATATATATATATATATATATATATATATGGAAAAGTTAATTTGAGAACACCTATATTTCGTGAGAACCAAGAGAACAAATCTCAGCCCTTCATTCATTATCTCTTATGTTTTTATAAAGAGGGTAAATTGGTAAATTTTTCATCTTCTCTCCTACTATACAGACATGAAACAAAACTAAGGGTTTTGTTTCTTCTACATTATGATCTCTTTATTTACATTCAAATCGAATCTATGAAATTTGTGCAGGGTTTAAATTGTTCAATCTGGTCATCATCTATCCCTTATGTGATCTTTGTCCATTGCGGTTCAGGTATATTCACTCGTTTTTCGATTCATCCATTCGATTTTGCCATTTCTTCAAACGTTTTCATACTTCGATCTGCTTGTTTAATCTTCTAATGGTGGTGTTGTGTTGTGTGTGTGTTTTTGAACATATGATACGGATCATACAATGATCCATGTGTTTTCAATTATTCAATTTATATAATTTGTTTGAAATCTTCAATCGCAACTTCAATCTACATGTTGATTCTTCTAAAGATGTGTGTTCTGTATATATGATTCGGATATACATTCATGTGATTACTTATGCAATGAATCCACAATTTAACCTGAATAGGTTAACCTAAAACGAATAATGTTAGTGTGTTTCAGAAATTGGGTTTTGTGTTTGATGGGTTTGTGGTTATCATTTCGATGATGATGTATTCTTTAATGGGTAAAATAGGTGATGCACGCTATGTGTTCGATGAAATGCTTAGGCATTGTGTTGTTCATGGTCGGTTTTGATTTCTAGGTGTCCTAAAATTGGGGATGTCGAGGTGTAGGATTTGTTTTTGACAAAGCATTAGTTAAAGATAGAGTAGTTCAGGGGTGCATGCTATGATTTACGAGTATTAATCAGCTCTATCAATTACTAGTTAATTTATTTATTTTTTGTAGCATTTGATGAGTTGATCATGTTTTTGGGTAGTTAATCTATTGTATTATGTGCTTAGTCCAACATAAAGTTTAAATAACAATGCAACATTAAATTTTCAGTATTGTTAGTCATAGTTAACTGCTAATACCTACAAGCCAAATAAGTTAACTAACATTCAATATATTATTTTATATTCTCCATCTATTACATAATGCAATATATTATAAAATTTATTTAGGATAGGATGGTGCAGGCCTACTAGGAATGTTTGATACGGCAAAGGATGCGACAGGTGCTTAGGACGCAACGGCAAGGAAACTTAGAGGGTCAAAAATCAACAACAAGTTTGAGACATCATCGGTGTTCCCATAGCATACATCACTAGCAAAAGAAGAAAAATATGAAAGTCCAGTGGTTATAGAGTCGTTTATCGATAGAGAATAGTTAGGCAGTTAATAGTTTGTTGGTTGCTCCTCTTCTTATCTATATGTAGAAGATGACTAGTATTGTATTCATTGAGTTTATGATAGTGGAATAAAAGCTTGTACCATTTTGATTTTGGATTACACATTTACAGCTGATTTGCACATGTGTAAACTGTTCAGTGTCTTTTATTTCTGTTCTACCAATGTTAATTTGTATTAAACATGTTGAAAGTGCTTGTTTTACACATATGTAAGTGTCTGTTTTACACATGTGTAAATTCCTCAATGTCACTAATTTTTTTTGGATTATACATTTGCAACTGATTTACGTATGTGTAAATTGTTCACTTTCTTTTATTTACATTTTACCTATCTTAAATTGTATTACACATGTTTAAGTGCTTGGTTTACACTTATGTATGTGTCTGTATTACACATGTGTAAATTGCTTGTTACTAATTTGTTTATGGATTACACATTTGCAGCAAAAGATAGTGAACAGTTTACACATGCGTAAATCAGCTGCAAATGTGTAAACTGTTCACTATCTTTTATTTCTATTTTACCTAACTTAAGTTGTATATTACTCACATGTTTTAAGTGCTTGTTGTACACATGTGTAAGTATCTATTTTACACATGTGTAAAATCCTCATTGTCACAAATTTGTTTACGGATTACATATTTGCAGCTGGTCTACACATGTGCGTATTGTGAATTAAACAAAGATATTATTTATGTGTAAATGTAGAGGATTTAAACCAAAAATAGTATTATACACATATCAAAAGTATCAATTCAGAATTTCCTAGCAAGTAATAGAAACCTTAGGTACAACATCCATGATTACATAAAAACAAAAGTCATAATCCTTGACATGTGGTATTCATGATAACATAAAAACAATTCATAACCTAAAATATTAACTAGTCTCTCTTTTCATTTTGGTCTCTTTCAAACAACGATGCTTTCTAACGACATCTCCTCGGTGAATACACTTTCAAAAGTACAATCGTCGTAGCATTTCCGGGCTTCTACAATTGATCTTCACAACCTTTATTTTTTACCGCTGTAAAGTAAAATAATGTTATTAAACAACATTTTCAATATGTGTAAGTAGCAGTTTATACATAAACTTGCTTACACATGTGTAAACAACTTATTTACACACATGTAAATTGCCTAATTACATGAATATAATATAAACTAAGATGATTTATACATGCATAAATAATGTGTACATAACCTTAAGCATGATGATGTACACATGTGTAAACTTACATGTATATGATTATTTTGTTGACCACTCAACGATGCTTCTGTCCAAAACAATATAAGGTAATTAAATATCATTTTCTGTATGTGTAAGTAGCAATTTACACCACGACTTACTTACACATGTTAAAATAGCTTATTTACACATCTATAAATTGCTTAATTGCACAAATGCACTATTTGCTAAGATGATTTAAACATGTGTAAACCTTCATATCTATGCTTATTAATATTTAACCATTATGATTTACACATGTGTAAATCTCATGTATTCTTACGTTATATGTCTTACACGTGTGTAAATTGTTCAGTGCCACTTATTTGTCTATGTTTTACAAATGTTTAGTTGTATAACACATGTGTAAATTGTTTGCTTTCACTTATTTGTTTTTTACTAAAATATATTCAGCTATTACACATGTGTAAATTGTATAATGTCATTTATGTGTTTCTATTTTACACATTTTCTTCTAAATTACACATGTGTAAATTATTCATTGTCATTTAGTTGTTTCTATCTAACATATATTCAGTTGTATCACACATGTGTAAAATATATACTTCACGTTTTGTTTCCGTTATACGACTGCAAATATAAGTTTCTAATGGAAGCAATATTAAGCATACAAGACATATTTGTATAAATTCTAATATACCCTTAGACATTTCATCAAACAAGTCACCTACAACTACTCAAACAAAAATAATTCAACAAAATCAACCCAATCAACACCTAGACCTTAAACCTTTCATTGAACACCTCATATGCAACTAATCAAGCATAAGTGATTCAACAAAATCAAAGCAACAAACACTTAGACCTTTAATCAAATACCTCATCTACAACTTCTCAAACAAAGTAACCCAACAAAATCAAAACAACATATACTTAGACATTTCATCAAACACCTTATGTGCAACTACTTAAACCCAATCCTTCAAGATCCTTTCAATTGTTTATTATAATGTATGTCTTCTAATCACAACAAAACCAACAAAAAATTCAACAGGAACAATAATAATATTAATAATATTAACAACAACACAACCCAATTTTCAACAACAATTATCACTTATTTAGTTCTAAGCTGTAATATTTTTTAAATAATGGTGATAAGAAGGAAAGAACTAGATTAAAATATTCAATCTAGATAGACAATCCACATAGAACGAACAAATCAGTACACAATCTATAAAAACGAACATTAACATAATCAATCTACACAAAATGATCGAACCATCGTTAACCTAAAAAGGAAATTGGTACCTAAGTTGAATCGTTGAAATAGCAATCATAGGATATAAATAAAACAGTTCATGATCGATTTATTAGGGATTAGAAGCACTGTGTCCGAAGGTAGTTCTTGATATTCTACTGATGGAGATTTGAGGGTTTTTTTAGGAAGAAGATTAACAGAAAAGGAGAGTCTTTGATTAATTGAGCTGGGTTTTTTATTTGCTCTTTTTACAATTTTGCCCATTTACATCTTATTTTGTGGTTCCCTACTCATTTAATTTCCCATTTAATCTTAGCCCTTGATTGACCATTATCAATGGATGAAAATGGTTCTTAGTGTTCTCACAAATTTCATTGTTCTCAAGATAACTCTTCCCTATATATATATATATATATATATATATATATGGGAAAGTTAATTTGAGAACACCTATATTTCGTGCGAACCGTGAGAACGGCATCTAAAACCATTCAAATTCAAAATTTCTTTTTACACTCGTCTTTATCACTAAAATACAATCTCAAAAACACAATTTACGCGTAAAAATTCAAGCGTATACGAAAATAATTTGTTTTTACACATGTGTAAATTTACTGTTTATACATGTGTAAACTGTTTCATTTACACATGTGTAAAAAGTTAATTTGAAAGTATTTTTGCAAGAAAAGATGAATTATTTGGAAAGAAAATTCATTTATTAATGTTGTATTTTGATTATAATGAGGTTTGTATTAAAAAATTTGATTTTGATTGATTTTTTTACTTGTTCTCACGGTTCTCACAATATTTAGCGTTCTCAAGATAACCCTCCCCTATATATATATATATATATATATATATATATATATATATATATATATATATATATATAGGGGATGGTTAAAATGGAAACCACAAAAAGTTGAGAAAACCTTGTAAACTCTATTTGAGCCATTGATCAAACTAGATGGATGGTGTGGATTGAATCTAGATTATTTTAATAGATTTATTAAGCTACATGACAAAAAAAGGGCACAATGGTCAATTGTTATTTTTCTGAAAAGCCCATATGACAAGTGGACCCCACACATGTCACATCATCTCTCTCTTACTTTTTTCACATTGTTATATAAGCTGTCAGATGCCCGTGTTACATATGTAACATGTGTTGTGTTACGTAGGTTAAAACTCAGTTGCCAGTTTATATTATTTAAAAAATGCTGATTTATTATTATTTTTTATTAGACAATACTTTTTTTTTGTTTTATTGTACCAGCACCAGAATTGTTGCTTACGTAACAAGAATTGATATGGTTATAGGCATTTTGTTACTTAAAATGCTCCTTACAAAGTGCTAAAAACAAACAAAACGGTCATTACAAAGTGCTAAAAAATTTATAGATCCAAAAACATTCAAATGTACACAAGAATTGTGTCTTACAAAGTGCTAAAAACAAACAAAACGGTCATTGCAATTCAACAAATGCTAAAAAAACTATCATAAATAACAAAAAATTGTCTACACTTCATTCTTGATAATCTCATCTTCATCTTTAATGCAAAAAATATGCTCACCTGCAAAAATAAAACAAAAATCATCAATTTACTTGTAAAGACCCCCCCCCCCCCCCCCCCCCCCGCTTAACGTATGTTAACCAACTGGATTACAAAAAAACATACGAAAACTGATACAAAAAAACATTGTTTTATACATTTAGTTATCAAGATTATCAAACTTAAAAAATCAAAACTTTGTATCTAGTAAAAATAACAGAAACTAACAGCACCAACTTATTGGTGCTGTTACATACGAAACAGACGCAAACATAGATTTCATCCCAATTCTTCCTCTATAATATGCAAAAAATCAAACATGTATCTGGTAAAAAAAATCGGTAACTAATTTATACCAACTTAGTTCTGTTGTTACATACGAAACAGACGCAATATAGGAAACAGATGCAAACATACATTCCACACATTATAATACTCATACAAACATACACATGCTGGTAAAAAACAAATCAGACATTTTGTTGCATATGTTAAGAGACATTAAAATTCACCAATTTTGATTAAAAAACATATTAATAATAATAACATATAAAAAAGGTTAATTAATAGCTCAAATTTTCAAAACCATCACAAACAACTTGTTTTTATCAAACACTAATTTATACCAAATTAGTGGTGCTGTTACATACGAAACAGACGCAAACATAGATTTCATACCAATTCTTCCTCTATAATATGCAAAAAATCAAACTTGTATCTGGTAAAAAAAATCGGTAACTAATTTATACCAACTTAGTTCTGTTGTTACATACGAAACAGACGCATTATAGGAAACAGATGCAAACACACATTCCACACATTATAATACTCATACAAACATACACATGCTGGTAAAAAACAAATCAGACATATTGTTGCATATATGTTAAGAGACCTTAAAATTCAACAATTTTGATTAAAAAAACATATTAATAATAATAACATATAAAAAAGGTTAATTAATAGCTCAAATTTTCAAAACCATCACAAACAACTTCTTATTATCAAACACCAATTTTCAAAACCATAACAAACAACTTCTTATTATCAAACACTAATTAGCTCAAATTTAAACTCTAACCATTAAATGTTTTCTAACCCCTTTCAAAATCATATTAAAAATCAAAACTTGTTGATCACCATTTACCAAAAACCATTTCTCCAAACACCCACCAACAGAGGAGGTATCACCGTTAAGAAAAATCAATATTTGTGAATAATAATAATAATAATAATAATAATAATAATAATAATAATAATAATAATAATAATAATAAAAGCATTTCTATGATATTACGATTAAATGACATTACGATGAATAATAATAAAGCATTTCTGTGAATAATAATAACATTAAATGACTATTTCATAACAAAATAAAATAACAAAGTGATCTGTTAATAATAATAACATTACCAAGTGATTTGTGGAAAACGATGATATTACGATGAAAGAAAATTGGTGGTGCTGTGTAATAATAAATAAAAGGAATTGAGGAAAAACCTATGTAAAATTGGACGAATCGGTGGGTCTAACACAGAAGATTTAAAGGTCCAAAAGACAGCCTCAAGTACGGTGGTGGTGGTCAGGTATGGTGGTGGTGGTGGTGATAATCTTGGTGGTGGTGGTGGTGGTGATAATCTTAATGCAGAGGTGAGAGGTGAAAGAAAAATGGAGAGAGAGAGAGAGAGAGAGTGTGGCTTGTTTATATAGGAGGGAGAAGAGAAAGATTCAAAATATTAAATGGGAGGAAAAGGAAAATGACTAATATACCCTTCTAGACATAAAATAATATTTCTACTAATGGGTGATGTGGAGCAATGTGAACCACTAGATGGGTTTGCAAGAGTTTTCTCAAATTTTTGGGTTTTCTCTATACCTTTAGCCTATATATATATATATATATATAACAGGTACAATGTCGGTGCAACAATTGTAGACCTGACAACATTGTATTCACATCCGTTGTGTTCTTTGATGAAGCAATGACATCACTCCTTGAAAGTGAATAATATGTTGTATTTAATAAAATATATGATCTTGTAGAGCTACCTCATCTCACTCCCTAAAGTTTTCAATAAACCCAATGACAGCAGCAACCAAATGAAACAACATATTTTTTTCTAGGTTTTTTATATCAAGTGGAATATTCTAACTCACATATTTGATTTGTAGAAATATAGTAAAAAGTTGCTACATAGATAAAGTACATCTTTTTTTTTGTTTTTGCTTCTTAAATGTTATCTTTGTTTCCAAGAAGGCCTTGTAAAATGACATGTAAAAAGGTTTTAAAATTAAGAAATGGGGTACCTTTCAAAGGAGTAGCAGATTTGGATTGTGAATCATAAATTTAAATATCATACATTTAAATTTTTGTGACAGCGAGATGCAATAAAAGTGGTAGCACATTTGGATTGTGAAGCATACTTTGTGACAATAATCACACTTCTTGATATTAAATTTCATAATAATTGTGATTTTTAAGTGCAGGTTCAAGAAAATAGTCGCTTAAATTACTGCCCTTTATGCTCTTATATGAACTTTGCCACTGAAGGTATGTGATTGTTACCACATGCATGCGATTGTATTCAAAGCAGTTTCAAATTTAATAGTGTTAGTATTATATATAGGTACTAAAGGTTGTTGTTTTGTGCCTGTATTTATCAAATGATAACATTGGTGACAGTTTTTAATTTTGGTTTTCGATTTATGGCTTCTCAATATTATCAATGATGTGGATGTATTGAAAGTGGATTTCAATATGCAGATGTATGCCTCAATTATGAAAGGATGTTTATTATTTGAAAAACACCAGAATCGGCACATCGCATTGAAGAACTTAAGTACCCTTAGGAGAAGGGGAACATGTGGAAACATCTCTATTGACTAGCCATTTCAATAGTACGTGTGCTGTCGTGCCACGAGGCATGACCATGGAAATAATGAAAAAAACAAGGTTATGTGGTTGAACATCTTTTCTTCAAATACAAATACGACCTATTTAAGTCTAAATTAAAGGTAAGATAATAATTAGAATAACTAAAATTCCATAGGCTTGACCAACTCAATAAAATTACAATGTTACACAAATCTAAGTTTCTTTCATTATCTTGCATCTATTTCAGGTTGTAACTGTCAGGATATATCTCAACAGGCTGTATCCAAGACCAAATTTCATTGTCTTGGTCATAGATTTCTCACATCAAATGCAAAGACTAAGGGTACAACGGGTGCTCTACTGAAACTGTTTTCACTTCATTGATTTCTACCAATCCTGCACTGCCACATCACTTCACTGATTTCCTTCACTGAAACATTTTTTTGTACGCAGCACCCCACTGATTCTTTACCCAACTATCAATTATTTTCACACATAATAATAATAAAAGTCACACCGTTCAAAAAAAGAAGAAAAGCACATTGCTATTTTGTCTTTTATTAATTTAAACTTTAAAAAAGAGTTAAATGCCAAAATGGCCCCTGCGGTTTGGCCCAAATTGCCACTTTGGTCACTTTTTTGAATTTTTTGCCAAAACCACCCCTCACAGATCGAAAAATGCCAAAATGACCCATATTTAACTGAGTTTATAACGAGGAACAAAAACTCAGTTAAGTCTGAGAGGTAATTTCGTTCTTTCATGTTCTAATGTTTTAAAACCCATTTTAAACCCATCTTCTTCATCATTTTCATCCCAAATAAAATCCTAAGGTTTAAGTTCTTCTTCTTCTTCCTCTCTGCTCATCCTCGTCGTTCATCTCTGCTTAATAATGTGGAAGTTTCGAGACAAGAGTGTTGATTTCAATCCTTTGCTTAAATACCGTAAGTTATTATTGCTTATTGTTGCATCGTTGTTGTCTCCACACGATCACCTCTGCTCAACATGATCAATAATTTTTTTTTTTGTTTTCAGGTAACAATCATCAGCTTTTTTCAGTGGAATTGCATTATGGTGGTGAGCTGACTGATTTTCCAGATAGTAGATATGTGGGAGGTAAACTGGCATTGATGTATTGTAAAATACATCTATTTCTAGTGTAAAGTTTGTATAGTTTTCGAATCGTTTATATAGTGTTTTTATTAGTTTTAGGCTTGTACCGGTTTATTTTATTTAGTATAGGTTTTTATAGATTTTTATTAGCCTTGTGTCACTTTAGTACTTATTTATTTTATATTTTGGTAGGTGTTCGAATTGACGTTGGAGCGTAAACGAGTAACTTTGGTCAAGTCAAGGACACCCGAGTTGAAAACACGGAGTTACAATACTATGTTTAAATAATAATAAAAATAATAATAATAATAATAATAATAATAATAATAATAATAATAATAATAATAATAATAATAATAATAATAATAAAGTCAAAACGTGACTTTGATGTCACTTTAGTCGGCCCAATGGCCCATCAAATTTTGAGGGCAGCACATATATTATCTTTGGAGGATTATTATTTGGACGGGGGGCACAACTATTTTTCGATAAAACCGAGCAGCGGCATATATCTATTTGGCCGAAGACAGCAGCGGCATCGAATTGGTGACAGGAGTAGAACAACAAATATTATTAGGGAGGCAAGCCAAGGGTTGAAGGTTCTAAGCTTTGGGAGCGAGTATTCGGGTGTCAATCATTCAGTTCCTTCGTTTCTTTATTATCTTTATTCTTGATAATGATTGCTGAACTTTTATTTGTTTTTGTTTCTATTTTCAAGATGATTTGTGGCTAAAACTATTGTAGCTACCTAGACTAAGACAAATAACTATGTTTTGATTTATTTTTATATGGTTTTTGGAATTTGTTTTGGATTTATGATTCAGTAAAGATTTTGATTTCTCTAGATCTAGTGTATGTGCGTATCTATTATTTTTTAATTGTCACTTATTCACTCCACTTGCACTTTTGTGAATGTCTTTCATGTATGAGTGCTAGTTAGGTTGCAGACTTTGTGTAGCAACTAGTTTATGGTCAATAGTCGCGAGTTTACCATAGGAGTGATATTTGATGGTTAGAAGATTTTAGGTATTCTTCCAAGTTCGATAGCTGTGAGGTGAGGGCTTGTTGGTATGTCTAGGTTGTTAAATTGCTAGGTTAGAGGCTTTGTGAGAAGATCTGCCTAGTTTCCCTTTCAACTCCTGCATATCAAGTTAGATCTAGGCTTCAATAATTACCCCTTGCACCTAGTGTAGTGAGGCTTTCGCGCTGTGAGGTAGATTGTCTAGCGGGTACTTGATCATAAGAGTTAGATAACCTGTGAGGGTTTGTACTCCAACCAGTAGTTTAACAGCACAACAATATTCTAGGGTTTCCCCTTGAGAAGGGTCGAGGGTGTCTAGTTTATTCTTTATGTTTAGTATTTTAAGATCCCGGTTCCAAAGCAGTTCCATAACCATAGAAGCTTATCAAGCATAGTTAGGCGTCTGGTCTAGGTAGTGTCTCGTCATCATCTGAATTTAGCTCAGTTAAGTTCTCATCTTTAGTTTAGTTTAGTTAATCTTAGTTAATCTTTACTTCATTGCAATTTATTTTTCAGTAAAACCCCCCCCTTTAAAATAATAAATTAATTTAATAGATATTTAGGATAAGTAATCGAGTCTAGTTTTCGTTTTCCATTAGAGTCTCGTGGGTTCGATATCCGGACTTACTTTAGCTATACTAGAGTCGATAGGTTCACTTGCCTGTTAGTAGTTTAGTTTTAGAGAGTCTAGAGTATTACTAGGTGTCTAGTTTTAGTTTTAATTTAGTTATTTTTATTAAACTACTTTTAGCACATCAAGTTTTTGGCGCCGTTGCCGGGGACTCTTGGCGATTGCGTTAACTAGTTTTGATTATACTTATCTGCCATATCTGTGTTACTTGTGTTTTGTTTTGAGTCTGTCTTTTTGTAAAATGAGTCGTAGGAGTCTAATTTTATGTGTCTTTTATTTCTTTTGAGTCTGTAAATATGTGTGAGATTTGTGGAGGACCCCATTTTACCATTTTATGTCCACAATATGAGGGGTCCTCTGCACATTATTGTGCTAATTCCTTTGTGCAGCCGCAGCCATATTATCCACAGGGTTGTCCTACATATTATTATGATGACTCGTATCAGCAGCCACATTTTAATCAGTATTCTGATCAATTTTCTGGAAGCAATTCTCGTGAGGATAGTGGTAATGATTGGAGTGAAATCAAGAGTCTGTTGACATTACTAGTTGCTAAGGATGCCAATACCCAGAACATGTTAGCAGAGCAGGACACCCTCCTAAAAAACCACGACATCCTCATAAAAAACCGACAAGCTGCTCTTTTAGATCTTCAACGAACAGTAGAAGACATTGCTAGGAGATTAAAGGAAGAAGAAGAAAAAGAAAAGGTTCAGCAAGAGCAGCTGCCGAAAGTTGGTTATACATATGATGAGGAGGGCAACTACCTCGGTTACATGAATGCTCTGGGGGAGTTGTTCCCAACGTTTCCAGAAGAAGGGAAAGAGCCGATAATGGAATACGAAGATGAATCAGATGAAGAGATCATCCCAATCACGGAGAGGAAAATGGACGTTGAAGTCCCACCTCCGGTGCCACAGGTTACTATATATGATTTTGGGAGTGACTCTGATGAAGAGGACGATGAAGAAGATTGGGCGGCATATCGGAGGTCATTTGTGAAGAAAGAAGTTATTGAAGAAGAAGTGGAATTAGGGGATTCCATTGATATGATGTTTGGTGCAGAGGAAGACTACGAGGTTAGCGAAACATTGTTGTCTGAAGATGATGAGTTTTTAGATCTGGAGTTAGAGAGTTTTCCTGTTTATGAAGAAGCAGGGGAGTCTGATCCCGATGGAGATATTGCATACCTGGATGCCCTACTCGAAGGTGAACCGACAGACATGACTGAACCTGCACCAGATGAAAGAAATAAGTGTGGGGATCATCCCATGGAAACGGTGGTAGAAGAAGTGCACCATAGCTGGCCCGTGGTAATAGATGGAACTTCTAAATCAACAAAACCATGGGAGAGGGCAAAGAAGAGAAAAAGAAAGATCGGAAGAGGATCAACGGCTGGCACGATGTGGAGAAGAAGAAGCCAGTAAAGTTCAAGCACGACCGGTCTTCTTGCTACATGCCACGCATCCGGTTCAATCCAGGTAAGTTTAAATTTTGGTGGTCTGACCCGTTAAGAATTCTTAGATTATTTTTCAATTCCACTAATAAATATTCAATTGTTAATAAGGACCGGGTGGAATTAAACGGGTTGGATCGGGTCCAGATAAAAGAGAAGCCCCCTGATTAAGTTTAAGTGTGGGGAGGCTGTGTAGAGTTTGTAAATTTATATTTATACTTATTTTTTTTCTAGATTTTCATTTTTTTTTTAATTTGTGATCCGTCGTTTGGTAGTGGTTCATAGGTTTTTATCTTTCTATTTTATCTTTGTTTTTGTGTCTTTGAGTCTGTTTGCGTGTTTGCTTAGGTAGAGGAAATTTCACATGAGCGGATCCCATGCATTTTCTTTATATATATTTTATGAGTGGGAGTTTTGAAAAAGGTTTGGGTAATAAAAGAGAATTTTTCTTAAAAAAAATAATAATTTTCTGTGAAAAAAGACTTTTCACGTAATGAGAGGAGTCTGGGCTGACCTGTGCGCCTCATGCGACCAGCTATTACCCCGGAGAGTTATATATTTTTTTCTTCGCTTGCAACGCGTGTTGTGATCACCAGTGTCCTTCACATTGAGCGAGAACTAGAATTTTTTTTTTCTCTTTTTACCCATTTGGTTCTACCACTATTCACCGCCATTTTTCTAAGCAGGTACGTCCTCTTGTTTGTTGTTATATTATGAGTCTAAGTTAGTAGTTTGAGTCTTTTTATTATTTGTGGTTCGGTATTATGCTCGGGTTTTGTTTGTTTCATTTTGCGCAGGTTTGGATTGCACCGCCCGTACTCAATCTCCATTCGGGTGATTCCGAAGCTGTTTGTCGTTTATCAAGGCAAGCCCAGAGTTTACCATTGTGTCAGAGCCGATCGCGAATGGAATGCTATACGATCGAGCTGGATTGGACTATAGCTTACGAAGAAAAATTAACCAGCTAAGTCCTTTCCAATTTGCCCTTGTTTTTTTTTTTTTGTAAATTTTGTATTCGGCATTTATTTTGTTTTGAGTCGTTTTCTATTCCTACATTGGGGGCAATGTAGAGTTTAAGTGTGGGGATGGGAAACTGTCGTTTAGTCTGTATATAGAGTCATTTTGAGTAAAAAAAATTTGAAAAAATGTCCCTGATTTTGAAGTTTGCATTATATAAAATATGGAAGATGATAGGTAAAGTTAGGTGTCCGGTTTTCAAATAGTATGTATAATAAGAGATTAAAATTGATTGAAAACGTGTCTGAATTGGGATATGTGGGTAGGCTCGGCCGGTAGAAAGGTTTCCTTTGAAAAGTAATAAATTAATTATGTTAGGCAATTTTGTGGGTTCTCATCTAGGAGAAACGGGGAGACCGAAACCGTCAAAAATAGTATAAGAAGCACCGTTATAAGTAGAAAACCGTTAGAATTTCTAATCACTTAAAAAAAAAATTAGAAATCAAAGCAAAAATGCTGAAGCTTAAGGTGCCTGGTCACTGGGATAGCGACTTGGATTGACCACACCCTCTGAGTTAAGTATGCTGAGATGAAAAAAAAATGCTGAAGCTTATGGTGCCTAGCCACTGGGATAGCGACTTGGATTGGTCACACCCTCTAAGTTAAGTATGAAAAAAAAGAAAAAATAAAGTGATTTTAAATTCTCTTGGTTTTCTACATAAGACGGTTGGGAAATGATCAATTGGTCGTTCCTTTAGCTTCATAAGCTTGAGGCGGGATTAGGAGGAACTGTGGCTTCCTTTGAGTGAGACCCTAGATAGACTAACCAACATGAACTTAACATAAATAAAAAGGGGGCTTGGAAACCGGTTTGGGTTTAAGAGGATCAGTATACCTGCAATCGCAATCAACACGTTAATAGATTATAAATTAAGTAACCTATGTTTTGAAACCGGATGTAAGCCTGACTGTGATTCCATAGCACAATTCTTTTTCAGGGACGAAAAAGAGATAAGTGTGGGGATATTTGATGTATTGTAAAATACATCTATTTCTAGTGTAAAGTTTGTATAGTTTTCGAATCGTTTATATAGTGTTTTTATTAGTTTTAGGCTTGTACCGGTTTATTTTATTTAGTATAGGTTTTTATAGATTTTTATTAGCCTTGTGTCACTTTAGTACTTATTTATTTTATATTTTGGTAGGTGTTCGAATGGACGTTAGAGCGTAAACGAGTAACTTTGGTCAAGTCAAGGACACCCGAGTTGAAAACACGGAGTTACAATACTATGTTTAAATAATAATAATAATAATAATAATAATAATAATAATAATAATAATAATAATAATAATAATAATAATAATAAAAAGAATAAAGTCAAAACGTGACTTTGATGTCACTTTAGTCGGCCCAATGGCCCATCAAATTTTGAGGGCAGCACATATATTATCTTTGGAGGATTATTATTTGGACGGGGGGCACAACTATTTTTCGATAAAACAGAGCAGCGGCATATATCTATTTGGCCGAAGACAGCAGCGGCATCGAATTGGTGACAGGAGTAGAACAACAAATATTATTAGGGAGGCAAGCCAAGGGTTGAAGGTTCTAAGCTTTGGGAGCGAGTATTCGGGTGTCAATCATTCAGTTCTTTCGTTTCTTTATTATCTTTATTCTTGATAATGATTGCTGAACTTTTATTTGTTTTTGTTTCTATTTTCAAGATGATTTGTGGCTAAAACTATTGTAGCTACCTAGACTAAGACAAATAACTATGTTTTGATTTGATTTTTATATGGTTTTTGGAATTTGTTTTGGATTTATGATTCAGTAAAGATTTTGATTTCTCTAGATCTAGTGTATGTGCGTATCTATTATTTTTTTTAATTGTCACTTATTCACTCCACTTGCATTTTTGTGAATGTCTTTCATGTATGAGTGCTAGTTAGGTTGCAGACTTTGTGTAGCAACTAGTTTATGGTCAATAGTCGCGAGTTTACCATAGGAATGATATTTGATGGTTAGAAGATTTTAGGTATTCTTCCAAGTTCGATAGCTGTGAGGTGAGGGCTTGTTGGTATGTCTAGGTTGTTAAATTGCTAGGTTAGAGGCTTTGTGAGAAGATCTGCCTAGTTTCCCTTTCAACTCCTGCATATCAAGTTAGATCTAGGCTTCAATAATTACCCCTTGCACCTAGTGTAGTGAGGCTTTCGCGCTGTGAGGTAGATTGTCTAGCGGGTACTTGATCATAAGAGTTAGATAACCTGTGAGGGTTTGTACTCCAACCGGTAGTTTAACAGCACAACAATATTCTAGGGTTTCCCCTTGAGAAGGGTCGAGGGTGTCTAGTTTATTCTTGATGTTTAGTATTTTAAGATCCCGGTTCCAAAGCAGTTCCATAACCATAGAAGCTTATCAAGCATAGTTAGGCGTCTGGTCTAGGTAGTGTCTCGTCATCATCTGAATTCAGCTCAGTTAAGTTCTCATCTTTAGTTTAGTTTAGTTAATCTTTACTTCATTGCAATTTATTTTTCAGTAAAAACCCCCCCTTTAAAATAATAAATTAATTTAATAGATATTTAGGATAAGTAATCGAGTCTAGTTTTCGTTTTCCATTAGAGTCTCGTGGGTTCGATATCCGGACTTACTTTAGCTATACTAGAGTCGATAGGTTCACTTGCCTGTTAGTAGTTTAGTTTTAGAGAGTCTAGAGTATTACTAGGTGTCTAGTTTTAGTTTTAATTTAGTTATTTTTATTAAACTACTTTTAGCACATCAAGTTTTTGGCGCCGTTGCCGGTGACTCTTGGCGATTGCGTTAACTAGTTTTGATTATACTTATCTGCCATATCTGTGTTACTTGTGTTTTGTTTTGAGTCTGTCTTTTTGTAAAATGAGTCTTAGGAGTCTAATTTTATGTGTCTTTTATTTCTTTTGAGTCTGTAAATATGTGTGAGATTTGTGGAGGACCCCATTTTACCATTTTATGTCCACAATATGAGGGGTCCTCTGCACATTATTGTGCTAATTCCTTTGTGCAGCCGCAGCCATATTATCCACAGGGTTGTCCTACATATTATTATGATGACTCGTATCAGCAGCCACATTTTAATCAGTATTCTGATCAATTTTCTGGAAGCAATTCTCGTGAGGATAGTGGTAATGATTGGAGTGAAATCAAGAGTCTGTTGACATTACTAGTTGCTAAGGATGCCAATACCCAGAACATGTTAGCAGAGCAGGACACCCTCCTAAAAAACCACGACATCCTCATAAAAAACCGACAAGCTGCTCTTTTAGATCTTCAACGAACAGTAGAAGACATTGCTAGGAGATTAAAGGAAGAAGAAGAAAAAGAAAAGGTTCAGCAAGAGCAGCTGCCGAAAGTTGGTTATACATATGATGAGGAGGGCAACTACCTCGGTTACATGAATGCTCTGGGGGAGTTGTTCCCAACGTTTCCAGAAGAAGGGAAAGAGCCGATAATGGAATACGAAGATGAATCAGATGAAGAGATCATCCCAATCACGGAGAGGAAAATGGACGTTGAAGTCCCACCTCCGGTGCCACAGGTTATTATAATGGCATCGTCTGCGCAAACAATCAATCTTAGCAAAGCTGAGAAGGCGGCAGTTGAAGGAATCCTGGAGTTGTCTACTCGTCCTCCCAATGTTGGGATGCCCCCAAATGCCTTTGATCGGTTAGCTGAATATTGTGGGCATTTGTTGGAACAAGAAAAGATGCAACTCGACATGGATGATCAAGGTACATCAGATGGACAATCCTTGAAGATGAAGAGGCTGTCTGAACTAGGTGACATTCCAAAAACACCGAAGCTCAGGTTTCGCCGAGTGGAGGGTAGATGGGAGCATGCTCCAAATACCTAGATTTGCAAGTCTTATTGATGCATATATTTATTGATACTGATATTTTGTATTCCTTATGATGATGTTATAACTGTATAGGACATAGGTTTTTGCTTGAAACCACCTTTTTGTATGATTGATCAGGGATTAATATATATATGATGCCCCTAGGCAGGGATGAATTTATGATGCCCCTAGGCAGGGACATAGGTTTTTGCTTGGAACCACCTTTTTGTATCAAGTAAGTATAGAATGTTATGTTTATGGAATATGGATGTCTATGTGTTAATATGATACAATGTGTTTCTCAGGTGAGTGGTCCAGGGCTGTTGCTATGAAAGAAAGGAGGCTTGTTGGAGGTGGCAGTTGACTGGAATGCGAAGTTGGTCTAATTGTAATGCACAATGTTGCTATGAATTTAGTATGTTTAGTATGTAATGTACAATGTGCATGTTGTTTGACTGTAATGGTAATCAAATGGTAATGAAATGTTGCTATGAATTTAGTATGTTTAGTAGTTGTATGTCTTTGACTGTTAAAGCAAATGGATCAAAATGGATTGACTGTTAAAGACCATTCCTAAATGGGTCAAAATGGATTGACTGTTAAAGACCATTCCCAAATGGGTCAAAATGGGTCAATATGGATTGCAGCAGTTTCATTTCATAGTTTGCAGTTTCAATTCTTGGTCGAGTACCATTTTGGTCCAGTTTCATTTCATAGTTTGCAGCAGTTTGTCAGTTTGGCAGTTTGGTCCAGTTCCATTTTATCCATAGTTTCAAACAGTCATAAACATAAACATTTGCAGCAGCCTTTTTATCCATAGTTTCATTTCTTGGTCCAGTACCATTTTGGCAGTCTAATCTTATGTATCCTTTTGGCAGTTTGGACCAAACATAATGTATCATTTTAGCAGTTTGGACCAAACATAATGTATCATTTTGGCAGTCTAATGCAGCATTGTATGTACCATTCTGACATTATAAATCTAGTCTGGTAGTTGCATTCAATGAAGTTCATTTATGGGGTTAGTAGGTAGATTTGAGGTAGATGGATGAGTTAATTGTTCAGCTGATTTATAATACCCAATATTGCAAAGCATTCATGCAATTCAACTTCATATTTCATTTCTAAAATCTCTAAAATCTCTAAAATACTATAATGTTTAAGCAAGTTGTTCTTGCACTACCTGCAGTTCAACAACCGGTTGAAAAGCCTGAAGTTGTTGATCAAGAGTCTGATAAAAAGGATGATGAAAAGGTGGTTCAAGAGTTGGTTGAAGATAATTTTGACCAGCTTACAAAGGTTGATGAAAAGGCTAAAGGGAAGGCAGTTCAAGAACCGATTGAAGAAGAGGAGCTTGACCCATGTAGAGACTATGACCCAGAGGTGTTAAAGAACGCATGGAACTATGAATCAGATGATGATGATTGGTACCATGATCCCTATGAAGGAGAGCATGGAACAGATTCGGACTACTATTCGAATGATGATTGTCATTGGAAGTAGGCTTGTTGGTTCATGTAGGTTATGTTTCCTGACTTAAGCTTATTAGGCTTATCTATTTCATGTATGCACTAGACTACTTTAAGTATGAACCTTGTTTTGTATGTTTCTGTTTGGTTATGTACTAATGCTTTAGTATGTTTCTGTTTGGTCATAAGCACTTGATTATTACAAACCTTTATTTATCACTACAAAACAACCTAAATTGAACATTTGCAAACATACATTACAACTTCAACAAAAGATGATCATTACAATAAGAAACAACATACATTGACTTTTTATCATTACAAAACGACCTACAACATGATATAATACATGATGATTCCAAACCAAGTCATCCATAGATAAGTTTTCAGCTTCTTGTTATCGGATTTGAGTGTCCCAACCAAGGTCTGCAATGTTGTGTTGTTGAGTCTCAGTTCTTCATTCTCTTCACTATCATTGCTACTACTAGGAATCTGACCCAAGGGTAGTTCAGCCCAACAAACGAAACCACAGGTCCTCCCCTACTTGTTGCAGCAGAAAAAACGCCTACCAGGGTTTGCACAGGTGGAAGACACACGTATGATAGTAGGAGCTCCACATTTGCAGAATACCATCGTCTAGGTTAGTTAATCGAAACCTGTATGATTTGGAAGACAAACGAAATCCACACTTATGTATGATTTGGGAATTAGGGTTTGTATGATTTGGGAATTAGGGTATGTATGATTTGGGAATTAGGTTTGAATTGAGAGGAAGAAGAAGAAGAAGGTCTGAAGATGAAGAAGATAGGTTTAAAATGAGGTTTTAAACGTTAGAACATGAAAGGACGAAATTACCCCTTAGACTTAACTGAGTTTTTGTTCCTCGTTATAAACTCTGTTAAATATGGGTCATTTTGACATTTTTCGATCTGTGAGGGGTGGTTTTGGCAAAAAATTCAAAAAAGTGACCAAAGTGGCAATTTGGGCCAAACCACAGGGGCCATTTTGGCCTTTAACTCCTTTAAAAAATTAAAAACCAACTCTCTCTATACTCCACACACACACACACACACACACACAATACACATATTTATACAAACACAACTTATATCTATCACCATCTTCATCTTCATCGTCCTTTCAACATAGATTAAAAAAAAAACCTTATATCTATCACCATCTTCATCTTCATCTTCCTTTCAACATAGATTAAAAAAAAAAACCTTGCAACTAAAGAATGGAGAGAGAGAAAGAAGAGATTAAACTATAAAAAAGATTAAAATTGTGTGAAAGTTTGTGCCACATCCGTGAACCAGCACGGTAACTAGAACCAGAATTTGGTTCACGGGACCACTACCAGCATGGGTGGCGGCGGTGTTGCCGTGCTGGTAGTGGGGTACCCATGACCAATTCTGGTAACACCCCGTCTCCCCTAAGATTTCCATATTCAAAGGTTTATCTATCTTTTATGGCATTGTCTGAAAGGAATATGCTTACTATTTTAGTTGTTTTCTTTAACCGGTAGGAGGTGACGTTTCCAATAAGCCGCATTTCCAATAAGCCGCATTGTAACCGCGCAACGCACGAACATAAAAAACACTAGTTGCATTTTAGTTTTGAAGTTAAAAACCGTATTACAATATAATATCTCACTTTTGCAGGAACAATATCTCAATATTTTTATCTTTATTTGAAAAAAAAATTAAAAGAATCTGTCAAAAATTCAATTTAGATTTGATGGCAATATTTTACATAAAATCAAAAAAAAAAAAAATCAAATAATATCATGTCACATTATTTTAATTTTAAACAGACAACAAATCAATCCCGAACACTCTTGAAGTACCCATTGGACAAAGGAGTACTCTGAGAGTAACCCGGGTCCACCAGTAATTTCACACCAGTTTCCGGGAAAAACCCACCGCCCACAGGCCCAATGTGGTAAAACCCGGCCCACCAGCAACATTTTGGTGCTGGTAGGACTCGAACTCCCCACCTCTCATAAGGAAAGCAACGAGGTTGTCACTCCACCGTGACATATCATGTCACATTATTGTATTTGGTGTTTCACATACTATATACTATGTTGGAGCCCCGCATGTACACGCGGTACATTATCATAAAAAAAGTTGAGAAAATTGCAGTTTTCGTCCCTGTGGTTTCTTTTTCTAACACTTTACGTCCCTGAGACTAACGGCCGTTAGTTGTTCCGTTAGTTTGTGGTGAAATGACTATTATACCCTTAATTTTTTGGGTGAAATGACTCTTATACCCTCTCTTCCTTCTTCTCCAACCCACCCACCCACCCACCACCACCATCACCACCACCTGCAAGTCTGCAACACCACCACCACCACTTGCAACACCACCACCACCATCTCCACCGCCACCCTCCCTCTCCTCTCCTCACCATCTCCTCTCTCCTCCACCTGCAACACCCAATCCACAACCAATAGCCAATTAAATTTGATGTTTTAAAAGTAACCCAGATTGTAAATAATACTATTAATTATATTTATAAAATATAAAAACGAGGAGAAACCTTGGAGAGTTGACCTTTGGAGATAAAACGTTGAACAGAGGTAGAGATAGAAGCCTTGGCGATGTTGAGAGCTTGGGCGTCTTTATCGAGGAGCCAGACATCGAAACCGGTTCATGGTTGGTAGTCGGATAAACTTAGTCGGAGATGGTGATGACTGGTACCGAAGGGATGGTTGGTCGGAGATGGGTGTCGGATTGTGTTTGTTCTTGTCGGAGGGGTGTTTGGTCGGAGAAAACAACAGAGGAAGGAAGATGGCTGAAGGGACGGTCGGCTGCGGGTGAAGTCACCGGAGAAGATGACCGGAACCTTCTCGTAACTCCCGCTTTTTATGTTAAAAAATGGCTGAAGATTTAACTGGTCTTTTGATGGGTTTTTGAAAATGATTTCTTTAGCAAGAACTTCAAGATTCACGGTTTTTTCTTGATTTGTTAAAAAAAAGAGCAAATTTAACTAGGTTTTGATGGGTTTTGAAAATGATGAATTGGGTATTGGAGTTTGAACAGAAGGGTCAGGGAGAGAGATAGGAGTATCAAAGAGTTTTTTTAGTGATGACTTCATTGATGATGGTGAATATTGAGGTTGTGGGGCCCACTGTTACTCCCTAAACGACGATTTGGGGGTATTGGAGGAGAGAGGAGAAGGTGGGGAGAGGGAGGGTGGCGGTGGAGATGGTGTTGCAGGTGGTGGTGGTGATGGTGGTTGCAGGTGGTGGTGGGTGTTTCAGGTGGTGGTGATGGTGGTGGTGGGTGGGTGGGTTGGTTGGAGAAGAAGGAAGAGAGGGTATAAGAGTCATTTCATCCAAAAAATTAAGGGTATATTAGTCATTTCACCACAAACTAACGGAACAACTAACGGCCGTTAGTCTCAGGGACGTAAAGTGTTAGAAAAAGAAACCACAGGTACTCAGGGTGTTAAGCCTTGGCTGAACCTGTTAGTTTAGGCAAACCACAGGGACGAAAACTGCAATTTTCTCAAAAATGTTTAATGTTACTAAAGATTGTAGTATGCAAATTTTATTTATTGAAAGTTACGTAATAAAATTCGTATGAATTTTGGTTGATTGTAAATAATCATAAAAAAGTTTAATGTTACCCAATAACAGATATATGAATCAACAAATGTTTGATTTTACGTGATTTAAAAACAAATAATGAAATGAATAAACATATATTTATTGTAACGACATGCAAATAAAGATTAAATTCAAAGTAAATAAATGTAGTTTAACAAATCATACAACTAAAAAATTATAAAAAAAAAAATTAAACGATTTATGCAAAATATGATCGTATAGTTATTCACAAACTTCAAAATATTTTTTTATAGACAACATTTGCTATTTATTATTAGCGTTGTCATCTTTATCCAATATTAGTATCTTCAGGCCATCTCTACTCTTCTCACTTGGCAGCGACACACAACTGCCCATGTGTAAAAACAGGATCTTTTAAATACAGACATACCCTAAATAGGGTTTGTCCTTGACTCTTATTTATTGTCATTGAGAAACATAAAGTATGAGGGAATTGTCTTCTGTTAAATCTGAAAGGAATCTTCTTATCAGTTTGGGACAACCTAATTCTTTGGATAAAAGTTCGCATTCCAATGTTACTCCCTGAAATTATTTTAGCTTCTATAACACGGTTTGATATGGCAAGACGATTTGGAACTTGTGGCATTGAAAAGAATTTATGTCCACTTATAGGATCTCTGAACCATTAGAATAACAAAACAGTAAAATTTGTCAAAAAAAAAACTTTGATGAGGAAAAGAAAGACATTTGGCTCTGAATCATTCAGCATTCAGACTGTTTGTTTCAGCATCTGAATGGAATGATTAAGTACTGAACCATTAAGCTAATAAGGGATGCTGAATGATTCAGCTCTTAACCATTCAGAGCCTTTTAACCATTCAGATCATCTTAATGATTCAGCACTTAATCAACCAAACAGCCCCTAATTTCATTACTAATTACTAATAATTGTATTGTAAGACATGAAAAATAAATAAAGTCAAAGAAATGACCTCCATCAAAGTAACAAAAACAGTAAAAAGTTTTTATGTTTATCGGTCAACAATATTAAAATGAAAGTCGTTATATTAGTAATATCATTGAAATTATTTTGAATATATTATCTATTTTAGGAAATTCTTAAATAGATTTAAATTATGTTTATTATTAAAAGAATATATTTAAATTATATTTATTAAATACATTTTGTTTACCAAAATTATTGCATGAATCTTTCTCTTATAATACTTACATTTTCGAATTGTTCCACGTTCTGTTTATGGTGTGTATAGCAAGTGTGATCAATGTGATACCGTGCAATTAAATAGATGAAGTATAAAAATAGAAAGATTGAAATGTTGACTTAAATATATGCTAAATGCTTAAAATTAGAGATATAATTGCAATTGTCAATAACTATCATTTATCACAAATTCTGAAACGTATATAGGTATGGTCAACATTTATCACAATTAATAGCTAAATTTCAGGAAAAGAAACACACATTTCGCTATTTTTAATGTATTATAGTTGGTAAAGACATTGAGTTTGAAAATCAGTCATCTATATGCACAGCTGAAGTTTCAAGAATATTAAAGAGGCGCACCTAGGATCAACTTGAGATGTAAAAAGAAAACTGATAAATCTAATTGCTAGCTATTTAACAAAACGTGCCTATAGCGTCTTGCTAGTTTTGTTATAAAATTACGTTAATTAAGAAAAGGTAACAAAACTTGTAGTTACGGCAAACAAAGCCGATAAGATGGCAATTGTGATTGTTGAGTTATGTTATATGGGTATATAAGTCATTATGAGCTTTCAACAACAATCGTCCTTGCATTTTTTTTAATTATGATATACATATTTTTAATTATGATAAGTATTTGTATAATAATCAATGACATTATTTATTCAGTCAAAATAACATTAAATAACAATAATTAGGATGTTAATCTAAATTCGGTAAATTGTTAAAAGATAATAATAAATGTCATTAACTTCGGTCAACATATAAATTAATGTCATTAACTTTGTATAATAATCAATGACATTATTTATAAATATTTTTTTCTGGATTTAAATAAAATTATTGTAATTTGCATTCAAAAACACATTTATCACAAATTTAGTATTTGGTAAATTGACGTTCAAGTTTAAATTTAGTAGGAAAAATCAACATTTTTGACTTTCAAGTTAAAATTTAGTAGGAAAAATAAACATTTTTGACTGACCATTATTTATTCAGTCAGAATAACATTAAATAACAACTATTATGATGCTAATCCAAACTTGGTAAATTGACCTTAAAGTTTAAATTATTATTTAAATAAAATTAGTATCTAAATTCTGTAAGTTGACATTAAAGTTTAAATTAGTATCTAAATTGTAAGACCCGCAAACCCGGTGTCAAACAGTTGGGTTAAATTTCTTAAATATGCAAAAACATGAGTAAAATTTTCTTTTGAAAGAGTATGTATACGCAGCGGAAAATCATTTAGAATAAAATTCTAGAAAACACATGACAAATACTTATCCAATTGTAAATCAAATTTAAAATTTATCATGTGTAAACAAAAATTGTCTTCCACTAGAAATGCCTTCCATTGCCAGGCGGCTTCTCGTATCGCCAAGCAGTCATCCATCCATCTCTCTATTAACCTGAAATCAATCTAACGTGTATGCAAAAGTCAGCTACGCTGAATGAGTTCAAGTTTTATAAATTTATATAAACAAGTATTTTGTCAAAATAATAATTAACAAAATACCTCAACATCAGAGTTAACAATAAGCGCAATCCGCTAATTTGTTTTTCCCCAAGCAAAACAAAAATCAAAGTCTAGGATATGCAATAATATGTTTATTTATCTCAAGACTTCACTTACCAAATATATAATAAGCGCATCCCGCTTATCAACACAAAGTACAATCCAGACTATTTAACCAATCAAGTCTAGAGATCAAAGCAGGCATCTCCCACTTCTATCATAGCTCAGTTTATAAAAATATATATAATATAATTCAAACCAAAGCCAGAGATCCAAGCAGGCATATCCTACTTCTGTCATAGCTTAGCTTATAAAAATACACATAATATAAACTATGTAACAACCCTGACTCAAAACCAAGACCAGAGATCAAAACAGGCATATCCCACTTCCGTCATAGCTCAGTTCGACATATCAGGTGGTCATCAAACATAGTCTATTATATTTAATAACAGGTATAACATAAACTAAGCAACAACCATGACACAAAACCAATACCATGAATCAGAGAAGGCATATCTCACTTCCATCATAGCCTGGTTTATAAGGTCATGTAGTCACCAAACACAGTTTATGTAAATATATATAATCCATATAACCTAAACAGGTAGCAAGTCAAAACAATACCCGATCTAATGAGTAGGGTTTCGAATACGTGGCCAAGACATTAAGCGCATTCCGCTTATTAACTAAAAACTCAAGCCAGCCACACTTTAATCAAGAAAACAGTCTATTCATATATACATATCTATACACACACATATATATATAATTACACATATAACTCAAACCATATAATGACATATTAGACGCATTCCGCCTACTTACGTTTCATGCGAAAACAATATATGTTGGAGTTAATATGGATTTCATTCGTACACAAAAATATTTATAACTCATAAAAATATTTTGTGATTTCATAAAAATATTCATACTGGTTTAGCATTCATGTCAGCTCAAAAATATTTAGAACAATAATAAATAAAAGAGTGGGCGCAAGAACTCACTGATTGCAAAGCTTCCAAAACTACATGTTGAAGCGCTACGAACCGCGACTCGTCTCTTTTCCTACGAAGTCACTTTAAGTACACGAATATGAAATCCTTTTCGTACTCTAAACCATTCCCGCTCATCCTTGATCGATGACGATCCTTATATAGTAAATAAGTTCTTAATAGTTTATGTAGGTACACATGCCTAAGCCCTTTGTCATTTGCATGCAAAGATAATTAGTGAGCATATATGTGTAAGTACGCTACTAAACACCATGTCCATCCATGACATACATCTAACCAGGGTAAGATGACTTTTCCACTCTAGCTTTCATGCTTACATCTGCATTATTTATATACAATGAAAACCATTTAAATCTCATCAATCATTAAAATGAAAGGCCCGCCCTTCATCTTCTACATTAAATAGATCTCATGACGGGCTGCAACAGTGAACCTAAAGTGACTAAATAAGGCCACAGTTCACAACATTTGCTCTCCACCAAAGCCAAAACAACAATGGACTATAATCGGCAACATATTTCCTCTTTTTTTAACCACCTAAGCTCGGACTAAGGACTATACATGACTTCGACAAACAACTACGTCCAACCGTAACCGAGCTACCTTACATTGCCTTTAGTTCAGAAAAAGAAGATATACCTGAACCGTGCTGATTTCGTCGTCACAATACCAAGCTGAAGCGTGAACCGAATAATTTCTAAACCCATGTATGCATTGTCGAGTTATCTCAAAACAAAGCAAACTTACGAGTTGCAATCCTCACACACACTAGACTGAGACCCAAGTGTAGCGCCATGACATCGTCACCAGCATCATCCGTATCTCCTAACTACTACCACCATGAATAACATAATCATGCCCTCGTCCTCCACCATTGTAACCATCGAGTTCTCAACCACCACCATAGTCGTTTTCATCACCATTGTCATGCACCGACCAACCCTTGACCATTCCATGACCTAAGTTCGTGAACCCTAACCTGTGGTAACATCAAAACGGAGGATCGGGTGCGTACGTTGAATCGAGTTTGAGAGTCAAACGTCCAAGGACCTCTTCGGTTAGTTAACAGCCGCAAGATGGCTTAACCTAGGTCACTAATGATCTAGGGTTTTGTATACCATGTTTAATTGATCAATATTACCCTTAGGTCCCTCCATTATCACAAGTAGATAACTTGTTTTCAAAGTGAGGTAAAATATCTTTAAAAGCTGACAAAACGGATCCATCTAGTGCTTTAAACAAGATCTAGCCATCGAAGTCTTTAACGAACTCACTTTGTATGACCTGGCTAGTTATTTTAGTCAACACATTGGTTTGACGGGTTTTTGGGATGTTACATAAATTCGGTAAATTGATATTTAAATAAAATTAGTATTTGGTAAATTGACATTAAAGTTTAAATTTAGTAGGAAAAATCAACATTTTTGACCATCAAGTTTAAATTTAGTAGGAAAAATAAACATTTTTGACTGAACATTATTTATTCAGTCAAAACAACATTAAATAACAATTATTATTATGATGCTAATCTAATTTCATTAACTTCATTGACTTCGGCCAACGTATTAATAAATGTCAATAACTTCGGTCAACGTATAAATTATGAGTAAAAGAATAGTTTTATTAAAATTATGACTTATAAATAATTTACACTATAAATTAATGTGTTAGAAATTACATTAACATCCTAATATTGAAACATTGTAATTTATCACTAATTTAGTATTTGGTAATTTGACGTTCAAGTTAATAACAATCATTATGATGTTAATATAAATTCGGTAAATTGTTAAATGATAATAATAAATCTCATTAACTTCGGTCAACATATAAATTAATGTAAATAAGTAACAATGATTAATATTCAAATTCTAGATTAAATGACATTAACATCAGTCAACTATTATTATTGTAAGTAATAACATTAATTCTGAATTAATGACAATAAATTCGGTCATATAAATAAATGACATTAAACAAAATTTCGAAAACCATCGAAGTATTTCAATAACATTAAACATAAATTTGAAATACAATAATTCGAATAAATTAAATTAAAAACATTAAAAATTGATTGAAATTTGAAAATCAATTACTTCTTGGGGTGCAATCTTAGTAACAAACAACCCACGCTGTATTGAACACCATTTAAATACACAATATTCGCCAATGGCAATACCTTCGGATTCAAGCAGATCAGGCCATCCAATCACTGAAAACCTTTACAAAACCTTTATGTATAGATAGTTTAGAAATTTACTATAATATTGTTACAAAAAAAACATATAATATTGTTACAATCTATCTAGGATGATATAAGAGTTTAAATCGATGATATACCTGTTAAAATCAGAAGTAAAACTGCATAAACCTGTTCAAAGAAAAATAAAACTGAATAAACCGGGAATCATAGATTCAATATATTTAGGATTATATAAATGCTTAAACCGATGATATACATAAATAAATCGGAATCAGAAATAAAAAAAATGAATATACCAGGAATCGATGATATACATGTATAAATAAAAAATAAGAATGAATATACCAAGCATCATGGATTCATGATACATGAGAAATAAAATAATAGGATTACATTAAATTAAATATCTGCATATATCCGAAATGATTTGATTAAGGAATGGAGAATGAAAATTGATAAAAAAAAATAACTAAATGTACTGTGTATGTGTGACACCCGGCAAATTCAGGTTAACAACGTCGTCTAGATTAAAGTCTACCTTAGCGAGTCACGCGTATTCCGTACTTAACTGGGTTAGTTGAGTCGGGTTATGGTTCGGGAACTATTATGTGAGTCTAGGGAATCATTAGATGTTGGCCTAGAGGATCGTTAGATGTCAGTCATTAACCAAGTGTACAAGGGGTGACGATTCGGAGAATCGTCAAAGCATAGGGAACATGCAAGTCTCGAGTCCCGGGAATTGGTGAACGAGTGTGAATGTGTTTATTTGCAAGTGTTATGTGTTTACAATCATTATGTGACTTGTCGGTATGTGAAAATGTGTTAACATATGTTAAAACGGGGTTTAACGCGCAAAATACTTGGAACCATACCCTGTAGGCGATTAGGGTGAGCTAATCACCTACAGGGTGGCGATTAGCACTCCCCAGGTGGCGAGTAGCTCACCCAAGGTGGCGATTAGGGGGCTAATCGCCTAAGGGGGTGGCGATTAGCAACCCTAATCGCCTGCAACTGGAGCCTAATCGCCTGCAACGTGGGTTTCGACTAAAAACGACTATAAATACAATATTTGACCTCCTAAACATCATAACATCAACCCTAGTCGCCCCACAACTCGTCCCAACACCCACACAACCTCTGGAACACGATTTTGGATCAAACAACTTGATTTCAAGCCTATTTCATCAATCAATCATAATCTTAAGGTGTGGTTTTCATCCATGCAATCTTTTCTAACGTTTTTATTGAATCCCTAATAGTCCAGACCTGTTCATAAACACTTGTGTCTTCTGTAAATCGTTATTAATCGTTATTGTATGGATTCTAGATGCTATGCATGTTGTATGTGTAGGTTTTAATTTAAAGATAGGATTTTTATGATTCAAGCAGGGTTATTAACATGGTATTAGGGTAGTTACTGAATTATAATGATGGTTTGATGTGATAATCTGATTGATTGTTCATTAGGGTTGTGTTTACGCATGTTAGTGCGATGATTCATGATACTTGTGTTATGTTTTAGAAACGTGGTTGCATACAGGACTGCTAGAACAAGGTTAAACGATGTATTTTGATGTAAACATGTTTAGGATACTTGTTTGATTGATATTGGAGGTTAACACACGTTCTAGGGTTGATTTGGAGTGTTAAACGCGCGAAAAACCGAAACTGATGTGCAGGTGGCGATTAGCAGACCTAATCGCCTAAGGGATAGGCGATTAGCAGGCTAATCGCCTACCAGAGTGGGCTAATCGCCTACCCCTTAGGCAATTAGGGGCTAATCGCCTACTATGAGGTGTTTTTGCATGCTGCATGACCCTAATCGCCTGATAAGTTCTGAAATGCATGTCACATGACCCTAATCGCCTACAAACTCAAAAATTAGCATACCACATGACCCTAATCGCCTACTGTATAGGCGATTAGCATTCCTAATTGCCTGTTGACCAACGTAATTGCTAGTTGACTTTTCCTAATCGCCTGTACTGCTGCAGTAAGTGTATTTTAGCATTCCGAGACCCGTTTTGACACCTAGGAACATGCTAGGAACCCCGTAACATGTCTAATAACTCGGTAACATGTGTTCGGGTCAATGATGTGTTAATTGAACTATGTGCTAGAACGTGTTGGACTTTAACGTATGTTAAGTGTGACTGCATGATTAAGTGTTTGTGAATGCTAGTGTAACACGGGAAGTCTCGGGTCACCAATGGGATGTCGAGTCTTGTACATTTGGTCAGGTTAACAGTAAACGTGTTGTCAAACAAACTTGGTTATGGTCTGGACATCTAGGGACTAACTAACCTACGGGTTATTAGTCTAAGTACTTGTAACTGTCATATGTTAGGTCGCCGCTTTACGGGGCTAGCATAGCTTGTTGACTTATCCTGTTATCTGAAGTAACGCAACCTAAGGTGAGTTTACGGCCCCACTTTACTTGGTTTTCACTTTTTGGGGGAGAAAACATGTGTTAAACAACTATTTGGTAACAACTGTCATACTATGGGTTTTCAAACGGTTTACTATACGATCTTTGGAAGTCCCGGGGGGAACCATGAATGTGCTGGTTTGCACAACGGGGAAATGTGAATAGCGCTATTGGGAGTGACCAACCCCACCCGTCGGCATGGAGCGCCGGGCGGGTGCATATTGTCTCAAACAGGAACAGGTTTACTATTCGGGCACAACATCTGGTTTGCGAGTTAGTAATGGTTTTCCAATCGTAGTAGTAATGGAACATGCGCCTAGCTAGCGTACTTGGTTTACAATTGTTATAGTATGGACAGGGTGAACTTGGAACTTTGATTACAAACCTGTAAACTCACCAGCATTTTTGTGCTGACGTAAACTCTTACATGTTTTCTCAGGTCGCTAAGGTAGCAAAATGGAACTAGGGCGCACGCGTCTGCACGGCGTCTAGTTAGAGTTGCATGGTTTTTGGACATTAAACATTTGGTTTTATTTTGTTATGTACGACATTTAGCTTCCGCTGATGTTTAAGATTTTTGAACTATGTTTTTTTTGATATTCATTTAGTATTGTTTATTGTGATCATTGACTTGGATCCTGGTTTGTCATGCGCCTCGCGGTAAAACTCCGCAAGTGGATTTGAGGGTGTGACAGATTGGTATCAGAGCCAATGGTTATAGTGAACTAGGACTGCATGTAGAGTCTAGTCTATAACTGAGTCGCACACACTAGATGATCACATGGTACTAAACTTTATACTGGGTTACTAATAGACTTGTCGGGGTGTCTCTAAATCATTTTACCCTTCTGTGTTACATCATCCATCCTCTCATACTGGGTTACTTGCTTACTAGACAGTGCGGTACATTGGGGTTAACTGTATACTCTTGAGATTGGTCCAAGGCTCGGACATCTCCCTTTTCTACCCTAATCGAAACCCTTGTTACGAACTACCGTAGTATTACGGGGTATAGCTAAGAGTCTATGTCCGGTGATTTGAACTTTGAACTAGGAGAACACTTGGAGGACCTTGTAGAGCGGTTTATCATTTTGGGTGCACACAAAATCATAAACCGAAATGCATGAAAACCCTAGTGAGCTCTGGGTTCGAATGGATAGTCCTGGGTTGGATCTAGCTTTGATCTTGTGAACGCTGGTGATTATCATTGGCTGTGAAACTAAATTTTCTCGTCCTTTTTGTCAGAATCATGTCTGGAGCACGAGGAGGACGTGGAGGTGGCCGCGCTGGTGGGCGTGGTAATGGTGGTCGTGGGGGTGTGAACCTCACGCAGGATGACTTGAATAACTTGCTGCAGGCTGCCTTCCAGCTAGGGCAAAATGGTGGTAAGTTGATCTAACCACTTCTGTCTCATCGGTGAACTTCGTTTACATTTCCGTGGTTTTCTTACGTGTTTCTTTACAGGTGGTCATGTTAATCCACCACCACCACCCATGTGCACCTACAAAATGTTTCGGGACTGCAAGCCTCATGAGTTTTCGGGTACTGAGGGTGCAGTAGGTTTACTCAGGTGGTTAGAAAAAGTGGAGTCTGTTTTCCTGATGTGTAACTGTCTCCCGGAGGATCGAGTCAAGTATTCTGCTGGGTTACTCCAGGATGTTGCGTTGACCTGGTGGAACGATATCACCCAGACTATGGGTATAGGGGAGGCTTATGCTATGCCTTGGGAGAACTTTGTGCAACTACTGAAGCGGGAGTACTGTCCCAGGGAGGAGATTCAAAAGCTGGAACACGAGGTGTGGAACCTCAAAATGTCTGGATCGGAAATTGAGAAGTATACTGTGAGGCGGAACGAGTTGGCCGTACTTTGTCCTGATCTACATGTGCCGGAATATAGGAGGATTGAACATTATATCTCGGGTCTTGTGCCAGAAATCGCAGGGTTGGTAGCTGCGGGGAATCTTCCTACCTACCCGGATGTGGTCCGATCTGCTCATAGGATGACTAACCTGAAGGTGAGTGAGGGTATCTTGCCTGCCAAAGGATCAACTGTTAAGGCTCCTGAGAGCAACAAGCGTAAGTGGGAAAGTGAGGTGAAGAGTTCTACTCCAGCACCAACTCAGCAGGGGAAAAGGTTTGATAGTGGGGGTTCGTCTTCATCGGGTTCTAAGCCAAGTGGTGGTTACGCAGGAAAGTTACCAAAGTGCAATAAGTGTGGACGCCATCATCAAGGGGGTTGTGACAATAATCGTTGCCATCGCTGTCAGAGGTTGGGGCATTTTGCCAAAGACTGTAGGGTGACTCTTCCATCGACTCAGGCCCCAACTACTACTCCGACTTCTGCTACTCAGGGGACTTCGGGCAAGCAGGGATGTTTTCACTGTGGGAAAACTGGGCATTACAAGAAGGAGTGCCCAAAGCTGAAACAGGGAGGGAACGGGAATGGTAATGGGAATGGAAATGGTAACAACGGGGGCGGAAACAGGAATGCACGCGCCTTCGTTATTGGGACTGCAGAGGCAAGACAGGACCCTGACACAGTTACTGGTACGTTTCTTCTCAACGATCGCTCTGTTAGTGTTTTATTTGATTCTGGCGCCGATAAGAGTTTCATATCTGTGGAAGTTAGTCGTTTGCTAGATGTAGTGCCTGTACCCCTAGAGGCTAAATATATTATAGAATTGGCTGACGGTAAGAAGATAGAAGCTACTTGCATTCTTCGGGAGTGTCACATAGAGTTGTCGGGTTTATCTTTTCCTATCGACCTGATGCCGGTACCTTTGGGTAGTTTTGACGTGGTTATAGGCATGGATTGGTTGTCTCTGTATCGCGCTGAAATCGTTTGTTAGATTAAAGTCTACCTTAGCGAGTCACGCGTATTCTGTACTTAACTGGGTTAGTTGAGTCGGGTTATGGTTCGGGAACTATTATGTGAGTCTAGGGAATCATTAGATGTTGGCCTAGAGGATCGTTAGATGTCAGTCATTAACCAAGTGTACAAGGGGTGACGATTCGGAGAATCGTCAAAGCATAGGGAACATGCAAGTCTCGAGTCCCGGGAATTGGTGAACGAGTGTGAATGTGTTTATTTGCAAGTGTAATGTGTTTACAATCATTATGTGACTTGTCGGTATGTGAAAATGTGTTAACATATGTTAAAACGGGGTTTAACGCGCAAAATACTTGGAACCATACCCTGTAGGCGATTAGGGTGAGCTAATACGGGAACATCGTCAAAGTCAACACTTTGTCCGTACAACCAATATATAATGCCTCCACCATTTCCAATGTCCTAAAATAATACTCCTTTTATTCAAAGTAGATGTGAGTTTTGCAGAGATCCCCCTCTCTCTCTCTCTCAAAAGTCACCAACATCTCCTTCTCTCTAAAACCCGGTAACACAGTACAATCGCTGCTCCGTCTCTCAAAACAAACAGTAGTCACCACCATCAACACTCCCCCCCTCTATCTCTCTTGCTCTCTATCTCTAAAGACACCCTATCCATAGCGGATGACTTTGTTTTGTTGCAGCAATACTCTAGCATGAACCTTATGACTCGAGATCGGCCTTCAATGTAACAGATCTACCCGGAAACGGCCCATGCAGAACGACGCAAACAATTGCTGCCGGCGCCGTCCCCGGAAACCACACTTTAACCGTCGCCGCCGGCCGCCGCCACACATAACCAAAGCTCTAACGCCGGTCCACGACGTTTTCTGGGCGGTTTGGAGCACTTTATTTTGGGCGTTTTGGCCTTCTGATCCTGACCGATGGATTAAAGAGCATAGACACGTGGAAGACGGTCGGCCGTGAGATTGCTGCAGTAATAGCCTCTCAAAGCCGACCTTACTATTTGTATCTTTATATAATAAGACGGTACTATTCAAAAGATTATGTGTTTAAATCTGTCAAGTCTCTTACTTTTCTTATAAATAAGCGTTTATAATTAAGTTGATTTTATTTCGAGGAGATCGATTATGTGTTCATCAAAAGCAGCTCACATATTATAATATAAATATATTAAAGCACCAACAAAATGAATAGTAACCATATTAATGGTTTTTGTCTTTTTCTGTTTTTCTTTTTATTTTTTTTTATTTTTTTATATAACACTTATTATATATAAATACATATGGTTCAATTAAAATTTACAAAATGGGGTAGTGGTGGAGTGGTTTGTGGTGCATATGTGTTATTTGAGTTCTTGGGTTCGAAACCCGTTTGAGTCTTTTTTTTTCTTTTTTTTACAATACTTATTTATATATAAATACATATGATTCAATAAGAATTAACATAATGGGGTAGTGGTGGAGTGGTTTGTGGTGCATGTGTGTTCTTTGAGGTCTTGGGTCGAAACTCGTTTCAAACATGTTATTTTTTTTCAACACTTATTTATTTATAAATACATATGATTCTATAATAATTTACAAAATGGCTTGGTGGTGAAGTGGTTTGTGATGCATTTGTGTGGTTTGAGGTCTTAGATTCGAAACCGGTTTGAAACATTAATAAATATATATGATTTTATAATAAGTCACAACATGGCTTGGTGCCTTGGTGGTAGAATGTTTTAAGGCGCGCAAATATTCGTATGATTGTTGAGAATATATAAATCAAATATCGTTATGAAAATGTTATTGTAAAGATACGAAATCATGTTACAGATAACAAAAAAATCGACATGTGAAGAATAAAAATATATGTCTGCATATTTTGGGGGATTAAGTGATTGTTTTTTATTCGCATGTTTGTTGGTGTGTGCTATGTTTAGATTAGTGGTGTTAGAAAATTTTGAACGGATCGGGCACGAAAAAGGCAGTACTGAAAGTGCTGATACTTGTATTTTTTTTATTTGTTTTCTGAAATAACATTGTAAAAAGGTATTTGGAATTACTATACTAACAAATTCAATTGTTAACGGTTCTTATTTACTATTGGTCCATCATATATTACTTTTTATTTACTATTGGTCCATCATATATTATTTTTTATTAGAAATTTATTATTGTTTATTATATATCAATATTATTTTTTAGTGTTAAAACCTATATTATTTTTATATTAGAATTTTATTATTGTTTTATGTTTTTAATGTTAAAATTCCCGCATTACAATACGAGTTTAATAACGTGTTTATTTTTATTCGCATTTGGATGGGAAGTTTTTTTGCGCGGTTAATATTGGTGTCCGATTATGGTATGTTTAAATTATCACGTTTCGATGTTTGGAGTTGAGCCGTAACTACATCGAACTAAACACATGTAGATATTATTTTGATTAATGTTACAACCTTTTTTTAGACTTTTTATCCTTTGTCCCAGTATGCGATACCGATCGAGCTCTCACAGCATCCTCGTCCCAAAGTCGTTTAGATTAAAGCCTGCATGGTCTATATTAACTCTTCAATACACCATGTAATAAACTTAATTCTCTTTTTTAGTCAACCTATTATAGTTAAAGCTAACTTTTAACTTTAGACATATTTACTTAATTATATTGTTTACTTATTGTTTATATTGTTTGGATTAAACCTAAATACTCTAATATTAATCAATTGATATACCAAATTAAAAATACATCATCGTTCCCACTATTCCGCCGCGAAGCGCGGGCTTGAATACTAGTTTTTAACATAACAAAAAACAAAAAAAGAAAAGAGTTATATATAATTCAATTTTTCTGAATAAGTTGTATCTCTAAATCTCAAATTAAATCAAGTTGTCTTGTTAGACTGCACACTGTAATGGACGTTATCCTATCAACCTCAGCAAAAATTCAAACAATAGCCCTTCCCCCTTCCCCGACGCTATTCGTCACTTGCCATTGTAATAACGGACGGCAATAGGGTGAAAGGTTCATCTCTTTTACCATAACTCTCTACCACTATAAAAAATGCCTCCATGTGTTTCCTTTTGGACCTAAGACGAGGAGTTCACGTTGACTGTTTCGCTTATACATGTTAGGAAGTTAGACGTTTTCAGAACGCATGGATTTGGTACTAAATTTTTTTAAGCATAAATTTGACGAGGAAATGGGTAATGCAACTGAACGTACAAGCGAAGAATGTCGGCGAAGTGGGAGAGTATATCAACAGTGATTGAACGGATTTGGTACTGAATTTTGGGATTCGGTTAAGCATAAATTTGACGAGGAAATGAGTTATGCAACCGAACGTACAAGCGAAGAAATGTCGGCGAAGTGGAGAGTACGTATATCGACAGTGATTGAAAGATTTCACTGTATCTACAATAGACGGATAGACAACTTGGGAGAAGATAAAAACGAAGACCATGTTGTAGGAGAATCTTGTGCCGAATACGCATGAGTTCATGAGAGGCCATTTACTAAATTAGCTTTTTGGGAACTTATAGTCAACGCTCCTGGTGAATAAAATGAAATATTTGGAAATTTTACTTTTAGTGTTATGTATTTTTTATTTTAATGTTATGTTTTTTAGTTTTAGTGCTATGTATTTTTATTTTTAATGTTATGTAATTTTTTTTTAACTTTGATTAATTTTGTTGAATTTAAATATACAAAAAACAAAATAAAAAATTTAATGATTGGGTAATGATTGAAGGGACTTTATTTTAGGCCTGGTCTATTTCAACCCCCCACTTCTATTTTCACCACCTGAAAGCGTCTCGCTTAGGCCTAAGCGAGGCGCTTTCTTTGCTTTTTAACTACCTCGGTACGAGGTCAGAAAAAGCTGAATTTTGACTCGAAGCGCCTCGCTTAGGCCTAAGCGAGGCGCTTCGGATAAAATTTATTTATTTTTTTTTTGGTCTTTTGAGTTTAGGGTTTAACATTTTTTTTTGGTCTTTTGAGTTAGTTTTTTTTTTTTTTTTTTTTTTTTTTTTTTTTTTTTGCAGTCAGACGTTTTTCAAAAGAACATTTTTTATGTCAATGGGAGGGTAAACAAAATCGTCGATCCGACTGTTGATTTCTTTCTGCAACAAGGAACAAAATGTCAGCTTTTTCCTGCCACCTATCAATCTCACTGTCCGAACAACTGAATTTTACTTGCTTGCATGAAAAGTATATTTTAATTGTTCGTTTGACAAACGTCTGGCTAACATGTCCAGTTATCAATCTCACTGTCCAACAACTGAATTTTACTTGCTTGCATGAAAAGTATATTTTAATTGTTCGTTTGACAAACGTCTGGCTAACCTGTCCAGTTATCAATCTCACTATCCAACAACTGAATTTTACTTGCTTGCATGAAAAGTTTATTTTAATTGTTCGTTTTGACAAACGCCTGGCTAATGAATTTTACTGTAATGATCAGGAACATTCCAAATAACTGTTCAATTTCAGCTTTTGTTTAACTATTTTAGCAACTTCCATAGAGAAGTTATCAATCTTACTGTCCAGTTATATTACTCACTGTCCAACAACTGAATTTTACTTGCTTGAATGAAAAAGTTGTTTTTAATTTTTTTTGGGAATATATTTTCTGATCAAAATATAAGGCCTAACTGTAATGATCAGGAACATTCCAAATAACCGTCCAATTTCAGCTTTTGTTTAACTCATGCAAGATCCACCAAATCATTTCTTCAACTTCATTTCACCAAAAAAAGCAAAACTGTAAATATCAGGAACATTCCAAATAACTGTTCAATTTCAGCTTTTGTTTAACTATTTTAGCAACTTCCATAGAGAAGTTATCAATCTCACTTCTCACTGTCCATGTTTACCTTCAACGATCAACGATCAACACACACCGCTAACGTCCGACGGTAATGAGTAACCTACTAACCTCTATAATAGACTTCATTTATTCTTTTTCATCTTTTTCTACTTGAAGTAGCAGAGTAGTAACCCTTCATCTTCTCTTGTCGGAGAGATATCTGTCAACGATGAAAGAGGTATATGTACAATGATGTGATTTGTTTTTAGATAAGGAGGTATATGTACAATGAACTTTTGACGCTAAATAAAACTTACACACAACTTTTTGCCCTAGTGGTGGACTTCTATTGTTTCGGGTTCCCTTTCATCGTTGACAGATATCTCTCTGAGATGATAAAGGTAGATCATGGAAAGTTCAACTCAAGAAAACAAAGATGAAACCGATTAATGTTCTAGTGGTGTGCTCTACCTTTACGCAGGTTTGCCAGAGGGTCACTATTCATATACACAACTTTTTGCTCTAGTGGTGTGGTCTACCTTTTTGACAAACACCTGGCTAACCTGTCCAGTTATCAATCTCACTGGCAATCATCGTTGGTATTAATGGCAAGATATGTGGCTTTAGTCCTTTACGCAGGTTTGCCAGAGGGTCACTATTCATATATAAAAGACAATAATCGGTTTCGTCTTTGTTTCTTGAGTTCAACTTTCCATGATCTACCTTTACATTATTATTATTATTATTTACATTATTATCGTATTTGCAACTTAGTTCCTTTGTCTCGAAAAACAAAAACGAAGGTTTGCGCGTTAGCGCCGATCCGATTGTTTAAAGTATCAAGACTATGAAATTAGTAAAACAACTGAATTTTACTTGCTTGCATGAAAAGTTATTTTTAATTGTTTGGTAGTATATTTTTAAATGTTTGGTAATATATTTTCTGATCAAAAAAGGCATAACTATGATGATCAGGAACATTCCAAATAACAGTTCAATTTCAGTTCAAACTTTTCAAACACCTGTAACATCTCAAGAGTTGAGGTCCTCTGAAAAAAGACATCGTACAATGATTTGGACTTGCAATATTTGAAAATTATCATTTCTTGACATGCTTGGTAACACCTTGATCTGCAATATTTGCAAACAGGAACATTCCAAATAACAGTTCAATTTCAGTTTAAACTTTTCAAACACCTGCAACATCTCAAGAGTCGAGGTCCTCTGAAAAAAGACATCGTACAATGATTTGGACTTGCAATATTTGAAAATTATCATTTCTTGACATGCTTGGTAACACCTTGATCTGCAATATTTGAAAATTATCATTTCTTGACATGCTTGGTAACACCTTGATCTGTAATATTTGAAAATTATCATTTCTCGAAAAGTAATTAAAAACACTTAAAAATGAATTAAAAACAATTGTTGCGAGTTAGGTTTAGTCAGAGGACCACGTACAATGATTCATCAAAGTTGTACAAGCTGGATGTTTTTACTGGAAAACCAAAACGAGCAATAAATGAAGCGAAACGGAGAGATATAATTTTCTTGGCTTGGAAACAACTTAAAAGAAGCAAAAATGAATTAAAATTATTTTTTGGTGATTAACAGATAATTTTAAAGAATTAAAAGAAATTCAATTTTTAAAAAAAAAGGCTAAAGCGCCTAGCTTTGGTTAAAGCGAGGTGCTTGAGTGCCTAGCTTTGGCCAAAGCTAGGCGCTTGACTGGTTTGATTAGACCACAAGCTCCTCGCTTTGACCAAAGCGAGGCGCTTTGGCCTTTTTTTTTAAAAAACTTGAATTTCTTTTAATTCTTTAAAATTATCTGTTAATCACCAAAAAATAATTTTAATTCATTTTTGCTTCTTTTAATTTGTTTCCAAGCCAAGAAAATTATATCTCTTCGTTTCGCTTCGTTTATTGCTCGTTTTGGTTTTCCAGTAAAAACATCCAGCTTTGTACAACTTTGATGAATCATTGTACGTGGTCCTCTGACTATACATTTGATACCCATATTTTTTCAGAACATAAATTTTGCATGTTTAATTGATATGTTTGACTTCTGGACTATATTATAATTGATCGTTGGTGGTTTTCATAGCACCTTGTTTGATTACACTCGTGTTCAGCCTTTATCAGGTAGCCTTCATCGTTGACAGTTATCTCTCCGATAAACAACTGAAAAGTTGTTTTACTAATTTCATAGTCTTGATACTTTTAACAACTCACTTTTACTTATGGAATCTTTGTACGAAAATCGAAACCATCTCATTCCATGTTGTCCATATCCATACCTTGTTCTAACCACTAATACCAGATTGATGATACTCAATTTCGGTTGATATAGAGTATATAGAGAGAGATTTAGTTGAAAGTGGATACAAAATGGATTCAGTTAAAATCCTTACCGACTCTAAAACTTATACATTACCTCAATTTTGAAGATAACTGTCAACGATGAAGGCAACCTGAAATTACATGAACATTTATAACCTTTCTGTACCTGTGGCCAAAAGAACTAGGCTTCAAACACAACTTTTTGCTCAACGTAATATTATTGTAATATAACATTCATTGACTAGACAGTAAAATCATCTTCTTGTAATTACTTTCAAGTTTCTTAGAATCACTGAAGACAACTTTTCAGTTGTTATCCGAGAGATAGCGGTCAACGATGAAGACAACCTGAAAGTGGATACCATGGATCAGAGAGATTTAAGCTAATCAAACTCATATCTCAAGCCGGTGCAAGTTATGTTGTAGCATCTTTGATCATCTTCTTGTAATTACTTTCAAGTTTCTTTATAATCATTGAAGACAACTTTTCAGTTGTTATCCGAGAGATAGCGGTCAACGATGAAGACAACCTGATAGTGGATACCATGGATCAGAGAGATTTAAGCTAATCAAACTCATATCTCAAGTCGGTGCAAGTTATGTTGGAGCATCCTTGATCATCTTCTTGTAATTACTTTCAAGTTTCTTAGAATCATTGAAGACAACTTTTCAGTTGTTATCCGAGAGATAGCGGTCAACGATGAAGACAACCTGATAGTGGATACCATGGATTAGAGAGATTTAAGCTAATCAAACTCATATCTCAAGCCGGTGCAAGTTATGTTGTAGCATCTTTGATCATCTTCTTGTAATTACTTTCAAGTTTCTTAGAATCATTGAAGACAACTTTTCAGTTGTTATCCGAGAGATAGCGGTCAACGATGAAGACAACCTGAAAGTGGATACCATGGATCAGAGAGATTTAAGCTAATCAAATTCGTATCTCAAGCCGGTGCAACACACACCTTCAACCCATTCCTGGTAAACCAGGGAAAAATGGCTATATTAAAAAACTTCAAGATTATTGTTTTGTGGTGTGGATCAGACGAGGACTTGCCTGTGTCTTGGAAACACAAGGATGACACACGAAGCTTTAGACTCCAACCGGATCCCTTGATTGCCGCATTTAATGAAATTTAACGCGCATACCGCATTCGGAGTCTGATTGCACCGAATCCAGTCTTCAAGGTGGACTTAAGCACCTGAACGGGAAGTTGAAATTTTGAATGATGTTCGTCGAATGCACCTTGACATGCCGCATTTAATGAAATTTAACGCGCATACCGCATTTGGAGTCTGTTTGCACCGAATCCACTCTTCAAGGTGGACTTAAGCACCTGAACGGGAAGTTGAAATTTTGAATGATGTTCGTCGACTGCACCAAATCTAGTCTTCAAGGTACCATGGATCAGAGAGATTTAAGCTAATTAAAAAAAAAATTGGAAACACAAAGATGGAAAAACCCACTAAAAAGCCTAAAATTTCGGACCCTAACACACACAAGACGAATGTTGCAACATGAGTTCGACCAAGATGACACACGAAGCTTTAGACTCCAACCGGATCCCTTGATTGCCGCATTTAATGAAATTTAACGCGCATACCGCATTCGGATTCAAATTGCACCGAATCCAGTCTTCAAGGTGGACTTACGCACCTGAACGGGAAGTTGAAATTTTGAAGTTGTTTTGTGGTGTGGATCTGACGAGGACTTGCCTGTGTCTTGGAAACACAAGGATGACAGATGACACACGAAGCTTTAGACTCCAACCGGATCCAAGTATTGCCGCATTTAATGAAATTTAACGCGCATACCACATTCATTGACTATACGTGGTTGATGATGTCAAGTTTAAGTCATTGACAATGATTAGGGTTATTACTTTGTTTTTTAAATTTTTTTAACTTTTTATAATTATTAAATTAAAAAAAATTAAAAAACCAACTCAAAATATCAAAACAACCACCAAAATAAATTACCCCTCGAAGCGCCTCGCTTAGGCCTAAGCGAGGCGCTTTGAGGGGGTAAAAATAGAAGGTGGGGGGTTTAAATATAACCACCCTTATTTTATTTTCTAGTAGTTATTTGGGGATGGTTTTATTCTAGTAATTTTTGACGTGACGTTGATGTGGCAGAATACCATTTAGCCTTAGTGAATAATGAATTGAGATATTTCGGATATATATATAGGATTTGGTTCAAATGAGAACCTTTCCCCAAATTGAGAACTGAGAGAACCATTCTGGGCCGCACATTCTCTAAGGCATTTTTTTTTTTGCAAAAATCGCTGCTTTATATGTAAGAATTTTTTTTTTATTTTTGTTGTATTTTTTTTTCAGTATACACATGTGTATAATTGCATTATACGCATATGTATAATGCAATATACACATATATATAACTGAAATATACACATATGTATAGCTGAAAAATGCTATATACACATATGTATAAATGAAAAAAAATTCAAAAAAATAAAAATTTTTTTTTTCCTTGCATAAAAATGTGCGATTAAAGCAAAAAAAAAAAAAAAAATTTTTTTTTGCCTTTATATGAAATGTGTGGCCCAGAATGGTTCTCTCAGTTCTCAAATAGGGGTTGGTTCTCTTAGGATCCCTACCCTATATATATATATATATATATATATATATATATATATATATAGGGTAGGGTTCCTGTAGGAAAATTGGTTTGTGTGAGAAGTGTAGGAGGGATTAAAAATTGATATGTATGCAACATTTTTTTGGATGTATTCATGATGTTTTGGATTGTTTTGCTTAGAAAAACAACAAACATAACAATTAATAACCGAAAACAATGTATTTTAAGCTTAAAACTTAAAACACTATGTCAAGAACATTTAAGCATAGTGTTTTAAGTAATTACTAGGGTGTTTTATCTGTAATTTAAATTTAATGACTATAATACAATGGATTGTGTTTTAAATTGTTTTATTTTGTTGTGTTAAGTGTTTTTCAATCCAAAACAACCCAAAACATCATTCCAAAATAAAAAACATGATGGCTACATGTCAATTCTTAATCCTTCTCACGCTTCTCACACAAATCAATTTTCCTACAGGATCCTCTACCTATATATATATATATATATATATATATATATATATATTAAAGAAATTGAGGTGTGGAAACATTTCACTTGGTGATACCATCCTCACCCTTGGATTCCCGCAAAAAAATTTAGGTTATAAATAACCTAATTAACTCAATATTTATTAATTTATAATCTATATCTTTACCTTTGTTATTACTTTACTACATAATAAATAAAAATCTTATGATCATCTTAATTCTCGCTCATATGAAATAATATTATAAAATTATAATTTCACGTTTATCTCTTATTTATTTAATATTTATTTTCTTAACTAATTTCTTTTATATTTCCACTTATTACAACCATTTAATATTTTATTGATCCAACCTCATGTAATATTAATTTTCTAACCTTTTTTTTTCTAACCTAATAATAATAATAAAACAAAAAAATGTTATGATAGTGTGATACACAAGTTTCTAATGAATTTTTCACATTAAATGAGACTATAAATGTGATTTTTGTTTTCATTTAGATTAGAATAGGTCAAAAACTAGTCGTTGCTTCTGCTGCCTCATCTAAACATACATTTTCTTTTTAATATAAATTTTCATTCTTATTCACATGATTAAATTGTTGATATCTCATATTATAGTACATTAATTTTTATGTTACGTCATAACACATATTTTGTCACTTCATATTAGATTTGTCTATCCCTAGAATTTACTTACAATAGACGATTTCAAAAATATCTTGCAACAACTTCATATCATTCTTTAAGAAAACCTTTTCAATCAAAATTGATATACTTTTTTAATTTTTAAACAAATCATAATAATATCATAAAACAGAAACATTAATTGCTTATTTAAAAATGGAAAAGTTACAGATTTCATCTTTTATCTTTACACCAATTTTTAGTACATACTCTTAAACTTTAAAATTGAAGAGATTCATCCTTTATGTTTCAAAATCTTGCACGCTTTATCATTTGGCACTAACCAAATTACTTTTTAACGTTAACAGGAGTCATGTGGACCCTAAGTGAGGGCAAACATATCATTTTACTTCATCGTTACACATCTTTGGTTTCTTTATAACCCTTCAACCTCCTTATTCAACCAGTAGAGAGGGGGGGGGGGGGGGATTTTGGGTTCTAGAGGTAAATCACAACGGTGGTGGGTGATAGTTTTATTTGTGACGACGGTGGTGTTAATGTTATTGACGGTGATTGCGGTGGGTGTGACTAAGGGAAACAATGGTGTTCGTTGTGATTCATGAAAGCAACGGTAGCGACAGCGATGATTGGCGTGGTGATCGACAGAAGTATACTCTGATGACACGACCTAGGGTTCTGTCGAACTTCCGATAGGTCTTACTTTATCTGTAATAAATATTTTTTTTGGATCGATTAAAGTGTTTTTTATACCGATTAGGGTTGTGAGGCTGACTACTAGTGGTGTATTTGGTGTTTTAGGTGTTTGAGGTGTTGGTGAGGATTTCCATGAGAAGTGATGGTTGAGGATTCCAATAAATTCGTCACCGAATTTCAAGGGGATGTAAAATTTTGGATTTTATTAAAATTAGGGCACGTATATAAGGTCTGTTGTTGAAGAATTGGGCTTGGTTGAAAAGGGGCCTAGAGGCGCCGCTGGCAGTTGGCGACATAGAGCTTTGTAGTGGTGGTTGTGTTGGGAATCCTAAATCCATTTTAAGGATTTATAAAAATATAATTTTATAAATAATCACTTAAATTAATAAATCTTTATTCGTATCAAAAGTAGAAGCATGAATTAGCAAAACAACGGACAATCATGAACCAACGATCTAGTTACAGTGTATTTAAATAATATATAAAACACAACCATAGTGGCTTTAATGCCATACCTTTGTGAATACCAAAACTCCCACCTTGGATGCAATGAACTTCTCCGCTAGAAAATCGAATCACAAAAGCTCTAACCGTTTAGAAACCAATGCGAGAGGCCAAGAACTAGATCTGAGTTGAGCACAGGGCAGTGGCAGCACTCAATATGAGGCATAAGCGGCGCGTGGGACAAGGCGTTGCTGCGAGGCACGGGCCCGTCATGGTAGGGAGCCAATGCGTCAGACAGGGGTGGCTGATGGAAGGTCGACGTCAGAAGAAGGGGGTCAGTGGCAGAGGAGGTTGGGTGTGGGGTTTTTATTCTTGAGTAAAATACTTTCTAACCTTTTTTTTGTTAGGTACATTAGGGTTTACAGTGAAGAGATATTTAAATAGATCTCCTACTTACACTCTATCCCTAACCTTTTGACTTATCCAAAAGTTGTAAACCTTTCAATTAGCAATTTAGTTAATTTTCACCCGTTGGGTCAAAGAGGATTGATAAACATTTGAACCTTAGTCTAATATCCTCTCTGCAAATTTTGTTTAGTATAGAAAGTGCGGAAGAAGTAAAGACAAAATGCTGATGAAGAATAAAGCTGAGACAAAGTGCTGAAGATTAAAGTTCTGAAGATGAACCAGGCAAACATCTGAAGAACAACTCTTGAAGGATTACTCATCAGAAGTTGATTACTCATCAGTAGTTCCAGTAGAAGCTTCCCACCGACCTTGAACTTCAACAGTTTCATATTATATTAGTTTTTAATAGATATTTCGTACAAGTACAAATGCTACCGCCTATTGTAGTATTATAGTATTAATCTTATGCTTCTTTTGTATGTTTTCTTGTATATAAATAGATGGGTTCACACCTTTTATTTATTACAGACTTTAACCTAGAATTCCATTGTCAAATATATGAGAACCATTTGAGTATTTACAACTGTTATATCATTTACTGTTTTGATTCTCATATACACTTGTGATACTTTAGTTAATTATTTGAGGGGGAGCATTTACTGATCATAAAAGTGAACTGTTAACTTAGAACAGTTATTATTATTCCGCTGCATTTACTTTGAAACATTAATTGTTCAAGAAGAAACCTTGTGACTTAGATCCCTACAATTGGTATCAGAGCTCTGGTTTATACGATAACATATCAATCTAACAAATTGATAATCAGACACAAGCTCTTATTGATATTCAATCAAAGGATAATAGTTCATTTTATTATACAATCCATAACTTTGAGAAATTGTTAATCAATCAATCTTCTAAAAAATGCATCCTCATAATACTGGATCTGCAAATAAGCCTCCCATGCTAGTCAGAAATGAATATAATATCTGGCAATGACGGATGGCACGTACTTTGCACAACAAAACACTGGTTGTTGGATGTCTGTCATGTATGGACCCTATAAACCAGTGACTACATATTTGGAAACTAAAGTTGAAAAAATAAAAGACAAAAAGACTACATAGATGTTTCCTAAAATTTGAGCTTGATGCTAAAGCTTTTTCAATGTTGGCAATGGCTTTCCCAAATGAAATTTATGTTGGACTCTTACATTGTGGAGTGCAAAAGAACTTTGGGATTGTCTTAAAGAACAGTTTGGAGGAACTGATGAGGTGATTGCCAACACCAGGGAAATTTTAGCTCAACAATATGAAAGTTTTGCTCATGTAAATGGAGAAACTTTAACACAACAATTTGAAAGATTTTCTTCACTAATTTCTGAGTTAAAGTTAAATGGTGAGACCTATACAAACTCATTTATGTTGCATAGATTTTTAAGGTCTTTACTTGAAAAATGGGAAACTTACTCCATAGTTCTCTAACAAGTTCAGATTTTGACTTCCTTACACTCACAAAATTACATGGGAGATTGTTAACTTTTGAAAGAGAAATTAACCAAAAGAAAAAGTTACAAAATTCTGGTAAAACTGCTGATGACTATGTTTCTAGTAGTACAACTCTATTGTGACAAGACTCACCATCTTGTTCTAATGATTTTGGCTCTTTTGACCACATTGACATCACAGCTAGGATATCATCAGAAAGATCATATTCAGCTTATGACAATGTTGAAAATAAAACTACTGATAACATGTATTTCATTCTTGATGACTTAAGAAATTTCTGTAGTGATGATTTAGGAGAAATGGATATTCTGCATCAACTAGCCATGTTAAGCATTAAAACTAACAAATTTTATAAAAGGTCAGGTAGAAAATTTCCAGGTTTAAATAATCAAACAAAAGTTAGTTTTGACAAATCTAAACTTAGATGTCATAAGTGTCAAAAGTTGGGACAGTTTACTAAAGAGTGTAAAAGCTCTAGCTACAACCAACCACAATATGGAAATCAACCAAGGTTCAGTTACAATGGAAATCAAGGATTACAAGGAAGTGCACATTTTGTCCAGGCACAAGCTCCACAAATCCAATATGTGCCACAAATACAATCTGTTCAGATGCCAGTTCAACAACAGGGCCAACAACAAATGCCTTCCACTGCTGCTCAACCTCCACAACCTCAACAACCCAACCAACAAAGTTTGTTTACATCAGGGTATGTTGATTGGAGCAGCCTTCTATATGAAACAAAAGAATGCAGTCAAGATGCTGACAACAAGATCTTTGACATCAACTGGGGAGAACTAGATAACGGTAGAAAGAACTTTTCCTTAATGGCTTTTGAGGGATCTTCCTCTAACTCTGCATTATCACATGTTTCAAAAGAATCTCTTTTAAAGCTTTGTTCACATTCATGCAAAGAAGCTTTTTCTTTGATAAGAGAAACCAATGTACATCTACAGGGCAAGGCCAATGACTCTGAAAGAAAATATAGCCAAATGAAATGTGATTTAGAAAGAAAACTGGCCTTAAAAACAAAAGAAATTTCTAAATTGACAAATAATGCTATTGAAACCCAAGCACAGATAAAAATCATGATAGAAAACCTAGGAAATGTCAGAAAAGAGCTTGCTGACACCAAGGTTGATTGTGAAGATTGGGTTAAGTCATGTAGAGGTTATCAAATGCTTCTTCACAAACAAACTGCAGCAAATGTTAAATTTAGCATTGGTTATAACCACACTGAATCACCAACTTATTTCACTCCCAAAACTTCTGATGCTGATGAGAGTGAAATGGTTCAAAAAGAAACTTCTGAATTCAAAGAAAACACATCTTTTCATCTAAGCTTTCTCACCATTGCAAATGAAAGCTCTTTAGAAGTTCAAAACCCTAACATTAAGCCCTCAGTAGTTGCATCTACATCAGGAGTTGAGACCCTGAAAACTACTAAAGACAAAATTCAAAATACTAAAAATGTCAGAGAAATGCCTTCCAAAACTCCTAAAAATGTTAAAATTAAAGGAAAGGCAAAACCATGTGAAGTGTGTGGTCTGTTTAACCACACAACAGAATTTTGCAGATATGGAAAGGCCAAAAGTTAAATAAGAAAATTTTACAACTGATTGTGAGGAAAACAAATCAAACAAGATTTTAAAAGTACCTTTTATCCTAGAAAACAACATCCAAACAAAACCTTTCCTCAGGAGAAGACTAAAACTCAACATAAGCCTTTTTCTCAAAATTCTTCTTCAGAAGTTAGACCCAAACCTTCAACAGTCTCACAAATTGCTGAGGTTAACAATTTGATAAAAATGGTCAAACTTCTGATGACCAAAGTTGACGGTAAACAATAAAAGGTTACCACCATTGCTCCTAAAAGCAAATCCATGCCAAAAACAACATGGATTCCTAAAAATGGTCTTGAACAAACTGTTACTCTTCCCGTTCTCAAGAGTAAACCCAAAGCCAAAATGGCTTGGGTTCCTAAAACTAACTAATCTACTCTTTGTGCAGAGGGTCTCTAGAGGTCTTAGTAGCATTTGGTATGTTGATAATGGAGGCTTAATGCACATGACAGGATGCAGATACCTGATCAGCAATTTTATCAGCCAAAGAAAAGGATTTGTGTCCTTTGGGAAGAATGTCAAGGGATATGTGCTTGGATATGGTGATGTATCCTCTGGTAAAGTACAGTTTGACAAGGTCAATCTGGTTAAAAATCTGGAACACAACTTGCTAAGTTTATCTCAAATGTGCGATAAAAATATTCTTCATTTATCACCAAAACTGCTTGCAAGATCATTTCATCAGAAGGCCAAAAGTTGATTGAGAAGATTATTGAAGATCATACTTTGCTGGAAGCCAAAAGATGTGGCAATGCCTATGCTGTAGACATTGAAAAAGACAAAGTATAGAACAACACTGCTTGTTTCTTCTCAAAAGCATCAACTACTGAAACAGACATTTGGCATAGGAGACTTGTCCATGTGAACTTTAAAACCATAAATAAAGTCACAAAAATGGCCTTGGTCAGAGGTCTACCCGTGAAGGAATATCAGTGTAAAGAACACTGTGTTTCCCGTCATAAGGGAAAACAACATAAATCCTCCTATAAGTCCAATGAAGAATCCAAAACTACTGCATGTCTTCAACTACTCCATATGGACTTACTTGGACCAATCAAGACTATGAGTCTTGGTAAGAAGAAGTACTGCTCAGTCATCATTAATAGTCACTTAAGATTCACATGTGTCTTCTTCTTATTTTCCAAGGATGAGGCAGCTAAAATAATCAAATTCTTCATTCTATCAGTAGAGAAGCAATATTCTCTCTCTGTCAAAGTCATTAGAAGTGACAATGGGACATAGTTTAGGAACAAAACTCTGGATGAATTTGGCTTGTCTAAAGGGATTGTTAGATAGTTTAGCATTCCCAAAAATCCTGAACAAAATGGTGTTGTAGAAAGGAAGAATAGGACATTAATTGAAGCAGGAAGAACAATGTTAGCTGATTCAGGCCTACTACTTTATTTTTGGGCAGAAGCAGTTAACACAACATGTTATGTTCAGAATAAGGTCCTTATCAACAAAAGACACTCCAAGACTGTTTATGAAGTCCTTCATAGCATCAAGCCCCTTCTCTCTTTTTTCGGGGTTTTGGATGTCAATGTTTTATTCTAAACATCAAGGTTTCTATCTCAAAGTTTGCTGCTAAAGTTGATTCAGGTTACTTTCTTGGTTATTCTTCCACAAGAAAAGCTTACAAAGTCTTCAATTCAAGAACCAAGACAGTAGAAGAAACACTGAATGCCAAGTTCAATGAGTCATCTCATGCAATAATTCCAGCACATCCTGCTGAACTCTTTGACCTTGACAGTTTTTACTTTGGACCTGACAAGACTGTCACCATTTCATCTAAACCCACTTATTATGGTGATCAAGGGTTTGATGATGGTCCTCCTTCATGGACTCCAAATACAGTCTGTAAATCAACTCCAAAATCAACAACTGCTGATTTAGAAGTCCAAACTTCTAAAGAAGCTTCTCAAACTTCTGATGCAGCACAAACTCCTAATTCAAAAGTTATTAATATTAGTAGTTTGTTTGAAGACACAGCAGAGCCTATAGTTCAACCCCAAGATCAACTGATTGAGCATAAAGATCATCCTTTAGATCAAATTCTTGGTGATATAGCTTCAGGGGCGCTAACAAGAAACAAGCTTTCCAACTTCTGTTTTTACACTGGCTTCATTTCACAGTTGGAACCAAAGAAATACCAAGAAGCCCTAAAAGACAACAATTGGGTGGAAGCTATGCAGGATGAGTTTCTGCAATTCAAGAAGCAATAGGTTTGGGAAATTTATCCCTTACCTCCTAACAAGCTACCATTTGGCACAAGATGGGTATTCAGAAACAAACAAGATGAAGCTGGTGGGATCATTAAGAACGAGGAAAGACTGGTGGTTCAAGGTTTTTCTCAAGAAGAAGGAATTGATTATGATGAAACCTTTGACCCAGTAGCAAGGTTTGAAGCTATCAGGTTATTTTTGGCTTATGCAATTTCCAACAAAATAAAAGTTTTTCAAATGGATGTTAAAAGTGCATTTTTGTATGGAAAGATAAAAGTGGAAGTGTATGTCTATTAAGCACCTGGGTTTGGCGATCCTTCTCATCCTGATTAGATGTACAAACTAGACAAAGCTCTATATGGGCTAAAACAAGCTCCAAGAGCTTGGTATGACACACTTTCCACATTTTTACTGAAAAATCACTTCACAAGAGGTTCCATTGATAAAACTCTTTTTATAAAGCATGTTGGAAATCACATCCTTTTTTTTCAAATTTATGTTGATGATATCATTTTTGGTTCAACAAATACCAAACTATGTGGTGATTTTAAGAAACTCATGCAATCAAAATTTGAGATGAGTATCATGGGCTAACTGTAGTACTTTCTAGGACTGGAGATTAAACAACAATCAAATGGAACATTTATACATCAATCAAAATATGTTAAAGAATTATTGAACAAATTTTCTTTACAAGACTGTAAATCATGTTCCACTCCTATGAGCCCAACCACACAAGTTGAACCTGATGATCAAGGAAAACAGGTTGACCAAACCATGTATAGATGTATGATTGGTTCCCTACTGTATTTAACTGCTTCTAGACCAGATATTATGTTTTCAACATGTGTTTGTGCTAGATATCAATCAGCTCCAAGGGAAACACACCTCATGGCAGTCAAAATAATTTTTAGATATCTGAAAGGAACTCCTACATTAGGAACTCGGTATCCTGCTACCAGCAATACCAGATTAATAGCTTTTTCAGATAGTGACTATGCAGGGTGTAAAATGTCAAGAAAATCAACATCTGGTGGATGTCAATTCATAATATTGGGATTTCATGATGAGATCAATGATTTCATCATATTGGGACCAGGCTTCATCTTTCACAAAGTAGCCTCGCTGATTATGTCCCTGTTTTAACACGAGAGCCATTGCTTGTTTGATCGAACAGTATTTTTAGGTTAGAGAAGGGGTTTTGCTTTTGATTTGAGAGAGAGAGAGGGAATTTTGCTTTTTGAATGGATAAGTGTTTGAAAAAGGTATTTATCAGAAGTTTTTAACCGACTAGGTCAAACTTCTGATGAGTGAAAAGTCTGTTTTACCCTTTTTAATGAAACTGCTGATGAAGAAGGTTTCTTCATCAGTGGTTTTAGTCATCTCTTCAGCAGTTTCAACTGCTGATGAAAATTACTTTTAAAACACTTAAATAACTTCTGATTCTCATCAGTAGTTATTTCCATTTGAAAATATCCCATTTTTGATGTTCATCAGTAGTTTTCAAAAATTGTTCATCAGTACTTTCTCTTTCTCAAATTTTGGTCTTCAGAGGTTTGTGACAGATAAGTATGTAAGTGAAAAATAAAATATGTGCAGAACTAAAAAGTGAAACACTTACAGACTTTCTTCCAAGTTTAACATCCCAAGCATGGATACTAACCTCTGAAAAGTTGTAGAATCAAGGGGTTTGGTGAAAATGTCAGCTATTTGATTAGCTGTTGTGACATGCTTCACCTCAATCTTGCCTTTTTCATAGCAATCTCTTATGAAATGATACCTGATTTCAATGTGTTTAGTTTTTGAAAACTGAACAGGATTTTGAATGATGCTAATGGCAGATTTGCTGTCTACTAAAAGTGGAGTCTTGGTCTCTTTGATTCCATAATCAAGCAGTTGATATTGGAGCCATTGTATCTGTGAAGTACAGCTTGCAGCAGCAATGTATTCAGCTTCAGCTGTTGAAGTTGCCACAGATGTTTGTTTCTTTGATTGCCAGGACACCAGACAGTTTCCTAAAAATTGACAACCACCAGATGTTGATTTTCTTGACATCTTGCACCCTGCATAGTCACTATCTGAAAAAGCAGTTAACTTGGTATTGCTTGAAGCAGGATACCAAATTTCTAAAGTAGGAGTTCCTTTCAGATATCTGAAGATTCTTTTGACTGCAATAAGGTGTGATTCTCTTGGTGCAGATTGGTATCTATCACAGACACAAGTTGAAAACATGATATCTGGTCTAGAAGCAGTTAAGTACAAAAGAGAACCTATCATACATCTATACATGGTTTGATCAATATGTTTCCCTTGATCATCTGGTTCAACTTGTGTGATTGGTGTCATGGGAGTGGAACATGTTTTACAGTCTTGTAAAGAAAATTTGTTCAATAATTCTTTAACATATTTTGATTGATGTATAAATGTTCCATTTGATTGTTGCTTGATTTGCAGTCCCAAAAAGTACTGCAATTCTCCCATTGTACTCATTTCAAATTTTGATTGCATGAGTTTCTTAAAATCCTCACACAGTTTTGAGTTTGTTGAACCAAATATGATATCATCAACATAAATTTGAACAAGTAAGACATGATTTCCAACATGTTTTATGAAAAGAGTTTTATCAATGGATCCCCTTGAAAAGTGATTCTTAAGTAAAAAGTTTGAAAGTGTTTCATACCAGGCTCTTGGAGCCTGTTTTAGCCCATAAAGAGCTTTGTCAAGTCTGTAAACCCAATCAGGATGAGAAGGATCCTCAAACCCTGGAGGTTGACAGACATACACTTCCTCTTTTATTTTTCCATACAAAAATGCACTCTTGACATCCATTTGATAAACTTTAATGTTGTTGGAAATTGCATAAGCTAAAAATAACCTGATAGCTTCAAGTCTTGCAACTGGTGCAAAGGTTTCATCATAATCAATTCCTTCCTCTTGGGAATAACCTTGTACCACCAATCTTGCTTTGTTCTTGATGATCATACCAGCCTCATCTGATTTGTTTCTGAAGACCCATCTTGTTCCAATTGGTTGCTTATCTTGAGGTAAGGGACAGATTTCCCAAACCTGTTGTTTCTTGAATTGAAGCAACTCTTCTTGCATTGCTTGCACCCAATTGTTGTCTTTGAGGGCTTCTTGATACTTCTTTGGTTCAATCTGAGAAATGAATGCTGAAAAGAAGCAAAAGTTGGAAAGCTGGTTTCTTGTGAGTACCCCTGATGCAATATCACCCATGATTTGATCCAATGGATGATCTTTGTGTTCAATCAGTTGTTGTAAACCTGTACTGGAAGATGGCTCTATAGGTTCTTCAAATAAACCACTGAGATTGATAATATCTGGTTCAGCTGTTATTTGAACTTCAGGAGTTTTAGGTTCAGCTGAATCAGTAGTTTCAAAATGTTCATCAATAGTTCCTGAAGTTGAAGCTATTGAAACTTCTGAAGGTTTAACAGTTGATCTTCTGACTGTGTTTGGAGTCCATGGTGCAGGACTATCATCTTCAAATCCTTGAAAACCATTTTGAGGAGGTTTGGATGATTCAACAGTCTTTTCAGGTCCGAAATGAAAGTTATCAAGATCAAATAATTCAGCAGGATTTGCTGGAATAAGAGTGTGTTTTGATTCATTGAACTTGACATTCGGTGTTTCTTCTACTATCTTGGTTCTTGAATTGAAAACTTTGTAAGCTTTTCTTAAAGGAGAATAACCAAGAAAATAACCTGTATCAACTTTTGCAGCAAACTTTGAGATAGAGTCTTTGATGTTGAGGATAAAACATTGACACCCAAAAGCCCTGAAGAAGGAGATAAGGGGCTTTATGCCATGAAGAATTTCATAGGCAGTCTTGGTATGTCTCTTGTTGATAAGAACTCTATTCTGAACATAACATGCTGTGTTAACTGCTTCAGCCCAAAAATACAAAGGTAGGCCTGAATCAGCTAACATTGTTCTGGCTGCTTCAATTAAGGTTCTGTTCTTCCTTTCTACCACACCATTTTGTTCAGGAGTTCTGGGAATGCTGAACTGTCTATCAATCCCTTTAGACAGACAGAATTCATCCAGAGTTTTGTTCCTGAACTCTGTCCCATTGTCACTCCTGATGACTTTGACAGATAGAGAATATTGCTTCTCAACTTGTAGAATGAAGAACTTGATGATTTCAGCTGCCTCATCCTTCTTGGAATATAAGAAGAAACCCATGTGAATCTTGAGTAGTCATCAATGATGACCAAGCAGTACTTCTTCTTACCAAGGCTCATAATCTTGACTGGTCCAAATAAGTCCATATGGAGTAGTTGAAGACATGCAGTTGTTTTAGATTCTTCAATAGACTTATGCTGTTTACCTTTAAGACAGGAAACACAGTGTTCTTTGCACTGATATTCCTTCAAAGGTAGACCCCTGACCAAGCCCATTTTTGTGACTTTATTGATGGTTTTAAAGTTCACATGGCCAAGTCTCCTATGCCAGAGATCATTTTCTGAAGTTGATGCCTTTGAGAAGAAACAGGCAGTCTTGTTCAATACTTTGTCTTTTTCAATGTCCACTGCATAGACATTGCCACACCTTTTGGCAATCAGCAAAGTATGATCTTCAATAATCTTCTCTATCAACTTCTGGCCTTCTGGTGATATGATCTTGCATGCTGTCTTGGTGAAAAAGGAAGAATATCCTTTGTCACACATTTGTGAGACACTCAGCAAGTTGTACTCAAGGTTTTCAACCAGATTGACCTTGTCAAACTGCATTCTGCCTGAGGATACATTGCCATATCCTAGCACATATCCCTTGGCATTGTTCCCAAAGGACACAGATCCTTCTCTTTGACTGATAAAATTGTTTATCAGGTATCTGCATCCAGTCATGTGCATTGAGCCTCCACTATCCACATACCATATGCTGTTCAAACCTCTGGAGACCCTCTGCACAAGATAGCAAATTAGTTAGTTTTGGCAACCCAAGCCAGTTTGGCTTTGGGTTTGCACTTGAGAACAGGTGCAGCTTGTTGTGGACCAATTTTAGAAATCCATGTCTTTTTGGCAATGGATTTGTCATTAAGAGCAATGGTGGGTTCTTTTTGGTTTCCACCATCAACTTTGGTCATCAGAAGTTTAACCAGGTTTATCAAATCTTTAACTTCAGCAGTTTGTGAAACTGCTGATGAGTTAGGTGAAACTTCTGAAGATGAACTTTGAGAAGAAGACTTTTGTTGAGATAAAAGCCTCTTCTTAGAAAGGGTTTTATTTGATTGTTGTTTGTTGGGAAAGAAAGTATTTTCAAAGTTTTGTTTCATCTGTTTTCCCACAATCAGTTTTTGTCTTTGTTTGTTTAACTGATTTCCCTTTCTATATCTGCAAAGTTCTGTTATGTGGTTAAACAGACCACATATTTCACATGCTTTTGCCTTCTCTTTCTTTTTAGATAAATCAAGAGAGCTGGAAGGCAATTTACTGACAAAATCTGAATTTTGAAATAGGTCATTAGCAGTTTTCAGGGTCTCAACTCCTGATGTAGTTGAAACTGCTGATGGCTTATTGTCAGTAGTTTTAACTTCTGCAGTACTTTCCTTTTTGAGAAAGTTCTGATGGTAGGATGTGCATTCCTCCATATCAGAAGTTTGAATCAATTTCCTCCCATCATTATCAGTTTTGTGGGTGAAATCTGTTGGTGATTCAGTGTGGGTATACCCAATGCCAAACTTAACATTTGCTGCAGTTTGTTTGTTAAGCAGCATTTGGTACCCTTTACAAGACTCAACCCATTTTTCACAATCAACCTTTGTGTCAGCAACCTCTTGTCTGACTTTTCCTAGGTTGTCTATCATTGTTTTAATCTGTGCTTGGGTTTCAATGGATTTATCATTCAGTTTAGAAATTTCTTTGTTTTTCAAAACAATTTTTCTTTCTAAATCACACTTCATTTGTGTGTATTTTCTCTCCATATCATTGGATTTGCCTTGTAAATGCACATTTGTTTCTCTAATTAAAGCAAAAGATTCTTTGCAAGATTTAGTGCAAAGCTTTAACAGAGATTGTTGTGATACCTGTGTGAGAGCAGAATTTGAAGAGTATCCTTCAAAAGCCATTAAGGCAAAGTTCTTTCTGCCATTATCAGGTTCTCCCCAGTTGACATCATAGACCTTATTGTCTGCATCCTGACTGCATTCTGATGTGTCATAAGGAAGACTGCTCCAGTCAACATACCCTGATGTAAATAAGCTTTGTTGCTGAGGGGGTTGTTGAGTTTGTGCTGGTTGTTGAGCAGTTGGAAAAGGAGGCATCAGCTGCTGTTGTTGCTGAGCAGGCATTTGGACATATTGTACTTGTGGCACATATTGAACTTGTGGAGCTTGTGCCTGTACAAAATGGGCACTCCCTTGAGTTCCATTATTCCTATTATATGAGGGGTTAAATTGATTTCCAAACATGGGTTGGTTATAGCTAGAGCTTCTACACTCTCTAGCAAAGTGTCCCAACTTTTGACACTTGTGACATCTAAGTTTAGATTTGTCAAAACCAACTTTTGTTGAGTTGTTTAGTCCTGGAAATTTCCTTCCTGACCTTTTATAAAATTTGTTAGTTTTTAAGCTTAACAAGGCCAGTTGGTGCAATATTTCCATTTCTTCTAAGTCATCACTGCTAAAATATTTTAAATCATCCATGATGAAACACATGTTGTTAGCAGTTTGACTCAGTTCTTCATTGTCATAAGCTGGGAAGGATCCATCAGATAAGATCCCAGCTGTTATGTCAATGTGGTCAAAAGAACCAAAATTATTAGAACAGGATGGTGAGTCTTGTCCTAATAAGGCTGTGCTACCAGGAGTATAGTCATCAGCAGTTTTACCAGATTCTTGTAACTTCTTCTTTTGATTAATTTCTCTTTCAAAAGTTAGCAATTTACCATGTAACCTAGTTAGGTTTAAGGTGTTAAAATCTGAACTTGTTCTGAGGACTATAGAGTAAGTTTCCCATTTTGAAGGTAGAGATCTTAAAAATCTATGTAACATAGATTCATTTGAATAGATCTGATTATTAATTTTTATCTCAGAGATGAGTGAAGAAAATCTTTCAAACTGTTGAGTTAAAGTTTCACCCTCTATGTAAGTAAAAGTTTCATATTGTTGAGCCAATATTTCTCTGATGTTGGCTATCACCTCAGCAGTTCCTGCAAACTGCTCTTTTAGGCAATCCTACAGCTCTTTGGCACTTTCACAATGTAAAAGGCCAGCATATATTTCGTTTGGGAGAGCCATAGCCAACATGGAGAAAGCTTTTGCATCAAGCTCAAACTTTTGGAAATCTTCCTCCGTGTAGTCTTTTGGATCTTTTGGTCTTTCAGTCTTTCCCTCTGGATCAGTTATCATTGGTCTGTGAGGTCCAAAGACTACAGACCTCCAACATCCAGTATTTGTTTGATAAATAGTGTGTGCCAACCTTTTAGACCATATGTTATATTCATTTCTGACTAACATAGGAGGTTTGTTGGCAGATCCAGTATTGTAGGGGTCCATTTTTAAGAAGTTTGGATTTGTCAATACTTCTTTAAAGAGATGGATGAAAAAGTGAGCCTTTTAATCCTTTATTGAATATCAATAAGAGCCTGTGTCTGAATCTTCAATTTGTTAGACTGATTTTGATCAGATTAACCAGATGCTCTGATACCAATTGTTGGATCAGTGGCCTATGTTATGAACACTTATGTGTATCAGATTTATGTAAGAGTTAATAAACAGCGAAAATAACAAGCTAGTTTGGGTTTAATCTCAAGGCTCTAGGGAGTTTTAGCATTGCAAGGTATGCGTTTATACGTTCTATGATGAATTATGATACTTGAAAAACTTTAAAAACTCTAAATACCACACATATATAATCGCATATATATATATATATATATATATATATATATATATATATATGAGTTCTTGAATGTTTTTGATGATTTAATGATGATGATTGTTGTTAGTTGCCATGATTAGGGTTTTTACATGATAATATATGTGTTTGATCATGAGAGTATGGATTATGCATGTGTTAGAGATTTTTGAGCATGATTAGGGTTTGTGAATAACTTGGGCTGCAAGTTTTAAATTCTGGCAGATTCGTTTGGACGTTTTGTAGAGGCTGTAATGGGTTGGTAAATTGATAGTTTTGATGATTTCTTTGCATGATTGTGATGTACATAGTCTTAGCTTTTCATAATGGGCAAAACCATCAGATTTGGACGTCGGTTGAATCGTTTTTGGAATTTTAATTGATTAGAGGTCATATCAGATTTTCGAAACTGAAAATTTGGTCAACTTTAAATGGTCATAACTGGAGATTTACAAAGAATTAAGTTATGAAATTTTTACAGTAGGTCAACATTGGAAAAACTCGGCTTTTCCAAGTGGATTCATCCCGTTTGGATGAATACACAATTTTTGGGAATTTTTCTACTAAACTGACCTGTTGTGGAAATTTTCTGGACACAGCTGTGATGTACGAATTTTTATAATTTTTGTGTTTGGTTTTAAGACAAAATAAAAATAGGGGTTTACAACTGAATCCCCATAAACACTCAGTAAAAATTTGGGATTTTAATTCATTCGTTAAGTGGGTTAAAAGATGCGTTTTTCACAGTGCACAATCTGTCCTAAAAACGTAGATTGTGTACGAAGTCCTTATGTGACTATTTGAAGTTGTTTATGGTATGCAATTGACATATATTTGTGTGGAAACTTGCATGGGATGTGTTTGATGTGTTAAACTCATAATAGTCACCATGATCACCAACGGGATACGTAGGACATACTTGTGCATGTAGAGTCACTAGGTGTCACTACACGGTTTTGAACTTTTAGAAGAATCGAATAAACGTACTATGTGGTATATTGGTTATGCACGTGTACTCACATAATGACACATATAATAGGGAGTCGGTAGCGAGTCTCTATTACGTTGAAGTTTGGATATTTTTGCTTGCAACCTAAGGTGAGTTTCACTACTTTTTCTCAAAAGCATGTGTCTCGGGTTGAGACAACTTACTTAACGTTTCTAGTCCGGTTTAGGACTACTTTTACACATCCCGGGTTTCGGGGTGCATGGTTCACGGGGTGAATCTACTTTTACTAATTCATGTTTATGTCCTTGATGAACTAAACCAATCCTATCTTTTAAGTCCTTCAAAATACCGAATCAATTGCCGGATGGGCAAGCGGGTTACTAGTTGATAGCGCTATTAGGTCTAACAAACCTCACATCGTGCTGGGAGCATGGGTGTGAACTAATAACTTAAAACATATGTCATTGTTGATGGGCAATGACGCAAGGCACTATACTCCCTGTTGTGGGAACTCGTTCATTAGTAGTTCGGTATTCGCCGGTATTAGTTATCATGAGTGGGTTAGCTACCCCTGGCATGTGAATTAGCTGTTTACTTGTGGTCTGGGAGACCGGTGCTTGTACTTGGTTTCATGGTTTGGGAAACCTACACTTTTACTTACTCACCTATTTTACTTAGTGAACTCACCAACATTGTTTGTTGATCCACCATTTACATGCTTTTGCAGGTAGTTAGCTTCCGGTGTCACGATTAGGAAGCACTGCACGTTTCGTTGCATTGGGTCTTGGGCATACACCTAATTTACATATCATGCTTTTACCTTTATTTTTATATAACGTTAATTTTGGGCGCGTTGTTTTGCGCATGGTTTCTAAAAGGTTTAATTTGGTTACGCTTCCTCAGCTTAACTAAACTTGATTTTGAAAACGAACTAAATGGTTTGGGCATTTAGAGTTCGTTCACATGACTTATGGCTATGGGATCCTGGTATGTCATGCGCCTCGCGGTAAAACCCCGCAGTGGAAATTTGAAGGTGTGACAAAAGGAATTACACAAAATCACATATAAAAATAGATGAACAAACTCATCTATTTATAGACCAATGTACTAAACCATTGTCTGAAGTAACCTAAGATATTTCGGCTAAAGATAAGGTTACAAAAGTCTTTACATCGAAACTTGTAATCAAGACTTTAACAAAACAATATAATAATAAACTGCTGATCTTCAGTCGGTTAGAAGCTCTGATCACAAAGTGCTGATGAGTGACAAACTACTGATGAGTAGTTTTTCTTCAGTAGTTCTTCAGTGAAATGTCTGGTTGGACTTCAGAACTTCTGATGAGTTACTCTTCAGTACTTTGCATATTTTTTCTTCAGTACTTCTTCATTCTTCTTCAGCAGTTCTTCCTATACTTAAGCAGAATATGATTTGGACTAAGGTTATCAAAAGGTGGTTTCTTCAATCCTCTTTGTCCCAATAAAGTCTATGCCCGTTACTGTCATAGCTTCCTAACCTATGTCCTGCCTCATAGGTTCCCCAATGGCAAAATATATGCCGCAACGACCCGTCGGTCTCAGTGGGGGTTTTCGGGTCTAGGCCAGACCACTGTGCGTGGGGGATTCCCCAAGTAGTATTACCCATATATTAAGTCGGCTCTATCCTAGAGTTAATGAGTGCCTGGTTCAGTATGCATAACAAGCAAGCAAGTAATCACGCTCTGTAAAACTAACACCCATAACAATGTACAAAACAGTTTAGAAGCATGCGTCACCCCAAAACAGTTTAAAAGTAAAAAGAGGGGAGTTCACGAAACTCACCTGGTAGCATAGCTCAAATTATAAAACCGGATGTTCGGTACCGGATACTGACACTCTCCTGGTTGGGCCCTATGTCGACACACATTGTTAATATTATTAGTCATTGGTTTTCATTCGTAATGGTCACGTGTGGGAACGAGCTCGATCATATGGTTCATATTATTTATGTTTCCTTTCATTTTATTAATCAAAAGCCTATGTCCGAATCTTAGTCGTCGAGTCCGTATTCTAACGTCTCACGTTTACTTCTAGTCGAGTTCATGTTCTAAGTGTCGCATATTCTAATCTATGTTCAATAGTCCGGGATAATCATCATGTTTATAAGGTTCCAAAGTTCCATTGTCCGTAAACTAATGTCCAAATGTCGAGTCCAAGTCTTATGTATACTCGTCCGATATCTTATATATATATATATACCAATCCTATAAATTTAGCGTACATATATTTGCTAACTCAAAGTCTTTTTTCGTAATATCAATTTCTAGTTCTTTAGTTATCCAAAACGTATTAGTGTCTATTCGATCAAAAGACTTATCTATGTCTCGTCTTAGTCCTTTGTGTCCCATTCTATCAAGCGTTTATATCTTCGAGTTAAGATTTAGTATCTAGCTATGTCCAATCTAATAGTCTCCAATGTATATAATTCGTATCTAGTTCAATATCCAAGTCGCCATGTATTAATGCTTAAGTTGTCAAGTTCCGTGTCTATAACTAATATCCGCTTTTATCAAATTAACATTCGTATAGCTAGTCCGCAAGTTATCTATGTTAATGTTACTAGTTCGAAGGTCCAAGTATCCGATCCAACATATATTTGTATTAGTTATACTTTTATGTATAGTCCGTTTATTAACTCGTCAAGTCCCACACGTGATTCAAATATACTATATAAGTGACTATAATTATCTAAGATTATCGAGCTCATGATTCGGTTATACCTTCTGCTCGTTTTCTCCGATTGACTGACTGGTTGACCTGGTCAACCTTGTTGACTGATGTTGACCTTGGTTGACCAAGAATCCAAACACTCCCAATCCTCAATTCCTTGTCTCCCTGACCTGACCCCGACATCAAGAACCAACCACCATCACCGCCTACGACCACCCTAACCAACACCAGTCACCACCGTGACCCCCACCATCACCACCAACCACCACTGACCCTCTGTCGTGAACCACCCGGACCACCATATGGATTCCTAGACCCGAACTCATATCAACAACAACCATCATCCAATACCATCACCCCAAAATCACCATTAACCCAACCCTTAAACCTGTGACCACCGTAACCATCACAGCATCACCATCTGGACCACCACTGAACTACCAATCATCAACCTTTAGATCTGAATCTAAGAGTAGGAGATGGGTTAAGGTTTTACCTTGGTTGAAAGGGAGTCACCGCCGTTGCTTTCCTCCTCCTTCCTCCTCTCTCAGTTTCCCGTCTCTCTCTCTTCTGTTCTCTCTTTCATTCTTCCTCTCTCTCTCTCTCTCTCTCTTCCTCTCAGATATCTCTCTCTCTCTCTCTCTCTCTAGCAGTAACAAAAGGTGGAGTGGGTTAGGTGATGGTTTGGTTGTGTTGGGTTGACCGGCCGGCCGCCGGAGCACCGTCGAGGGCGGTGGAGACCTCCTGTCTCCTATCTCTCTCTAGCTCACTCTCTCTCTTCAACATATGTATGGTGTGTGTATGTGAGATGCAAATGAAACATACAGATGTATGTGTGTGTGTTTTTATAAAAGGGGTAAAGGGTGTGTTGTCAAAAGAAAGGGGAGGACAAGTGTCCTCCTCTTGATGACTCACCCGATCCCGATCGGGTGCGGTTTGGGTTCGTTTTGCGTATAAACTCGGCCTCGTAACACGTTCTATAATAATATTATTTATATTAATTAGTTCGGTTTTTAGTTTCGTACGTAATCGACTCATTTAATATTTACTTTGGTTAACTATTATTATACGATAATACTTTTAATACGCGAAAAATTTGGGGGGTCTAACTGGGGTTGTTACAAAAACAGCATCAGGGACCAGCGCGCAGCCGCAAACCCCTTTTGCGCGGCCGAGCATCACTTCTGTAAACATTGGGTGCTGCCCGCGCGCTGGGGACCGGCCGCGCACAGCACCCAGCTTGGGTTTTTCGACCGTTTTTCCGATTTTAATGCTTTTTAATGCTAACTAACCCTATTCGATGTATGTGTGACAGGTTGGGGATATGATGGACATCCGGATGGAAGATCAAGCAATCAAAACAAACCGAACGCGTTCTGTGGATCTTCTTTTGTAGAAACTAGCCATAACCTAGCTTAGTTGAATGAAATCACTTTGTTTCCGTTGTGTCTAACTAATATTAACTACTTGGTTGTTTGTAAAACTTAACCCCATCCGGTTTTTGAGTATGAATTATGTTTTGTACTTATTTGATAATTGGTAACTAGTGTTCAAATTATGTTTACACCCACTTAAATCCGCTAATTGTAAAAACTTAGGGGTAGGGTCTTACAAATTGAATCTCCTATTGAATGCATCGATTAAATGGGATCGAATTTCCTATTTAATGGATCTATTGAACGGGACCAATTGATGGTGGATTCTGGACAAGGTGCGGATCAACAAAATTACCACAAAACTTAGAGGGACCAAAATATCAACGAGCAAAAGGAGAGGTTTAATTACAGAACTCAATTCATAGTTTAATTTGTTCATTAGTTTGATTTTCTGATTTATTTTACTGGGTGGTTGAACTCATTTAGTTTGATTTATTCATTCTGATGTTATGAAGGTAAAACTGATTTGTGACGATGAAAGATTTGCTATATCTTTGCTTTGGCAATAAGGATGATTTATATAATTTGTTGTTAATAGGTATGACAACCTCTATAGAACTTCAATCTTTTTATCTCTGATTCTTTGAAATAATATTGTGTATTTAAATATGCTAATGGTGGATTTTCAATCGTTTATGTTGACAAGCAACATAGCAGAGAACTAGAAATTTTGATTTAGAGAAGGCGAAGAAATGTGGGCTGATATGATCAATCTTGAACGTATTTTTGCAAATATTAAAATGATTGAAATTGACATATGTACTTTATATATTTATTGTTGTTTTTTTCCTTTTTGTATAGGATTTGATTTTTTCCATTACTTTGAGAGACTTGGTCTCATGGATGCCATTAACCTTTATGCGAGAGATACGAATCTTAAACGTCATATCAAGTACCATCTGATGGAGATTGAGAAAAGGTTTGTTTGATGATTGTATTGTTATTTGATTTTGGTTGTCATGTTATGGTTGTATATTTTAGGTTATGGAGATCATTGATTATGAATGATGGCTATGACAGGTTTTGGCAAGGTTTTGTGTGAGATGAGTGTCTGTTGATATATAAGTGTTATTTCTGTGCCTATCTATTTTTAGATATAAATTATGACATTGATTTTGTTTTCTTTAGGGCGTGTGTTGGCTGCGAATTGGTGCTACTTTGCTAGACTAGGTGGTAATTTCAACCCATTTACAGTTGAATGAGTTAATTTTGTTTATTAATTAGTTTTAAGGAAAAGAATCCTTGACGAATTAATTGTATCTCTTCTTTTTGGTTTATAAAAGATTCGAGAAAGGGATTAGGTTGATCAACCTGCTTGAGCTAAAAGTAATCGTATTAACTAAATTACCGATCTTTATCAAAGATCGCTCTTTTCCGTCTTTATAAGAAGACTAGATGAAGTATGTTGGCTTGACTGTCATTGGCGGACCTACCTTAAGCTCAAGGTGGGTGGGCGCCCCCCTTGAAAAAAAAAATTTAGTGTTGTATACGCGTGTTAATCCTGTCCGCACCTCATGAAAATTTTCAATCGCACCCCTTGACCTTTTGAAACCGAACCCAAGCGGCAGCAACATGGACGAAAATTGAGTTGACAGAAGAATCATTTAATCTTTTATAATGATGTTTGAATGATAAATAAGTAGTGTATGGTATGTACACCTGAGGATGAGAGTCGGATCAGCGATGCAGTACGGATCTGGTTATGAATCGGTTACCTACGGTTGTGGTTTTCCAATTAGCGGCCATATGATAAGACTATTTTGGTGGAGTAGAGAGTAGGGAACAAAGGTTGATGCAAAGAAGGCGAAGATTTCAAGAAAAAAAAAAGTAGGTGAGTGGTTTCTGTGCTTTCTTTATCCATGTATATATATTTAATATTTGTTTGTGTGTATTGTGTAGGTGTGTAAAATCATAGGTTGTGGCTATGGCACTATACTTTTATCATTTTCAATCCAACCACCCTAGTTTAAAACTTTGTAATATGTACTTGTAGTTTTCAATCCACACTAAGAGGCTCTCCTCCACCGGCCGCCGCTCCTCCCCACCCCACCCTCCTCAGCCCTCGTCACCCTCCTCCTCTCCTCTGCTCTGCTCTCGTCCCCTCCGTCACTCCCATCTCTCTGTACTTCTCTGGTTATTTTAAGTGTGTTTTGTGTAGGTGTGTGGTGTCAAGTGTGTGTGTTTGTGTGGGTTGGTTTCTTTTATTTGATTATATAATTTTAGTATTATATTTATGGTATACGAGTCGACCCGACCCGACCTGACCTGGGCCACTGGATGGATAAATGACCTATATAAGGTCTATGATTCCGCACCCCATGAAAAAAAATTATGGGTCCGCCACTGTTGACTGTTTTGGTCAAATGAAAGAAATGTAGGATGCAAACTTTATACAGGCTAGGTTAGATATGGTTGTAAACTAACACATATGATGTTATTATATAAAAGTAGTACTTGAAACAAATGTTTCATATTTGATTTGAGATGTAATTTCATGTCACATTGAATTTGGACACTACTTGTATTGACCAAAAAAAGTCAAAAGTTTCCTATGTTGCGGAACAACTAGATGTTTTTATGTTGAATTCCTTAGATGTATACCTTGTCTTACGATCAAGTAGTTAATACCAGCTTTTCATGAGTATACTCTAGATGAAGCGCAACTGGCTCATTCCAGCACCATGAAGCCAATAGAGTCTTCACTACTGGTGGCGGCTAACTTTTCGAAACCTATGGCTGTCAGAATCAATATTGCAGCTTGAGCGATCAGTTGTGATTTTAGCTAATGCGTCAACCAGTGATGTCTTGAGGCTGTTAGCCTATTGTCATGAGGTGATGCCTTTAGTTGCTGGAACAATGGTTCAAAAAAAGTTGTGAGCGAAACCCGGCTCACGAAGTCCTGAGAGTTTGGTGTGATATTCTTGCCTGCAGGTTGTGCACATGACCAAGTTGTCATTATATGTGATGCCTTTGAACCGAACTTTTATTTGTGTAAACGATAATACACTTCACATAGGAATCTTAGTATATCTACTTACTCTGCTTATTAGTTACACCATATGCTAAACATGATCTTGTGCAGCAACTCATCAGATGCATAAATCATCATTGAATGTTCTAATTATAATATAATTTCTTGTTAATATTTAGATACCATTGATGCAGTTTAAAGATCATTTAAGCAAAGATCATATAAAAAAATATTAATCAAAGAACGTGTGCAAGTTGTTAAAGAAAAGATGTCATCGTTTTAATTTAAAAGAATGACTTTGGTAATGTGTGTTAAGTTAGAGAAAAGATGTTATCTTTTTAATTTCAAAGAATGAATTTGGCAGCATCATGTTGGTATTTATGTTGTTTATTGTTCAACATTACACTACTTTTTAGAGGTAAAAATATGATTGCATTGGGTAACGGGTTGAAGTAGGTCATTTTAGTAATGGATGGAAAGACCTGGTGCCGTTGGTTTGTCCCAAAACACTTTTGTGTTCACTTTTATAATTAGCAATGTGTTAATTTGATCACAACGCTAATAATCCAACCTAAAATTTCAAAAATTATAATGTGTCAGATATATGACTTAGGCAATCCTCTTCAAATTGGATTTCAAACTTGTGTTGTGCATTAGATATTAGCTATGATAGAGGTGACAACCTGCAATATAGGTCCATAGAGTTATGACTGGGTCGATTTGTCCATAATGACGTCTACCATATCTTATATTATTGTTTCTTATGTCAATGCTTTAGTTTATAGTTTATACTCACTTGCTCTTTGTGAATTGATATATTAGTTTTCTTAAAAAATTGGTACTAAAAATAAATTACGTGAAGCCAGCCAATAAAGTACGCCAAAAAGGGCGCTAAAAAAATAAGTACCTGCGGCAACGCGCGGGCATTCCTACTAGTTATCTATATATAAATAAATTTTTATCCAGTAATATTAAAACATCGTCTGACTCTCAAACGATGAAGCCGAACAAATAGTCCCATTTATTATCCGATAATAAATCACCTTTTGTTTAACTCTTTAAATGTACAACCGTATTTAATTATTTCCCAAATAATTAACTGAATAAGTATTTTTATAAATATTCATAACCACAATTAATTAACGCATTTTGTGAAATATGTAATATTTAATAATTAAACACTATTCCTTGTTCGTCGTCAAAAGTGTAACTCTTGGACCATGCCTTAATGGCAACATCATATATAATCGATGATCGTACATTAAATCCAATAGGTTGTGGTGGTGCTATTGTTGGAACTAGGTGTCTGATCATTGATTAATTAATGCAACTATGAAAGTACGATTCAAAAAGTTACATTTCGGACTACGGACAAAAGAATAGTATTTAATTGCTAAATATTATATACCAAAATAGAGCAAATATATGTGGCGATGAGTATCTAGAAAATATTCATTGGATTGATTATTTGGAACAATCAACGTTTATTGTTTAAAGAAACAAGTAAATGGGATTGTGGATTAATGATCTAAAATAATTACAGAAACATTGAAAGCGTTAAACGAAAGGAATATGTATTATTGGATTATAAATTGGGAGTATGATAATTGACTTTGTAGTTTAAAGGTTAAAAATGGGCTGGAAATTCTGTAAACGGAGAGTGGTGTTTAGCGATAAATATGCAGAATTTAAATGAAGATGGGTTGAGAGAATGGGCCATCTTACAGGTCGCTCTGCAGCAGGTCAGTTTAAGCAGCAATCCAGATTGCTGGACATGGATCGGAAAGGGTGCTGACACCTTTTCGGTTCAAGGAGTGAAAAAGTCGTTGCTTGATAATAGGACGTACGGAGATTGGTATGCTTTTAATTGGATTGGCTGGATCTCTCTGAAATGCAACATGTTGGCGTGGCGTGCGGAGATGAACCGTATCCCCACGGTTCAAGCTTTAGAGAGACGAAATGTGCGAGTGGCGAACCAGGTTTGTTCTTTATGTGATTCCGATCCAGAGACTGCTTCCCATTTGTTTTCTGGTTGCGGGTTTACGTATGGTGTTTGGGTTGCGTTTGCTAAATGGTGTGGGATAAGTAATCATTTCGTTTTTGACGTGAGGGATTTGTTGGATATTCACAAGACTGTGAAGGTGGATAAGAGGGGTGCTCGGCTAATTCAAGGTATTATCTTAGTGTTCTTTTGGGAGATATGGAGCGCCAGGAATAAGAAGATTTTCAATAATAAAGTGCCGAAGGTTAAAGAGGTCATTTATAACATTAAGTCTTTGTCTTTCTTTTGGGTCAAGCATAGGAGTAGATTCAAAAAAGTTGAATGGACGAATTGGGTTTCTTCCCCTTTGTACATGTTGTAATTGGTTGTAGTTGGTTTTGGCGGTCCTCCGTTTGAGGACTTTGCCGTGTTTTAATGAAAGTTAATTTTCAAAAAAAAAAAATAAAAAAAAAAATAATAGTGTCGGGTTTCATTATTATATAATAAAATATACACGTCTATAATTAGTTGGTTAATACTTTAAAAGTCAAAGTTAGTATCTTAATTAAATGTTAATTTAAAGGAAACAACTTGTTCTCCAAGTTATTAGTGGGAGAATTAAAGTGTAAATTGTACCACAGTGAGTCCAAGTCCCTCCAACCCTGTCCTAACTGTAAGTTAACATCACCACTTTCTACCAAGATAATTGACCTGAAAATTGATGTAAAGTAATTAAGCATCCTAGTTGAGATTGAATAATTGATCCAGAGTTGTTTATGTGAGATGAAAAGGTTCCCTCTCTGTTAGGGTTTTATAGATGAGGGGATGATGGTGGTGGGTGGAGGTTGAAGATGAGGGGATGATGATGATGATGATAATGATAATGAAATTAGGGTTTTGGATGATGTAATTGAGTTTAATCGTGAAGTTAGGGTTTGGGATGATGATGATGATGAGGTTATAGAAGGGGATGAGAAATTTAATGTCTGCGGCGGCTTCTGTTTATATCTCAAGATTATGGATTTTGAAAAATACAAATCATGTAATTATAACATACAGGTGAAGAATATAAAAAGAGGTGGTGAGTGGAGGTTGAAGATGAAGTGGTGGTGGGTGAAGGTTGAAGATGAAGTGGTGGTGAGTGGGTCCCACAAAAAAACTAAAGTATAATAAAAAAAGGAAGAAATTACACTTTGTGTCCTTAATATGGTGAATGGACAATAATACCCCTGATGGTTTTAAAGTTAACTGAGAAATCTAACCCAGTTAGTCAGAAAGGACATAAAATGCAATAAAAAAGCAAATTTTGGACATAAAATGCAAAAAAAAATTTTAAAGGGCATGTTTCATAATTTCAGTGATACATTAAGGACACAAAATGTAATTTTGTCTTTGTATAATTATAAAATAGAGATTTTATAAAATATATTAAAACGTATACCAGGATTCGTAATACTTAAGTGGTTGCAGGTGGGGGTGATGGCAAGTGTGGGAGGTGGTGTAGTGCGTCGCAAGTGGCTGGTGGTGGCAGGTGTGGGTGATCGTGGTGGCAGGCGTGGGTGATGGTTGTGGCAACTATGGGAGGTGGTGGTGAAGTGGGTTGTAGGTGGGGTAATTGGGTGTAGGTCGATGGTGATGGTGAAAACGGGTGACGGTGGAGGTTGTGGACGATGGTGTTGGTGGCCGGTGATGGTGGTGGCGGCGGCTAGGTGGTGGTAAAGTTAGAAAGAGAGAGAAGGGGTATGTGCGTATATATATATATATATACACACACACACACATATATATATATTATAATTTTCTGGTTTTCTATTTGTATTATTAATTTAGATATATATTAAATAAATGAGTTAATTACTAACCACCCTCATGTGTAAGGCGCATAAGTGTAGGGATATTTCATTTGCATACATAATTTTTATATTAAGACAAATCCACTTTTTAATGATTTTATTGGAATTAATTTGAAATAAGCTTAATATAGTTTAATTTTTATTCTCAAGACAAATCAAGCTCAAAATGAATAAACGAAGCGATTCTAGATGAAAAACTGAAGATTTGTTGATCCGGAGTCAAGCACGCGTCGTGCTTTGAAGACACGGGTTTTGCCTCCACCACTAAATGACAAAAGAGATTTTTTTGAGGATTTTCAAGATCTGGTGGGGCCCACAAGATTTGACCACTGACCGTGCCTTAGTACCACACCCCGTGCTTGAAATGTGGTTAGATGCTTGATATTTGGCCAGGCACAGGTCATGCCTCATGTGTTGCGTCTATATCAGGTAGCCTTCACCTCTACTTCACTTTGCTCAATTCGTTTTTCCTCTCCTACAACACACTCTACTTATAGCCACTTCTTTCAAGGTTTGTAATATTTAAGAATTTTAAGAACTACATTAAAACTTTTTCAATCTGTTGATAATTAAATAATCTATCTAAGTTTGTTAAACTCTATTTTTAAAGTTATGAGAGGCTAAGAATCTTGCAGGTGTTGGGGTTTCAACCCCTTTTGATGGAAAGTTAACTAAACTAAGATATGGATAATAAGGGGGTGTGTGTCAATGACTTTAAGTAGTAAATACCATATAAAAAGTGAGTTTTTCAAATCCTTAAAATCTTAGCATCAACCTTGTGTTTTCTTAGTTCAAAACATTCATGTTTTCTATGTCTATGTAGAACCAACATGTTAATTGCATTAATAGAGAGTTAGATGTTATGGTTCGGGAATTCTGGTTTGGTAATTCTTGCCTTTGTGTGGAGATATGATCTAGACACCAAAGTACTTGGTTTATTATACATTAAATTAACTTTTCAATACTAGAACTCGGTGATGAAATGATTTCCCTGCTTATTCTGTTTACAAGTTGGGTAAGATAAATCCCTTATGACTATTTTTTTCCTTATACCTGAAAAGTACCCAATTGTTGAATCGTTTCCCTACTGTTTCTGTTAATGAGTTGCAATATAATTTGACCTTGCGAAGGGTTTCCCTCTTGAGTATGCTCTAATATGGTTGAGTCTGAAGCGGCCCCTAAAAAGGCTTTTGCATGCATTAACATATACAAATTCTTACCGATAAAGTAAGCTGTTGTAATATATGGTGAAATTTAGTTAACAAAGCATCAAAGGTCAATAAAAAGCCCAAAAACATTGATTTTCTTTAATTTTGTTACAAAACTTATTTTATTTTTACTTTATGTTTTATTTTATCAACCTCACAAAAATATTAGTTTTATTGGCTTGACTAAACATCAACATCTTGATACTAAACGCTCACGTATTCTTGGATGATCTCAATATCTGACCCTCATTATGTAAATAATGGGTGCAATTGCCCTCACGTGAAGTAAAGTGTAACAGTATCATATTGTGTTTTATAAATTTAAAACTTGAACTATTTTGAAACAGGAAAAAAATATATCGTTATTTATATACACTCTAATTCATGTCTTGAACAAACATCATAATCATTTAGAAAATGAAAGTGTAGCTAATAGTATCAAAATAGATTAATAAAGTTTTAGCTAATACACTGACGTGTGTGTTCCACATGAACCTATAACTAGTAACGACGACACTATTCCTCGTATATTATACACTCAAGACAATGACAGTTAAGAGGTATTACAAGCACTCCTATGTGAAAGTTGGAGTGACCAACCAAGATTGTGGGTGTCAACCCAATAGTACTACTTAGGAATCCCATGGCAAAGTTCATAGCTAATGGTTATAGTCTAAAGCATGATGAGGACCCTAAGCTCAAAACGATGAATGGAATTTATGCACACATACAAATCAAAGGGATTGTTGTGCTGAGATTTACACATGTTTTACATGTGCATTTACACCATTTTCCCACCATAATCATGCTTTTATCATAAGTTTACCACGTTTAATCCTTCTTAAGTGGTAAAATCAAGTTTGGGAGGTCAATGAGCGAAAAAAGGAGAAAAACGGCACAAGAGGCAAGGAATTGAAAACTTAGAGAGTTGCAGCAGATGCAGCATGGCCGCGTAATGATCGTGCACCTGCCCCTGGTCAACAAGTCAACGGGAAGAGAAAAGTCAACGCACAAGGGCAAGCACCGGTGTGCAGTTATGGTGCACGGCCGTGCTCCAGGTCAAAAAATCTCAGAAGGTTCCAGATCCGACCAAGACTAACAAGACGGTTAGCCATGTGGCCAAGCACGGGTGTACTCCTTGGTGGGCACGATCGTTCTCCTCAACAAACTTGATAGAATCTGTGAATCAGCACGCAAGGACTCTGCACTACTCCAAGATGTTTTGCAAGGGCGTGCCTAGATGTGAGCACAATCGTGCCAGACCTATGAGACAGCTTATAACAGAGGCCTCCACTTCTCATTTTGGCATCCTATTCTATCTCCTCCTACCCTACCTACACGAAGTTTCTGCCCTCTTAGGCTCTTGAAATGGGAGATTAGGATCACTCTATAAACACTTGAGTTTAGAGAGAAACCACCATAATCACTTAAACCTCTAAGAAATCTCCATACAACCCTCACCATGATTTCCAACCAAATCAAACCTTATGAGCCTGTTTTATCACCTATGCTAGGCTAGATTTCTCTTGGTGTTGCTAGGGTGAAGATTGAACTTGGTATGGAATAAATAGTTTATTTTTATTTAAAGTGGTGTTTTGTGTTATTAACAATTTCTTCTACTCTTTCTTTGTTTGATGAATTAACTAACTAATCAACTTAGTATTGGTCTTGTGGGTGTTTTGGTAGGAAGTGGAGGGACATATGAGTGTACTCGTGGCGTGTAAAAACCCGCGTACTTATAAGCTAACGATTAACTCCACGTGTAGAGATTAGTCCATCTGTGAGTGGAAACATTCACACTTTGTGGCTGATCCTCGACTATCAAAACATCACTTAGGGTCAGTATGGTCTATATACTTAGCCTTGATGATAAGCCAAGATTTGGTTTTGCGACTTAGCTACATGGTCTATGTGTTAGCTTTGGCGCAAACCAAAGATTGGTGAACTCGTTTTAGAAGTAAACGGTCTTTATTTACTTCTATTATTATATTGCCGCCCAATTAATAATAGATCAATCCCTTTTTGAAAAATTAATTATTTTAAGCAAGGGATGAGCATACTCGGGACGATATGAGGCCTTTGCCATATCAAGTGGTAGTTTGTCAATCACAACGGCTTTTAGCAAATTATTCACAAAATAAAGAAGTAGTCGAATGTCAATATCGCAACTTTGGGAGGGGTGTTGTTCAGGGTTGGGTTAACAAGATCTTGGGTGATACGTCCCTCATGGTTGAGAGGTGAGCTTACCGAGACGAAAGACCCTCATAATAACTTTATGAACACATATTGTTTAAAGTTTAACACAATAAGCTTATTTTTAAACACACCACTTAAATAAAGATCTACTATTGTCTCATACCAAGTAAAATCAGATCCCGAGGCAACACCTTTGTTTTGATATTGGTTTCTCTTACGATTTAAATCTCTTTTTTCTGTTTTTCTGTCAAGCACTTAGAAATGTTTTAGTAATTTAGAAAGCTGATTAGTAAAAATCATGTCCTTGGATTCGATACTCGGTACTTGCTCATTTATATACCACACTCTATATGTACACTTGCCTATTGTGTGAGTTTAAGATCATTAAGCAACTATCGTTTTATTTATAAATTTAAATCTCGGTAGCGTTTTTGGTAAAACTCCACTCTTATTGCGTCTTAGAAACTCAAATTTCTAAAGGTCTTAGAAGTGTATTTTAAAAATCTACTAAAACTGCATGCATCAGGGATTCAATAACAAGTCTCATACATGTACTTTTGAACTTATGCATGTTTTTCTAAACCTTGCGTGTTATCGTAAAAAATGTATGATTTTATAGAACTTGTATGTTATTGCATAAAAATAAGTTTTCCCTTATAACATGAAAACAATAAAAGGGGGTCGTGAAACTCACCTTGAAACCCATGCAAGAGCTAGAAATTAGTAAAATAAGCCCATGACAGTGAAACTCGACCTACACGTGCTCTAAAGCATATTAGACACCTTAGACCTAACGATGTGTCTATTCGGGAAGTTGTTCACCCAACTTGCTAGACTTGACTGGGATGTTTTCACTTAATAAAACATTTAACTTGACGAGCTATTGGAACTTATTACTTATGTTACCCTGATATATATTTGCACACAATATATAACAAGATATAGATACAATTATTGTTGGGATCCCATCATGAAAACTAGTACATGCACCTGTGTCATCACATATCTTGATCGTTAAATAATTATATTTGCAAAATAATATATTCGTTATTGATGGCTGGGTCGGAAGAACATCGATAGTGCAGATGGCAACTTTTGAGGCAATAAGAAGTGTAAAAGATATTTTAAACGATATGGGATTGAAGGAAGGTGTAGACAGATACCAAGGCAGCGTGTCGGTGGTGGTTTGTTTCAAAAACAACGATCACGCTATTATGACCAGAGATGAATTGATTGGAAGGAAGGAGGTTTTTGCAATGAAAGAGATTTGGCAAGGAAAATTGGTTAAGTTTCAAAGGATTGCTAGGCTTATAGTATATGCCTTTTCAACTTTTGAAGAATAGTGTGTTGAATGATGTTAGTAAGATCTTTGTGACTGTTGTAAGACCTGAAAATCATGAAACGAATGACGTTGATGTGTTGTTCCATTATGTTGGAGTGTTACCGGATCATGGGAAGCAAGTGCAAGAGGAGGTTGAGCTCCGGTGGCGTGGTATATGATTTAAAGTCTGGGTATTAGAGGACCCCGGGGAGTGGAAGTTGGACTTTGTGAATGGCAGCAGGGGAGGAGAAGGGATATCTGAATCTATAGAGGAACAGCCAATACCAGTGCAACCGGAAGAAGAGGATGTGTGGTCGGGAAATGTAGAGCAACCGGTGTTAACCTCTAATCGGTCAATGGGTAATACGGATGAAGACGGTCCGATGGCTGTTTCAGATCGGTCAAACAGTCAATCAAAGGATGAATTTTTGGAAAGTAATATTGGCATTAATCGAGGCAATAATGGTGAGGTTGGTGACTTGATGATCAATGCAAAAATCAAGGAAAATAATGGGAAGGAAGGCATGTTTCTAAATATTGGGATAGGATGCAATTTTTCTGAGAAGTTTCCTTTAAGTTGTGGTGGGAAGAATAATAAAGTTGGAGATAATGTTAACAAACGTAAACAAATTGTTTCAAAAAACCAAGTGGGTTGCCCATCTAATAACCCTTATAATAGCATCAACGCACGACCCGTTAAGGAGTAATGAACTTTAAGGGATGATCCATTTGACTTGGATCCGATAATGTTGGCCCTTGATCAAAATGTCGTAAAAAAAGAGGTAGCCAATAGGTTCCAATTTTTAACTCGTTTAAGGATTTTATGCATGAGGAGACGGGTGACGCTGAACCGGTGGATGATTTTGTGAACGCCGAAGCCAGTATTAATCACGATGATGGGTTAGGCGAAAATCCAAATGGCATGATTAGAGAGATACACGAGACTTCACCAGGGCGAAAATCCAAATTGATGATCTTGTTCGGGAACAGTTGAGGCGGATGAGTTACAATTTGGTATTAGATGAATTTTCTATCTACTAATGTTAGGGGTATAGGGGTTGATGGGAAATCGGGTATGATTCATGGTTTGGTGAACAAATTTAGGGTGGATTTTCTAGCTACTCAAGATGCAATGATGAATGCGGTTGGGAATTTTTATTACTCCAGAGTTTGGGGAAGAACTTATTTTGAGGTTGATATGGTTGAGGCTTCGGGTAGGTCGGGTGGCTTGGTTAATATTTGGAACCTTAAGAAGGTTAAGAAGATATGTTCATCGGAGAATCGGAATTTTCTTTTAACTTTGGGCTCTTTAGTGGAAGACGGGATGGTGGTGAATGTGATTAATGTGTATGCACCTCAAAAAGTGGTGGTAAAACGTGCAGTTTGAGACATGTTGAAAGGATTGATTCATTGTTATTCGGGTTTGTGGGTTCTTCTTTGGGATTTTAATGCGTTCAGATTTCAAGAGGAAAAAAGAACTCTCAGTTTAGCCAGCTTAGTGCCATGGATTTTAATTCGTTTGTTGATGATGTTGGGTTGCATGAATACTGTATGACAGGAAATTGGTGTACATATATGGTGAACAGAGATAATGATTTTAAGATGAGTAAAATTGACCAGGTCCTTGTCTGTGAGACTTTTTTTAATAGGTGGCCTTTGGCGTGTTTGAGGCCAGTACCTAGAGATTTTTCTGATCATTGCCCCTTGCTTTTAGCATTGGTGGATTCTAACTATGGAGCTAAGCCTTTCCGATGGTTTAATTCATGGTTAGATATGGACGGGTGTAAGGAGGTGGTTATTAAGGCTCTCGAGATGTGTAACTCTCGAGATGGTTTAATTCATTGTTATATTTTTTTCGCTTGCAACGCGTGTTGTGATCACCAGTGTCCTTCACGTTGAGTGAGAACCAGATTTTTTTTCTTTCTACCCATTTGGTTCTACCACCATTCACCGCCATTTTGCCAAGCAGGTACGTCTTCTTGTTTGTTGTTATATTATGAGTCTAAGTTAGTAGTTTGAGTCTTTTATTTTTGTGTGGTTCAGTATTATGCTCGGGTTTTTGTTTGCTTTGTCTTGTGCATGTTTGGATTGTACCGCCCGTACTCAATCTCCATTCGGGTGATTCGTAGCTATTATCATTTATCAAGGCAACCCGAGAGTATACCATTGTGTAAGAGCCGATCGCGAATGGAATGAAATACTATACGATCGAGCTGGACTGGACTAGAGTTTTGGAGCTTATGGAAAAAATAATTTTAACCAGCTAAGTCCTTTCCAATTTGCCCCGGTCTTTTTATTTTTGTATTCGGAATTTATTTGTGTTTTCAGTCGTTTTCTATTCCTACATTGAGGACAATGTAGAGTTTAAGTGTGGGGATGAGAAACTGTCATTTAGTCTGCATACAGAGTCATTTTGAGTCCAAAAAAAAGACCCTGATTTTGAAGTTTGCATTATTAAAAATGTGGAAAATGATAGGTAAAGTCAGGTGTCTGGTTTTCAAATATTACATGTATTAGAAGATTAAAATGATTGAAAGCGTGTTGACTTGGGATGTGTGGGTAGGCCCAGCCGGTAGAAAAGTTCCCTTTAAGCTAATACACTTAAATATATTAGGATACCTTGTGGGTTCTCATCTAGAAAAAAATGGGGAAGCTGAAACCACCAATAATAGTATAAGGAATGCCGTTATAAGTTTAAAACCATTAGAATTTCTAATCAAAAGTTGAAGAAAAATAGCTGGATATAAAATAAGGGCAAGGCCAATGGTGTCGTTTCTAGGGATAGTGACTCCGGACTCGACTCCCTCTAGGATTGTCTGAAAATAAATATCTAAAAAAAAGCTCATGAATTAATTAGAAATCAAAGCGAAAATGCTGAAGCTTAAGATGCCTGGCCACTGGGATAGCGATTTGGATTGGTCACACCCTCTGAGTTAACTATGTTGGGATGAAAATGAAAAAAAAAAACAAATGATTTTAAATACTCTTGATTTTCTACATAAAACGGTTAGGAATAGTCAATTGGTTGTTCCTCTTGTTTCATAAGCTTGAGGCGGAATTAGGTGAAACTGTGGCTTCTTTAATGTGAGACCCTATGTAGACTAAATGAACCTAAAATTAAACTAACATGATAAGGGGCTTAGAAACCGGCGGTTGGGTTTAAGAGGACAAGTATACCTACAATCGCAGTTGGCATGTGATTAGATTTTTAAAGTTAAAGTAACCTATGTTTTGAGGCCAGATTATTTGATTGTGATTCCATTGCAAAATTCTTTTTCAGGGACGAAAAAGAGATAAGTGTGAGGATATTTGATGTATTGTAAAATACATCTATTTCTAGTGTAAAGTTTGTATAGTTTTTGACTCGTTTAGATAATGTTTTCATTAGTTTTAGGCTTGTATCAGTCTATTTTATTTAGTATAGGTTTTTATAGATTTTTATTAACTTTGGGTTATTTTTAGTACTTATGTATTTATTTTTATTTTTTATATTTTGTAGGTGTTCAAAAACGTTGGAGCGTAAACGAGCAACTTTGGTCAAGTCAAGAACACCCGAGTCTGAGAGCACAGAGTTACAATACTATATACAACGACGACGACGACGATAATAATACAAACGTGACTTTTGTCACAAAGGCCCACAGCCCAAACTCATTTTGGTGAATATTATTTTGTGAGAATCAGAGGAAGTGCCGGGGATTATTTTATTTTCTTCGAAGGGGGAACATTATAATTCGAAGGAAGGCAGCCACAAGGAGAGATTATTATTTTCGAGAGAGGAGCGCGATAGGAGTAGAATAAGAAGATTAATTTTGAAGGTGCGGATAATTGCTGAAGCACTGGTAGTGCTGTTGAAATCGCTCGCCGTTTATGGCTCGCTCACCGCTCGTTTGGAAAATGCTCGAAAAATGCTTGCTCGGTCTTCCGCTCGGTTGTATATGAGCCGATCGGCTCAGTTCAGTTTGTAAATGAGCCAAGCACGAGGAAAGGTACGCTCGGCTTGGTTCAGCTCGAATAAATTTTTATTTATTTAATAATAGATATACACATAATTTATAGATAAATTTATGGCTTTTTATATAACATTATATTGGATTTGCCTCAATATATGCAAACAAAATATAACTAGCCCACTTAAATCAATAGAAATTTAACACTAGATTTAATAGTAAAACAATAAGTCATGAGGTGACAGTCTTGACTTCTTTATGTTATTAGTCGTTCATCGCTAATTGTTGCTTGATATCAAACACAATGCAATAACTGTTCTCGGACGTATGCTCATCATCTCACCAGCCTCAATCTAAGCCTCATCATTGGACAATAGGATGTCAATATTAGTGTTATTATCGGACATTTCGACCTTAGTTGTCACGCGACAATGAAAACATCGAATGAAACATCGCAATTTTATGATCGTACATATTACTCCGCTCGATTCTCGCTCGGCGCTCGCTCGGAAAATTTGCGCTCGAACGTTCGGTTTTGCGCTCGATTGTAAACGAGCCGCTCCGCTCGGTTCGGTTTGTAAACGAGCCAAGCACGAGCAAAGCTCCGCTCGGATCGGCTCGGCTCGTGAATACCCCTAAGCACTGGTGCGAGCACGGGTCGTTTCTAATTCAATTATTTATTTATTTATTTGCTACCCGTTGTGAACACCAAGAATTCAACTTGCTTTTATTGTTTTGATTTTATCATGACTATTATTGGCTAGACTTTTGTCACTACCTAGGTTTTGATGAATACTCATGATTGATTGAATATTTTTATGGTTTTGAACTTTGACTATGGGTTGATGATTTAGTAAAGACTTTGATTATTTCTGATCTGGTGTATATGCGTACCTTGTTTTGTTCAATTAATAATTATTTACTCCACATGCGTTTTTGTGAATGTCTTTCATGTATGAATGCGTGTTTGGTTGTGGACTGTGTGTTAACAACTAGTTTATGGTAAATTGCTAGTGTTTTCCATAGGAGTGGTTTTTGTTGATTGGGTAGTTCTAGGTATTCTTCCAATTCCAATAGCTGTAAGGTGCGGGATTGTCGATATGTCTAGGGTGTTAAATTGCTAGATCTAGATGCTTTGTAAGAAGATCTTACTAGTTTCCTTACCATTACTTGCATATCGAGTCAGGTCAGGTTTTCTATAGTTACCCATTGCACTCTTAGTGTAGTGAGGCTTTCGCGCTGTAAGGTAGACTGTCTAGCGGGTACTTTATCATCAGAGTAGGTAAGCCTGTATAGGTAACCTCTCAATCGGTAGTTTAACGGCTTATAGGTAACCTTTAGGTTTCTCCTTGAGAAGGGTCGAGGGTCCTCTAGTTTGTCCTGTAAGTTTAGTATCTGAAAATCCCGGTTCCATAGCTAGTTTCATAACCATAGAAGTTCGTCAGTCATGAGTACGATTCTAACCAATTGTTGATGCACTTTATGTGGACGTCACTGTCGAATAGACTAGGGTTGAGTCTTAGTAATGTGTTACATGAGATTGTGGTGATCCATAAGGGCATTTTATGGATCTGACGCATTTGTAAAATATAGGACAATACACTATGCCAGGTTCGACCTATATATACTGGGCGAATGTGGAAGTTTTCCACATTCGACCAACACAAATGGGCGAATGTGGAAATACTCCACATTCGACCATCATAAAGGGGCGAACGTGGAACTGGTGTATTGGACTATAAATAGCAATCTCATGTGTTATTGTTCATTTGGTGATTTGAGTTTGTGCTTTGAATGCTCTGAAGGGGGAGGTCATGCCCGACCTCCCCCGGCCACGAGATAGATGTTTATCCTACTGATGACAGTGTCTGTAACCGTTTCTGTAGTAATACGAATCTGTGATGACGTTGTTATCATTAATTTCTGTCTCGTCTCGAATTCCCCGTCTGAAACCGAGTTGTTTATGTGTATTCGATCCACGAGTTCGGTCTATAACCGGATTCTCACCTAGGTAGTATTTTCACCATTATTTGAATTCATCTCAGCTCAGTTCGTGTCTTTAGTCTGTTTCAGTTTAGTTAATATTTATTTTATTGCAATTTAGTTTTCAGTAAAACCCCCCTATTAATTAATAAATCATTTTAAGTCAGTTTGTAGATAAGTAGTCGAGTCTAGTTTACGTTTTCTAGTAGAGTCTCGTGGGTTCGATACTCGGACTTACTTTAGCTGTACTGCATTGACCGGTACACTTGCCGGTTGTGTGGTTTAGGTTTAGAGAGTCCTAGGTTATAAATTTAAAACTTAGAGTGTCTAGTTTAGGTTAATTTAGCTAGTTATTACTAAACCACTTTGAGCACATCAACAGATGACACACATCTGTGCCTCTCACCACAAAATATTGATTGTTCCATACAAAGGAGATCTTATCTTCCTTATGCTCATCAACCAGATCAAACTATTGGCAATATAATGAAGGGATGCTCATAAGAAGTCAATCCTCAAACAATTGTCTCTTTGCAGGCTTCCACTTTCTCACACAGCATGTCAAGTACCAAGAGGCACTAAAAACAACAGTTGGGTAGAAGCAATGCAAGAAGTGCTCATTCAATTTAAAAGACAACCGGTATGAGAACTTCTACCATTGCCAAAGGATGTTTATCCAATTGGCACAAAATGGGTCTTCAAGAACAACAGATGAAAGGGGCATTGTTATAAAAAACAAAGCTAGTCTTGTGGATCAAGGCTTCAAACAAGAAGAAGGAATTGATTATGATGAAACCTTTGCATTGCTAGGTTAGAAGCTATCAGACTCTCTCTGGCCTTTGCTTTCAACCACAACATCAAGGTGTTTCAAATGGATATCAAGTGTGCTTTCCTTTATGGTAAGATTCTGGAGGAGGTATATGTCTTCCAACTACCTGGTTTTGAAGACCCTTTTCATCTAGATCATGTCTAGAAGCTCAACAAATCTTTGTATTGTTTGAAACATGCACCAAGAGCCTGGTATGAAACTCTCTCCACTTTTCTCTTATAGATAGGCTTTACAAAACGTAAAATGATAAAACCTCATTTTTAAAGTGGAAAGCAAAAGATTTAATGATTGTTCAAATATATGTGGGTGACATCATTTTTAGATCCACATGAAATAAAATATGTGAAGAGTTTAGGGAACTCATGATAGCAGAGTTTGAAATGAGTGCGATGGGTGAACTTCAATGCTTTCTTGGTCTCCATGTTATGCAACTGCAAAATGGCACATTCATTCATCAAAACAAGTTTGTTAAAAACTTGTTCACCAAATTTGACATGACTGGTTGTAAACCATGTAGTACACACATGAGTACTAACAAATTACTCACTATTAATAGAAAAAATGAACTGGAAGATCAAACACATTATAGATGCATGATTAGATCTTTATTGTATCTAACTGCATCAAGGCCAGACATCATGTTTGCCACTTGTGTTTGTGTAAGATCTTAGGCATCACTTAGAAAGTCAAAGCTTATTGCTGTGAAAAAGATATTCAGATACATCAAAGGTGCTCCCACACTTAGTATCTGGTATCCTGATAATGGGAATATTGAGATTTCAGTCTATTTAGATAGTGATTTTGCTAGTTGTCAAAAAATAAGGAAGTCCACTTCAAGATGGTGTTAATTCTTAGGCAATGCCTTGGTCTCCTAGCAAAGCAAAAAGCAAGCAAATGTTTCAACATCCACAGCAGAGGCTGAATACATTGCTACTACAAGCTGTACAACCTAACTCATGTGGCTTCAAAATCAGTTACTGGATTTTGGTGTGATTGCCTTAAAGACTCCACTCATGTTGGATAGTCAAGCAGCTAAAAACATCATTAAAATTCCAGTCTCCCATTTAACAACAAAGCACATCGACATCAGACACCATTTTGTAAGGGATAACTATGAAAAAGGTTTGATTTCTCTGCATCATGTTCCAACAGAGGATCAACTGGCAGATGTGTTAACAAAATCTTTAGACACATCTACCTTTGAAAGCCCGATCTCTCGAATTGGCATGTTAAATATCTAGTAAAAGCAAAATTTTGTTTTCCATAAATAAAACATTAAAGTGTTTTCAGAAAAATCAAAAATTCATCCTTAAAGATAATTTTGGTTGAACATCTGATAAGATATCTATAAAGTCTGTTCAGATAACACAACCACTGTTTCATTATAATCACCATCTGTTTGACCAAAGTCTATACCACTGTTAAAAGGTATCCTTTATTTGTCCTATCCACTATTTTCTATCATCTGTTGACTTGTCAATAGAAGTTATCTAAAAACTGTTGAGACACTCTCTAAACATTTTGGCTAAATATTGAGACTCTGTTAACAGACAAAAATCCATATGCCATTGTATCAAAAGTTGGTGATACAGGTGTCTAGATAACCCCACAATCCATTTCCACTACATTCTCACTAAACGACTTGGAAGGTAATGACTCTTTCTTGAAAAATGAACTTCACACAGAGTTTGTGGAGATAGGGTATGAGGTTCAATTGACTGGGGCAAAAATTTTCAAACCTCAATTTCCCCTAGCAATGAAGTTCTTTTTCCATACTCTCCTTATATGTCTCTTTGCCAAAACATCTTTTAATGAAATATTTTTAAAGGTTAAGTGTCTGGTATATGTAATCTTAAGTAAAAATGACTATAATCTATCTCAGGCATTGTTCTTAGATTTGGTAGCAAATGTGAAGTCCATTAAGTCTTGGTCTAACAATGTTTTCCTTTTATAACCCATACTACTGAGTTTTTAATTACAAAAAGCACTGCTGAACAAGTATCTAATGTTGTGATGGAGAAGAGGGTTGATGAAACCCCCAACCAAATAGTTGAAAAGATTGCTTTGGAGAAGCAAAAGAGGTATGATACTATGGAAGCTAATGCCTCCATTTTGATAAAAGAAAGAAAAGCCAAACATAAGGAAATGGAATTTATAGGCTCTTCCAAAAGAAAAAAAATGCCTGCAAGACATGTAAGGCAGCCACCCACCTTTCCTAAAACCACTTTTGGCCTATCATCTGTTGTATCCTCTGCCCCAACCACTGAAACTATCACTACAACAACCACCACTACTACAACTTCCATTCCACAATCCACACCTTTACCACCATAATCACACTGAAAATGAGCAAACAGATGTTACCACTACATCTTTTCTAATAACCTTTCCAGCCACCTAACAACCACACCGAACACCCACCAACATACCAACGCTATCACCATCTCCCATTGTCAAGTACAAAAGAAAGGGAAAAACTTTCATTGTGCAAGACGACTAAGAGGAGAATCAACCTACACCACCACCATCATCTGCTCATATCCTAGCTGTACCCATATCATCCTTTTCACCACATAAATCTAAATTTTCACCCACATATGTTTGCCACTGCCACATCCACAAACTTATCACACCCAACCATCATTCCTTTGGCTGCTCAATATCCTCTTGAACTCATTGCTATACAAGGAGAGTTAGGGTCATTTTACTCTACAGAGGATCCATCAAAACTATCCTTAATAAATCTCCTAGGATTCCCTAAACCAAAGAATGTTGATGAGTATTTGCCAATGAAAGCTCAAAAACTTGAACTGATTGCCAGGGAGAGGTGCAGAGGGAAGGATGACAGGACTGCTCAGAGCATCTTGTCAAGATAGCTTAGCAAAGTTAGGAATATTGAAGACTTTGCTAAGGAGCTCAACAAGTACATGTCTGAGAAGCCACTAAATGCTGAGCTGGATAGAGATCTGAGAGTGGACTACCTTTACCATATTATGAAGTACAAGCCATATAAAGCTACTAAAAGTTAATTTTCTAGTTGGACCACTAATGCTCTCAAGGGTAAAATTGAAAGAATACAAGTGATGCTCAAACACCCCAATTATAAGCCTACTCCACCTGACTGGAAGAAAGGTAAACAGACTGACCCTAAAAGGGCTTTGAAGCTGAAGAGAATGAGAGAAAAGCTGGTGTCTGCATACGGTCACATGAGATCAAGTTCTAGGTGGTCAGAATCAAGGTTAGTTGACATCTACAAGCAAATTGAAAAAATCAGGGAAAAGGATCCAACTGTTCCTAGAAAACCAGTTTATGCTGATAAAGATAAGCTCCCTCAAAAGACGCCTACACACAAAAGTCTGTCCTCAACATCTGACCTACTATATGTAACGCCCTAAAGCGTTTTTACAGAAAATATGCAGCGGAAAATACAGAGTAGAAAATTCCTTGCTTAATAGAACATTCTCAAAGGTTTGGAAAACATATCTAAACGATATTTTGGTGTTACATCTTTTATCGTTTCTTATTACATTCAACATGACTCATATTTATTAGATTATGTGACCGTGACCACGTACAATCCGCGTCCTCGCTCGATCTCCATCCTTTCCTTACTTTATTAGGTAGACAAGACAACCTGCAATCACCACATAACCGTTTTGTTAGTTCATTAAGTGACTTCATGCAAATTACTCACAATGTGGAAATAACATCCAACAATACTCAATAATCCTGTTCAAGCGCCTTTTTGCAAGTTCGGGTGTGATAACCCGATCCGAACCTCCAAGTCTCGTGCATTCATACTTACATACCTGCATCTTCATTACCATTCTCATAACAAAGGTTAATAACCCTACACTACATACAAGCGTACAATTCCCACATACAACCTACCTTGACCCGTCATGTTACTCTTCCTTCAAGAATTCTCTAAGACAAATATGACGTTTCCAATCCTATATTTATTCTACACATAATGACCATCCTTTACATACATAAAACTTTCACTCAAACCCGAGTATGAGTTCCCAAACATACATCACATTTTCAATCTACAAAAGCATGACAATCTACCTACCGTATTTGTTACCATTATACAAACGTATCAATTAAATTACATACACATGCATCATTCTGTACTTGAGTCATATTTGCAAATCCGACATTCCTATTACTTCCTACACCCATACCTAGCATTCAAAAGTCCAACAATGCTTACCGATGCGTTGGACGCGAATAAGGATTGCACGTATAAGCTAAACATCAAAATACATGAAAAACGGACAATACTCCAGTGGGGAGCGCATGCTGGTGCACACCAGCGCAAGGTGCGCTGGCCACCTTGCGCCCCCTGTTTAACCACATCAGAAGTGTCAGCGCAAGCTGACAAGGAACCAGCGCAAGGTGCTCTGACATGCTCTGACCTTGCGCCCCTGACCGGTTTCGCTACTAACTTTGGGGATTTCGCACAAAATCAAAGATATTGATACCCCAAAGCAATATACACTTAACCTTAGCCTTTTTGAAGCCTCAAAGGACGTATTTTATCGTCCCATTCGGTTTCTAACATTCATATTTATTTAACTATATATGCAAGTCCATTTTGACCCATTAAGAGGTTTTAGGCACCACGCCTCATGGCTTCCCATTCGCTTACTAATTTAACTTATGTTAAGTAAATAAAAACATCTTCCAATATAATTATCATGTCCCGCTTGTCCTCTCTATATGTAACCAAGCATGGGTCAAGTCTACGGTTGACCCATTACCACATTTCTTACCTTGGCACAACCATTAATTACTTGTTTCCTTTAAGATTCCCATACTACATGAACATATAAATTTGATATCATAATGCAAGTTAAGTTTAGGAATCACTTACCTTAAGTCCTCTAAATTGATGCTTGTTACTTGCCTTATCTTGACCCATTAGCCACTCGTGCTTGAGCCCATCTTGCCTATGCTTTCATGTCATCATATTCACATCTCATTAGCATACAAGATCCTTCCTCTTACCAATTAACCCAACACATGATGTGCAACATATTATTTAAGCATAGTGTACATGCTACTAATGCATACTTCTTACCAAATCATACAATCAACCAAGTCCCCACATAAGATACTTCCTAATGCAATCCTCATGTTTACCTACTATCAATTGTATCTATTTTCACATTATTTTCATATTTGTCAAGTCTTGCATACACATTCATACATCATACTTATCTAGACATTTCATCAAACACTTGGTATGCATACAACATTTAAAACACAATGTACAAGTATTTCATGCCTACTTTCTTAGCTCATAACATCAATTATCATATTACTTACCTACACCACATATCCTTCATTCCATAGTTATCAACATAGAAAATCATCACTTCTTTTCAAAATATCCAATAATTAACTAAGAATGGTCTTGGATTACACCAAGACCAACACCCACTTCCAACATAGGTGTAAAACAATCTAATTAGCACACGAAACAAGTATAGCCTTATGTAGTATCATGAATTATGGTTCCTTTAGTGTCTATCAACATCTAGACACCTTCATCCATCCACGATTCACATTTTTACATACACCCTAGATTTTCATCAAATCCAAAATGAATCCTAACATCAAAATCTATCAAATAGAAGGTACCTTTGGGTTTGATTGACCTTAAATGGTCCATTTCTGGCTCATGCATCGATTTCCCCTTTGTATTCTTGCTTGATTGAGCTTGGTAGTTGGGTTAGGGTTGGAGCCCTTTTTCTTCTTCCCTGATATCGACCAAAACACACACATATGTGTGTTTCTTGGTGTTTTTATCATATTTAACAATTTTAATATGGACTTTGGGTAATTGACATATTCCACCCTCCAACTTATAACCTCTTGACTCAATATCATATCTATTAATCCCGCCTATCAATGTCTTTAAATGAAGTGGGTTTTCGGGGTGTTACACTATAGCTGCCACAAAGCAAACTAAATGGCAGAAGCAAATGTCTAAGGCTGACCAAGTGATGTTTGCTGAATCTTTCAGAAAAGTGGGATTGTCTTATCAAATCCAATTTCACACAGATTCGGCCAGTGACAAGCTCAGGGAACTCATTAGCAGGCCTTTTTCTCCAAACTCATTTGAAATATTACTCTGCTCAAGAAGTTCATCAGACTCAAAAATTCTAAAATGGAAGTCAGACAAAGACACTCATGAATTGACTCTGCTGAGGTCTGATGGAAGAGTCCAGAAACTCAGCATGGATGAGGCTTATGGTCTGCAAGTTGCTGAACTCTAAGACCTTGTGAATATGGAACTCGAAAGGGATATTGAGGACATGGTCTCCATTGACTTTGAACTTCAATTCAAATGTCAACAGAGTCTGATCAGAAATAAAGTCAACAATAAGGCTAAATTTTGGCATCATCTGTTCTAGGGGGGATTGTTGAACTCTGTTGAACCCATAGAAGAACAGATTATCGGAAAGCCAAAGTATATTATCTTATGATCCTCAGTAAATCAGTACTTGAAGAACATATCCTCCCAAATGGCAAAGATCTAACAATTGTTGCCTACACACTTGTTTCTGTAAAGACTATTACACACAAGGTCTACTGAAGAACAACATCTGATGACGAATGAAAGAACTGTTGAAGTCCAGATTTGCTGAGAATTCACAAGGTCTGTTGGAGCCTTAGTAGTATTTAGGCTTCAACAAATGATGAAGACAAATGATGTTCAATAGATGTAAATGTAATAGAATAGTGTTTAGCCTAGCAGATGATAGTGTTTGTTAGTTAGTTAGCTGTCATTGTCTAGGTGACGCCGGCTTAGATCCAACATATGTTTAGTTTGTACTATAAATAGAATAGTTCTTGTACTGTTCTATTCATCACTTTGCACACAACATTTTTGTACGAACAAATTTGAGTGATCAGGCTGAGAGGGAGTTGTAGTCATTGTACTGATAATCTGTTAGAGTTTATGAAAAAAGTATTTTGATAAAAACATGCTTCTGTTTTCACTGTTTCATTCATTAAGATTCATAACAATCAAACTAATAACCTAACAAAACCTAATTTGCTAAATGGGTCACCAATAGGTCGTCGGGTCAAACTTGGTTATCACAGTCAAACTGTTTTTCTAAAACACAACTAATATAAGTGTATGGATACAATAGGTCAGATGGACAAACACCAGCATGAACAAACACTTACATTATATTATATGATAAGTAGCCAGTAGTTAATATTTACTACGCAACCTAAGGTGAGTTTTACGACCCATTTTTACTTGTTTTCCTGTTGGGGGTGGAGGGGACATGTTGCAAACATTTTAGATCACATATTGTTATTTATCATATGTGTAATTAGTGCGGACAAATCACATTATAAGTCCTTATAGTATTGAACCGTTAATATGAGTTACATAGCTGAGAAATTTTGGATGACACTATTGGGTAAGACAAGCCCCGTTTGTGTCGATTGAAGGTTGAACATGTACAATACTGGCCTAACACTTTTCCATTGTTTATGACAAACTTGGTGGGAAAGTAAAATAACTACCAATAGTCAGCTTCAGTTGTGAACCACTAAAGGAACATGAATGAATGTCTAGCTAGTATAGATAAGTAGTTGATATACGTGGATCTACAAAACATTTACTTCTTGCAAACACTCAAACTTTTGCTTATAAAACCTGTGTACTCGACAACCTTTGTGTTGATTCCTTAACCATGTTTTCTCAAGTTGATAAGGTACACACATCTAGGATACATACTAGGAGTCTCATGATTTGCTTATCAAACATTTCAAGCACATCAATATTTATCAGTTTCATGGTTTTTGGCATGTGTTGTGCGCATAGATACATTTCTTTTTGGTTAACTTATTTTGCTTAGGCTATACAACATTTCAAATGTTTCGAAACTCATGTTGAATGAGAAACCTTAATGTTAGACTCAAATAATGATCAATGACTTGGATCTTGGTATGTCACACGCCTTGCGGTACAACATTTGATTATCAATTGAGCTATGGTTTATCATCTGAATCAACTCTTAAATCATTTTAGAGATATGTGGCTTTGATACCAATTGTTGGATCTGAGAGAGTGTTTAGTGTGTCTTTCTGAGTTAATACTTGAATATCATTAAAAACTAAGTGCAGAAACATGAAATCATCAAGTAAATCATGCACATAACATAAAAATAAACTGAGCATGATAGATAGAGTGAAGTCATCATAGATTTATATAAATGGAATTCAAGGTACAATATGATCTAACACTCCCCCTAACCAATAACTCTAACTATCTATCTATCTATCTATCTATCTATATATCCCCCTCTGATTTCTGGATTTCTCTTATTAGATTCAATGATCACAATCAAGTGCTCGGAGTATTCCAAAATGCTAAATGTACTATTCTACTTATAGAGAGATACAAAACTGCTGGTGACATTACTATGATAGCAACCCCTAAAAACTCTATAACAATGTAACTACTAGCAATTGTGAAACTATTGGAAATATATTTACAAAACAAGTGGAATAATAAACCAAGGGAAAACTGTTGGTGTAAACCAGTAGTTGTCAATCTAGCTCTTCAAGTCCAGCAGTTTAACTTGTTGACCAACAGATCTTCTTTCTTGCTCTTTGGTCTTCATAAACCAGTTGTTTGCAAGTATAGCAATTAACTTGTCAAAACAGTTTTTTAAGTCCAACTCTTTTTGTCTTGAATCCAGCAGTTGTATAAATCAGATGTTTCAATGTTGTATTGTTGAAACATTCATGGGGAATGAAACAATGACCATATTGACTTGTCTTCCTAATTCTTCAAGTACTTTGGATGAATGGTACCATGGATTTTTGGCTTTCATCATCAGCAGTTCTTATATAAACTAACATGATGGATAAGGAGTTGGTATGGGATTATAATTGTTACATAATTAATGGTAGTGGAAATAAACCTCTTACAAAGCCAAAATTGTCGGTGTACCCTATTCCACATTTGATAAATCCTGATATTTGGGAACTGATAATATTTTCTAAGATTTAAGAACTACGGTTCCACTAACAAAAATTATGATTTGAGATTTGTTGATCATACCGTTTGAAATTTCTAGCTTTCTTGAAAGATCCATTTTAAAAAATTTCTTTTGAAACATCTATTCTTTTGAGAGCTTTGATTTCTTCAAGACAGTCAAACAGTTTAGATTTATAATTTAGCTCAATTCTTTTGAGTTCCTCATTTATCCTGAGTGTGGAATTACTCATTTAATTAGTGAACCAATTCCTTTTCTAGTCAGCCAATTCCTCATTTCCACAATTCTTCATCTTGTCAGCCAATTCCTTCTCTAGTGTTAAACCAATCAACCACAACATCAAACCCTGTAATTTGCTATATTATCTAGCTTCCATCTTGGTCATCAACACATTACTCATACCATCTTTGTCTTCCTTTGGTTCTTCTGCCCATTCAAATTTAGTAACCATAAGTGCCTTCTTCTCATTTTCTTCCTTGGGATCACATGTATTGGGTTCCTCAATGATAGCAATTACCTTGGTAGGAGAATACTTACTATTAGCATCGAGGGGTAATGGACATTCCCGTAAGAAATGACCAAATTACTTAGCACTTGTAGCATCTTAACTTTAATTTATCAAAACCCATACTTTTGGAAAGGATCTTGTCTCTCCCAATTTTGTCCATAAACCTAGTTGCTCGAATTGAGATCATGGCCATTTGCTAGTATAAATCAATTTCCTCCAAGTCATCTGTCACAATTCTCCAGCTAATAGGGCTTCATTACTATTGACATAACATTCCGAACAAGGCAATATGTTCTTTGGGAACTTGTTCGACAGAAGTGTAGGAACTAAGTGCAGTTCTTGGGGTTTAATGCAAATTGTTTGTTGGAGAAGCTTGAGTGGAAGAAATTTTGATTAGGGCACTCATGGGTAGACCTTCAACCAGTGAGGTGTTAGACATTTGTAGTTCAAAAATGGGAGACATGAGAGCAGCATTCATTGGAGACACAGACTTTCCATAACTGATTTGATTCATTTCTCTTTTTTGTTTGTCCATCTCAAATTCCTTCAGAGTATTGATGAGATCCCTAATGGTAGATCTAGAACTAAGATACTCTTTTTTTATCATCATAGACTGAAAGCTCCATTCTTTAGGTAGAACATCAAGCAACTTCTTGATTTATTCATAGTGAGGAGAATCACTCCTGCATTCTTAAATTTGCCAGTAACTTTCACATATTGATCAATGTGATTCGTTAGATGCTAGGATCTGAGTTTGTTTATGAATGTTCACTAATGAAACAGTAAATGAAGTAGATATAAATGCAAAGTGCAGTGGAAATAAACATTAATTAATAAACAAACAGGAATTCATTTTGACCAAAATACTTAAATCATCACATATTAGAGTATAATGAATAAAACTCCCCCTCATCCTGATCACTCTAGGTTTGTTCGTACAAGGAATGTTGGGTGATGAGTGATAAACAAAAGATTACAACAACTGTTCTATTTATACTACGAACTAAACATCTGTTGTGATTACAACTCACGTCACCTAGACAATGACATCTAACAACCTAAACGAACTATAACATCTGCTAGCTGACACCTGATCTTCACCATCTGTTTATCATCATCTATTCTTCATCATCTGTTGAAGCCTAACCACTACTATGTAGATGAAGAATTTTAGCTAAAACAGGATTATATGATCATACAAGTCACAATTCCAGGTGCGGAAACCCTAGAACTGAACAAAATGATAATACGCAAATCACAACACGTAGAATACCTTTTCAATCACCATTTTATAGATTACTTGCTCAAAATATTCAATACAATGACCTTACAAGTTAATCTAACACACTTTCACACGACTTTAATCTAGAGAGAGACTTGACCTCGACACACACACTATCAATAACTATTCTAACTTACAAAATGAGCAAATCCTATCTATAGTGTCTGCAGGTTCGCCCTTTTCCAAGGTGCGAATGTGGACTTTGTCCACATTCGCCCACTGACTAGGTACGAACATACATATTATCTTGTCAGCTTCCACTTTCGCCCTTCTGCATTCTTCCTTCGCCCATCAGAACCTACATTCGTCCATCCCATAACTACCATCGCCCCTTCTCTATCATTCTAACATATGTTAAGACACAATCCAAATCATTAGTCGCAAAACGTGCATCTACAAACTCCCCCTCGACTATTGATTGGATTGCCTTCTAGCTTCATCCATCTCCTTGTTCATCAACTTGAGTCTAAGCTGCTTCTTTTGATCTTTCGTGATCTCAGGCTCAAGTTTTCGTTTCGTTGAAAGCTTAGGCACATTAGCTATCTTCACCTTCTTACCCAACTTAGTATCCAAGTTGCTACCAGAGTTGATATCATACGCAAAGCACACTCCGACAACTTGCTGATACTTCTTCGCTTGCGATGCATCATCAGGATCACTAAATATCAGGTTATAGTACAACATGATTATGTCCTCAAAATTACAGTTAATGAGCCACATCGGGTCAAAAACATGTATCTTCTTATACTTATCCTTCCCATCTCTCAACACAATCACAGCCTCTGCATTCCTCCAATCATAATACCAGAATATGAAGTCTTCACTGAAGTGTTGTTGTAATGGCATCAAAGGAATCTTCCTCATCACTTCAGGAGCTTTGTAAATCAAAGTAACCCGCTTCTTACCCGTTCTAGGATCAACATCCCTGTGAACTTTCCTCCTCGGGTATTGTGGCTTAAAAATATTCCATTTGGTTCTACTTTCCCAAACCAGTCTATCAGCAAACCACCCTACAACCGTATTATTCACCGAAGCACCAGTCATAGGGAATCTGCAAATGTCTCTAACCGCCCAGTACGGTAGAGTAAGTAGATCGTGAAATCTGTAGAAGTACAGAATTTCTGATTCCCACTTGACAGCAATACACTTCAGCCTTCCAAGATACTTCCAACCAAGAGCTTTGCCTTTGAACTTCTGGTTGTGATACCTATAGAATCCACCTTGAGCTCCTGGCTTAGGTCTTTTATCATAAGCTTCTTTCAACTTCCTTAACAACGTCTTTAAATCATCATTATGATCAGACGGTTTCTGTTGATCTCCACCGAATACCTTTTCAACAAACTCCTCACTACGCTTTTCAGCTTTCTTTCTAGCTTCTCTTTGTCATAGTTCAGTGAAGTCTGGGAAAACCTCATCTTCATTATTCTCTCTGAAGTACTGAGGATACTCTTCATGAGTAATGTCCTCGATTTCAATTTCCTCCATCTCCGGTGTATGTTTATCATCAGAATGATTTCCAATATCCTTTTCAGGAATATCTGGAATCATCTGATCCATCATGATCTCTTCCAAAGCCTTTCCTACTCGCTGCGCTATACCTTCCATAATCTCTTTAGCTACAGCAACAGACACCTCTCCTTCTTCTAAATCAGGATCATTGTATTCTAACTCAAACCTCATATCCTCAGTTTGAAAGATTTCAGCAAATTTTCCTGTAAACTCAATCGTCCATTCTCTTTTCTCGAGCATCTCACGATAGACATTCTTCGCATCATCAGATAGAGATCTCACCTTCTCATTCTAGAAAATAGTCTCATCTGAATCAACATTCTCACCAGCTTTCTTCTTTGAGCTCGACTCTCCTGCATTACCTTTCTTTGTCTTTCACTTCTCAAAGGAAAACTTACTTGAGTCATCTCCACCATCATCATCACTATCATCACTCTTGTCATCATCATCTTTACTACCCGATCCCTCAGCATCGTCATCCTTATCATCTTTATCCGATTCATCATCAGAACCTTCCTCTGATTCATCCTATTAATCATCTTCTTTTTCTTCATCTGAGGGCTCAAAATCTACTTGTTCCTCCTCTTTCTCTTTATCCTCTTCTCCATCTTTTAACTTTGGAGCTTCTCCATAGCGTTTGTCAAGTAGATCGCTCATTCTTTTGTTCTCTTTCTTTAGCTCTTTGTTATCAACATTCACGAGCTTTATCATCCTTCTGTTTCTGTTACATTTCACTTCAAGATCTTTCTTCTCTTCTTCAAGCTGTTTCACTTTCTTCTCAATCTCATCTTGATTAGACTTTGATGCAACCACAATCTGAAGCATCTTCTCTTCATTCTTTTTGAACTTATTGATTTCAGCTTGTTGAGCAACAATCATCTTCATCATGTCATCCATCTTCTTGTTAACTTGTTTCATCACATCATCAGAAACAGTAACTTTGGATGCTTTGGAAGATTCAACCTCTTTAGCCTTCTCTTTTCCAGGCTTAAACATGTTAAGAACATTTTCTAAAGCAGCTTCAAAATCAGGTACTGGTGCTACTTCAGGTTCTTTTGTCTTTTTCTGCTTCTTTGTGACAGGTGAAGATACCTTGGATGATGTACCAGCTTCAGGTACTTTCTTACCTTTCAGCAATAATTCAATCTCCTTCTCTCTAAGCTTCTTCGTGCTAGTTTTCTTTGCCATCGATTTGTGCTTGGGCTTCTTCAAATTAACAACAACCGTTGATCCTTCAAAGTCTCCAATATCAACACTTAAACCTTCTTCTACATCAATCGGCTTTTTCTGCAACACTTCTTCAACAGTTTTATTAAGTAATTCAGACTCCCCAACTGCAGTGGCCTTGCGTTTGGTAGTCATAACTAATTCTTCTTCAGAATCCCACTGCTCTTCTGAATCAACAGAATCCTTGTCTACCAAACTCGTACCCTTCTTTGCAGTTGTCTTCTTATGTGCACCTTGTTTCTTAGAAACACCCTGATCAACCTTCGCATTGCCCTTCCCTTTGGCTCCAGCGTTTACAACCTGCCTCTTCCTCTTAGTACTTGCATCTGCATGCACTAAAGGATCATCTGTGTCTGAATCACTCTTCTCATGCCTTGCTTTGTTCAATCCAGGGTCAGTGTAACCCGGATTAACTAAAGCTCCAAACAATATTTTATGTGGTGGCTTCTCATTGTCTGGCACACCCTTGTAACCCTTCATTCTCACAAGCGTTCTAATGTTCATGTGATCTTGACCCATCACCATTGTCGGATGTTTCCTCAAATGTGTATACTTGTGATCAAAAATCATCATCAAGAACCTTGGATACAGAATAAACTTCTTGGACTTTAAACCCTTCAGCATTTCCAGCATATGATCAAGTATCATTCCAGCAATATTGAATGGTTTTTTGAGAGTCAACGCAACCATCAATGAACTCAAGCTTTTCCTCATTACGTCATATCCACCACTAACACATCCAAAGAAATGGATAATGACATGTGCAAAATACTTGAACTGCACACTCAGCTTCCCTTTATGAAGTGCACCATCTGTAATCGGGCCTTTGTACTTCATCCTCAGAAAACAAACTCTCTGTTCCGTCCAAGATAGAACTCTGGGATCAGAACTCTCTTCAAACTTGATCCGTAAAGCCTCTCTGATGTCATCTTCAGTAATGAACATCTCCATCCCCTGAATAACACTTCGGATAATCGTCTTATCCTCCCAGAAATCGTATCTCGCGTTCTTCCAGAAATCCTCCACGATGTCTTTGTATATGATGGCTGGTGTGGCTATAGCATGAATGATTCGGCTTCTCTTCAAGAAATCAAAAATTCCAGTAAATTCTCTGTTCTTCAGTACGTCACCAACAAAAGCACAGCAGTTATGCTGAGGTTCGAACGACCAAACTTTAGGAACATTCTCCTCTTCAGCTTCAGGAACTGGATCCTGGATAACCACATCTTCAACTGGAATCTCAACGTTTTCTTGTTGTTCAGCCATCTGTAAAAACACAAATCAGAAAAATGCGTCAAAACACAAAAACGACAAATTTAGAAATTTTAGGTTTTCAACACACTTCCACATTCGCCCATTTTTCTTGGTACGAATGTGGGTTTTAATGGTTCGAAGGTGAAAACTTAGGCACGGATGTGGAAATATTTGAGATAAAAATCACATTCGCCCATTTATGGTTACCTTCGTCCCTAGTTTTCCACATTCGCCCTTTTTTACAGGTCGAATGTAGATCTGTTTTTGACCCAAATTCAAAATTTACCAACTGATGTGTTTTGGCTTCGGATTTTGATTCATTCAAGTCCTAATATGATCGACTAAGCCTAAACAACATTCAATTTTAATAAACATTCAATTCTTATTTGTTTTCTGAGAATCCAGTTATGAACCGAATTCGTGGATCGAGTACGCATAAACAACTCGGTTTCAGATGGGAGATTCGAGACGAGACAGAAATTAACGATAACAAAGTCATCACAGATTCGTATTACTACAGAAACGGTTACAGACACTGTCATCAGTAGGATAAACATCTATCTCGTGGCCGGGGGAGGTCGGGCATGACCTCCCCCTTGAGAGCATTCTAAGCACAAACTCAAATCTTCAAATGAAAACCAACACATGAGATTGCTATTTATAGTCCAACACACAAATTCCACCTTCGCCCCTTTTGAAGGTACGAATGTGGAATATTTCCACATTCGCCCCTTTGTAAAGGTCGAATGTGGACCAAAGTTCACCTTCGCCCCATTGTATAGGTCGAATGTGGAATGTTTCCACATTCGCCCTTTACCTTGGGTCGAACGTGAACTGTGTGTATTGTCCTATATATATACAAATGCATCAGATCCATAAAATGCCCTTATGGATTACCACAATCTCATGTAACACAATACAAAGACTCAACCCTAGTCTATTCGATAGTGACGTCCACAGAAAGTGCATCAACAATCTCCCCCTTGGACGTTGCTGGCAAATCCTAAACACACCTAGCATCTTCAGTCAGTTATTGTTGAAGTATCAGACACATTGTTACATCAACACTACTAAGGCTCCAACAGAACTTGTCTTCAACAAAGTCAATTTCTTCTCAACATATGTTGTCTTCAATAGTCTTTACACTTCATTGGTTGTTGTCTTCAAAACTCTTTATATTCAACAGACTTTACAGCAGTTGTTTATAATCATCATCATGGAGGGATTTGTTCTTCATGTTCTGACTTTATTTTGAATAAAAAATAGAAAGCTTTGGCTTTCCAATCATTTGTTCTTTTGTGGGTTCAACAGAGTTCAACATTAGACTTTTTCTTTTAATACTACCAAACATATCATATTCCTTTTGAATCAAATCCCTTTCCTTCCTTGAACTCGTCATTTCCCTCAAAGTATTCATACAACGAGTTCCATAACTCATACACACTTCTTCATCCTTAAACAAGGTGTTGAGTTCATCTGAAATTGCCAGGGAAATTGCACCAAAAGTTTTGTTGTCACGACCCACTAGAATTTTGTCGTCAGTACAGGACGTTGATGGATCTGCATTAACCACTTTAACATTTTCTTGTTGAACTATTGGAATATGAGGGCCAAGGATAATTGACGTTCATAATGATACTTTATGTAAAGTAGCAAAATGCTTTCACCTTATTCTTCCAACTTACAAAGTAGGGGTGTTCATGAGCCGGCTTGGCTCAAATTTGAAGCCGACTGAAAATTAAAGCTCAAGCTCGGCTTGTTTTTAACCGAGTCGGCTCGGCTCGTCTTGGTTTGGCTCGAATTTGAAATGAAAGATTAAAAATAGCTTCCAAAATTCACTAGTCTAAAATATAATTCAGTAGTTCAAAATAACACATTCAAAATAAATTCAGCTCCGTACATTACAAGCTAAAATCAAGTTCATCCTAATAAAAATAAGTTTTAAATTTCAACGAAAGGCAGTATAAGTTCATCAGCGTACGAATTAATCCCCAAATTTGCAATAATTGTCCAATTGAACTCCTAAATATTGATCTCTTTAAAATCAAAAGCACTATTAAGTTTGATAACTAGAGTATTTGGACAATTATCATTACGTTAGAGTTTAATAAAATAAATTGATTAGCTTTATATTCAATCCCTAACACACAATTGCTATGCTACCATTAACAAACATTAAATATGTAACATATTCACCATCTTTTAACATTTTATAGTATATTGTATGTATATAAAAATAATATATATTAAAAATCTGAATTATCCTAGCCAAATCGAGCCAACTTTGGTCGTTATGAACCGAGCCGAGCTAGGCTCACTTTCTAACCGATATGGGCCAACTTGGCTCAGTTTCAAACCAAGTTATATCCATTGAACTTTTTCCGAGCTAAATCCGAACGAGTTCCAATCCACGAGCTTTTTGCATAGCTCTATTACAAAGTCGTCTCCAGTTTTCAACTTGGGAAGTCTAGATGTTAATCCTAGTTCAAGTTCATATTGTCAAATAATATTACAAACCATTTTAATTAAGATTAATTTGATAGAAGTGTCGCTTAAACAGCTTAAAGTGTTTCTTGGTATACAAAATCAAACAACGTTACGTTTAGTAAGTTATCAAATGCCAAGCGAATTAGGGCTTTGAGCTTGAGTGTCGCCAGATCTAGTAGTGTCGCTAGTGAATCTGTCGACTAATCAAGTCGATAACTTGCGTTAGCTGTGTGTCTGTGTGAAAGTGTGTAATTGACAGGATAAAGTGTCACCGAAAGTGTCGGATAGAGATAAGAGAATCATGCGAAAGGAGAGTGTCACTGAGAATGTCAGCGCGTAACAGAAGTGTAATTTTAGAATTTTAGCAATACACAGGAAATCTGATCATACAAGTCACTATTCCAGGTGCGGAAACCCTAGAACAGAACAAAATGATAATACACGAATCACAACACACGGATTACCTTTTCAAATATTATTTTTATAGATAAACTTGCTTAAAATGTTTACATAAACTGATTACAAGTTGATCTACACACTTTCACAAAACCTTAATCTAGAGAGCAACAACCTGACCTTCACACACACAATAACCAACTAGTCTAACTTACAAAACAAGCAAAACCTATTTATAGGTACTGCACATTCGCCCCTTTTCAGAGTACGAATGTGGACTTTGTCCACATTCGCCCATCACAAAAGTACGAACATCAATAACATCTAAGACCATTCCACATTCGCCCATAAGCTTTCCACCTTCGCCCTTCAAACTCTACCTTCGACCTTCTATGAACCACCTTCGACCTTCCAGAAATCACTAACATATGTTAAAACTACAATTCGAAGCATTAGTCGCATAAAGTGCATCTACAAACTCCCCCTCGACTATTGCTCGGATTGCCTTCTGGCTTCATCCATCTCTTTATTCATTAACTTGATCCTCAACTGCTTCTTTTGCTCTTTAGTCATCTCAGGCTTAAGTTTTCTCTTCGTCGATCGCTTCGGTACATCAGCTACCTTCACCTGCTTTCCCAACTTCTGTTCAAGGTTGCTACCGGAGTTGATATGGTACGCAAAGCATACTCCGACAACCTGTTGATACTTCTTTGCCTGTGATGCATCATTGGGATCACTGTATATCGGGTTGTAGTAAAGCATGATGATGTCTTCAAATGTACAGTTAATGAGCCACATCGGGTCAAAAACCTATATCTTCTTATACGAATCCTTCCCATCTCTCAACACTATAACTGCTTCTGCATTCCTCCAATCGTAATACCAAAAGATAAAATCTTCACTGAAGTGTTGTTGAATCGGCATCAAAGGAATCTTTCTCATAACTTCAGGAGCTTTGTATATCAAAGTCACTCGCTTCTTACCCGTCTTAGGATCAACATCCCTATGAACTTTCCTCCTTGGGTATTGAGGCTTAAACATACTCCACTTCGTCCTACTCTCCCAGACTAATCTGTCAGCAAACCATCCCACAGCCGTATTATTCACAGATGCACCAGTCATTGGAAATCTGCAGATGTCTCTAACCGCCCAGTACGGTAGTGTTAGTAGGTCATAGACTCTGTAAAAGTACAGATTTCCTGTTTCCCACTTGACTGCAATGCATTTCAGACTTCTAAGATACTTCCAACCAAGAGCTCTGCCTTTAAACTTTTGGTTGTGGTATCTGTAGAATCCACCCTGTGCTTCCGGTTTCGGTCTCTTATCATCTGTTTCTTTCAACTTCTCTAACAGAGTCTTCAAATCGTCACTCTGTTCAGATGGTTTCTGTTTTTCTCCACCAAACACCTTCTCAACAAACTCTTCACTTCTTTTCTCAGCTTTCTTCTTAGCTTCGCTCTGATGTGTTTCGGTGAAGTCTGGGAATACTTCATTCTCATCATTTGTTCTGAAGTATTGAGGATACTCTTCATGAGTAATGTCCTCTATCTCAATTTCCTCCATCTCTGGGGTTTCTTTATCATCAGAATGATTTCCAATATCCTTTTCAGGAATATCTGGAATCATTTGATCTGCCATTATTTCCTCCAGTGGCTTTCCCACTCGCTGTGCTATACCTTCTAAAATCTCCTTAGTCACAACAGCAGACACTTCACCGTCTTCCAGATCAGGATCATTGTACTCTAATTCGTATCTCATATCCTCTGTTTGAAAGATTTCAGCAAACTTCCCAGTGAATTCTATTGTCCATTCTCTCTTCTCTAACATCTCACGATAAACATCTTTAGCATCATCCGATAAAGATCTAACTTTTTCATTCCAAAAGTTACTTTCATCAGAATCCACATTCTCTCCTGACTTCTTCTTCGAGCTTGACTGACCTGCATCACCCTTTTTGGTCTGTCGTTGTTCAAACGTAAACTTGCTCGAGTCATCACCATCATCATCATTCTTACTACCCGATCCTCCCTCAGCATCATCATCCATATCATCATCATTATCATCATTAGAACCTTCCTCTGATTCATCCTCTTCTTCCTCTTCTTTATCAGATTCTTCGTAATCTACTTGCTCCTCATCTTTCTCTTTATCTTCTTCTCCCTCTTTCAGTTTGGGAGCTTCACCATATAGTTTGTCAAGCAGATCACTCATCCTCTTATTCTCTTTCTTCAATTCTTTGTTCTCAATCTTTACAACCTTGATCATCCTCCTATTTCTGTTACACTTTTCATCAAGTTCTTTCTTCTTATCAATCTCATCCTGATTTGATTTGGAAGCAACAACTATTTGAAGCATCTTTTCCTCATTCTTTTTGAACTTCTCAATCTCAGCTTGTTGAGCAACAATCATTTTCATCATTTCTTCCATCTTCTTGTTCACCTGTTTCATTACATCGTCTGAAATAGTGACCTTTGATGATTTGGAAGATTCAATCACAGGAGTCTTCTCTTTTTCAGGCTTGAACATGTTAAGAACTTTCTCTAAAGTAGATTCCAGATCAGGAACTACTTCAGGTTCTTTCGCCTTCTTCTGTTTCTTAGCAACAGGTGAGGTTACCTTTGATGATGTACCAGCCTCAGGAACTTTCTTTCCTTTCACCAATACTTCTATTTCTTTCTCTCTCAACTTCTTTGTACTAACCTTCTTTGCCATCGACTTGTGCTTTGGCTTTTTCAGATTAAGAACAACTGTTGATCCACCAAAGTCTTCAGTATCCACACCTAACTCACCTTCAACATCTATTGGATCTTTCTGTAAAATCACTTCATCAGATTTGTTGAGTGATTCAGACTCCCCAACCGCAGTGGCCTTGCGTTTGGAAGACTTTCTCACCAACTCAGCTTCAGAATCCCACTGTTCCTCTACTTCAGTTTCCTCTGAATCCACTGAGTCTTCGTCAACCAAACTAGTACCCTTTTTAGCAGTACTCTTCTTTCTAGCCCTCTGTTTCTTTGATTCTCCTTCATCAGCCTTTGCTTTGCCCTTCCCTTCGGCTCCAACGTTCTTTACTTGTCTTTTCCTTTTAGTACTTGCATCAGCATGCACTAAAGGATCATCATTATCAGAATCACTCTTCTCATGTCTTGCTTTATTCAATCCTGGGTCAGTGTAACCCGGATTCACCAAAGCTCCAAACAAACGTCTATACGGTGGCTTCTCATTATCAGGCACACCCTTATAACCTTTCATCCTCACTAGTGTTCTGATATTCATGTGATCTTGACCCAATACCATCGTTGGATCCTTCCTCAAGTTAGGATATTTATTGTCAAAGATCATCATCAGAAACCTGGGATACAATAAAAACTTCTTCGACTTCAATCCCTTTAACATTTCCCGCATGTGGTCTAATATCATCCCAGCAATGTTAAATGGTTTGTTGAGAGTCAACGCAACCATTAACGAACTTAAACTTTTCCTCATCACGTCGTAACCACCACTAACACACCCAAAGACATGAATGATCACATGTGCGAAATACTTAAACTGCACACTGAGCTTCCCCTTGTGTAAGGCTCCATCTGTGATTGGACCTTTGTATTTCATTCTCAAGAAACAAACTCTCTGCTCAGTCCATGACAACTCTCTCGGATCAGTACACTCTTCATCTTTAATCTTGAGTGCATCCCGAATGTCTTCCTCAGTAATCAACATTTCCATTCCTTGTATCTTGCTGACTATAGTAGTTTTGCCTTCCCAGAAGTCGTATCTTGCATTCATCCAGAAGTCTTCGACAATGTCTTTGTAAATAATTGCTAGTGTAGCAATGGCATGAATAATCCGACTCCTTCTCAGAAAATCAACAATCCCTGAAAATTCTGTATTCTTCAAGACTTCGCCAACATACGCACAACAGTTGTGCGGAGGTTCAAACGACCAAGCTTTCGGTACATTTTCTTCTAAAGCTTCTGGCACTGGATCTTGAACAATCTCATCCTCAACAGGAATCTCCACATTTTCAGGTTGTTCTGCCATCTGAAATACAAAAATAAGAAAAATACGTCAAAACAAACAAAAACGACAAACTTAGAAAATTTTAGGTTTTAACACATTTCCACTTTCGCCCATTTTATAGGTACGAAAGTGAGGAAATTGTGGTTCGAATGTGTAACTTTAGACCCGAAAGTGAAAATTCATTAAAGAAAATTTACATTCGTCCGTTTCTTATCACTTTCGTCCACATACTTCCACATTCGCCCGTTTATATGGGACGAATGTGACTGGGTTTGTCCCAAAATTTGAAAATTGTTTTCTGAAATGTTTAACACACTGATTTTGATTCAAACAAGTTCTAAAAAAGCCGACTAAGCTATTATCACAATCAATTGTAGTTTTTATTCAATGTTTATTGATTTTAAAGAAAAACTATGGATCAGACAATACTTTCAATCAATTAACACATCAAATCAGTTAATTAATCCGAGTTTTTGATATATTCTCCCCCTAAAATCTATAAGCATTGAATCCTAATCAAATAAACAGTCTCTAATAGTCCACAATTGTCCAGATTGATCATGCTAGGGTTCGAAGATGAAAACCCCAATTGTGACCTTATAACCAAGCCATTACCTGTGAAATTACAGTCAAAACGATCAGCAAATGATAGGGAATAAGATTCTTTGATTAAAAAGAAATAGGGCAACAAGATCTTGACACTTTGAAAATTTTTGAAAAATTTTTAACTGAGGGTTTGACTGTGCTTCAGAGTATATATAGACTGCCACGTTCGCCCGTTATCTTTGGACGAATGTGAGAAAATTCCACATTCATCCCAAATTAATGGCACGAATGTGAAATTAAGACCCGAAAGTGAAAATGGTAATTAAGAAACCACCTTCGTCCAAGGATAAGGGTTCGAAAGTGTAAAATTTTCCACATTCGACCCAATTAAGGGGCGAATGTGAGTTGGAAAATTTTGAAATTTTAACCAAATCACGAAATCGAATCCCGTTCAAACATTTTTCAACACATTAAGTCTCAAACATGCATTATTTCAATTTAGAATGATACAAAGCTCATATGGTTTCATCAAATCTCAGAAAATGACCATCAAACACCGTCGGTTATCTAAAAATAATGCAGAAATGTAAAACTTTTGGTTTTTCTGAAATTTATATCAAAACGCACCGAAAATCTTTTTGAGTTTTGTATCTTTTTGAAAAACAAACTAAAATGCACAAAAGTAAATAAAGCAGTAAACATTTTGTGATGTCCGGTAAGAGGATCATATCAGTTTGTTTGAGAAACCTGATTACAGCGTTGATCTTAACTTTTATATTATCATTAGAAACAGTATGTGACCCGGAAACTGCTGATATTGTTGTCCACATAAGCTCACATGCAGACTGTTATGCAGTGCTTTAAAATGATACGATTTAGGTGTATTATACTAACACGTTGTGGTTCCCACACACACGACATACTCCCGTATCAAGAAATTACACAAAGCTTCCTCGTAACGCGTGATTATGCCAGAGTTATCTGTTTAGTTACAAGATATATAGCACAGAGGTTTACAGGTCAGCAAACATGTGCATATATACCAGGTTGAGGCTGATATCAACTACTGATTTGCATCAGTAAATTGACACGATGTAATTATGATCTTTGATCAGTAATAACATAAAGTTCCTCAATTCGGTAACTTTCGGTTTTTGCATTTAAGCTCTTTTAGCAAATATTCTGATTAAACTAGGTCCGTAAATTAATACGACAAAAGTTCAATCAGAATAACCCGGATAACAATAACATAACGACCCGAAACCTCAGATTTTGGCAACTCTATCAAACGAAATTACAGTACTAAGACCATATGCCCATGAGGTGTTCAGCCACGAACGAGTAGTTCGTTATGTTTGTATCACTAATGCACGCAGTTATTAGTCTACGAAGCCTATCAGCACGTCACATGTAATCAACACACGCCTCATATTTCATTACATATCTTTAGCCTGTGTCAGATCCCCACTGATGTACTATCATTTCCTCTTTTTATCCTGGAAATCATTTTGGGTTTTCTATTTTTTTGACTTTTTGAATTTTTCAATGTTTTTTGATTTTTCTGATAAAAGACTCCCCCTAAAATGTAAAATATATTTTTGGGTTTTTGATTTTTTCTGAAAAATTGTAAAAACTTTAAAGAAACTTTAAAAAAAATGATAAACCGAGGTGATGATCAGTCTTGTTTTTCTTTTATATTGTTTACTTTTAAAAGATATTCGAATCTGGATCTGTCAAAAGCTTTTGTGAACAAGTCTGCTCGTTGATAGTCAATGTGGATTTTGACCATATCGATCAGCTCTTTAGCATAACAATCACGGATAAAATGATATTTAATTCGGATAAGTTTAGCTTTAGAGTGATTGCCCGTATCTTTAGTTAATGCGATTGCGGCTTCATTATCACATTGTATAGGGGTTTTAAGAAATTGCAAACCGTAATCCACCATCTGCTGCTGAATCCAGAGAACCTGTGAGCAACAACTCGAGGCTGCTATGTACTCTGCTTCGCAGGTAGGCAATGCGACTGAAGTCTGCTTCTTACACTGCCAGGTGACTAACCTGCTCCATAAAAACTGGCATCCAGCTGTCGTGGATTTGATGTCCTTGTCACAGCCGCCCCAATCTGCATCACTAAATGCGATAAAGTCAAAATTATCGTCATTAGGGTACCAAAGTCCTTTCGAGGGACAACCCTTCAGATATCTAAGGATACGCTTGACCGCTGTCAGATGACTTTATTTCGGCTTTGACTGGAACGGTGCGCAGAGGCATGTAGCGAACATTATGTCTGGCCGAGATGCGGTTAGATACATCAGAGATCCGATGATTGCTCTGTATGTAAACGGGTCCGTCAGCTCCCCCTTAGCGTCAACTCTAATCCCGTGATTAGGCTGAATCGGGGTGTCCATCGGCTTGGAATCCTCCATCTGGAACCGGCTCAAGACTTCGGATACGTATTTGGTCTGGTGAATAAAGATCCCCGTTGGTCTTTGATCCACCTGCAAGCCGAGGAAAAACTGCATCTCCCCCATCGCACTCATTTCGAACTTTTCCTGCATAACACGTTCAAATTCCCTGCAAAGAAGTTCGTTAGTTGAGCCAAAAATAATATCGTCTACATATATCTGGACGAGAAGCAAATCATCTCCTGTTTTCTTCGTGAACAGAGTACAGTCGACCAATCCGCGTTTGAATCCTTTCGATATGAGGTACGTGCTCAGCTCCTCGTACCATTGGCGTGGAGCCTGGTGCAACCCGTACAGTGCTTTGTTCAACACGTAAACCTTATCCCGGTGGATAGGATCTTCAAAGCCCGGTGGTTGACCGACGTAAACCTCCTCTTTGACCACACCGTAAAGAAAAGCACTTTTAACGTCCGCGGCTCGACCTGCGAAACATAACATGCAAACGACCAATCATTCTGACAACCAGATTTTTGTATTTTTGCATATAAAGCTAAAGCACCAAAACTTTCTGGTGAATTGACACTTCTTAGCTGTCCTCTCGTCATAACAATTCTACCAGGGTCACCGATAACTTGCTCTAGCGGGTGAATACGATGAATCCGAGATTCCGGATATTCAGGTACAGTAACTCCCGTCTGAGTAGTCAAATTCTCTACTACATCCAGATCATGACTCGTATTAGACGATGAAGCAACATCTGGATTTGGGTTCACTGGCGGTGCCTTTGTTGCATGTTCAAGAATAACTTCTTCGAAATCTCCATCATCTTCCGATTCTGAAGTATCTAAAGTAGTTGAAGCCTCTTGAAACACTTCTTCCTCCGGTACAGGCGCATTGGTATCATTAGAAGCTGTTGGAGGATTTACGGTGATCGGACGCACCAATGGTGAAGTCACTGCGTTTTCACACTCGTAAAGTAATCGGATAACAGCGTCTTCAACCAAGCTATCTAGATTGAATGATTCAAAGAAGTCTTTGTAATCAAGCATCCAATCAGGACCATTTCCTTGCACATTCTGAGTATACCGTTGAACTTCAACATTAGCCCAATCCTCCACCTGTCGAGTTCTTTTGTTGAATACCCGTTTGAGCGGGGTTGCATTCCAACAAAGTATCCCTCTTCTGCTTTTGGACTAAACTTTTCGCTTGGATTCAACATCGTGCACGGAGCCTCAAAAGGTTCTAGATACTCCAAGTTCGGCTTTCTTCGGTGTAACAGCTCATAAGAAGTTTTGCCAAACTTCTTCACTGTTAAAACCCGATTAAGTGTATAATTTGCCGCATAAATCGCCTCGTTCCAGAACATTACTGGAAGATTCGAGTCTGCTAGCATTGTTCTCGCAGCTACTATGAGAGTCCTGTTTTTTCGTTCAGCAACACCGTTCTGTTGAGGGGTATACGGAGCAGAATATTCATGATAAATTCCTTTGCTTTCACAAAGATCATCCATCTTGGCATTTTTGAACTCCGTCCCATTATCACTTCGAATCCGCTTGATCTTTAGACCATAGATATTTTCCAATCAAGTGAACAGAACTTTCAGATTATTAAAGGTGTCACTTTTCTGATGCAAACACATTACCCATGAGAATCTTGAATAGTCGTCAGTAACAACTAAACAAGAAAGCTCTCCAAGATGACTTTTGCGTTTGACAGGTCCGAATAGGTCCATGTGCAATCGCTCAAGCGGCATCTCAACAAAGTTTACTTTCTTCACTTTGTGGGATTGTCTATGTTGCTTTCCTTTCTTACAACTTACACACTTGTCATTCAAATGGAAATGTTTAACATTCACGCCGTCGACAAGTCCATTTTTCACTAAGTGGTTCATCTTTCTCAAATGAATATGCCCCATCCTTCTATGCCACATGATTGACTCTTTCTCTGTAGCTTTTGATAGGAAACATGTCACTTGTCCCTGGGTCGTTATCTCCTTAGACATATAAAGAATATAGAGATTGTTGACGCGAGGTGCCTTCAACATAACCCACTCTTTTGGAATTTCGAAGCCCGATTTGAGAATATAGCAAGATTTGTCATCAAAATAAACAGTAAATTGTTTGTCACATATTTGACTGACACTCAACAGATTATAATCGATCTGCTTCACATACGAAATCCTCTCGAAACTCACAATCCCGTTACTCACGCTTCCTTCCATCGTGATATAACCTCCTTTGTTCCCAGCAAATGCAACGTCATCTCCATTTATATTTTTCACGTCGAAAAGCAATGCTAAATCCCCTGTCATGTGGCCTGAAGCTCCACTATCAACAATCCAAAGACTGCTAAGAGGGCCAGCTGAAGCTCCCTGCACACATCAAGTAAACATGTCAGTTCTTTCGGGGGACCCAAGCCTGTGTGGTCTTGGGTCTTTGAATATCATTCTTCAAAGATTCATTTAATTCAACATTTGGTTTTGAATCCATCTTTTTCGGATCATTCAAAACTTTTTCAATCTTTTCATTAGATTTTGAAGTAGAGGCTCCCGGAGTACCATTTGGTGTCCAAGACTGTTCCGAACGTTTCAAAATACGAATCTGAGATTTTGGAGTCTCAGTCGATTTCTTAGGATCGTTCACAAATGAAACCTTCTTCGTTACCTTCTCTGTTTTAACAGATTTAGGTCCAACATTTGATTTGACAACAGGTTTTGGTGTTACCTTTTGTCTATCAACTGTTGAGTTCACCATTGGTCTCTTCAACGGTTTTTCCATGGCTATCCGGTTTCGACAATCATATTGAAATTGACGTTCATTCCTCTTTTGATAAAAATTGTTTTGGTTATAAAATGGTGCTGGTTGAGGAACAAATCGTCTTTGTGGATAATTATGATTGTCGACCGGCTCTCTCATAGATTGCCTCACTTCAACTTCGTGCCTTTTGTGCCTCACGTACGGGTAGTGAGCAAGTAAATGCCCTCTCTCCTCGCACTTAAAGCATGCACGGTACTCTTCAAACACGTTTTGAGCATTCGGCTTTGCGTATGTTTTGATGGGATATTGATCATCAATACATCTACGCCTTAAACTCTTAGGAACTGGGCCCTTAGAGTAAGCTGGCTCATGAAAACCGTTTGATTTTTGTTTCGGTTTGATGAATTGGGTGACATGAACTTTAGGTTCTTTGGAACATCCAAATACAGTTTCTTTAAATTTTCGGGTGGAATATCATTAGATCTTTCATGTTTTGGAAACCATATTGTGCTTTCTTGCCAAATTTTCTCAATTTTAGAATAGTTAGCAAACTTGATTGGATATTCCTCGTTAGAGATAATCTTATCGGATCCTTCCATCCGATAAAATACCTTGACTGGTTTGTCACCTGAATCCTTTTTAACCTCTTTCTTTTCAGACTTTTTATCACCAATGTGCGTTAGCCATCGGATGAACATGTTGAGACGGTGACACTGGTTCATTCGTAATAATGTGATTTTCTTTTGGAATATCACTCACATTATCAGATTTGTCACTCTCAGAGTCTGAATCATCATTTTCAGCTGTAACTCCTTCATCATTCAAACCTAAAATCGGTCTCACATCGGAATTTGGATCACCAACACTAGAAGTATTGGATTCATTTTCCGATGCAGAGATTTTACTGAGCTCTCCGGTGTCACTTGATGACAATTGTGGTTTTCAAATAGCACCGGAGATGGCACAGACTTATAACTTGTGGTTTTAGATGGTTCATCAATGATATGATCAACAACATAAGCAATATGCTTGTAACTTTCTAATTTCTAGTTGACCTTTTCAGCAAAACACTTGATGGTGGCCATTTCTAACTTAGTGTTTTCTAATTCATCAATGTAGCTGTTAATTGCCAATTGTTTTAATGAAAGAGTTTTCTTTAGGTCAGAAATGTCCTTTTTATATCCATCAAGCACTTTGTTAAATGAAATTACTTCCTTGCGAGCAAATTGACAGTTAATCACAGCACTATCACGTTGTACGCGAAGTTGCTTGTTTTCTTCTGTCAATCTGTCACAAGTTCCACAATATTTATCACTAGTTATGTTAGTGGTAGATTCAGAACTTACCTGTTTTGGAGGATCTGTCATGGCCATTAGAGCGAAATGAGATTCCTTTCCAGAGAAAAACTTTGAATAATCGATTCTGGTAAAGGCGTCATCCACTATGCAAGACTTACTCGTCTTCAGAAAATCAGCTTCAGCCAGCAACTGATCAATATCATCATCTAGAGAAGTAACACTGGCCTCTGAGTCTGATTCGCTTTCTGAATCGGAATAAACTGACTCATTTTCTTCAGAACGTCCGTGACCGAGTCAATCACCACTCCTGAACTTTTCTCTTCAACCTGAACTTCAACAGTCTCAGTCTCCACATTCACCTCTTCAACTGATTCGTCAACCTCAATCTCAGTTTCTTCATCTTGATCAACTATCACCGACCCCTCGATGTCAACCTGTTGTGCAACACAAGCCACATTCCCACCAGTGCTTATCTCCTCAACACCAATTTGCATTCCAGTCCAGTCAAATCTCTCATCATTCTGTATCACCAAAGCTTGATTCTGATTGTTATTCTGTGGTTTCTCATTTGGTGTAGTGATGGGTATAACTGTTCTGTTTGTGTTATTTGGTGGTTGAGTTTGGTTCTGGTTGGTTGTGTTTGGTTGTTTTGAGAGGTGTTTTGTCGGTTTTGATAATTATTTTGGTTTTGATAGTTGTTGTTTTGGAAAGAAACTTGGTTTTGATTTTGAGATTGGCGGTTTTGGTAGTTTGATTTGAATGGATTTCTGTTACCTTGTTTAGCAGGCTGTGTACACTCTCTCTTGAAGTGACCTTTTCCATCACAATTAAGGCTTGTAACTTTCTCTTTGTTAAATCCATATGTGGTGTTCGGAGAAGTTCACAAATCGGTTCTCCCGGTCTTTTCTATGAATTCGGTTGCACGTCTCATAATGCTTGCAAAAGCCCACTGAATGTCTATGAGCTCCATCTCCTCTTTATCGATTTGTGCATAGTCTTCATTGGTTAAGTTGTTATTCCCAATTTGACTTGCAACTAAACCGTTATACGAAGCAACCATTGCTGAGACTAGCGCAATATGTTGCTGAGCAACCTCCACAGTCACGTTATTCATATTGGATGTCTCCAATACTATCGGTTTCTTATTGGTTTGATTCATTTGAGTCATGTACGGTTGTTGTTGTTGAGGTTGTTGTTGTGGTTGGTTAGCAGAATAGCATGCAGCTTGTTGCATCGGAGAAAATGGTGAAATGAAAGAATTAGTGTATTGTTGTGATGGTGGTGTGTATGATGGTTGTCAGTAAGATGAGGTTTGTGCTAGGTAGTTGATCGGTTGTTTAGGTGGTTCCATGACACTTGAGATACATGCTATATGAGGTGCCACTATTCCACCAACACTAGAATTCACCACAGTTGATGAAGTACCAGCATGATACAACTCTGGGTTTTGAGGAATCTGAGATCTTTTAGCTTTCCTCTTCTCCTCGGGTTCTTTGTTTTCCAGCTTCTGGATAAACTCGTTGATGGTCCAATACTTGTAAGCATCCTTCTCTTTGAGTACCTCGATGTGTTGATCCTAGTACGGTGGTAAAGCATCAGCAAATTTGTCCACCAGATCTGACATAGGAATCTGAATATCATAATTTGACAATTCAGTTAGTAGATGACAATATCTGGGAGTCAACTCTTTCAACGTCTCATTCCCGACATAGCTGAAGTTCTCGAATTCTTTCCTCAGCTCTTCCATTCTCAACCTTCTCGTCTTCTCGTTACCATCATGACGATTCTTAAGCACATCCCATTACTGTTTAGAAGTAGTGCACGACCCAAACTGATGTAGCAAATCGTTTGTGATCGCCTGGGTTAGCTGAGAATACGCTTTCATCTCCACTGCGAATTTCTTCTTTTCATCGTCAGTCAAACTCTCCAAAGGAATCTGTTCACCGGTGTTCTCTAATATCGGTGCCACATATCCTTTAGCTATCATCTGCCACGCCTCCGTTCCTTCCAACCCCATGCCTTCAAGATGAATCATGAATTTCTTCTGCCACTGGTTGTACTCCTGCATCTCCATTAGCTTGGGTGGCCTATTCCCGCTATCTGAAGAGAAATCATTAATTAGTGTAGAAATAGCATTAGTAGTTTGAGTATTTACCACCGCGGCTGCTACTCCCCAATAATCTGTTGTAGGTTGTTGTGACGAAGATGTAACACTTTGAGGCATCGAACTCGTCATCGCTAAGTAGTTAATTGGTTGTGTTGGGTTAGTATGAGACCACAGTTACCAGGTTTGATCATGTTTAGTTGATAGTTATAGTTGGAGGGTCTTGTATGTAATTATGGTAAAGTTATAGTGGAAAACCCTAGACTGCGAACTTAATGAACGGGCACTGCGCACTTAATGTTAAGTGCGCAGTCCCATCAGGATGCCTATAAATAGAACATCATTTGTGCAGCTAGGGTTAGGGTTTTTGTTATATCTTTTGAGAGCACAAGTAAAAGGTGCGAACTTATCTGTAATATCCATGGTGTTTCACTGCTGAATCTTTAATGGAATCATCTGTTTATGTTTCTTGTGTGTCGGTTCTTACAATCTTCATCTAGTTCTTTGCTTGTCTTGATTAATCAACTAAAACACCTAACAAATAGGTGTTTCTAGTTGATTACAATCTTGTGCACACTTAAGATCTAGTGTTTTTTGGGACTACAATTTGGTATCAGAGCCTAAGTGCTCGAGATTGTATCTATCTAAAGATATCAAAACCCTCCTTGTTAGTTTTTGCTATCAAGTTTTTCAAAAACAAATTTAGTGTTTATCAAACTTTGAATATTTTCATTAGTTTTGCCTTAAAATCTCGTGAACAAGTGTTTCTAAGGTGTTTAAAAGGTATTATTTTCAGTAGAAACATCATTCAAGAACTTCAGATCAATTGAAAATCTCTTGGACATGTTTCTGATATGATTTAAAATTTCTACAGCCGTATGTGCGCACTTATTGTGCGAACTTAGCTCATAAACTGAGTACTTGTTTCTTGCTTCTGAGTACTTGTTTCAAGAGTTGAGTACTTAGCTCATAAGTTGCATACTTGACATTTCAAGGTGTGCACTTATTACAGTAACAACTGCGCACTTGTCTAAAAGTGTGTGCACTTGTGTCTGTGTGAGCACTTAAATTTACACAAGGCTTTACAGCTTTCTCTCTCCTGGCACCACAACTAGGGTTTCTGCATACTTATCTGGAACTTCTAGTTGAGGTGCGCACTTACTGAAAAGGTGCATTTTCTGAGCACTTGGCTAGGGTTTCTGCGAACTTAAATCTTAAACGAGAGTTTAAGTGTCTGTGTACTTACACTAGTACGCAGGCTGATCAGTCAAAGACTGAGCACTTGTGCTGCTCTGACTTGGCTGAACTGCGAACTTAAGCCAGAGTGTGTGCTACAGGGACTGCGCACTTACAGGAGAATCAAGAACTTATCATCTTTGCTTCTTACTGTTTCAGGTATCTAAGGAACTGCGAACTTGACTTGCTGCGTACTTAGTGACTGCGAACTTGTGGACTGTTTTAATTTTCAAGGACTTTGGACTGTAACTTGCTAATCTAATTAATCAAAACCCTAAAATCAATCTAAAATCAATCTTAAATCATGTCTGGTAACAACTCATTCCAAGTTAACCCCATAACCCAAGCTGAACTTGAAACCGGCACTATAACACGTATTCCCAAGCTGATGGGTGTTGAAGACTATGGTACATGGAAAAACAGAATGAAAGCTTTCTATTTTGTTAACGATCACACCCAATGGAACTCAGTTCAGCTCGGACCTCACATTCCCACAAGAACCACTGATGCAGGAGAAGTGTTCAACACTGATCCCACTACATACACTGATCTCGACAAACAACTGATGCAGCAAGATCACAAAGCCTATGGTGCTCTCACCATGGCTTTGTCAAACGATGTATACAATATGTTTGAAGAATACGGATCAGCGCATGATCTGTGGTTTGCTCTGAGTGAGTATTATGAAGGAAATGCCGAGATGAGGCAAAACAAGCAGGATATGATTCAAAAGGAATACGACATGTTTGGAAGTATCCGTGGTGAGAGTCTGTCGTCACATATAGACAGGTTCATGAATCTGTTGACTAAGATGAAGAAAGCTGGTATTCCTGTAAACAACCGCAATTCCATCAAGAAGCTACTCGATTCTCTCCCAAAGGAGTGGAGTGTCCAATGTATGTTGATCAAAAAGGACTACTTGGATGCTCAGTCTACTTTGGCTGATCTTATAAACACTCTGAAATCGTTTGAAATGGATATCACGAAGAGAGAAATGAATCAGACTGTCCCGAAGGTGACTCCTGGCAGTACTATGAAGAATCTGGCTTTAATGGCCCCAATTGGTGATATGAGTTCAAGTTCGTTGCATTCTTATGTAGATTCTGCAGGGATTGGTAGTTCAAGTTCTGGCAAAGCTCCAATGTATTCTGAAAAGGCGGCAAAGACACTAACTCCACAAGCTGCCAAGCTGGCTGCCGAACATGTGGAACTCTTCAACACCTTTATGAGCAGTTTTGAAGCCTTGAAGACAGGGGAGATTAAGAATGAGATGATGTCCCCAGAGGATATGTACCAGGTCGACCCAGATGACATGGAAGAAATGGATCTCAAGTGGCAAATGGCAATGATCACTCTACGAGTCAAGCGTTTTCAAGACAGAACCGGTAGAAGAGTGGGTATGGGAAAGGCTGGGTTTGACAAGTCAAAGATCAGGTGTTACAACTGCAAGGTGCTCTGGCATTTCAAGTATGAATGCCCCACATTGAGCCAAGCTGAAATCAAGCCTGCGAAGAGGTTGGTAGCCATAACCGATGGTAATGAAGGAAACGATAAGGAACCACATAAGGCTTTGGTTGTTGAAGATTTCGACTGGGGAGAAGAGGCAGCTGCTGCAGAAATTGAAGTTAACAAAGCCCTGATGGCCACAATTTGCACCAAATCTTCTAACGGTGTGAATTCTGTTGAAGGGTCATCTGCTGAGGTTCTGAAGGGAGAAATGCAGAAGAATGCCGGACTGAAGAGTGTGTTAATTGATGAGAAGGTGAATGATCAGAAAAGGGAGGAGGCACTGATAGCTGAGAAGACTTCATCAGAGAAGGTTGCTGAAGAGGTGAAAAGTTCTTCCAAGAAAGCTGAGGAGAGAGACATGGTAAATATTCCTCTAGAAATTAAATCTAAACTGTGCTCACCTAGGTGTGCTACAGCTGTCGCATACTGTTTATCACACAACAGACGAGTTTTAAGAGAAATGGATGATATTCGTAAAATCAATTCTGAAATGAAAGAAAATGAGTGGGCATATCAGCGAAAGTTAAATGCAACTCTAGCTGAAATGCAAACTTTAAAAGAATTTGTGCTTAAGAAAGATTTTCTGATAAATGATTTAACCTCAAAACTAGAGAAATCTAGAAATGAGACAACTCGTCTTCAAATTGTTGTGGATAAATGGAATGTGAGCAAACGGGCTCATGCTGATATAATCGATTGTGGAAGACAATCATTCGTAAAGGATGGAATTGGGTATAAGGATAAGAATGGAATCGAAAGATCTCTATTCTTGCCCTTGAGCCAAAGTGAATACATACCCATTCCATCACCTCATCCAAAAAATGACCTTTTTGAAAATAAATGTGATGAATCTGAGTCAAATGCTAACATAAGTAAAAGCGATGCAGATGTGACCCAACAGGCTCAGGTGGAGGATGATGAAAGTTGTGGTGGCCAGACAGTGGGTTTAGGACATCCGGGTGCCAATTACTCAACAGTGAATTGGTTCATCTGGAACAATGAAAATTCAAAAAACAATTCTATTTTGGATGACTGTAAAACTTTAACTAAATCGGATGACTGTAATAGTTTGCCTAGGATGGATGACTGTAATAGTTCAACTAGGATGGATGACTGTATTTCTAAACTTGATTTAAAAGGGGCTGTGGCTCCCGATGATAGGAAGCCTCCTATCAAACGATCTAATGTTTGTGTTGAAAATGTTATTCCTGTGTGTGTTGATCTTAATGCTGCATTCTCTGATGATAATCATGTGCCCAAACCATCTGTGTTTGTGCCAGAACTTAAGCGTAACAGGTTTGGGAAATTTCTCACTGAGGAAATCCCAGAATTTATCCCCTCATCCACAGATGTATCAGGTTCTGAAGAATCACAAAGTGAAACAGGTACCTCAAGTTCTGAAGAATCATTGAGTGATACAGAGAGCAGCTCCAGCTTAAATAATCTGGACACCAATGAAGAATCAAGTAGCAACAGGGAAGAATCAAGCTCAAGTGAAAGCTCAAGATCAAACAAGATCAAGAAAAGAACATCACAACCATCATCATCCAGATCTTCTCCTAAGATCAAGCCTAAGCATTCAAAATGCTTCAGATGTGGAAAAGAGGGTCACGTGGTCAAAAACTGTCACATAAAACCTAAATCACAAAAAGATGTCAAAACACAAAACTCTTTTTCGGATCAACTAAGAAGTCTTCAAGTAACCGTAAAAAGTTTTGTTAAAAATACACAAATTTGGAAGAAACAAGAGTCAAGTTTGGGAGAAAATCATGACAGATCAAAGATTAAACAAACTTGGATTCCCAAAGTCACTTAATTATCAGGCAGAGTCATCACTGTACATAGATTGTCTTTAGTTTAGCTTTGTTTCTCTTTTGTTTTTTACTGTGCAGAATAAATTACAAAAATGGCTGATAGCTCTTATGAGATATCTATGGCATGTCGACAGCGGCGCTTCAAGACACATGACGGGACTGAAAGAACTCCTCAAGAACTATCGGTTCATCGATGGAGAATTTGTAGCGTTCGCTGGGAATGAAAAGGGTGGAAAGATCGTTGGCATAGGAGATGTAGTCTCTGACGCACTGACACTTGAGGACGTCAACTATGTTCCAGAGCTGTGCTACAATCTATTGAGTGTATCACAAGTCTGTGACAAAGGAATCTCAGTGTTGTTCAACGACATGGAATGCATCTTCCTGAAGCCAGGATTTAAACCACCCACTGACATGATCATGCTAAAAGCCCCCAGACAAAATAACACTTATGTGATAAACATGAGGGATGCCAAGTCTGAACAACCAATGACTTGTCTACTGTCAAAGGCATCCGAGTCAGAGTCACTGTTATGGCACAGGCGATTAGGTCATGTTAACTTTAAAAATATAAACAAACTTTCTAAACTAAATCTAGTCAGAGGTCTTCCTTCTAAGGAATTTCCTTTTTCTGAAAAATGTTTAGCATGTGCTAAAGGTAAACAACATAAGAAATCGCATAAGTCCAAAACAGTGAACTCAATTGACTCTCCTCTTCAATTATTACATATGGATCTCTTTGGTCCTATCAGTATAAAAAGCTTGGGTAAAAAGTCTTACTGTTTGGTGATTACAGATGACTTCTCTCGCTTCACATGGGTGTACTTCTTGGAATTCAAGAGTGAGGCTGCTGAGACCTTGATGCTGTTCGTTCCTTTTATCGAGAATATAATCAAATTAAAAGTAAAATCAATCCGAAGTGATCATGGAACAGAATTCAAGAACCAAAGTTTTGTGACGTTCTGCAGCGGGAAAGGAATTCATCTCCAATACAGTGCTACAAGGACTCCTCAGCAAAATGGAGTGGCTAAAAGGAAGAATCGTACTCTTATTGAAGCTGCCAGAACCATGCTCATTGACTCTAAGTTACCGATCATCTTCTGGGCAGAAGCTATGAATACCGCCTGTTATGTTCTTAACAGGGTCTTGATTGTCAAGCCTCGTGGGAAAACAGCTTATGAATTGCTTTTCAAAAGAAAACCTCTCATTGATTATTTCAGGCCGTTTGGATGCTCCTGCACTCTTCTGAACAACTTTGAGAATATCATGAAGTTTGATGCTGTTGGAGACGAATGTTTCTTTGTTGGATACTCGTCTAGTCAAAAGGCTTATCGAGTATATAACAAACGTACCAAGATGGTTCTGGAATCCTTTTATGTTGACTGGCAAGAATCCAACTCTACTAATGTTGGAACCGGTCCTGACTGGTTCTTTGATGTGGATGTTGTGTTCAATCACTTTGTCATTCCTGAACAGCAAGCTCATGCAGATCAAGCTCCTGAAAATCAAGCTACAAGTTCATCTCCCTTTGGAAATATTCTCTACTCTTCTGATGATGAAGTCGCACCGTTTACCACCCGTTTCTCTCCTCTTGTTGCTGATCCAATTGTTCCTCAACTTAATAATGGTGATACTACTGCTGAAACCTCTAATATTCCTGAAAGCACGTCAAATGCTGAAGGAACACAATCAAATCAGCAGTCTGTAAATGAACCATCCAGCTCTTCTACACCTGGAGATCATCTTTTGAACCTTCCTCTACAAGTGCAAGAAGAAGAAAATATGGGATTCAAATCCTCTAAGAACCATCCAATTGAAAATATCATTGGACCAATCAGTGAGGGTGTTCTTACAAGAAATCAGACAGACAAGCTCAACACCGCTCTCTCAGCATTCTTATCTCAAACAGTACCTTTCAGCATTGAAGATGCAGTTAGAGATGCAAGCTGGGTAGAGGCCATGCAGGAAGAACTATTTCAGTTCAGAAAGCTCAAAATGTGGGAGCTCGTGGATCTGCCTGAGGGAAAATATCCTATTGGGACAAGATGGGTTTTTCGCAACAAAATGGATGAACGTGGCGTGGTAATCAAGAACAAAGCTCGTCTGGTTGTTCAAGGATTTCGTCAGCAGGAGGGGATTGATTATGAGGAAGTCTTCGCTCCAGTCGCTCGACTTGAAGCCATACGCATCTTCTTGGCATATGCTTCATATCGAAATTTTAAAGTTTTTCAGATGGACGTGAAGAGCGCTTTCTTATATGGGAAGATCAAAGAAGAAGTCTATGTGTGCCAACCGCCAGGATTCGAAGACCCTCATCATCCAAACAGATACTACAAGTTGGACAAGGCTCTCTATGGTCTCCATCAAGCTCCTAGAGCTTGGTATGAGACCTTGTCTTCATATCTGTTACAAAATGGATACACGAGAGGGAAGATCGACATGACCCTGTTCACCAAAGAAGTCAACAAACATTCTATCCTTGTTCAGATATATGTTGATGATATTATCTTTGGTTCAACTGACGAAAATTTGTGCAGGGAATTTGAAAGCATTATGAAGTCTAAATTTGAAATGAGCATGATGGGAGAACTATCATTTTTCTTAGGTCTCGAAGTCCAACAGAAAGAAGACGGTATTCTCATCCATCAAGCAAAATACACAAGAGACATTCTGGCAAAGTACAACCTGTCGGATTGCAAACCGTCCAACACTCCTTTTGCAGCTCAAACAACGCTTGTACCAGATCTTGAAGGCCCGTCTGTGAACCCGCACACTTACCGTTCTATGATCGGGTCTTTGATGTATCTCACAGCCAGCAGACCGGACATCATGTGGGCAGTTGGATGCTGTGCTCGCTTTCAGTCAAATCCAATGCAATCTCATGAAACTGCAGTAAAAAGAATCTTCCGCTACCTCAAAGGAACACCAAAACTTGGTTAAGTTATAGTGGAAAACCCTAGACTGCGAACTTAATGAACGGGCACTGTGCACTTAATGTTAAGTGCGCAGTCCCATCAGGATGCCTATAAATAGAACATCATTTGTGCAGCTAGGGTTAGGGTTTTTGTTATATCTTTTGAGAGCACAAGTAAAAGGTGCGAACTTATCTGTAATATCCATGGTGTTTCACTGCTGAATCTTTAATGGAATCATCTGTTTATGTTTCTTGTGTGTCGGTTCTTACAATCTTCATCTAGTTCTTTGCTTGTCTTGATTAATCAACTAAAACACCTAACAAATAGGTGTTTCTAGTTGATTACAATCTTGTGCACACTTAAGATCTAGTGTTTTTTGGGACTACAGGTTGTGACGATTGAGTGTTCGATTTCTGAGCTGCCACTGTCCATGGGTCCATAGTCACTTGCTGCTGTTGTTGTGTCGTCCCCGGTCTCGGTGTAGTTGGAAAACCCCACATGATGTTCACAAAGTTAGAAATTTAACACACTTGAAAATTTCCCACAAAACTTCTACGTTCGTCCCTAAAAAATTCACTTTCACCCAAAACGAAGACCCGAGTGTAGAAATCAGCAGATACAATCCACTTTCGTCCGGAAATACTTACCTTCGTACCTCCCAATTCCACTTTCGCACCCCCGATGGCCCGAAGGTGGAAATTAATACCCGAAAGTGAAAAACTCAACACAACACACCTAGGTTCGACCTGAAAATACCTACTTTCGCCCAGAAAATTTCCAGGTTCGCCCTCAAATGTCCAGGTTCGACCCATGCTCTCCAGATTCGACCCTTCATGTTTAAAAAACGGTTACACTTTGAAAAACGGTTATTTTGATCTAAAATTTTCAAAAGTTACTGGATTTTGATGATCTTTATCAGGTTATGATTCGCAAATGATTTGGAACAACTTTAATACTTGGAAATGTTGATTTTAACCACGAATTGTTGTCCAAAACCTTCAAATTGTATCAAAAACCATTTTCAATGAAAAATAGAGAAAATTTGATCAAAATAGGGTCCAAATCAGTTCTGATATTATCAATTTGTTGTTGTATGATATCTATGGCTCTGATACCACTTTGTAATTGAAGAATTTTAGCAATAGACAGGAAATCTGATCATACAAGTAACTATTCCAGGTGCGGAAACCCTAGAACAGAACAAAATGATAATACACGAATCACAACACACGGATTACCTTTTCAAACATCATTTTTATAGATAAACTTGCTTAAAATGTTTACATAAACTGATTACAAGTTGATCTACACACTTTCACAAAACCTTAATCTAGAGAGCAACAACCTGACCTTCACACACACAATAACCAACTAGTCTAACTTACAAAACAAGCAAAACCTATTTATAGGTACTGCACATTCGCCCCTTTTCAGAGTACGAATGTGGACTTTGTCCACATTCGCCCATCACAAAAGTACGAACATACAATAACATCTGATTTTTTTTGTGAAAGTGCATCTACAAGAAGACTAGGCGACAGATGAGTGTCGCCAAGAGTGTCGATAACAAGTTTTTCAAATGATGTTGGAGACACACATCAGGATCTTCTTAAAAATTCAAGTCTGTTAAAATGTCGTTGTCGCTAATTTCACAAAACAACCACTTTTGAAAAACTTAAAAAATTTAAAAACACAATCTGATTTTTTTTACCAAAGTGTTTTTCACTAAAAAATTTGAATCTTTTATCCAAAACAGATCCCAAAATGAAATTTTGTAAACTTTGAAACTTCTTCAAAACCCAATAACTTTCAAACAACCAAGAGCATTTAAGCTCTGAAACCAAATTGTAAGCCCCAAAACCGGATCTACAATGTTAGTGATTACCTCTCAACAATAATTGGATCCAAAACACCAACAAGTTAGGTGTTTGAATCAATAAATGGTAGAAAAGTCAAGTACGAAAAAGAAGAGCATATAAGATTCAAGCAAAAACTTTTATTAGATTCAAAGATTTACACCACAATGATGATTACATTAAAGATCCTAGTAAACCGAGTTAAATTCCTACCATAGATAAATACTCAAACTACAAATTGACGGAATAAGGGCGAAAGGTTAAATTGAGATTTCAACAAGGATATTTATAGGCAGAGCTCGAGTGTCGCCATGCGGACAATCGACACTCGAGTGTCGCCAATACACAAAATAGCCATTCTTATTGTCGACACTTGATTGTCGATTACTTTGATTATCATGGTCGACACTTAGCTGACGACTATGTTTTAAACCTAATCAACATAATAAGGACACAATCAACACTTTTAAAGATAAAAAGACAGGTGACACATGCGTATCGCCAGGTTACAAAACCTAAGGAAATATAAACTCTTGATCTTGAAGGTCTTCGGCTCCCAACATCTGTATCGATATACAATGATCTAATTTAGACTAACAGGTGTAAACGAGGTGGTGCGGCTCGTGAGGTAGTCAGGATCGGATTAGTTAAAAACTCAAATGAGTTGAGCCTTAACGAGCCCGAACTCGAGCCTAAAATATGAATTGTTTATTTATCGAGCCCGAGCTCGAGCTTTACATACAAAGCTAGTTTAGGGTCACAACCGTAAACGGGATCATACAAATTTTCAATTATACACACACACTATTTAACATTGTGATCCGAGCTCTAGCAGAGCTTTGGCTCAAATAACTTGTTGAAGTGAGCTCGAACTGAGCTCGATCTAAAAATAGTAGGCTTGAATCAAACCAAGCTCAAGCTCCAGCTTCATAAAAGCATGATAAGCCAAGCTCGAGCCTAGTCGGGCTCGGCTTAACTCGTTCACGCCACTAGTTTTGATTTAGTCTAAAAAAAGTTCGTGTCTGTTTCAGATTAAACCCGCAAACCCGATAGGTTGACCCGATTAAAATAGTACAAATTTTAACTTATTCGAAATGTCTTTTTGAACCATAAGTTAAATTTGATTGGGTACTTTTTACAATAATTATATTAACAGAGAAAATGACATAGGATTCTATAATTAAAAAGTAACTAGTGGTTTTTGACCCGCGCTTTGCGCGGGGGACTGAAGATGTTACACGGGCTGCCTTTTAAAAACCAGTAACACATATGCGGGACTCTTTGTTTACAAAACTATATTTGAAGCCAATGGATCAAATGAGGAAAAAAAACATGGTTATAACAGAGGCAACTTGAACTGGTCATTACATAAAATACCATACAAATACCTCTATGTCAAAATTTTGTTTTAGTTTGTAGTAATATAGGTATCCTTATCATAAGGAATGGCAGGTACTTGCAAATCAAGAAAGTTACAGCAGGGGCTCTGTATTTTTTAGTCGTTCTTATTACCTTGTCAGCTGTATCTTCTCTTTCCAGCTCTGTACTCACGAAACAAAGGCAACAAATGATGTTAAAAAAAATGGTGTTACATCAACATTGTTAGCTAATCGAGACATGTATCTTTCCAGTATTTATTGATGCATATTATGAAGAAAAATTTTAGGTACCTTAAAAAGATGTTAACATCAAACAAAAACAGCCGGGTAACATGACAATTGTGAGTTGAATCAGCTGCATGAAGAAATCAGGTCGAGTGGTCAAAAAAGGTTGGTGCTCATCATGCCGCCGTTACTATAGAAACGGTTGTCATGCGCCCATGGTGGTGTAGATTTGAAACCCCGACACAATGGTAAAGAACACCGAGCAAGTGAAGCGAGAAAAGCTGCAAATAGACATTTCAATACCTTAGACATCCCTGTTTGCATTATTACCAAATTAAATAATAAATAAGTAAATAAAATCCATGAGTACCAATCTGTAATATGAGCACTATACCAATTTAGATGATAGGTGCACTGGACAATAAAACAATAAAAATTAGCTAAAAACAAAACGGATTAAATTAGCCGAACGGCTTGGATGCTATCTGATTTTTATTTAATGCATAAAACCTTGTCATTCATTATAATACAACTTTTGTACTCCATGTTCACACATCTGTTGTTTATAAATATCATATGGTGGTATGATTCCATTAAACATACATTAATTATTAGATCAGTTCATGTATAGAATTAAAAGTTGAAGACTAAAAGGTGTGTTTTCCTTTCGTCTCAACCACCCAATTTCAACTTAATAACATGGAAAATTCTCTCTTTTTCCAACCTAAGTGTACAAGAAGTAAATGTTTCAGTTTCTGTTTTAATGTTTTCTATAATTTTACCTTTTTCGATAGAATTTTTTTCCACATAAAAATTAGAGATCATAGGAAACCCTGCTTGAAGTTAAGAAAAGGGGTCTTCTATTAACAGTTAGTTATGTATAATCAAGTCATTACCTCTTTGAAAACAATTTGTAATGTCTTTCGTATATGTATAGCATGATACACTTCCATGAACTTTTTCAAAGACCTTCATATGCAAAACCAAAATCAAAAGTTAATAATGTTGAACAACTTATATTGTAGCATGCATTATATTAAACAACAGTTTTTTATTTTAACATCTACAATTTTATTGTACAACACATACTGAATGGTTGGATTTCATCACCTCAGAGTCGCATTAAGAAGGCGCATCAGACGTTGCGTCACTTGGTAAAGTAACTTCGGCCAAGTCGATATAGTCTAGTTGGTTTATTGGCGCATCAGACGTTGTTTGATTATAATGAAACTGAATATACCTCTTTTTTTAGCTTCCTTTTATGTTGCTTCACATTATGTGTTGGACTTCATTTTTTGAGCTAGGCATGGTTGCTTCAGTCCTTAAAGTACATGTTCAGTTGGAACAACCTGAAATAATAGAAATTATCAAATTATATTCAACCTTTTTGAAAGTGAAAATATATACATATTAACACAAACACCAACCGCATTCTTTGCCGACATAACAACAGTTTTCTATGTGGTTTCGGTTTAATCGTCTTCTTCAAAACTATTCTCTTCCTCAGAACCGTTGTCGGCATTATCACCGCTCCCCTCCTCTGCTATAGAGGGTAGTTCAGATGCTTCGTTGGCATCCTCCTGCATAGAAGCATCAGTAAGTAACAAAACTACTTATGTTTATGATTAAAACCTTACACCGAATACAAAAGCTTACGCATTTCATAGGCATTGCCACTGTCATCTGATCCAGGCTCATTGTCTGAATCAACTTCATTTTTAGCTGGATCATCACCATTCACTGGTTCCTCCTACAAACATGATTCACAAAATCTTAATCACTTAAGCATATTAACAAACATGACTCACAAACTCTTAATAACTTAAGCATATTAACTAACTAAAATGGTTTCATTGTTTGAATCAACTTCTTGGTTTCCTTCTTTTGGTCCTTGGTCTTTTTCTCAGTAGCATGTGGCTAACCACAGTTGACTATCTTCTGCTGCTTACCATTGACCACTTTCTTCTCAACAATCTCCTCTACCTCTCTGGCCGATTCAAGACTCTTAATAAAATCATTAATAGGCTACCCCTAAGCATAGTTAGTGAGCAAATTACTCTAATCATACCATCAGTAATACAAACACATGGAATATCTTGATCCTAACACATGAGTTCAAATATCAAACATAATAATAATTCAAGATCCAGCTTAACTTTATAATTTATAAAATTAACTAACCAAAACCAAAATTCAACATTAATACAGAATACATAAACAAATAAATCATATCAATCAATTAATCAACCAACCAACCAACAACTTTATAAAATTCGTATTGTATGGAATTATTATTGCTCACTTTTGATGGATTTGAGAAGGTAGTGATGAAGATGAGAGCGTATTGAGATCATCTATGCATGAACTTGCATCCATTTATTGTATAAATAAATTAACATACAAAAAGGTTTAATTAAGGTGTGTAGATAGATAGGGAACATAGAGATCTAATGAATGAACTGAAACCCTAATTTAAAGCGTCGATTTGTCTGTCTGTGTGGGGGATGTTTCCTGGTGGTGTAAAATGTTGTGAGGGGCGGAGAAAGATGAGGGAGTAGGGTTATTTGCGGTGGGTGAGAGGTGATTGCTATGTGTACAGAGGTGTTGGGGACACGTGTGTTGAAATGGAGATGAGACTACAGGGAAAAAAATGGGGTAATAAAATTAGTGTTAAAAAACGGCTACTTAAAATACTCGAACCCGAGCCACACAAGATACACATCAACAATGCAACCATCTGGATCAGCACAAGTTTTGTTATCAATTGTAAAACCAATAATATTTATATTAACAGTATATAATAAAGTAATAATAAATTACTGTTCAAATGAGTTTGATTATTAATATATTCTAATTCTAATTAGTTAATATACATTTGTATATTTGTTTTGCAAAATTTTATCTTAGAAATAATAATAAGAAAAAAGAAAGATTTAAAAATCCAGGTTAACCGGTTTTGTTTTCGGGGTCAACCCATGAATGCTCATGTCGTATTCAGATTCATGTGTCTAGCACAATTTTTAAGTCGTGTTCAGGTTTGTGTAAATTTTCAGAGTTGGGTTAAACACGTCAACCCACAAACACCACCCTTTCAGAACCCGTACTCTAGAGGAGTTATATTACACACAAGTAACGATAATAAAAAAAATAGTTTTAACTTCTTTTTTTTAACGACAGACTTTTTTAACACCATTAATTCCACTTTTACCTTGCACTTGCAAGAATTTGAACTCACAACCTCACATTTATAAGCGGAATACCATACTACTAGATCACTAGGTTATGGGTTCAGTTTAACTTCTCATTAAACATCAATCCTCTAAAATTAACTAAAATCGAACAAATGTTTTTTAACAGTTAAAGCAAGATAACTTTTATAGTAGTTTCTACGTATTTAGTGAAACCAACAGATAACTTCTTATATGAACTCACCTTTCGAGTAAAACGTCATAATAGAACACTGCACATATAATATCTGAATAACACAAGACTATGTGTTGTGGCCCGCGAGTTATCTGCCGCGAGCTACAAACATAGTCACATGGATCGCTTGGCCCATAACACACTTAAGTGATCGTTGTTGTCGAGCGAGGCCAATCCCATCCCCCACAAAACCGAATCCCACCACGAAGTTGGAACGTCAAGGAAGAACTCGTGTTGGTCAACAGTTATATTACCACATTAGAAGAAGAAGGACTTGAGCGAACGAAAACTTTTTGGAGCACGGTTATGACTAGATTCAATCAAGAAATGGGTGATAACTTTCGTTCAAATGACGCGATATATGGAAAATATGTATCTTTACTGACGAAGTGCACAATATTTGAGCGGTTCTTACTTCTTCGTAAGTGCGTGGAACGAAAATGCGGGTTTAAACGAAGACGAGGCAATTGAGGAGGCCCGTAACCAGTACCGTCTCATGCACAATGATAACTACCCGAGCGTTGCAGTTTGGAGAGCTATGAGACCACGCTTTCAACAATAGTCGCATTTCTAACATTTATTTATGTTTTTTAATATTTATATGATGTTTTGGTGTGATGTTATTCTAATATTTATGTAATGTTCATTTTAATATTTATGCAATGTCTTAAATAAAAAAAATAAAAAAACAAAAAACATGATAAAGTTGTCGCTCAAGGTGAGCCACAAAAGGATCAAGTGAGCAGGAGTGACACTTTTGCCAGTGCCACGTAAGCGCCTAATTGGCTTTTTTGCATAGGATAAAGCGTTGAATAGAGATGAGACGCAACACATAGTCTAATAAAAAAACACATAGCGCACATACTTATCCAAAACTATATTATTATGTTCATATGCTCTCTTTAGTTCCATTAAAGAAAGATAATGATTATATAACCAACCCAAAATATATAATAAATTTTAATAGACTTTTTAACTTGAAAATTGTCAAATTTATTATCGTGTCCACTTCTATTTTTTAGGGAAATCTCATTTCCTAAAGCATATAGTACAAACCTTTTTATTTAAAAACAAACATACAATATTATACCATATATACATATATATATATATATATATACTAGTGGGTTTACCCGCGCGTTGCAGCAGGATCCACAAATGTGTTGCAATACAACATTATGATACTTAGATTTTTTGCCACAAGTTACGCAAAAAGAATAAAAATGTGTACAATATGTTTTAACAAGTATTCATATAAAGAAAAGAAAAGAAATGTGCACCGCCACTTACAACTGATTGTAGTTCACCACAAAAACCATATACCCATTATTGAACAAATCTTAATAAACAAAGGTATGTTACTGTAACAGACCAATATAAACATAAACATATATGTTGTCCGGTCATTACATATCTACATAACCGTGCCATTAAAGACACGTTGCTAAATGATAAAGTTCATTTACATGACAAAAGCATGTAGTAATAATATGATATTGTATATACAATCATATGAAGGTCACTGTCCATTTAGAAATTAAAAGTTGTGATTCGTAAGTTTGTAATAGACTTGCCCAACATGACCCAACAGCTAAAAAATTGTCCAATGTAGCCAGTGAGCCGAACCATCCCGTTCACTTTGCCGCCATATATATATATAAACAATGATATAAAAAAGTTTTAACTTCTCAAAAATATATGAACCATTACTAATAAAAAGTAAGATTTAGGTTTCTTCTCGCATTTCTCGCACTAAAACACCCTTCTGAAAATAACCTAACACTATATATATATATAGGATTTGGATCATTTGAGAACCACCATTTAGGGAGAAAACCAAAGAACCAAGTGTGAACACAAAAACCCCTCCACCAAAAAATAAAAAAAATAATAAAAAAATTATATAACCTAAAAAAATAAAAAAAGTAAAAACACCAAAATGTTTTTTTAGTGTTAATCTTTCTGAACAAAAAATAAAAAAAAAATTACAAAAAAAAAAAACAAAAAAATGGCTTTTTAACGTCATATTTACGTCAGGTTTATGCACATGTGCATTTTGCTGTTATATATATACATACATATACCGTATGCACATGTGCATTTCACTATTAGGGCACACTTTTGAATAAATTATGAATTACCATAATGAAGTGATCATTAAATGGACGTGATATGATATATAAGGTGGAAAATAATTTATTCAATGATCATTAAATAAACGCCAAGTGCATTTCACTATTATAGTTAGGTTTTTTTTCATGGGTTTAGCTTTAGGGTTTAGTTTTTAAGTATGATGGGAAGGGGGTTAGGTTTTTTGAGGTTGTTGGTGAATAAATTTAAAAAAACCTCTATATAAAACTATAAAATAAGATAATTGTATTACATGGACATGTGCATTTCACTATTATAGTTAAGTTTTTTAATGGGTTTAGCTTTAGGGTTTAGTTTTTGGGTATGATGTAAGAGGGGGTATCTTTTTGGGGGGGATGGGATGGAGCGTTTTGGTTTTTGGGGGGTATGGGGTAAGTTGCACATGTGCATTTCATAATTGGGGGGGGGGGGGGGGTGGGGCGGTGTGGGGGATGGGGGGTTTAGGTTTTTAGAGAGTGAGGTGGGTGGGTTTAGGTTTTTAGGGGGTGGAGGTGGGGTTTTTAGGTTTTTTTTGTTTGTGTTCACCTTGGTTCTCTGGTTCCCTCCCTAAAGTTGGTTCTCGTATGATCCCTACCCTATATATATATATATATATATATATATATATATGAAAAGGGTTTATAATATAAGTATTATTATGGCAAAGTTTTAAAACTCATACAAGTTTAGCTGAGATAAGATTATTCATTGTGACAACATAAATTATTATCTTTCATCGCCATTATATGATATTTGTTCAAAAATATTGTTATCCTATGTGTTTATTTAATTTGCTTGAGTTCCATTTTCATATAAAAGATGATTATATTCTAGGGGCATTTAGGGAAGAAAAGTGGTAAAATTTAGAAAATTATAAAGAAACCCTTGGTATGCCATCTTAACTTTGGACAATTTGGACATATTGACTCATGTCTCCTCCTTTATAATGTAGTATAGATATATACTATCTTTTATCCCGGGAGTGTCCCGGGGTTGAAATATCTAATATGACATAATAAAATATCTAATATGACAACATAATTAATAACTTGCCAATACATGATTAATAAATAATATTATTATTATTATTATTATTATTTATTTTGAACAAATCTCTGCCATAAGTTACCATTTGAATAAAAAAACGAATCTCTGCCTATGAAGTTATGTTTATCGTTTTAAATTCAAATATAAAAAACCCTAAGTAGTGATTTATTAGTAGAGTAAAATATATTTGAAAACAAAACCCCACAATAAATAGTCATTTTTTTCTCCGTTTTTTATATAGCATTATGGTACTCGTTGGAAAGATAATAAAACGCTCGTTAATTTGTTGTAATTTTTTTCTCTAAAAAATCTCATATATAAGCCTTTGAAATATTAATATATATATATATATATATTCTAGTGTGCTTAAAGGCGTGCTTACAATTTTGTCGTTTCCAAAACACTAAGAAGCTATTATCAACCAAGTAACTACCAATTTTCATATCATAATTTAAGAACGGCATCTCACACAAACATGTTAGATACAAATTTCAAAGATATATCATCATATTATGTCCTTTCTAAACGTTGAACCAAGAACCCAACACTTACAATTCAAAACTTTGTTGAACGTTATATCAAGTATCCGATCTGCATCAAAACACTCTAAACATAAAAAAACAACTCAGTATATAGGTTTATAAAAGAAAAAGAAGAACGAACATGTGGTTAGGTTTATAGAGTTATCAATACATTTGAATTAAGACGAACGTAGAAGAATTTGAGTTAAAGATTGGGTGTTGCAGACGAACGTAAAAATCGGCTGACCTACGGCGGCGACGCTACGTGTTCCGGCACATCAACTGCTCACACCTCAAGATTGGAGGGGTGAAGGCAGCGGGGAAAAAAATGGTGTAAAACCAAACCTAACAAATCTCCTATAAATATATCACACTTCACAAAAAAAAAAAATCGAACTTGAGACCTCAAGCAATAGAAATGCACCACAAACCACTCCACCACTAAGCCAAATTATGATTTATTATGAAATCATTGGTATATTTTTATATATAATAACATGTTGTGAATGAAAAAAAAAATGGAGCAGCCGCTTGCCTTTCCCATGTTTCGAACCTGAGACCTCAAACAATAGAAATGCACCACAAACCACTCCGCCACTAAGCCATGTTGTGGTTTATTATGAAATCATATATTTTTATTACTAAAAAAGTTTTTGAACCTTTAAAAAAAAGTCATGGCTGCATTAATGGATGTTACTTTTCAATTTCATGGGCTATAAAGTTATTTATAATATATATACATATATATATATATATACTAGGTGAAATCTCGTGTGAAAGACGAGAATAGCATCTTTTTTGAAGACAAATTACTCCCCAAAATATAAAAAAACATAAATAGACAAATATACTTATCCAAAACTATATTATTGTCAAAAAGCTTTTATATACATTTATATACAAAATTTTCAATTAAACTTTTTGATAACAATGATTTTTTACATGTTAAATTGATTTTTTATGATACAATTCACATGTTAAATGCATGGTTCCCCGGTTACCCCCCTTTTTTAGGTTCTCCATTGAACCCACCTCTATATATATATGGTATGGATCCTAAGAGAACCAACCTCTATTTGAGAACTAAGAGAATCATTATGGACCACACATTTCATATAAAGGCACAATTTTTTTTTTTTTGCTTTAATCGCATATTTTAAGGCAAGAAAAAAATGATTTTTTTATTTTTCTTCATTTATACATACGTGTATACAGAATTTTCAGCTATACATATGTGTATATTGAAAAAAATATACAAAAAAAAATAATAAAAAAAATTTCTGCATATAAAGCAGCGATTAATGCAAAAAAAAAAAAAATTTTGCCTTAGAGAAATTTGTGGTCCAGAATAAATCTCATAATTCTCAATTTGGGAAAAGGTTCTCATTTGAACCAAATCCTATATATATAGGAAAAGCATTGAGAGAAAACCTCCGAAATTGAGGAAACCCCAAGAAACTAGATGAATGGATAGGATTAACCCACATCATCATATTCAAGTTGTCTCAATTTGGGAGGGAAATGGTATAATAGTCTTTTGGTGTTTGGTGGCATAATATGACATGGCAATCAAATCAACTCTCTCAATAATAATAGACAACACACTATTTCTCTCATATGATTGTATTTCAAAATTACACTGATCATACTAAGCTTCTTCCATTACACCGAATCATCCCTCCTTCCTCTCATTTAGGTTCATCGAGTGCATTTACTCATCGATTAAATGCAATGGAATCTAATATATATACCATCAAATACGACATTGATGGAGCTTGCTGATGTAACTGTTCATGCAGGGAACGATTCTCCTCGTATTGTTGCACCTAACAACTTCATACTGGTTTTTGACAAAGATGAAGACGACGATGATCTTCCCCTTTTCGACGGTGAGTGTGGTTGTACACTTTTATGTTCTATATATTTTTATTATTTTATTAGTCGATTCCGACCCTAATCCATGAGTTATTGTAGCAGATGAGTTCTATAGGCAAGACATCCCAGTGGGTGTTCCATTTATTGGATTATCCAAGGTGTATTCAAAAGGTACATGCATCTGTTATTTTTTTTTTTGGGGGGGTTTCAATGAAACAAAAAATGCAACGTCTTAATTTTGTAGTTGATGAGTCCCAAAATTAGCAGGTTTTATATACATGTTTTCACCTGATTAACAGCCGAATTCATGCTTTTATCTTGGTATTGTCACGGTTTGTTTCCTTTTGATGATAATTGCAGATATTGAAGGTGGAAAGTGAAAAGAATTGAAAACCGGCATAAAAGACAAGGACTTGAAGACTTTCAGTGAAGATCCAGATGAAGCACGGCCGCGCTCAGGACTATGCACTGCCGTGCTCCTATCCCAGGTCAACCAGTCAACATTTCCATGTCAATAGGAGTCAAATCTGAGGTTTTCTGATGTGCACGGGCGTGCCCCATCTTGTGGCACGGGCATGCTTTACTGCAGCGTGTTCTCCAAGGCTTAAACCGACCAAGACTGACAATACAGTTATAAGAAACAGCAAGCACAGGCGTGCCATGTAAGGAAGCACGGGCGTGCCAGCCCTAGTACATACAATTCTGCGCGAAAGGACTTTGGAACAGTACGTGCTGTCGAGCAGGGGCATGCCACACAGGCGTGCCAGGGCTGTTTTGCCTATAAATAGAGGCCTCCACTCCACATTTTGGGCATCCCTTTTCACCCAAGTTTATCTCACACTTCAGCCACCTTAAGGGTCTTGCAAGCGACCTTTGGAGCTTGGGATCACTCCATCAACATCCCCTATGCCGATTATTAGCTCAGACTAGCCGCTCACTTTAAATTTCTGAAAGATATCCTCTCTCAAAAGGATACTCTTGAAGAAGGAGTCATCGTGCCCATCAACAAAGTTTGCTCAACCATTGTCCAAGGAAGAACACCTCCTGAAAAAGTTACCATCCCTTGCACCTTTAGAGAAAATTTCTACACCAAAGTTGTCGCCGACTTGCAGATCGACGTCAACATTCTGCCCGCTTCAATATTCCGACAGTTCTAGCAACAAACCTTGAGACCCACAAGAATGGAGCTTTTCCTTACCAACCATTTAGTTCGGTATCCCCAAGGAATTGCAGAAGACGTTTTGATTGACCTCAGCGATACTATCTTCCCGATAGATTTCATGGTGCTCGACATACCAGGAGAGGAAAGCCCTATTATCTTGGGTCGACCTTTCCTCAACACCGGGTTAGCTTTATAAGACGCTTGGGGAGGAAGACACAGAGTGATGATAAATGGCGAAAAACTGGGTTGTTTTGACCTGTAGAAAGTTATGCGGTGTCCAAGTATCCAAGACGATCTGTCCGCCCCCATCATCGACTTCGATTATATCGTAGGGTATTATCTCTGTGACGTTATGGGAATGGGGTATGATTTTGATGATTACACTTCCTCAACGGATGAAAATGATCCCATGGTCCTTGAAAGTTATGTAGATGAAGAATTTTAGCAATAGACAGGAAATCTGATCATACAAGTCACTATTCCAGGTGCGGAAACCCTAGAACAGAACAAAATGATAATACACGAATCACAACACATGGATTACCTTTTCAAACATCATTTTATAGATAACTTGATCAAAATATTCAATACAAAGACTTTACAAGTTAATCTATAGACTTTCACACACACTTAATCTAGAGAGCAACAACCTGACTCAAACACACACAATAACCAACTAGTCTCTCTAACAAAACAAGTAAAACCTATTTATAGTTGCTGCACTTTCACCCCTGACATAGGTACGAATGTGGAACTTTTCCACATTCGACCACTTCTATAGCTCGAACATAGAAACTCTTCAGTATCATTTCCACCTTCGCCCCTTTATCTTCACCTTCGACCTATATTATTCCACCTTCGACCTCCTGACTGGTCGAATGTATCTTCAAGTTTAAGTCTTGGTCATTTTCTGATTATCTGAACCTTCGACATTCAGTACCGGATCACTAGCTGGGGACATACATGAATAATGCACTTACAATCTCCCCCTTGGACCTAGCTAGTGATGTACCAAACCAGAAAGTTATCAATTCTTCATGTATTGATTCCATCATCTTGAATGACTTGAAAACTTTCCATCTTCATGCATGTTTGTGTCGAAGTTTCTGTCTATCTCTCCAGTAAGCTTTGAAATCTCAGACAAACTTAAGAAATCTTGGCTTTGTCATTTGTTGTTCCAGAGATGAAGATAAACAATAATCTTGAATTCTTCAATCTTCAGTCATTTCTTTAACAACTCTTGACTAGTTTCTGTTGTTCTGGTGATCTTGATGTTCAGGTTTGGATCTTGTTCAGATACACTCTTTGTCGATGAGTCTTGAGCAGTGCACCTGTTGTGTTTGATTCTGCAGAAAAATTTACTAAAAACTGCACAAACTACAACCAGCGTTAGTCACGACAAAAATCTCGGAAGTATTCTTCACATTCCTTTTGAGCCTCAATAGTTCTCTCCCTGAACTATAAAACATTTTCAATATGTACCAGAAACTTGAAAATTTTCAGTCTTTTTCAACTTTTAAGTATCTGAGCCTTCACATTCAGTATTTCAACATTGGTTATCGAAAATAAAATTGAAACAAAACTTTTTGATTTTTCAAGGTTTATGCTAAAACACACCAAAAATCTTTTTGGATTTTCAAATGTAATTGCATAAAAGTAAACTAAACATATTTTTGTGAATTTTCCGATAAGAGGATCATATCAGTATTGAAACAGTCAGTCATAACTCTTTTTGATCAATTTTATGTTTTTGTCATTGAGCATCCTACAACCATTACCAGTATGTTTGTACTCTTAAACTCAAAACCATCATTCGTTGCTCAGCACTTTAGATACATTATGGTAATATTAGATACTGAGTAATCTATGGTCCCCGCGTTCGCGACACATTCCCGTATCAAGAATTGCACAAAGCTTCATCGTAACGCGTGATTATACTGAAGTTATCCGTTAGTTACAAGGTATGAGGCACAGTGGTGACAGGTCAGCAAATTAAAGCTTCAAAGCGACTTATGCACTCTACCAGGGTGAGGACTAATAACATACATGACTTTCATCATAGTATTGATACGATGCATTAGATAATCTTTGATTATCATCACACATGTTAAGTTCCTCATTCGGTAACTTATGGTTTTGGCTTTATTAGCTCTTTTAATAAGATACCCTGACTGAATCTAGGTCTGTAAATCAATACAGCAAAAGATCAGTTAGGCCATCCCCAGTTAACTTTCAATATAACAACCCGAAACCTCTGATTTTGGCAATCTATCAAACGAAATTTCGGTACTAAGACCATATGCCAACGATACGTTGACCCACATGATTATCAGTTATTGATTTTAAATTTATATCACAATGCTGAACTTTAAATTTTGATTTCAAGCCTACCAATATATAATTGTAGTGGCTACTCAATGTTTATCAATTCATTTTTGTTTTTAGAGTAGTCTGACAGTCCACTGATGTACTATCATCTCCTCTTTTTCTCCAGGAAAACTCATTTTTGATTTTCTATTTTTTTATTTTGAACCTTCAAATTGTATCAAAAACCATTTTCAATGAAAAACAGAGAAAATTTGATCAAAATAGGGTCCAAATCAGTTCTGATATTATCAATTTGTTGTTGTATGATCTCTATAGCTCTATAACTTCACTTTCGTCCCTCTGTATCCCACTTTCGTACCCCCGACAAACCGAAGGTGGAAAAATTGACCCGAACGTGAAAAACTCAACACAACAAACCTAGGTTCGACCTGAAAACACCTACTTTCGTCCAGAAAAACTCCACGTTCGACCCATGCTCTCTAGGTTCGACCCTTGCATGTTTAAAAAACGGTTACACTTTGAAAAACGGTTATTTTGATCTGAAATTTCCAAAAGTTAATGGATTTTGATGATCTTTATCAGGTTATGATTCAGAATTGATTTGGAACAACTTTAATTCTTGGAATTGATGATTTTAACAACTAATAGTTATCAAAAACCTTCAAATTGTATCAAAAACCATTTTCAATGAAAAACAGAGAAAATTTGATCAAAATAGAGTCCAAATCAGTTCTGATATTATCAATTTGTTGTTGTATGATCTCTATGGCTCTGATACCACTTTGTAGATGAAGAATTTTAGCAATAGACAGGAAATCTGATCATACAAGTCACTATTCCAGGTGCGGAAACCCTAGAACAGAACAAAATGATAATACACGAATCACAACACACGGATTACCTTTTCAAACATCATTTTATACATAACTTGATCAAAATATTCAATACAAAGACTTTACAAGTTAATCTATAGACTTTCACACACACTTAATCTAGAGAGCAACAACCTGACTCAAACAAACACAATAACCAACTAGTCTCTCTAACAAAACAAGCAAAACCTATTTATAGTTGCTGCACTTTCTCCCCTGACATAGGTACGAATGTGGAACTTTTCCACATTCGACCACTTCTATAGCTCGAACATAGAACTCTTCAGTATCATTTCCACCTTCGCCCCTTTATCTTCACCTTCGACCTATATTATTCCACCTTCGACCTCCTGACTGGTCGAATGTATCTTCAGGTTTAAGTCTTTGTCGTTTTCTGATTATCTGAACCTCCGACATTCAGTACCGGATCACTAGCTGGGGACATACATGAATAATGCACTTACAAGTTATTGTATAGAGCACGTTTTTCCTGAAAAAGAGCCCGAAGAAACTCAACTCCAGGAACGAAGTCCCGAAGAAAAAGCCAAGCCCTCAATTGAAGAACCACCATCCTTGGAGCTCAAAGAATTGCCATCCCACCTGGAGTATGCTTGTCTTGAAGAAGACTGTAAGCTTCCCGTTATCATAGCAGCCGATTTTTCAGAAGAAGAAAACGAAAAGTTGATGGAAGTTATGAAGCAGCAAAAGAAAGCAATCGCCTGGAAGCTGATGTATGTTAAAGGTATTAGCCCTTCACTTTGCACACACAAGATCCTCATGGAAGATGAATACCGCCCTTGTGTGCAAAGGCAACGAAGAGTTAACCCCAAGATGCAGGAAGTCGTGATAGAAGAAGTAATTAAGCTATTTGACACCGGCTTGATTTACCCCATTTTCTGACTCACCTTGGGTGAGCCTTGTCCAAGTGGTTCCAAAGAAAGGTGGTATGACAGTCGTGACCAATGCACAAAATGAACTTATTCCCACAAGAAAGGTCACAGGTTGGCGGGTTTGTATTAATTATCGTAAGCTCAACGATGCTACAAGGAAGGACCATTTTCCCCTACAATTCATTGATCAGATGTTGGAAAGGTTGGCCGGGCACCAATATTATTGTTTTCATGATGGTTTTTCTAGGTACTTTCAGATCCCAATTGACCCCGAAGACCACGAGAAAACCACTTTCACTTGTCCATATGGCACGTTTGCTTACAGAAGAATGCCATTTGGACTATGCAACGCCCCGCCACTTTCCAACGATGCATGGTAGCCATCTTTCATGACATGATCGAAGACTTTATGGAAGTTTTTATGGATGACTTCTCAGTTTTTGGAAGTTTGTTTGTTTATTGTCTGGGCAATCTCAAGAAAATGTTGGCAAGATGTAAAGAAGTGAATTTGGCACTCAATTGGGAAAAGTGACACTTTATGGTGAAGGAAGGAATTGTGCTGGGACACAAGATTTCAGACAAAGGGATCGAGGTTGACAAGGTGTAGATGCGTTTTGCGACTAGTGATTGGATGTTAACATATGTTAGAGTGCTGATGGGTAGAATGTGGAATCTGTCTGGTCGAATGTAGGCTATTGTGGGCGAAGGTAGAAGAATCTGGGCGAAGGTGTATTGGAGCTTGACTGAATGTGTTCATTCGTACCCTTAACTGGGCGAATGTGGAAGAAGTCCACATTCGACCAGTGTAAACGGGCGAACGTGCAGGTAGTATATATAGAAGTTGTGTTTTTGCAATGTATAGTGAGTGATCAGTTGTGTGTGTGTTTGAGTCAGGTTCCAGGTTAGTTTGAGAGAGTCTGTAAGTGATCTAGATTAACCTAAAAGTCATTGTAATCAAGTTTATGAACAAGTTAATCTATGAAAAGCTTTGAAAATGATATTGATTGTGTTTTGATTTGAGTTTTATCTGTTTTGTTCAAAGCTAGGGTTTCCGCACCTGGTTTTGTAACTTGTATGATCAAATAATCCTGTTTTAGTCAAAATCTTTCGATCACACAAGGCCACGGTTGAAGCAATTTCATTGCTTCCCCTCCTACCACGGTTACGGGAATTCGTAGTTTTCTCGGTTGATGTGTGCTGGTGTTTCAATAAAAACTTAACTTCTTTTCAAAAAGAGCAAATCCCGAGAGAAATGCCAAGAGTGTTGATGAAAAGAGTAGGTAAGTTGGAAAACAGAAAGACACTTGCAAGATTTAAATTTATAATTTAAAACGATAGTTGCTCAACGTTCAAGACCTAGCACAATAGACAAGCGCACCTATCGTGTATAGTATAGAAATGTGCAAGTACCGAGTATCAAATCCGTGGACACGATTTTTACTACTCAGCTTCCTAAAATTACTTAAAAAGACCTTTTTTTAAATGGCGTGGAGAAAAAGTAAACTAAAAAGAGAGATGTAAACTTTTAAGAGAAATCAATGAGAAAACAATGGTGTTGCTTTGAGATCAGATGGAACCTGGTATGAAAAATAGTTATCTTTATCTTAAGTGGTGTGTTTGAGCTACGCACTTATGCTTAACTTAGAATTGCTGCAGGATTTTCTAAAGGTGACTGTTATCGCAAAAACTGTACAAACAACTGTGTTTTTAAGGTTATTATGAGGGTCTCCCGAACTGGTAAGCTCACCTCTCAACACTAAAAAGAAAGTGACCCGAGACTGTGTCGACTCAACCCTGAATTACCCGCCTCCCAATGTTGTGATATAGACATCTAACTATTTAAACTTTTATGAATAAGTTACCGGTGGCCGGAGCATGACCGAATAAATTACCACTTAATATCATAGAAAAGTTGTGACCAACTGGCACACGTGCATCTCCTAGTTGATTTAATTAACTTATCAAAAAGTGAGTGATCTATTATTAACTGTGTGGCAGTATAATAATGAAAGAAAATAAAGACCGTGTTCCCTCAACACGGATTCATCAAACCTTAACCTGCGCCAAGGCTGTCACATAGACAATGAAGCCAAGTCATAAGATTAAGTTTTGACTTATCACGAGGACCAGGTATAAAGACCGTACCGACCCTGAATGAGATCTTGATAGTAGAGGATTGAGCCACAAAGTGTGTGTATTTCTACCCACAAATGGGCGAATCATTACTCGTAGGATTAGGTTAGCTCACAAGTTCAACCATCTTGTCAGTCTTGGTTGGTTTTTGCCTCGGAGAACACGTTAGAGTAAAGCACGACCGTGCCATACACCAGAGCACGCCCGTGCTCTTCCGGAAACACTGTAATCGACCTCTGTTGACATGGAAATGTTGACTTGTTGACCCGGGAGGGTTGCACGTCCTTGGGCATGGCCGTGCCATTTCTAGCAGGTCTTCAAAGTCTTCAAATCTTCGTCTATTTTGTGCCGTTTTGTGCGGTTTTTCACTTCTTTTCACCAATGGACCTCTGAACCTGTAGTTATCAGCAAAGAAAGATATCCTGGAAAAGTAGCGATAAAACCATGATTTTAGGTATAAAATGGGTGATAATTATAAGTGAAAACATATCAATTTCTAGGCACAACATAACACCTCACACTTGAGCTTTTGCTTGTCCTCAAGCAAACCGAACATTAGGCAATTTTCTTGTGGGATAAAAATTTTAAGTCTAACTCGATGTGCCGAGCTTCAACTTACCTCCTAAGAGTCTAACTTAATAAACTTTTGGGATTTCGGGCATGGCTTAAGGTGAGACTTATTGAAACGATTCCTAAGGCGCCCCTTTTTCCTTTTTCCTGACGCCTCTCATTCACTCGGGTTTTATTTGGGGGTGAACACTCAAATTCTACCCGATGACTGAATCGAATCATAGGCTTGGGTGTAAATCGCAACTCCACCACTTTTATTGAGGTAGAGCGTGTGAATCAAAAGGACTTTTCCTAGGTTATTTTTAGTGGGATAGTGGAAAATAGGGTAGGAATGGAGTCTACCACCATGGCTATCTTCGGGTTTGGTGCTTGAGGTATTGGTTGGAATCTTTTGGCGATCTTATAAGTTGGCTTTGCTGATCTTCCCTTGGACTTTGTAGCTCGACTGTGTCCTACTCTCGTGAATTGTTCGGCGCGAGGGCCGCCGAATAGCCTCCACTAGGCTTGCCGGTCACTTCGGTTTTCTGAAAAGCATTACAAAACTTTTCTTTTGAATTTCCCTCGATCCCTTTATTGGTTTAGTATCTTTATTCACACACTTTTTTTTAACTAAACACAGATTTCACATGATGCTTGCTGGGTGATTTCTTGATACTTGGTATGCTTTTTTTGATGGCTTTCTTTTGTAGCCAATTCATGATCTCAACTTTTATTTCTTGATGTGCGGCTGTAACATCCCGAAAATCCGATTCGCTTAATCACGCTATTAGGCGTGAATAAGAAATGACAAGATGAATTAAATAGTAGACTGAGCCTTTTCCGGGTAGTAAAATGGGATGATACGAGTGTGGGTTATGTTCTATTATGAAAATTTCTAGTGGAGGTTATTATCTTTATAATGGGGAAATAACACTAGAAAGAAACTTGCATAGTTAAGGTTTTGATAACAAAAGGCTTGGGGTAAACTTGAGGGACTTGTGGTGTAAATATGGCACAAACAAATGATCCAAACACACCTCCCAATGTTGCAATATACACATCTAACTATTTAAACTTTTATGAATAATTTACCGGTCGCCGGAGCATGACCGAATAAATTACCACTTAATATCATAGAAGAGTCATGACCAACCAGAACACGTGCATCTCCTACTTGATTTAATTAACTTATCAAAAAGTGAGTGATCTATTATTAACTGTGTGGCAGTATAATAATGAAAGAAAATAAAAGACCGTTTTCCCTCAACACGGGTTCATCAAACCTTAACCTGCGTCAAGGCTGTCACATAGACATTGAAGCCAAGTCACAAGATTAAGTTTGACTTATCACTAGGACCAAGTATAAAGACCGTACTGATCCTAAATGAGATCTTGATAGTAGAGGATTGAGCCACAAAGTGTGTGTATTTCTACCCACAAATGGGCTAATCACTACTCGTAGGATTAGGTTAACTCACAAGTGCATGGGTTGTTACACACCATGGGTACACTCATGAGTCCTCCTACTTCCTATCAAGACACCCACAAGACCAAAGACTAAGTGATTTATTAATTAGATCATTAAACAAAGTTTAGAATAGTTGGAATTATTAAGAACACAAAACACCACTTTAAAACAGAAAGATAAACTATACTAATTCATACCAAGTTTCCATCATTACCCTTGCAACACCAACAGAAATCTAGCCTAGCATGGTTGATACTACAAGCTCACAAGGTTGGGTTTGTGTACAAGACATCATGAAGGTTATATGAAGATTTCTAAGGGATTTAGGTGATTTTGGTGATTTCTCTCTCTCTCTCTCTCTCTCAAGGTGTTTATGGAGTGATCCTAGGCTCCAAAGGACACCAAAGATACTCAAAGAAGGCAGAAACACTCTGGAGAAGTGTGGAGTTTCGAGTCAGAAGGGATGCTTCAAAAATGTGGGGTGGAGGCCTTTATTTATAGGCATTTCAGCTCTAGCACGCCCTTGACAACGTTCTGGCACGCCCCTGCTAGACAACGGGTACTGTTGCAGAGTCCTTGCATGGAAATTTTATCTGTACGAGGGAAAGCACGCCCGTGCCATTAACATTGGTATGCCCGTGCATGTTCAGGAGTTCAACCGTCTTGTCAGTCTTGGTCGGTTTTTACCTTGGAGAACACGTTAGAGTAAAGCACGGTCGTGCCATACACCAGAGCACGCCTGTGCTCTTCTTGAAACACTGAAATTGACCTCTGTTGACTTGGAAATGTTGACTTGTTGACCCGGGAGGGTTGCACGTCCTTGGGCACGGCCGTGCCATGTCTGGCAGGTCTTCAAAGTCTTCAAATCTTCGTGTGTTTTGTGCCGTTTTGTGCGGTTTTTCACTTCTTTTCACCACCAGACCTTTGAACCTACAGTTATCAGCAAAGAAAGATATCCTGGCAAAAAGGGATAAAAGCATGATTTTAGATATAAAATGGGTGATAATTATAAGTGAAAACATATCATTTTCTCGGCACATCATAGGTCATGCCGGTTTCTATAGAAGATTCATCAAGAATTTCTCGAAGATTGCTCGTCCACTCACTCAGCTTCTTGAAAAGGATCACGAGTTCGTATTTTCTGAAGAATGTCTTGAGGCGTTGAATTGCCTAAAAAGAAAGTTTGTTGAAGCACTGGTTGTCATTTCTCCAAATTCGGACCTACCATTTGAATTAATGTGTGATGCAAGCAATATGGCGGTAGGAGCAGTTTTGGGGCAAAGAAAAGAAATGTTTTCACCTAATCTATTATGCAAGTAAGACCCTCAATGATGCCCAAGAAAATTACACGACGACTGAGAAAGAGCTCCTTGCTATGGTATTCGCTTTTGACAAGTTTCGTTCATACCTTATCTTGTCAAAGACCATCGTCCATATTGATCATGCCGCTTTGCGCCATCTCTTCAACAAGCAAGATGCAAAGCCGAGGCTCATACGATGGATTCTTCTGTTGCAGGAATTTGATATAGAAATAAAAGACAAAAAGGGGGCCGAAAATGTTGCAGCCGATCATTTGTCTTGTCTCGAAGAAGTACCACCCTTGCAGCCGATCATTTACACAACGACTGAGAAAGAGCTCCTTGCTATGGTATTTGCTTTTGACAAGTTTCGTTCTTACCTTATCTTGTCAAAGACCATCGTCTACATTGATCATTCCGCTTTGCGCCATCTCTTCAACAAGCAAGACGCAAAGCCGAGGCTCATACGATGTATTCTTCTGTTGCAGGAATTTGATATAGAAATAAAAGACAAAAAGGGAGCCAAAAATGTGGCAACCTATTATTTGTCTCGTCTCGAAGAAGTACCACCCGACAAAAAGGGAGATGAAATTCATGACGACTTCCCGCATGAACAAATTCTCGGGATCGAAGACCCCGACTCACATCCCTGGTACGTTAATTATGCAAATTATTCGGCCAGTGGGATGCTCGTTAAAGGATAGCCATATTGTGAAAGGAAGAGATTCTTTTCCAACTTGAAGTATTATCTGTGGGAAGATCCCTACCTTTTTCGTATTTTCCCTGGTCGTGTTATTCGCTGGTGTGTTCACATGAAGGAAGCCCAAGAGATTCTACGACAATGCCAAGAAGGTCCTACAGGAGGGCACCACGCCGCGGCGAATACAGCTTGAAAAGTTTACGAAGCATGATTTTATTGGCCCACAATCTTTAAAGACGTTGCCGCTTTCGTCCAAGGTAACGATGCTTGCCACAGAGCCGCCAATATCAATGCCCGCGATGAAATGCCACAGACCCGGTTTGTTGTCTACGAAATCTTCGATGTTTGGGACATAGACTTTGTGGGACTATTCCCACCATCCAAGGGAAATCCCTACATTCTTGTTGCAGTCGACTATGTTTCTAAATGGGTCGAGGCACAGGCACTGCCAACAAATGATGCCAGGGTTGTTGTCAACTTTTTGAAGGCCTTTTTTTCTCAGTTTGGTGTACCAAAAGCTCTCGTCAGTGACAGAGGATCCCACTTTTGCAACAAGCAGTTGCGGAAGGCACTACAGAGATATGGTTGTGAGCAGATGTTCTCCACTCCTTATCATCCCCAAGCCAATGGTCAGGTAGAAGTCACAAATCGGGCCATAAAGAGAATCCTTGAAAGAACTGCGGGGATAGACAGAAAAGATTGGGTCGATCGACTGAACGATGCACTTTAGGCACTACGTACAGCATACAAGACCCCGATTGGTACCACCCCGTACAGACTCGTATACGGGAAGGCGTGTCATTTACCATTAGAGGTGGTGCATAGGGCTTATCGGGCATTGAAAGCAGCAAATTATGATCCTAAAGATGTCAAGCAACACCGACTTTTTCGGCTTCATGAACTTGAAGAACTCCGCCAGCAAGCTTATGATAATTCTCTCATCTACAAAGAAAAGACCAAGAAGTTCCATGATCGAAGACTTAGAAGAAAGGAGTCATTTCAAGAAGGTCCGAAAGTGTCACTCTATAGTTCGAGGCTCAAGTTATTTCCTGGAAAACTGAAGTCAAGATGGATTGGACCATACATTGTCAAGAAGACCTATCCTTATGGGGCACTAGATTTGGAGATAGAAACGAGAGTTCTATTCAAGTCAATGGTCACTGGCTTAAACCATACTTCGAGTTCTTGTTTGACGAGGAGGTAGATGAGATGCTAGTTCACCCTTGACCAGACCACCTTTCGTCAAGCCAAAGACTTAAACGTGGCGCTACCTGGGAGGCAGCCCGAATTAGTAAATTAGAAGAATACGTTGAGAGGTTCGTGCATACGGTAAGAAAGAATCGAGGACCCTCGGGTATGATCGTTCCCCTTTTATTTTCTGATGCCCTCTTGGGTATGATCGTTCCCCTATATTTTACATGCATGTTTTTTTTAGGAAATAGCATGGAGCATGGAACATGGGAAGTCGCGTGCGGTCATTATGGGATACTACCTTTTGAACCGTTGTTGTGTCGTTTTAACCTAAACATTTTTATACAATGGTTTTTACTTTAAGACAATTAACATTATGTTTGTGAAACTTGGTTGTCTAATGGAAGTTCCTATTTTATTTTAAATAATGCTCGTGTGACCTTTGTGCTTAGAAATCATTCAAAGTCGCATCTCGTGTTTCCGCCTTGGCGGGGTGTGACAGATTGGTATCAGAGCACGAGGTTATAGCGAACTTAGATTCTTTTGAGTCAAACTATAATCTAAACAGAAATTGATTTCAAAATGTTTTCAAAAGAAAAGAAACACAACACGTATCCCCTACGCGCTACGCAAGTTCCATGCTTGTTACATATTTCTCACATGAGTAGACAAATTAAGTACACATATCATTTCTGACACACACGTGTGCTATTGATTTCCAGGATCATAGCACACAGCGAGGACCCCATTATTATCTCGGATTCTAAGGATTAGCATGTACCAGAGAGCCCACATGCCGAGGACATTCAACAGGGTCACGAGGCCGACTCCAGTGATTCCGAGGTTGAGGAAGACCACATGCAGGTGGACCTTGTTGTTTCTGATGATGAGGAGGTTGTGCCTGATGGAGAGGCACATGAGGAGGAGGAGGAGGATGCACCCCCACCACTGCTAGAGCCTAGAGTGCCTTCTTTTCGTCCATATCGCCCGTGTCCGGGTGGGGTACGTATGATGTACACCACTCGGAAACGTGCGCTCCCTCAATCCGCTGCTATCGCACCAGTCGAGGTTCCTGTTCATGCAGACCCAGAGCCCCCAGCGCCAGCAGTTCCCCAACCCCCAGCTCCAGAGGCACCGGATCCACCGAAGAAGAAGCTACTTAGTAGGTCACATGCTCGCAAGAGGACTTAACTGCCCACTGTTGATGGATTCTTAGCTTATTCCGATGAGGATTCTGATTTCGAGGCTCCCTCTACGTTCAAGACTGGTGGTCCATCCTAGCCACCCTCAGACACATCATTACCCACTGGTTTCGAGTCGACCCCCATACGTCACGCTCACTACATTGTGCGGGAAATTGTGACACCCCGCATTTTTAGGTTAACTCTTTTACTGAACTCTAGTTAATTTTCCATGATTATACGTGGTTAAACACTTAGCTAGGGTTAGTTGAACAAGTCTTTCAGAATGTTAGGTAACCTTAACATACGTTAAGTGACATTAACATACGTATAATTAGGAAAACGGTTGTCTTGACACACACACGAATCCTATACCCCGAACGTTGGTGATTTGTTGGACATGCATGATTATGTGAACAATTGAGTGTTGATGTATGTGGAGTAACACGTGTATGTAAATTGCATGCTTATGTGAACTACTGCATATTAATTAACTTGTACGTAAACGTTATGAGATACGTGCACTTATGATAAACATAATATGTAATGATAAAACAGTAGTTTTACATATTAGTATGACTGTTATTGTCGGGATTGATTTCCGGTGTTAGATAGGGCTAATGAGCTCACTTATCAGACAAAAATCACTAGTGCCCAAAAACCTTGGCCCATGATCTTAACCCTAGCTTATCATTTATAAAAAAAAACAAACCCTACACACACACACTTGCGCTGTGGACTAAGAACACACACACACACACTTTTCAATTTCAATCTTCATCAATTTCTCACTAGTTCAAGTTGATTCGGGTGATATCTTGGAGTTTTAAGGAGTCTAGCATTGCAAGGTATATTGTTTATGTGTTATATGATTAATTATGATGCTTGAAAAGTTGTAAAAACCCTAAGAATTCTATATATTAAAATCGCAAATCATGGTAGACTTAGATATCTTGATTGTTTGTTGAGATTGTTGATGAATATGGTTAATAGAAATCATATCTAGGGTGTATGGTATGTAAAAACCTGAGATTGAACATGTTAATATGAATGTTATTGTGTTAATATGAGGTTATTGCATGATTATGGGGTATGGAGAATGGTTAGGGTTTATAAGAGTCATGTTGATAAAAATTCTGATTTCTGGCAGATTACTTGTAACGATTTGTATGGCTGTTATATGTTTATTAACATGATTAATTTGGTTATTTTCTGGTTCTAAAACATAACTTATGATGTTAGCTTTCCAAAAAGTCCAAAATCATGTGTTTTGGACTTGTTTTGATATGTATTCAAGATTTTATAAGTTTAAAGGTATAATCAGATTTTCAGATGTGAAAAATGGACCAACTTTAAAGGGCTGTAACTCGAGTTTTACAACTCCGTTGATCATGAAATTTGGACAGTAGTTGAGTCTTTGAGTATACGAGCTTTTCCAATTGGATTCACCTTGTTTGGATGAGTCTATGATTTTTAATGAATTATTATGTAAGCTGCTGTCAACATCACTATTTTCTGAAGTGGCTGGACTAAAATAATTTTTATAAACATATTGAGGTGTTTTTGACGAGAAATAAGAATAGTAGAGTCATGTATAAACTTATGAGACATCTCTGTAAAAGTTTGGGAACTTGAGGAGTTGATTTGATTTTTTATAAAAATTGGTTTTCATACCCTAAAATCTGTCCAGAAAACGCAGATTTGCAAAGGACTGATTATGTGATAATTTTAGTATATTAATGAGTTATAGGTTATGAAATTCTATATGAAAACATGTGTATATGTTATTTATAAGGTGTAGATGCCATGATAGGTTGATGGTATGCAATGTGTGATGTGAACGAGTTGTGTTAAAAGTCTTAACATGTTGCATCATTTACTAATCACCAACGATTGACGGGTTTTGCATGGTTTCATTACGTCAAGTACAATTACGTGAGATGTCACTTGAGTCTTTGTGTCAATACACTCAAACACTTGCAACCTTGTATTTGATAGGTTTTTGGGTAGGCGGGTAGTCTTCCACACTTACTATCTGTGCGGTTTAATTTTAGCACGCAACCTAAGGTGAGTTTCACTACATTTCTCGAAAGCATGTGTCTCGGGTTGAGACAAGGTTAAGCAAAACTTTTCTACTACTTTTTCCATTCCAAGTTTTGGGATGCTATGACTCCTTGTGTGGGTCGGGTTTTCGATCTTTACGAGGATCACACTTTTGTCAGTTTTGTATTTTAACTATCCCTTGTGAACTAAACACTCTATCTCAAAAGTCCTTACTATTTTATTGGGTTAATCGCTGGAGGCGAACGGGGTAGTAGTTAGTAGCGCCATTAGGTTGTGCAACAACCTCATGCCTGAGGTGCTTGGGTCACGGGCATGAACTTTTGACCACTTTTTCTTACTGGTGTTGATAGACACCAGTGTTAAGGCACTATAACATCTGTATGTTTCCCAATAATCACTGTTTAGTTACATTGAGCGGGTTAGCTACCCCTGACAAGCTTAAAACTGATGTTTTATTTACAACTATTGAAATTACAATTGTTTCCCTACTGTGAACTCACCAGCTTTATGTTGACACACTTAGTATGTTTTCGCAGGTCGCTAGAAAGGAGCACGTCTAGGTTCATGCATGATGTCTCTTGGGAATTTATAACTTATTAAACTTTTACGTACTTACTTTCATTTTGGTTTGGGCGCGTTGTGTTTGCGCATCATAACTTAATTTGCTAAACTGTTTTCGCTTCCGCACTTATTTAAACGTTTGGTTGATAATCTTTTAAAAATAAAAGCGAATTTTATTTGAAACGAACTAAATGGTTTGGGCATTTAGAGTCGTTCGTATAACTTATGGCTATGAGATCCTGGCGTGTCACGCGCCTCGCGGTAAACCCCGCAGTGGAAATTTGAGGGTGTGACAGAAATGATCGGTTTTCATGACACACAGCTAGGGGTGTTACGTGGGAGGGTCCAGGAGATTGAGGATGACCTGTATCTGACAGGTAAGACAAGGGATCCCATTCTCTATCGATTGGCTGAGTTGGGTACACGTGTTTATGAGGCGAATCAGGGACGTGCCACAGCCGAGGAGCGTGTCGCAGAGCTTGAGGCTAGAGTTGATGATCTTGAGGCGAGGATGACTGCAGCTGTTGCAGCCTTGTCTGCTGCTTTCCCACCCCCATCCCTGTAGTATATCATATGTTGTACTTGTAGTAGTTTAAAAACTTGCAAGGCAATATGCCGTTATATTTTGTATTTAGAAACAAAATCAAGTATGTTAAAATTTCTATGAAAAGCTCAGTGTTTTGATTTCTATATTGTTGTGGTGTTGTGTCGTGCATTTGTGATCTTGTTTTGCCATTTGTTTGATTGTATAGTTGTTTGGTTGATACATATGATGACAATATTATACTGTGACATGTGTCTCATTCTTTTAATCTCATGTATTAGAAGAACATGCCTCCCAAAAGGACTACTCGAACGACTTCTGAGGAAGAAGCTTTTCCGACCACCTAAGCGGACCTAGCCCGGGTAATTGTAGAGGCTATCGCGTAACATGAAACAAACCGCGCTGATTCCAGTGGCGTTTTGGACGCAGGAGGCCGACATAGAACCCAGCACCCCGAGAATGGTAAAGCTTTTGCCCATCCGCTCCTAGTCTTGATCTTGTATCAATCCTTTCGTTGATAATCCAATCTTTCTGGCACCGCAGAGGTAGAGAATACTGTGCGCGGGTGTTCCTACAAAACTTTCATGGCATGCAAGCCCTAGAACTTTCGTGGTTCAGAAGGAGCAATTTGAAATTGTCCGTTGGATCGAGAAAACCGAGTCAGTGCTTGATATCAGCGGATGCTCAGATGACCAGAAGATTAAGTATGTCACTTGCACCTTCCAGGACGAAGCATTGATGTGGTGGAATTTGCAAGTGCATACCTCGGGTCGTGATGCTGCCTACAATCATTCATGGGTTGAGTTGAAGTCGATGCTGATGGAAAAGTATTGCCCATGAAGTGAGCTTCAAAAATTGGAAACAGAGTTCTGGAATCTATCCATGAACGGGACGGATATCACTGCCTATACCACCCGATTTCATGAGCTTTCTCGACTATTTCCACACATGGTTACCCCCGAGTACAAGAGGGTCGAAAGGCATATCTGGGGTCTCTCTCCTAAGATCCGAAGCATGGTCACCACTGCTGCTCTAGCTTCTATCCAGCATGCTGTCACCCTAGCCCACATCCTTACCGATGATGCGGTACGCATGGGTTCACTGACACCGAAGGAATCAGATAAGGGTGAAAATTCTGGAAACAAGCGTAAGTGGTCTAGCTTCAAGAAGGGAAAGAGAGAAGAGGGTCATACAAACAAGAAGCCCAAAACCGTCAAAGCCTTCGTTGCCGCCACTACTGAACTTTGCAAGCCATACATCGGGCTCCACCCACTCTGCAACAAGTGCAAGTTTCATCATGTGGGGACATATGACAGTATGAAATGCGACAAATTCAAGCAGATGGGTCATCCCACAGTATAGTGTCGGGCTAAAGCGGTTGAGAATCCTGATGGTAAACCGGGATGTTTCGAGTGTGGACCTACCGACCATTTCAAGAAAGACTGTCCCAAGCTGAAGGGTCAAGCTCGTGGCAGGGCTTTTGTCATGGGTGCAGATGATCCGCGCGAGGATCCCAGCGTTGTCATGGGTACGTTCATCATTAACAATCATATTGCTTCTGCACTTTTTGATACCGATGCTGATTTAAGCTTTGTGTCGACCGACTTTAAGCGAGCCATTGGATTAGAGTAAGATAAATCGTAAACACCTTACTCAATAGAATTGGCCAATGGTAAGACAATTAATTCCGAAGAAGTAGTTAAGAATTGTGCGTTGAAGTTGGGAGATCATGAGTTCTGTATCAATCTTCTGCCAATTAATCTTGGAAGTTTCAACATTGTTGTTGGCATGGATTGGTTGTCGAAGAACCTCGCCTAGGTTATTTGCTTCGAGAAGGTAGTTCGAGTTCCACTACCAAGCAGGGAGGTTCTTTCCATACAGGGGGAGTTTAGGAAGGCCCCATTGCGACTCATATCTTGCATAAAGGTCCGGAAGTGCTTGCGAAAATGTCATTTTGCATTCCTAGCGCATGTGGTTGAGAAGAAGCCAGAGGAAAGAACATTCGAAGACATCCTAGTAGTGAGATATTTTCTAGAATTTTTTTCCCAAAGATCAGCCAGGATTGCCACCCCCGAGGCAAGTTGAGTTTCGTATTGACCTCATTCCCAGAGCCGCTCTCGTAGCTCATTCGCCTTATCGTTTAGCTCCGTCAGAGATGAAAGAATCCAGCCAGCTACAAGAGTTGCTCAACAAGGGATTCATCCCACCAAGCTCTTCACCCTGGGGAGCTCCAGTGCTTTTTGTCAAAAAGAAGGATGGATAATTTCGAATGTGCATCGACTACAGAGAGTTGAACAAGCTAACTGTGAAGAACCGTTATCCTCTTCCCAAGATAGATGATCTGTTCGATCAATTGTAGGGCGCCAGTTTCTACTCAAATATTGATCTAAGGTTAGGTTATCACCAGTTGCGTATCCATGAGGAGGATATTCCCAAGACTGCTTTCAGAACGCGGTATGGCCACTATGAGTTTTTGATGATGTCGTTCGGCTTGACAAACGCACCAGCGGTATTCATGGATTTGATGAACATGGTGTGTAAGCCTTACCTCGACAAGTTCGTGATTATGTTCATTGACGATATTCTGATCTATTCACGAACCCAAGAGGAACACGAGCAGCATTTGAGAGTGATTCTAAATCAACTCAAGGTTGAGAAACTGTATGCTATATTCTCCAAATGCGAATTCTGGATTCATGAGGTTCACTTCCTCGGTCATGTAGTGAACGCGAAGGGTATACATGTTGATCTAGCTAAGGTAGAGTCAATCAAAAATAGGGCTAGGCCCAGTACCCCAACCAAAGTTCGACAATTTCTAGGGTTAGCTGGCTATTACCAACGATTCATTGAGAATTTTTCAAAGATAGCCCAGTCCCTAACAGTCTTGACACAGAAAGACGAGAAATTTGAATGGGGGAGATCAGCAAGAATCAACTTTCCACCTTTTGAAGCACAAGCTATGAAGCGCACCGATTCTCTCACTGCCAGAGGGAACCAACGATTTTGTCGTCTATTGCGATGCATCCCATCAACGTCTCGGTTGTGTCTTGATGCAAAGAAACAAAGTTATTGCCTATGCCTCTTGTCAACTCAAGGTGCACGAACGGAACTACACAACCCATGATTTGGAACTTGGTGCAGTAGTCTTCGCACTCAAGATTTGGAAACACTACCTGTACGGGACCAGGTGTACTGTCTTTACTGATCATAAAAGCTTGAAACATATCTTTGACTAGAAGTATCTGAACATGTGTCAGATACGATGGGTTGAGTTTCTCAACGATTACGACTGTGAAATTAAGTATCATCTAGGGAAGGCGAATGTGGTAGCAGATGCATTGAGCCGTAAGGAACTTTTGAAAGCACTCGTATTCGCACAGCTCAGCAAGATGCTCTCAAAGACAATAACATTGGGAAAGAAGCTCTATACAGTCAGGTTAGTCAGTTGGAAACAAAGCCTGATGGAACAATGTATTTCTTGAATAGAATATGGTTTCCTTTGTATGGAGGACTGCGTGATTTGGTTTTATATGAAGCACACAAGTCCAAGCACTCAATACACCCTGTTGCAGACAAAATTGTTGGTGGTGAAAATCCTCAGGATGATTTTACCTCATATCCCAAATGCACCATCCTCAGGATGCAGAAGGATTCAACTGACTTCAGGATGTAACAGTATCTCAGCATGTGCACATCCTGATAATGAACTAACGAATTAGCTTTCTTGTGTGTGATTGCAGGTACAACTAGGTTATAATATGGATTTATATACTCTCCAACGTCTATATTATAATTATCAATTGAAGAAGTCAAAGATTAAAACTCAAGCAAAGCCAAAGTCCAAGATTGAAGATGGAGTCAAAGTTGTAACCGATATACATTAAATATCGGCGACAAATAAGGAAACAGCTGGAACAATGACTAGCTGAGAAGAAACCGTTATCCAACGACTATATTCTGTTGAAGTCTTCCAACGTTCACCTGAAATAGCTCTTAACAACATTGAAGAAGCTTAACTACATAGCGGATCTCACAGGATTCATTATTTACTTCATGTACTATATAAATGGGGGTGTTGGACGAGTATAGGACACATTGCTTACACTATAGTTATACACATACACTTAGAAACACTCACTCAATCATTGTAATCTTAGAACACCCGTCCATTCACTCATCCAAAGTTATATCTTTTTACCAAATTAATATTAACAAACAAGGGCTTTCCTCGTAGATCGAGTGTTGTTCTTTGTGTTTTATTGCTTTATTCGATCATTCCTTGAATTTGACAACAGTTCCATCCTGAGGATATAACTGTCCATCCCTAAACAAACATAAACCATCTCGAGCATAGTTGTCACTCATTTGTTTCTTTTTGCATCCTGACTAACCATTTTCAGAATATAACTAGTTTTAACGTTTGATTTACACTCTTAGCACTCTACTTCACAATTTCTAATTTGGAATACAAAATTATTTGTATTAGGTAATGTTTTGGTCAAAAATTATCTAGTAAAAATAATCTTGTATTCCAAATTAGAAATTGTGAGGTAGTGTGCTAAGAATGTAAATTTATTATTCAAACTAGTTATATTCTTGAAATGTTTGATCAGGATACAAAAATGAGTAAGTTGGTGACAACTATGCTCGGGATGGCTTAGATTTATTTCAGGATGGACAGTTATATCCTCCGGATGGGACTGTTGGTAATGAACAAATAAATGAGTAAAACACAAAGAACCACACTCGATATACGAGGAAAGCCCTTGATCAATAATAGATCGCCGGCATAAAACCTCGGGAGGAGACTAGGCCCATGCCTTGTTTGTTAATATTAATTTGGTAAAAAAGTACAAGTTTTGATGAGTATGTGGACGAGTGTACTAAGGTTACAATGATTGTGTATATGTCTAAGTGTTTGTGTGCAGCTATAGAGTAAACAAAGTGTATGTAAGTGTCCTATACTTGTCCCATACTCCCAAATATATAATACATGAGAATAACTAAAGGATCCCACGAAATCCGCTAAGTAGTTAAAGTCTTCAATGTTGTGTAACAGCTTCTTCAGGTGAATGTTGGAGGTCTTCAACAGAAACTAGTCGTTGGTTGACTGTTTCTTCTTAGTCAGTCAATGATTCAGCCGTTTCCTTGTTTATCGCCGATATTAAATATGTATCGCTTACAAGTTTGACTCCATCTTCAATCATAGACCATGAGTTACACTTCTATCACTGATTTCTTCACTTAAGAGTTATAATATAGACATTGCTTTATCATAAAGATCAATATCATAACTTAGTTGTACCTGCAATCATATAAGAAAAGCTAATTCGTTAGTTCATTCTCAGGATGTGCACATGCTGAATTACAGTTACATCCTGAAGTCAGCAGAGTTCTTTAGCATCCTGGGGATGGTATATTAGGGATGCATGGTAAAATCATCCTGAGAATTTTCACCAACAACAATTGTCCCCAAAAATATGTTACCGTTATCTCATAATGGTAAAAATTATTTCTCAATTGATGTATCAATCTTTCCAAGTTTCAAGACCCTAACGGCTATTTTTTAGGCTAATTCTTCGTGATGACCGTTATGCTCTATCGTATCCTGACGCCTATATCTAGGCTTTCTCTTCCTTCTTTATAATCAACTGAGATTATAAAAAAAGGTAACTAATTCACTTCTTTTCTTCGTCTTTTTCCTTTCATCCCTGCAAAATTTTTTCAAAACAATTTTTAGAATGAGTAAGAAATTAACAAGGGCTTTCGGTAGTGTTGGAATCCCTAAGGATTTCACACCCCAAAACTTGATCAAAGATTCTGATCAAGAAATCTGTACTTTCAATGATAAAGACATTCAAGCCCTTAAGAAATCAGGGGCTTTTCCTGATTTTGCCGTTATTCGGCCTTTTGATCTGAATGCAAAGTCTGACTTTGCTTCTTCTATCTGGGTGTGTTTCTTCCTTTTACCATTCCAGCTTGGTCTTAAATACCCATTCCCTGATTTCATCAAACAATTATTTGATGCGACGGGAATGGCTTATGCCCAAGCTATGCCTGAGATCTGGAGGATCTTGATACTCTGTAACAAGATCATTCAAACTCATGGTATCCAGCTTCAGATTGGTGACCTGTCATACATATATAAGTTAAGGACACATGGGTCCTGCCGTTATGTTCTTCAACTTATTGATTCAGAACCTCCTTTCCTACATGGGGTTGTGAAATCTGATAGACCCTGGAAATCAAAGTTCTTTTTTGTGAGAAGGGATTCCATTCCATATGGGGATGAGATCCCTATATCCTGGTTAAAGAGTGGTAAATGTATTAGATATAATCAAGATAGTCACACCCTGAGGATGTTAATAGTTTTCTAAAATTTTATTATTCTTCAGGTGCTTGTTTTGCCAAGCTTGTTCCTCCTCTGGTAGACTCTTTTATCAGATACAAGGCAGTACTTGAACTTCCAGCTTCAGCAAGGACTTTTGGAGTAGAAGAAAGCTTTTCTACAAGTCGTGCCACTGAGATGTCTGGTAAGTTTTGTCTTATTTTGATGATACGCCTATCTTGACTCTTGTGTTAACCTGTACATGATTTCTTAGTTTCAGCAAAGAAGCCTGACTATTTCGATCTTGATGAGATCGATAGTCAAAACATCGATCCTCCCAAGATAACTTCTCCATCCAACTCCAGGATGAAGAGTCCTCCTCCAGCCCCAAAGGCCAAAGCTACAGCTTCTTCTAGAAAGAGGAAGGCTACCAGTACTTCTACTCAAGAGACTTCTGCTTTTGAGGGCCTCGATTGTGATGCCATTTTGGGCAAAGTCTCTCAATTTGTTCTTCAGGTAGGTTGCTTATCTTGAGGATGGTTATGGTTATCATTAGCATGTAATAGGGTTTGAGTACTTACCTGACTCCTTTTCTTCTACAGGGGCATGAATACGTGATGAAGTCCCTGGATGACATGAACAAATAGTTTGCTGATACTAAGGCCAAGCTTGAAGACGTGAAGAAATCTGCTCTTGACAAGACCAAACAGCTTGAGAAGAAACTAGCCAAGGTGGAGACTGAGCTGAAGGTTGTGAAGTCTGCTCAAGCCAAAAGCATGAGGGATCATGAAAAAGAGATGGAAGAATATAATCAGGGTTTGATGAAGTCTGCCACCATTTCTGTCTTTCAAGCTAGGGTGAGAATGGCACTGTAGGCTAGGGATCCCAAGTTCAAGATGGAAGACTGGGACATGGAGGCTTGGCAGGAGAAGATTCTCAGTCTGGGTGGAAAGGAGGTGGCATCTGAGTCCGTCCCTGCTGCTGATCCTCGGGATGCTGGGACAGAGGCTGAGGTGACCAAGGATTTTTAGGTTGAGGTTCCGGTGGGCAATGAAGGATGTGATGAGTAGGCCAGAGCCCACTTTTTTAGAATTTTGGAATGGTAGTTTATGAACAATTTTATGTTTTTATTTGTCTAAACAATGAAAGTTTCGGGGTGGAGGGATCTTGGTTTTCAAGACGAAGCCCCAAATCTTTCTCAATTCTGACTTTGAAATGTTGACCCCTGGTGGATGGGTCCTGGTTTAGGATGAAGCCAGGGGTTGGCATTATTTTCGGTTTTTGATGAATAATATAACTTTTGACGTTATTCTCTTTGTGCTTCTTATTTCCTTTGATATTCTGCAAACATTAGCAAATACTTAGGTTGGAAACAATTAATCTGAAATAATACCTTTTGTATCTTCTCTGTTGAATAATTCTTCTGATCCTGTCATATTCCACATAAGTTGTTCTCTTCATCAGGATGCTCTTCATTATCTTGAGGATGTCCCCAATTTCTTCTTCATCTTTAGGATAGTGTTGCATCTTGAGGATGCATCTGGTTTCTTTTCCATCCTTGGGATGGTCTTGCATTCTGAGGATGTCCCAGTGTGATATCTTTAGAATAGACCTTATAATCTTTCATAAGAAAGACTTATATTTTGATAATATCCTGCAAAGGAAGATTTTATTATACTGGCGACTTAGGCCTTTGGTTTAACTGGGATCAAAAACCCTTTTGTTATATTTTGGTGATAAAACCATTATGTATCATCTTGTGAATGACTGACGACAAGGCCCTTAGGAACAACTGGCGACAAGGCCCAAAGAGACGTTGAAAAACGTCTAACCATTAGAGACATTGAAAAATGTCTAAACCTTAAGAGCTCCATCGTATATCTCAAAGATAATGAAATTGTCAGCCACTTTTACATGCACTGGTCCCACCATCCCGAGAATATACATGGGCATCGTGCGCTCCAGGTGAGGGTTGCTAACCCAATGTGAAAGGTGAAAACCTTTAAACCTTAGGAAGGTGTAAGACACCTTAACGGAGGAGAGGGTGGCCAGCCCCCTAGTCTTCTAAGCATTCCATCTTCAGGATGGTACTGCAAAATTCTCTGGATGTACTATTTCTAGGCCATGTTTAGTGAAAATATAATCGATCGAAATAAATCAAGGATAAGTACTTACATATGGAGATGATTCATCTTCACCTTCATCCCACCTGTGATTCGGATCATGGTTTTTCACCTGCATCCTTAGGCATGGTAGTATTTCAAGTGTATAGCATTCCAAGCTCTTGGTAGAATCTCTCCTTCCATTGTTGACAGCCAATATGCTCCTTTTCCTGCTTCAGAATCGATTAAGTATGCACCTTCCCTCTTGGGAGCTAGCTTACCATCGCTTGGTTTTGTTGTATTTTGGAAGGCTTTTCTCAATACCAATTCTCCCACTTGAAATCTTCTTATCCTGATGTTCTTGTTATAAGCTTTGGCAATCCTTTGTTGATATGCTTCTATCCTTAATTTAGCAGCATCCCTGAGTTCATCCAAAGTTTCCAAGTCTTGTAGTAATGCTTCAGAATTAGTAGTTGCATCCTGAAGATGATTCCTTGCTGTAGGCATGACCATCTCTATTGGAAGCATTGCTTCTGTTCCAAAGACCAAAGAGAAAGGTGTCTGACCAGTAGCATTCTTCGAAGTAGTCCTATCAGCCCAAAGTGCAAATGGAAGTTCTTCTGCCCATTTTCCTTTCTTTTCCCCAAGCTTCTTCTTCAAGTTGTTGACGATGATTTTGTTTGAGGATTCCGCTTGTCCATTAGCTTGATCATGGACTGGTGTTGAAGTTACCATCTTGATCCCCCAACTCTCACAAAAGTCAGTTGTTCTTTTGCTAATGAATTTAGAACCATTATCACAAATGCTTCAGCTTCAATCCATTCCGAGAAGTAGTCTGTCTTTACTAGCATGAATACCTTTCCTCCAGGAGCTTGGGGTAGCTTTCCTACTATGTCCATTCCCCATTTCATGAAGGGCCATGGTGAAACAATAGGATGTAGTGGTTCAGCAGGCTGGTGAAGTATGTTGCTATGTCTTTGGCATGCATCACACTTTTGGGAATACATCATGGCATCCTTCTTCATAGTAGGCCAATAGTATCCCTGTAACCTCGCGTACTTTTCGTTTATGTTTCATTTAGCGTATTTCTTGATCGATTGCATAAGACTCTATGTATTTCTTTTTATTTAAATTTTATCCTTGAAACTTCGTTATTTTAATTACATTGGCGTTGAAATTCGACAATTTAAACATATATATTTACAAAAGATTAGTTTACCTCATATAAAGTATAACATAAGTGGGGTATTATTTGAGTATTTAACTAATTAATACATATCCTTCAAGATGTTAGAGGATAATAATAATTCTTTTTATGTATAAAAAAAAGAGATAATAACATGCTAGACTCAAGAGTCGAACTTGAGACCCTTTACTTAACAAACACGCATGACTTCCAGCTAATCTAGATGATCAGTTTGTTACTATCTCTGTCTAACGGATTTTTATCTTGTAAAAGCTTAAGCCTTATTATCACCATTTCCATTCAAATCCTCTAAATCGATCCAAATCTCTTATCCATACCTCAAATAATTTTCAAATTCATGTTTATCTCATAGAAATCGGTCCTAAACACATCCTAATTGTGATTTGAAGGCTGATTATTGGATAAGTATTCGAATTCGTAACCGCCATAAACCCTTATCCCTTTTCGAATCAATTACGACCTCCTAATCTGTATTCACCCTATAAATACCCCTCCCCATTACCTCTACAATCATACGAACGATACCCACAAACCAATCCTCTCAGCTCGTCGCTCTGCAATCCAGAATCGACCCTTTTATCTTCGTTTCTGTTCTTCGCTTTTACATCGCACCTAGTACGTTTTAATCCAATTAATTCCTCTTGGTTGGTCGATTATACTTAGGCTTTAAAACCCCTTTATCATCTGGAACAATCGTAGTGTTTTGCTGTGGTTATTGATCATGGTCGTGGGTTAGGGTTTGAGTTGTTTAAATTGAGGAAGATGACTGAATCACAAACTAGTTTTAAACATGAAAACACAGACATAAACCAACTGATCGTATAGATCAGCTGGTTGTACAAGCACTTTATAATGCTGAGGCGCAGGTTCGATCCTTACTGTCACCAGGTTTGCTCCTTTGGTTTTTTTTTTAAATAATCTGAATATGGAACAAAGGTTTATAAAGATTCTAACATGAACTAAAACCAACTGATCTGGTAGACCAGTTGGTTGGTGTATTGCTTTTCAAGTTGAAGGTCCCGGGTTCGAACCCTGGTAGAACTGGTTTGAACCAAAATTTTTTTAAGCTGAATATTTAGATATATTAAATTGTTATTTAATATAAAATAATAATATAAACTTGTTTTATTCATAACTAATTCATAAAAACTCCGTTTTTGACGATTCAAAAGCCAAAATTTTTATAAAATTATTTCCAATCTAATGGATTAAAAATATAAACTTTTCGAGAGAAATATATATACTTTTATATTTTATTCTATTATATTATTTAAACAATTTGTATAAAATAAATTGTTTTATTCAAAATAAATAGAAAATAATTTATAAAGAAATATTTTTCATACTTTCAAGAGCTATATCTTTTAGTCTTTGTAAAAATTAATAATTTTTTAAATATTATTATATTTTCAACTAAAGCATTAACATTTAATCGTCTTTCGAGAACCCTAATCGAACGACCTAGGAATCTTAAGCTTATTAGACTTATGACACTTAGACTTTACAATGCTAAATCTAGGTTGATACCTTTGGGAATAATTTTTACCTGCTATTGCATACTTGGGATTTTGCTTGCTTGCTTGCTAAGGTGAGTTTACATATCCCCACTCTTTTACTGTTTTCAATATTTTTGGGGTGAAACATGTTTGAAACTTGTGCAATTACATTTTCGCATCATATACTTGTGAACTGGTTGTGGTATATATAGTCCGACTCAGTACATTCATTAACTTTGATCAAGCCGCCTGTGTAGATTATAGCGCTATAGGTCTGACAAGCCCATCCCCCGCATAAATTCAGGGATGATCGAAACAGTAACAACATTTAACTAACTTGCGAGTTAGGTCTCAGTCGACACAAGGGTTGATTGTACAAAACAATGACTTGAGCTACCAGTAGATCATGTTCACGTATCTTTGATTGTTTTCTATCATAGTAATTGCTATATGAATCTTATCACTATTTTATTTAAAATTATGTATTCTCACCAACTATTTATAGTTGACCCCCTCCATTTTCCAAAACTTAACATGTTTCAGGTATTCATTTTTGCTTGGAAGTTAACATTGCTTGTGGATCACATAGGAGCTGAAGCCTTAGATTCAATTAAATTAAACATAATATTGTTGTTTGAACCTATGTTATTTGTATGTAAAGGTTTGTAATTTAATTTATTAATTTATCGAAACTTTATTTAGTTTCCATGTGCTATTGAACAATCGTCACTACGTGGCACCCCGATGTTTCCGCCATCGGTTGGGGTGTTACAATCCCGTCCTTAAAGTCTTCGAGTAGAGAGATCTTCCTCCTGTATGATTTCCACAATCTCCTTCGTGGATATCTTTGATTACTTTGTTTGCTTCATCCTTGTCGAGACATCTCAAATATGGACCTGCAGGAGACTTTCTATATAAAATATTGTCTATAATTGTAAATTTCGATACCTTTATCCTGAAAGCCTTTGGATTTTCTTCATTAGGAATGACATCTTCTTGTAAGTATTTGATTATGGGTGTCATCCATGATGGATCGTCTTGTTTCCGAGTGGCTAAAACAGTGATATCCTCAGGATGGTCTGTTTTATCCTCAGGATGTGTCTAGCCATCCTCAGGATGCCACCCTTCAATCGTTGGTTTTAAGATGTGAATGATGGGAATCTTGGATCCTTCAGGTAAATTAAAGGAGGATCCCAGGTTTTCTAAGGCGTCAGCTTCAGCATTTTCTTCCCTAGGTACCTGTGTTAGTGAAAATTCTACAAAAGAAGTAGCTAAATTTTTAACAATTTCAAGATAAATGGCTAACTTTTGTCCTTTTACTGCATATGATCCATTGAAATGGTTAGTAATCAACAAAGAATCAACAAAGACTTCAATTTTAACAATATGTAAATCTCTAGCAAGTTGTAAACCAGCAATGAGAGCTTCATACTCAGCTTCATTATTGGTTGTTTGAAATGCACATCTAATGGCATGGGGTATATTGTCCCCTTGTGGCGATTTTAGTAGTATTCCCAGACCTGTGCCTCTTGCATTCGAAGCACCATCAGTGTATAGAGTCCATTTTTCTAAATTTTCATTTAGTTGTTGAACTTCAGACTCTACTTCTCTCAGGATGCCACTACTGAAATCAGCCACAAAGTCTGCTAGAGCCTGTGACTTGATTGCATTTCTAGGCTCGTACTCTAAGTCAAAGGCACTTAATTTAACTGACCATTTTGCCATTCTTCCAGACATTTCAGGTTTTCTTAATACATTTTTAATGGGATAGTTAGTTTGAACATATATTTTATGTGTTTCAAAATAATGCCTTAACTTAGTGGAAGCCATTATTAAAGCTAAAATAAGTTTTTCGAGATGTGAATACCTGGTTTCAGCATCTAGGAGAGTTTTAATTACATAATAGACAGGATGTTGTTGCCCTTCGAAGTCCTTTACCAATACAGCACTTATTGCATTCCCAGAAACTGCAAGATATAGCTTGAGAGGTTCTCCATCCTCAGGTTTCATCAATAATGGAGATGCTGCAAGATAATCTTTGAGCTTCTTTAATGCTTCTCCATGCCTCTGTCCCCAGTCGAATTTGTTATTCTTCTTCAGGATGTCATAGAACTCTTTACATTTCTCTGAGGATTTCAAGATGAATCTATTCAGGGCAGCTATCCTGCCAGTCAGCCTTTGCACATCCTTAATATTTCTTGGGGATTTGAGATCAAGGATTGCTTTTATTTGTTCAGGGCTAGCTTCTATCCCTCTTTTTGTTACCAAATATCCCAGAAACTTCCCAGCTCCAACTCCAAAATGGCACTTTGCTGGGTTTAACTTCATGTAGTAAGCATCCAGGATGTCAAAAGCTTCTTTGAGATCCCGAAGATGATCTTGTGCTCTCTTGGATTTTACTACCATATCATCAATGTAAACCTCCATCGTGTCCCCAATCTTTTCTTTGAACATCGTGTTTACTAGCCTCTGATAAGTGGCACCTGCATTTTTTAATCCAAATGGCATGGCTATATAACAATATATACCTGATGGTGTCATCAATGTTGTGTCCTCTTGATCATCTGGTTCCATTTGTATCTGTTGGAATCCTGAGGATGCATCCATGAATGTCGGCATCTCATGGCCTACTGTAGCATCTACCATTGAATCTATGTGTGGTAGTGGGAATGGATCTTTAGGACAGGCCTTGTTAAGGTCTGTATAGTCCACACACACTCTCCATTTCCCATTTTTCTTTTGACCTACCACAACATTCGCCAGCCATCTTGGGAATTTTACTTCCCTTATCATCTTAGATTCCAGCAGCCTGTCTACTTCTTCTTGGATGATGATATTTCTTTCTGGAGCAAACTTCCTTCTTTTTTGTTGAATGGGCTTGAAACTTTTATCAATCCCAAGTTTGTGAGTAATGACATCCTTCGAGATGCCAGTCATATCTTCATGCTTCCAAGAGAAAGTAGACATCCTACATTTAAGAAAAGATATTAGTGATTGTTCAATATCATGTGGGATATTCTTACCGATTTGCACAGTGATATCCTTGTTGCTGTCGTCAAGGCAGATGGCTTTTACATCCTGGTCAAGATGTACTTTAACATCCTGAGGATGGCACTGTGCATCCTGCTGTAATTGCTATGCTTGACGGGATGAGGCCTTCATTGATGTCGTGTAGCAATCCTTAGCTTCCTGTGGATCGCTGTTGACCTTCACAACTCCCCAAGGTGTGGGTAGTTTCACCCATTGATGATATGTTGAAGGCACTGCCTTCATGTCATGTATCCAGGGTCTTCCTATGATGACATTTTAGCAGGATAGAGAATCTATCACACAGAATCTCTGGATAGAGTTCACTCTTTCTACATATTTTGGTAGCTTGATGTCACCCACTGTGCTCTTGGTTTCTCCACTGAAGCCCACCAAAACTGATGACCTGGAAACTATTTCTGATTCTGGGATGTTCATCCTCTTGAGGGCCTCGAGCTGGATGATGTTTACTGAACTTCCTCCATCTACAAGAATCCTGCGAACCAAGTGGTTAGCAATATATAAAGTAATAACCAAACCTTTATGATGAGGATCAAGGATATTTTCTCTGTCTTCTTCCTCAAAGCTAATCACTTTTGAGGTCATCAGGATGGTCGTCTTCGTTGGTCTTTCTCCTTTTTCAGACTTTATTTCCCTCGCATGTCTTTTAGCAGCTGAATATGAGGTTCCACAAATGTCTGACCCTCCTGAAATGAAGTTGATAATGCCAGCATCCTTAGGTGGGGATGCTGCTCTTTCCGGGATGTTGGTGCCATCCTGAGCTCTTGATTTCTTTTTACCTAGGAGATCCTTGAGGTGGCCCTTGCTTAAGAGATATGCTATATCCTTTCTTAATGCAATGCAATCTTCAATGATATGGCCAAAGTCTTCGTGAAAGGCACACCATTTGGATTTGTCTTTCCATCCTGTCTTGTTGTCCTTCCTTGGCCATCTTGCTTTGTCCCCTAGATCCTTCATGGCATACATCAAACTTGTTACATCCACAGAAAAACAATAGTCTGACAATTTAGGGCAGTCATCCTCATCATCATCTTCTACCACATTGACCTTCTTATTATCAAGCCTAGCATATGGTTTATGCTTGTATGGTTCGTATGTGGGAGTGGATTTTCGATTGGGATGGTTATATTTTGAGGATGAGTCTATCCTCTCTTGTATCTTCTTATCATCCTCAAGTCGGATGAATCTTAAGGCTCTGTTCCTGACTTCATCTAGGTTCCTGCATGGATTCATCACCAACTCTTGGAAGAATGGTGAATCTTTCTTCAGTCCCATCTTGAAAGCCTGAACCGCTATTGTGACATCCAGGTTCTGGATGTTGGGCATCTACTTGTCAAACGTTCGAACGTTCGACTACAAGAAAACTGATTATTAAACATGTTAATTAAATGTGCAAAAGAAGTAATAGAATAGGGAGGAACACTTAGGAGCCATTTTAGGGCTGGACCAGTGAGAGTTGAACCAAATCCCTTGCATAAGCATGCTTCTTTCAGATTGGTAGGGATTGGATTTATTTCCAACCTTTCCCTATATTGAGCCACATGCTCCTCAGGATCTGTTGATCCATCGTAGAGCTTCATGCTTGGAGTTTGAAACCGTTTTGGGATCTCTGCATCACATATTGGGGGTGCAAATCTTAACACCCTATGGCATGCTGAGGATACCTCAGGGATAGATTGCACTATCCCAGGCACACTTGATACCATATCTTTGATATTCTAAAGCTCCCTTGCTAGTTGAGGGCTTATTCCTGTATCCTGCAAAGAAGCAACATCATTAGCAGCAAAAGTACTAGAACTCAAATTGTTATCGTTGTTGTTATGTCCTTGGGATGGCACGGGTGTATATCCTGCGTCCCTAGTAGTTGCCATCCTGGGTGTAGTAGTTGTTTCTGGAGCAGAGAACCCAGTGTTCATGGGGATGAAATCTCCTTGATGAACACCTCTAGAGATGCCAAAATTGAAATCTAATACCTTTGGTTGTAATGGTGTCCCCATTTCTTCACTTGGTCTCTTTGAAGACGTCTTGAGGGATTGTATCTCTCTCATTAGCATTCTGTTGGTCTCCTGCTGTTGTTGCATTTGATCCTTTACCATTGAAAACATGGATAGGATCTCATCATTCGAAACTAGAACAGGAGGAGATCCAGATGCCCCCAATGCTAGCCTAGGTGGAATTTGAGAGGTAGCACTCATTGAGAATGCAGGTGGAGGTGGTAAAGTAGTATTTCAGGTGGAAGTGGATGAAGGCATGGATGAGGAAACATTTTTCGGGGAAGACGACATAGTTGTCAAGTTTTGTAAAAAAGAAGTAAATGAAAAAAGTTTTTAACAACGTTTTTTTGTTAAAATAGCACCACTTTCCCCACGGTGGGCGCCAAATTGTTTTGGTCAAAAATTATCTAGTAAAAATAATCTTGTATTCCAAATTAGAAATTGTGAAGTAGTGTGCTAAGATTGTAAATTTATTATTCAAACTAGTTATATTCTTGAAATGTTTGATCAGGATACAAAAATGAGTAAGTTGGTGACAAATATGCTCAGGATGGCTTAGGTTTATTTCGGGATGGACAGTTATATCCTCGGGATGGGACTGTAGGTAATGAACAAATAAATGAGTAAAACACAAAGAACAACACTCGTTATACGAGGAAAGCCCTTGATCAATAGTAGATCGCCGGCATAAAACCTCGGGAGGAGACTAGGCCCCTGCCTTGTTTGTTAATATTAATTTGGTAAAAAAGTACGAGTTTGGATGAGTATGTGGACGAGTGTACTAAGGTTACAATGATTGTGTATGTGTCTAAGTGTTTGTGTGCTGCTATAGAGTAAACAAAATGTATGTAAGTGTCCTATACTTGTCCCATACTCCCATATATATATAATACATGAGAATAACTAAAGGATCCCACGAAATCCGCTAAGTAGTTAAAGTCTTCAATGTTGTGTAACAGCTTCTTCAGGTGAACGTTGGAGGTCTTCAACAGAATCTAGTCGTTGGTTGACTGTTTCTTCTTGGCCAGTCAATGATTCAGCCGTTTCCTTGTTTATCGCCGATATTAAATATGTATCGGTTACAAGTTTGACTCCATCTTGAATCATAGACCATGAGTTACACTTCTATCACTGATTTCTTCACTTAAGAGTTATAATATAGACGTTGCTTTATCATAAAGATCCATATCATAACTTAGTTGTACCTGCAATCATATAAGAAAAGCTAATTCGTTAGTTCATTATCAGGATGTGCACATGCTGAATTACAATTACATCCTGAAGTCAGCAGAGTTCTTCAGCATCCCGAGGATGCATGGTATAATCATCCTGAGGATTTTCACCCACAACTGGTAATTTTTTACCAAAACAAAAATGTATAAGGACCTCAAAGAGTTCTATTGGTGGCCTATCATTAAGGGTTGTATTGTGTAACACCCCAAAAATGTTAACTAATAGTAGTATGGTGGAAATTATATATATATATATATATATATATATATATATATATATATATCTATGTGTATAAGTGTATGCGTATGTGTGTATGTATGCGTATATGTATATGTGTATAAAGATATGTACCTTTAGTTGTAAGTGGTGCATTGATAGTTGTACATTTAACAAACATAAGAATTACCAAGTTAGATACTTGGGTAAATTTGTGGAAGCTTAAATTAATAAAGAGGGAGGGGTTTAACATGAAATATTATTTAACTTGAAGGGTTGGTTTGGGAAACTAGAATTACAATAGATTAAGGGGAAGATTTGGAAAATGGTGGTCTTGTGGGAGAAAAGAAAAGAATCGCAGGGAGAGAGAGAGAGACCACAAAGAGGAGTTTTCATCTTCTTCATCCAAGGCTGAGAATTAGAGGGGTAGATCACCTCTAATCTCCTGCATGTTCCCAAATTATTAACCATCTTGTGGCGTTAACCTCATTGGTAAGTTGTAGAACTAGTTTTAGTAAGGATTGTGAGTAGTATATTGGGACTTCATGATTTTGTTGTGATAATTACTTATTGTGGTTAGGAAAGCATACTTGTTATGTGTAGTAGTGTGAAATTGAAGAGATTGTATGTTAATTGTTTGTATTAGGGTTGAATTGAGAATGTGTTAAGTGGGTGTTGGAATGAAGGCTTTCTGTTGACTTTTAAAAGTCAAACAGGACCTCAACACCAAGAAAACTCCATTGATTATGTATTGTTGTTAATTAGAAAGGTAGATTGTAAATGTTAGTGTATAATGGGAGATGTTGCATCATAAAATGTTATGACCACTTGAATGTAAGGTTATGCACACAAATTGTATGATAAAATGCCTAGCATGTTAAAATAGGTGAAATTGTGAGAAATGAATGATAAACATGATGGTAGTATATATAACTATGAAATCATGTTAGGTTATCAACCTTAAACAAAGTATGGTAATGGGTGAAAGTATGAGAACTAAAGTATGGATTTCCTTCACTATGTAGGTGTGAAGGTTGAAGGCTCAAGTAATCAAAAGGAGCAAGGTGCACGCGATCAAGGTAAGTTGGTTACTACCAACTAATTCGCTAATGATTGTAATTGTTATATTGGTTGTGGATATTCTTGTTGTCGATGAAAATGGATGAGTTGGAAGTGGTATGAAGCACCTTTGTGGTCACACAAAGTGCAACTAGTAGAATGATTTATCATGGTAGAAGCACCCTTAACGGGTCAAAAGGTAGAAGTACCCTAACGGGTCAAAAATGTAGAAGTACCCTAACGGGGCAAAGAGGAAGGAATACCCTTAACGAGTCAATATAGTGGAAGAACCCTTAATGGGTCAAAATGTGGGAATACCCTCAATGGGTCATATGGTAGAAGTATGGAATTCTTAGTTACTTTGGACTAGTGATGATAGTTCTTATGCATACTAATGGTTGCCTTGTTTAAATCGAATAGGTAAAGCACATATGTGAAGATCAAGTCTCAAGTGAAGTCGGATTATGCACGCTCTAGTCTTTTGGGGTTGGGTACCATGTTAATGATAGAAACTTTGAGTCATACAACAAGATGCCAATGTGTTGTGCTCATGATTTTTGGAAATGGGTCAAAGTTTTACATGGTAGCTAACTTGGATATCTTATTTTGTAATTAAACTAAGGTAGTTTGTAGTTGGGAAGTTGTTGAACAAGATGTTATGAATTGTATATATAATGGGTGTTTGTTATTTTCTATATATGTAAAAAAATCGAGTCTTACATATTGCGACCTATGTCAGACGTTGCCTAACGTGTTCAAAGGTCAAGGCCGAGTATCAGAAGCCTTCAGGTATGCTTCACCAGCCGGAGATTCCCGTTTGGAAATGGGAACAGATCTCTATGGACTTCATCACCAAGTTACCAAAGACACCTCGTGGTCATTGTTGTGGGTGAAAATCCTCAGGATGATTTTACCTTACATCTCTAATGTACCATCCTCAGGATGCTGAAGGACTCTGCTGACTTCAGGATGAAACAGTAATTCAGCATGTGCACATCCTGAGAATAAACTAACGAATTAGCTTTCTTATGTGATTGCAGGTACAACTAAATTGTAATATAGATTTTAATGCTCAATAATGTTTATATTATAATCCTCAATTGAAGAAGTCAAAGATAGGAATGTAACTCATGGTCTATGATTGAAGATGGAGTCAAACATGTAACCGATACACATTTAATATCGGCGATAAAAAAGGAAACAGCTGGATCATTGACTAACTAAGGAGAAACCGTTAACCAACGACTACTTTCTGTTGAAGACCTCCAACGTTCACCTGGAGCAGCTGTTACACAACATTGAAGAACATTAACTACTTTGTGGATCTCACGGGATTCTTTAGTTACTCTCATGTAATATATAAATGGGAGTATTGGACGAGTATAGGACACTTACTTACTTACATGCACATTGCTTATACTATAGCTGCACACTTACACTTAGAAACACTCACACAATCATTGTAATCTTAGTACACTCGTCCACATACTCATCCAAAGTTGTACCTTTTTACCAAATTAATATTAACAAACAAGGTAGGGGCCTAGTCTCCTCCCGAGGTTTTATGCCGGCGATCTACAACTGATCAAGGGCTTTCCTCGTATATCGAGTGGTGTTCTTTGTGTTTTACTCCTTAATTCGTTCATTTCAAACAGTTCCATCCTGAGGATATAACTGTCCATCTTGAAGCAAACTTAAGCCATCCCGAGCATAGTTGTCACTTATTTACTCCTCTTTGCATCCTTATCAAACATTTTCAGAATATAACTAGTTTTAACAATAAATTTACATTCTTAGCACTCTACCTCACAATTTCTAATTTGGAATACAAAATTATTTCTACTAGGTAATTTTTTACCAAAACAGTCATGATGCGATTTGGGTAATTGTCGACCGTCTAACAAAGTCTGCTCATTTCTCGCCGATTAAAGAAACAGACAAGATGGAGAAGTTGTCCATGTTGTACATCAAGGAGATCGTGTCAAGGCATGGCGTGCCTGTTTCCATAATCTTCGATAGGGATAGTCGTTTCACTTCGAGATTTTGGTAGTCGTTGCAAGAAGCCCTTGGTTCTCGCTTGGACTTGGGCACTGCTTACCATCCCCAGATAGATGGACAAAGCGAAAGGACCATTCAAATGCTGGAAGACATGCTCCGTGCATGTTTAAGTGATTTTGGAGGAAATTGGGATACACATTTGTCGTTGATCAAATTTTCTTACAATAATAGTTACCAGATGTAACTTGGTTTTTACTATTGAATGAATGTGATCAACCACTTTTTATATTATATATATATATATATATATAAAATAGTTACCACACCAGCATCAAAGTTGCCCCTTTCGAAGCGTTGTATGGACGCAAGTGTCGATCGCCTGTGTGTTGGGTAGAGATAGGGGACAAGCAATTGACAGGCCCTGAGCTCATCCAGGAGACAACCGACAAAGTCTTTCAGATCAGAGACACACTAAATGCTGCCAGGGACAGGCAAAAGAGTTATGCGGACCAAAGGCGTAAACCATTGGAGTTCCAGGTAGGCGACAGAGTCTTGCTCAAAGTATTACCATGTAAAGGAGTACACAGGTTTGGGAAACATGGAAAGCTCAATCCTAGATACATAGGTCCCTTTGAAATTCTTGCTCGAGTTGGACCAGTTGGATACAAGCTCAAGCTGCCCCAAGAACTCAGCGGTGTTCATGACACATTCCACGTCTCGAATGTCAAGAAGTGCCTTGCTGATGAGTCATTGGTTATCCCTCCAGAGGAGATCCACATTGATAATCAACTTCATTTCATAGAGAAGCCAATAGAGATAACCGATTGAAAGATTTAGAAGCTTCGCCGCAGTCAGGTCAAACTAGTCAAGGTGCATTGGAATTCCAAGGCGGAGCCGAGTACACTTGGGAGCGTGAGGATCAGATGAAACACAAATACCCTCATCTCTTTTAAGAGACCACCAGTTCAGATGACCAACACCGAAAATTTCGTGGACGAAATTCCTTTAATAGGGGAGAGAATGTGACACCTGTCGAAATCACAAGTCATGACCGTACACTCAGTTACACGTATACATTGTGCATGATATTACATTTCATCTGTTGCATCACAATTGGGTCGTAAAGGGTTCCAACAAGTCAATCTCGAGGCATGCAGTCTAGCAGTAGACACACTAATTAATAAAAGTCACAATTTGTCGAATAATTCATGCTAGATTACAGGAAATCCATGCAAAACCCTAGTTGTGGGAATTCATGCAATTGAACACAAGGTTCCAAATTTGTTTCCCCGACAAGAATAAAAACAATAGATCACCCGACGTATTATCCATGGAAAACTAGTAAAAACCACGAACAATGAGCCCACATATAACCTAAAATTTGATCCGTACAGACATGTGTGAGTAGTAGCATCAAACAAATACACCACCATTCACACATGCACACATGCGACTATGTATACACACATATGAGATTATACTTTAATAAACTAATGTTCTATGTTTACATATGTACACACATCGACATACGAGACACACACAAGGCCTATACATGTATATATACACAAGGCCTATACATGTATATATATACGCGGGAATATACACACATCAACATATGTTTGGAAATTGACTAACTATCATCTACACACACACACAAGTAATCGCACACACACACATGTCCACACACCTCTCAAACTTCACACCATAACACCCTATTTCCCAAGACTTACACCTAAATGGCAACAATCTCACTATGTCAATCCTTTCATCATGTTTGGACAACCAAAACTAGCTTCTTTCTTTCCCTAGAAATCGGCCAAGTCAACTCGTACACAAACAACCATGGAACACCCCAAGTCATGCTCACAAACACCAAGACTACTTCCCAATTTGGCAAGCCACTTTATGATCACTAGGATCCATGATGCTTGACTTCCGAAAGCTCTCCAGGTCCACTCCCTAGGCCAAAGTTTCGGCCCTTACATTCCCAAGAAACCAAGTGTATTCTCTTGAACTCACTATCAGCCTACCTTACATACATACACCACACGCATACATATACAAACATACACTCACAACATACTCACCATTCCTATCCACATCTCACAAACATCTACACCCTTATATCAACATGGAAAAAACATAAAACACTTATCAATCCGAGGCATGTTGATACAAAAACCATGCCCCTTCCCCATGAATATCGGCCTAAAACTCCCCTACATAACCCAACAAAGCTTCAAATTCAACCCATTTCACCTAAAGAGACACTAGTACCTTGCACTCCATGAAAGTGAAGCATTGACTTGCCACAAATGTGAACCAATCATCCATGATCACCTCTCACCCCTCTCAGAAACACACCTCATGATAACCAAATTTCACTAACACTTGGAAACCATCCTTTTCCCTTTATACCTATCGCCCGAGAACAAGCAAGCCCAAGGGACCCTTGGCCTATCAAAAACCATCAACCTTTGAGAGCCACAAGTCACCAATAACACCTAGGAGTAACATTGAGGGGAGAACTATCTTATTTTTCTTTGTTTCTTTCGGCTACACACACAAGGTACATGAACCGAACCATTTTCCTTTTTTTTTCACAACATTTTTGATCACATGTATGGTTCACCCGAACACCACACACTCGAATACAACACCATACATCATGTATGTTAGATAAAACCAACTTAAACACTCAAGTTTTATGTTAAAAGTTCAATGTTTTAGCTTAAGTATACACACACATATGTATACGAATACATAGACCCTAGAACAAGTATATTGACATATACGTACACACACACAAACACGTGGATGTATGCGTGTATGAATGGGGTCAAGACCCGGCTCAAGCTAAGGAAATTACACCTAACTTTATAACTTACACCATTGATAGATTTATAAACATGTGTTAATGTCACTAAAACATGTGTTATTAAGCTTAACAGAAGAGTTCTTGTGGAAAGTAGGTTAAACACCAAAAATAGGTATGTTAACAAGGCAAAATCCATAAACATGTCATTTTATACAAAACCATCAAAATGTATGTCCATGTCTCACTTTAAATATACATAACTGAGACTTAAGCGTCACTTGGTAACATTAAGTAAGTCAAGACATTCGTTTTACCACAAAAGATTAAACATGTAAAGGATCGTTTTATGTAAAACAGTTGGAAATGATCATACAAGTCTCTATTCCAGGTGCGGAAACACTAGAACAGATACAAAATGATAATTGATGAATCAAACACACAGATTAAGCTTTTCAATCAACATTTTCATTAATTACTTGTAGAAAAATGATAACGATTAGGATTACAAGCAATTCAGACCGACTTTGAATAAACACAGACACTAAAGAGCTCTATCCTGACTCACACGACTAAAATGATCAAAGTTACATAGAAAATCAAACATTAAGCTTATATAGGTCTGCACATTCGCCCTCAGCGTGAGGTCGAATGTGGCTTTTCTTCTACATTCGCCCTTTATCAAAGCACGAACCTGGAATCCTTCTACATTTTTCCTAAACTTTCCACCTTCGCCCCATATAATTTTCACCTTCGACCCTACGTTTTTCACCAAAACTTGTTTATATTGCAATCCAAAGCACTAGTCGCACTTTATGCATCAACAAACTCCCCCTCGACTATTGCTTGGATTGCCTTCGCGCTTCATCCATGACTTTGTTCATCAGCTTCAGACCAAGTTGTTTACGTTGATCTTTTGTCATTTCTGTTTCCAATTTCCTCTTCGTCGAACGCTTTAGCACTTCATTCACCTTCACACGCTCACCAAGTTTCTTCTCAAGATTGCTACCAGAATTGATATCATATGCAAAGCAAACTCCAACCACCTGTTGATATTTCTTTGCTTGATCTGCATCATTGGGGTCACTGTAGATAGGATTGTAGTATAACATGATGATGTCTTCAAAAGTACAGTTTATGAGCCACATTGGGTCAAAAACATGTATCTTCTTGTAAGCATCCTTCCCGTCTCTCAACATTATCACCGCTTCAGCATTTCTCCAATCATAATACCAAACAACAAAGTCTGCACTGAAATGTTGTTGTATTGGCATCAGCAGTATTTTCTTCATAAACACCGGAGATTTGTATATCAAAGTCACCATCTTTCTACCTGTCTTTGGATCAATAGCTTTGTGAACTTTCCTTTTTGGGTACTGAGGTTTAAACATATCCCACCTCGTTCTGCTCTCCCAAACAAGTTTATCAGCAAACCATCCAACCGCACTGTTGTTCACTGAAGCACCGGTCATTCGAAACCTACAAATATCTCTCACCGCCTAGTACGGTAGATTTAGTATATCATAGAATCTATAAAAGTATAGAATTCCCTTCCCCCACTTCACAGCAATACATTTCAGATTTCTCAAATACTTCCATCCCAATGCTCTTCCTTTAAACAATTGGTTATGGTATTTGTAGAATCCTCCCTGTGCTTCAGGTTTTGGTCTTTTCTCATCAGTTTCTTTCGGTTTCTGCAACAAAGTCTTCAAATCATCACTTTGTTCAGAAGATGGTTTCTGATTGCTATTACCAAACACATTCTCAACAAACTCTTTGCTTTTCATCTTTGCTTTGTATTCAACATCTTTCAAATTCACTTTAGACAGATCTGGGAAAACTTCATCACTTGTATCTCTGAAGTATTCAGGATATTCTTCATGTGTTATATCCTCTATCTCAATTTCTTCAGTCTCAGGAGTCTGCTTATCATCAGAATGATTACCAACATCCTTTTCAGGAATGTCTAGAATCATTTGATCAGCCATGATCTCCTCTAGTGTCTTTCCAACTCGCTGCGCATTACCTTCAAGTATTTCTTTGGAAACTGCAGCAGACACCTCTCCTTCTTCAAGATCTGGATCGTTGTACTCCAATTCAAACCTCATATCATCAGTTTGAAAAACTTCAACAAACTTTCCAGTAAACTCAATTGTCCAAACTCTCTTATTCAACATTTCTCTGTACACATTGTTAGCATCATCAGACAAAGACCTTATCTTCTCTATCCAGAATATGTCATCATCAGCATCGACATTCTCTCCAGATTTCTTAGAGCTACACTGACCAGAACTACCCTTCTTAGTCTGTCTTTCTTCAAAAGTGAACTTACTTGTATCAACATCATCATCATCACTACTCTCATCCTCGTCATCATCCTTTTTCTCACCTGATTTCCCCTCAGCATCATCATTATCATCAGATCCATCATATTCATCATCATCTTCTTCATCATCAGACGAATCTCCATAATCTAATTTCTCTTCTTCTTCTTTATCTTCCTCTCCCTCTTTCAACTTAGGAGCTTCATTATAAAGTTTATCTAGCAGTTCGCTCATTCTCTTATTTTCTTTCTTCAACTTCTTATTATCAGCCTTTATTCCTTTAATCATTCTCCTGTTCCCATTACACTTTTCGTCAATCTCATTTTTCTCTTCCTCAAGCTGTTTTAACTTCTTCTCAAGTTCATCTTGATTAGCTTTGGAAGCAACGACAATCTGCAGCATCTTTTCTTCGTTCTTTTTGAATCTTTCTATATGTGCTTGTTGTGCAGATATCATCTTCATCATCTCTTCCATTTGTTTGTTCACCTTCTTCAAAACATCATCAGAAACTGTTACTTTGGTTTTGGAAGATTCTGCAACAGGAATTTTTCTCTTTCTTCTTGAATAAGTTCAATACATTCTCTAGAGTAGAATCTAGATCAGGAACTACTTCAGAGTCTTTTGAAGTCTTTTTCTGCTTCTTGGTAGCTGGTGAGGAAACTCGTGATGACGTGCCTACATCTAGAACTTTCTTCCCTTTTAGCAACATCTCAATCTCTTTCTCTCTCAACTTTTTAGTGCTCTCTTTCACATCTCGTTTTTCCATTGACTTGTGTTTAGGTTTCTTCAGATTAACAACTACTGTAGAACCCTCAAAATCATCAAGTCCTAGATCACCTTCCAGATCTACTGTCTCCTTCTGCAATTGCTCTTCAACAGCTTTGTTTAATGATTCAGACTCTCCAGCAACAGTGGCCTTGCGCTTGGAGTTCTTTTTCAACGTTTCAGCATCCGAATCGCATCGTTCATCTTCTTCTGTTTCTTCAGAATCTACAGAAGATTCTTCATCAACTAAATGAATACCTTTCTTTGCGGTACTCTTCTTTCTGGTCTTCTGCTTTTTAGCAGGTTCATCTTCACCCATCTTTGCTTTACCCTTCCCTGAGACTCTAACATTTTTCACTTGTCTCTTTCTCTTTGTATTAGCATCAACATGTACAAGTGGATCATCAGTATCAGATTCACTGTTATCATGTCTTGCTTTGTTCTCTCCTGGGTCAGTGTAACCCGGATTAATCAAATAACTAAACAGATTCTTATGTGGAGGCTTCTCATTGTCAGGAATCCCTTTGTATCCCTTCATTCTCACCAATGTTCTGATATTCATATGATCCTGTCCTGAAACCATTGAAGGATCTTTCTTCAACTTCGGATACTTGTGATCAAAAATCATCATTAAGAATCTGGGATATGATAGAAATTTCTTCGACTTCAAACCCTTTAACATCTCTAACATATGATCCAGAATCATCCCAGCTATGTTAAATGGTTTGTTCAACGTTAAAGCAACCATCAACGAGCTCAAACTCTTTCTCATAACATCGTAGCCTCCACTCACTGTCCCAAATACGTGAATAATAACATGAGCAAAGTATTTGAATTGGACACTCAGTTTCCCTTTGTATAAAGCTCCATATGTAATCGGACCATTGTATTTCATTCACAGAAAACATAACCTCTGCTCCGTCCATGACAAACATCTTGGATCAGTACAATCATCATCTTTGATCATCAACGCATCTCTGATGTCATCTTCTGTTACCATAGCAAATTCACCTTGAATCTGACTAACAATAGCAGTTTTGGATTCCCAGAAGTCATAACGGGCATTTCTCCAAAACTCTTCAACAATGTCTTTGTAGATAATAGCAGGCGTTGCAATAGCATGAATAATCCTGCTCCTTCTGAGAAAATCTATTATTCCAGAGAATTCCGTGTTCTTCTGAACATCTCCAACAAACGCACAACAGTTATGAGGAGGTTCGAATGGCCACGCTTGTACTACATTCTCAACTGGAGCTTCTTGTTCGGGTATCTCCACCTTCTCAGCTTGTTGTTCAGCCATTAGAATATCTGTATCACACAAATAAAGAAAAATACGTTAAAACAATCAAAATCGACAAAATCCTAAAAATTTGGTTCTTCAAGATTCCACATTCGTCCCATCGTAGGTAAGAATGTAGGATATTTCTGGTTCGAAAGTGATATTTAGGGATCGAATATGAAATTGTTGGGTCGAATGTACACCAAAATCCACTTTCGTCCATAACATTCCACTTTCGTCCGTTTGATAGCCACATTCGACCGGTCATTTCCAGGTTTGACCCTTTCTAGATGGTCGAATGTGTCTGTTTTTGACCAAACTTTCAAAAATTTTATTTGTGAAGTTTTAAACACTGATTTTGATTCACACATCTTCTAAGATGACCGACTAAGCATTATTAACCATCAATTATGTTGTTCATTTAGTTATTATTGATTTTCAATGAAAACTAGGGTTCAACATATTCATTCAAACAATTAACATCCAATTACAGTGAATTACCCTAGATTTTCTATCATTCTCCCCCTAAAATCAATAATGACTAAATCCTAAGCAAAAATTGCATCAAAAACACTTTAAAAATGTCCAACGAATCTGTTCTAGGGTTCGGCGATAAGAAACCCTAAAAAGCCTTCAAAACTAATCCATTACCTGTGTTTATGGAATAAAAAGGATCAGGAGAAATCAAGGAACAATAATCAGGGGTGAAAAGAACAGAAGCAACAAGGGTTTGGTATTTGAAAAATTTTTGAAAAATTCTGAATGAGAGGTCGAATGAGGAATGGCATATATATAGTGGCCACTTTCGACCCTGACATATGGACGAATGTGAAATATTTTCCACATTCGACCCTAACTAAAGACCCGAATGTGGAAATGAGGTTCGAATGTACAAATTGTCATTAGAACACTCACCTTCGTCCATTATGAAAGGTTCGAATGTAGAAAACTTTCCACTTTCGTCCCAGCGAAGGGACGAATGTAAATTGGAAAATTTTAAAAATTTACCAAATCACAAAATCGAATCCCGTTCAAACATGCATTATTTCATTTTTAAATGATACAAAACTCTAATTGGTTCATCAAATCTCAGAAAATGGCCATCAAACACCATCGGTTATCTAAAATAACTTAGAAATGTAAAAATTTTGATTTTTCTGAAATTTATATTAAAACACACCTAAAATCTTTTTGAGTTTTTGTATCTTTTTGTAAAACAAAATTAAAATGCACAAATGTAAACAAAAACAGTAAATGTTTTGTGATTTCCGGTAAGAGGATCATATCAGTTATTGAGAAGTCTGATCACATCGTTGATCTGTTTATATTATCAATAGAAACAATGTGTGATCCGGCAACTGCTGACATTGTTGTGCACCTAAACTCACATGCAGACTGTTATGCAGTGCGTTAAAATGATACGATATTAAGTGTATTATACTAACACATTGTGGTTCCCACACACACGACATACTCCCGTATCAAGAAATTGCACAAAGCTTCCTCGTAACGAGTGATTATGCCAATGTTATCCGTTTAATTACAAGATATATAGCACAGAGGTGTACAGGTTAGCAAATGAATGCAGCAAAGTAACATGTGCATATATACCAGGTTGAGGCTGATATCAATCACAGATTTTCATCAGTAGATTGATACGATGCAATTAATGATCTTTAATCAATAATAAACATGAAGTACCTCAATTCGGTAACTTTTAGGTTTTGGCATTAAAGCTCTTTTAGAAAATATTCTGATTGAATCTAGGTCCGTAAATTAATACGACAAAAGTTCAATCAGAATATCCCGGATAACAATAACATAACGACCCGAAACCTCACATTTTGGCAACTCTATCAAACGAAATTACTGTACTAAGACCATATGCCCATGAGGTGTTCAACCACGAACGAGTAGTTCGTTATGTTTGTATCACTAATGCACGCAGTAATAAGTCTACGAAGCCTATCAGCACATCACACGAAATCAACACACGCCTCATATTGCATTACATATCTTTAGCCTGTGTCAGATCCCCACTGATGTACTATCATTTCCTCTTTTTATCCTGGAAATCATTTTGAGTTTTTCTATTTTTATGTCTTTTTGAATTTTTCAATGTTTCTCAAAAACTGTAAAAACTTAAAGCGATAAACCGAGGTGATGATCAGTCTTGTTTTTCTTTTATACCATTTACTTTTAAAAGATAATCGAATCTGGATTTATCAAAAGGTTTTGTGAAAAGATCTGCTCGCTGATAGTCAGTGTGGATTTTGACCATATCGATCAACTCTTTTGCATAGCAATCACGGATAAAGTGATACATAATCCGGATATGCTTAGCTTTCGAGTGATTTACCAAGTCTTTAGTTAATGCAATTGCGGCTTCATTATCACAGTGAATAGGGGTTTTCAGAAATTACAAACCGTAATCGACCATCTGCTGCTGAATCCAGAGAACCTGTGAGCAACAACTCGAGGCTGCTACATACTCAGCTTCGCAAGTAGATAGTGCGACCGATGTTTGCTTCTTACACTGCCAGGTCACGAGCCTGCTCCCTAAAAACTGACATCCAGCCGTTGTGGATTTGCTGTCTTTGTCACAGCAGCCCCAATCTGCATCACTAAATGCGATAAAGTCAAAATTATCGTCATTAGGGTACCATAGTCCTCTCGACGGACAACCCTTCAGATATCTAAGGATACGCTTGACCGCCGTCAGATAACTTTGTTTCGGCTTTGATTGGAAACGTGCGCAGAGGCATGTAGCGAACATTATGTCTGGCCTTGATGCAATGAGATACATCAGAGATCCGACGATTGCTCTGTATGTAAATGGGTCGGTCAGCTCCCCCTTAGCATCAACACCAATCCCGTGATTAGGTTGAATTGGGGTGTCCATCGGCTTTGAATCTTCCATCTGGAACCGGCTCAAGACTTCAGATATGTATTTGGTTTGATGAATAAAGATCCCCGTTGGTCTTTGATCCACCTGCAAGCCGAGGAAAAACTGCATTTCTCCCATCGCACTCATCTCGAACTTTTCCTGCATTACACGTTCAAATTCTCTGCAAAGAAGTTCGTTAGTAGAGCCAAAAATAATATCATCTACATAAATCTGGACGAGAAGCAAGTCATCCCCTGTTTTCTTCGTAAACAGTGTGCAATCGACCAAGCCTCGTTTGAATCCTTTGGATAGCAGGTACGTTCTTAGCTCCTCATACCATTGGCGTGGAGCCTGGTGCAACCCGTATAGCGCTTTGTTGAGAACATAAACCTTATCCCGGTGGATATTATCTTCAAAGCCCGGAGGTTGACCGACGTAGACCTCTTCCTTGACCACACCGTATAGGAACACGCTTTTGACATCCATTTGATACACCTTGAATTTCTTATACGAGGCAAACGCTAGAAACATGCGGATAGCTTCTATGCGTGCCACAGGTGCATATATCTCGTTGTAGTCAATTCCTTCAACTTGATGAAATCCTTGAACAACCAATCTGGCATTGTTTCTCACGATCACTCCTCTGTCATCTTTCTTGCATTTGAATACCCACTTGGTACCAATCTTCTTCCTACCAGGAGATAAATCTGTAAGTGTCCAGACGCCCAACTTCTGAAATTGCAACAACTCCTCTTGCATCGCCTCGACCCAAGCATCATCCAAAAGAGCTTCTTTGTATGTCTGCGGCTCAACCTGCGAAACATAACATGCAAACGACCAATCATTCTGACAACCAGATTTTTGTATTTTTGCATATAAAGCTAAAGCGCCAATATTTTCTGGTGAGTTGACACTGCGTAGTTGTCCTCTAGTCATAACACATCTACCAGGGTCACCGATAACTTGCTCGAGCGGGTTAATACGATGAATCCAAGATTCCAGATGTTTAGGTACAGTCACTCCCGTCTGAGTAGTCAAGTTCTCCACTGTATCCAGATCATTACCCGAGTTGGACGATGAAGCAACTTCTGGATTTGGGTTCACTGGCGGTGCCTCTGTTTCATGATCAAGAATAGCTTCATCAAAATCTCCATCATCTTTCGATTCTGAAGTATCAAGTGTAGTTGAAGCTTCTTGAAACACTTCTTCCTCTGCTACAGGAGTATTGGTATCATTAGAAGCTGTTGGAGGAGTTACGGTGATCGGATGCACCAATGGTGAAGTTGCCGCGTTTTCACACTCGTAAAGTAATCTTATAACAGCCTCTTCAACCAAGCTATCTAGATTGAATGATTCAAAGAAGTCTTTGTAATCAAACATCCAACCAGGACCATTTCCCTGTACGTTTTGAGTATACCGTTGAACCTCAACATTTGCCCAATCCTCCACCTGTCGAGTTCTTTTGTTGAATACCCGTTTGAGCGGGGTTGCATATCCAACAAAATATCCCACTTCAGCTTTCGGACTAAACTTTTCACCTGGATTCAACATCGTACACGGAGCCGCAAATGGTTCTAGATACTCCAAGTTCGGCTTTCTCGGTTCAACAGCTCATAAGAAGTTTTGCCAAACTTCTTCACTGTTAAGACCCGATTCAGTGTATAACAAGCTGCGTAAATCGCTTCATTCCAGAACATTACCGAAGATTTGAATCTGCGAGCATTGTTCTTGCCGTTTCAATAAGAGTCCTGTTTTTCCTTTCAGCGACACCATTCTGTTGAGGGGTATACGGAGCCGAATATTCATGATGAATTCATTTATCTTCACAAAGAGCATCCATCTGCGCATTTTTGAACTCCGTCCCATTGTCACTCCGAATTCTTTTGATCTTTAGACCATAGACATTCTCCAGTCGAGTGAACAGAACTTTCAGATTGTTAAAAGTGTCACTTTTATGTTGTAAGCACATCACCCATGAAAATCGTGAAAAATCATCAGTAACCACTAAACAGTAAAGCTCTCCGATATGACCTTTTACGTTTGACAGGTCCGAAAAGGTCCATCTGCAATCGCTCAAGTGGCATCTCAATAGAGTTTACTTTCTTCAGTTTATGGGATTGTTTGTGCTGCTTGCCTTTATTACAACTCACACACTTGTCGTTCAAATGGAAATGTTTGACATTAACGCCTTCGACAAGCCCGTTCTTTACCAAATGGTTCATTTTTCTAAAATGAATATGTCCCATTCTTCTATGCCACATTATTGATTCTTTCTCTGTAGCCTTTGATAGAAAACACGTCACTTGGCCCTGAGTTGTCATCGCTTTCGACATATCAAGAATGTAAAGATTGTTAACTCTCGGTGCCTTCAACATAATCCACACTTTTGGAATCTTGAAACCTGGTTTGAGGATATAGCAAGATTTGTCGTCGAAATGCACAGAAAATTGTTTGTCACATATCTGACTGACACTTACCAAATTGTAGTCTATTTGCTTCACATAGGAAATCCTCTCGAAACTCACTATCCCGTTACTCACACTTCCCTCCATTGTGATGTAACCTCCTTTGTTTCCCGCAAAAGCAACATACCCTCCATTAATATTCTTCACGTCGAACAATAGTGCTAAATCACCAGTCATGTGGCCTGAAGCTCCACTGTCAACAATCCAAAGAATGCTAACAGGGCCAGCTGAAGCACCCTGCACACATTAAGTAAACACATTAGTTCTTTCGGGGGACCCAAGCCTGTGTGGTCTTGGGTCTTTGAATATCAGCTTTCAAAGAGTCATTTACATCAACATTTGGTTTTGAATTGATCTTTTTCTGATCGTTCAAAACTTTCTCATCTTTTTCATTTGGTTTTGAGGTAGAGGCACCCGGAGAACCATTAGGTGTCCAAGATTGTTCCGAACGTTTTAGAATGTGAATCTGAGATTTTGGAATCTCAGTCGATTTCTTAGTATCGTTCAAAAATGAAACTTTCTTGATTACCTTCTCTGATTTCACAGAGACATGTCCAACAGTTGATTTAACAGCAGGTTTGGTGGAACCTTTTGTCTATCAACCATTGTGTTCACCATAGGTCTCTTCAACGGTTTTTCCATAGTGATCCGGTTTCGACGATCATAGTGAAATTGACGATTATCCCTCTTTTGGTGAAAATTGTTTTGATTGTAAAATGATGTTTGTTGAGGAGCAAAACGTCTTTGAGGATAAAAATGATTATCGACTGGCTTTCTAATGGATTGCCTCATCTCAACTTCGTGCCTCTTGTGTCTCACGTATGGACAGTGAGCAAGTAAATGCCCTCTCTCCCCGCACTTAAAACATGCACGATATTCTTCAAACACGTTCTGAGCATTTGGCTTAGCAAATGTTTTGATAGGATATTGATCATTTACACATTTGCGTCTTAAACTCTCAGGAGCTGGGTCCTTAGAGTAAGCCGGCTCAAGAAAACCGTTCGCCTTTTGCTTTGGTTTAATGAATTCAGTGACATGAACTTTTGGTTCTCTCGGAGTATCCAAATATAATTTCTTCAAAATTTCTGGTGGTACATCATTGGTCCTTTCGTGTTTAGGAAACCAAATAGTACATTCTTGCCAGATTTTCTCAATTTTGGAATAATTTGCAAATTTTATTGGATACTCCTCGTCAGAGATAATCTTATCGGATCCTTACATCTGATAACATACTTTGACGAATTTGTCAACTGAATCATTCTTAACCTCTTTCTTTTCTGATTAATTGACACGATGTGCGTTAGCCATCGGATGACAAAGCTGAGAAGGTGACACTGGTTCATTTGTGATAATGTGATTTTCCTTAGGAATATCACTCACATTCTCAGTTTTCTCACTTTCTGTGTCAGAATCATCAGCCACAGCAGTTACGCCTTCATCATTCACACCTAAAATCGGTCGTACATCGGAATTTGGATCTACAACACTAGAAGTGTTAGATTCATCTTCCGATGCAGAGTCAGATTTAACTGAGCTCCCCGGTGTTATTGAGTGACAATTATGATTCTCAAATAACACTGGAGCTGGCACAGCTTTGTAATTTGCATTACTGGGTTGTGATGGCTTTTCAATGATATAGTCAACCACATATGCAATGTGCTTATAGCATTCAAGCTTTTTGTTAACCTTTTCTGCGAAGCACTTGATGGTTGCCATTTCTAACTTAGTTTCTTCAAGTTCATTTATATAACTTTTTATTGCCAATTGTTTTAAAGAAAGTGTTTTCTTTAAGTCAGAAATGTCCTTTTTGTAACCATCAAGTACCTTGTTGAATTCTATAACTTCCTTGCGAGAAGATTGATAGTTGATTATGGCACTCTAAAGTTGAACCTTGAGTTGCTTGTTTTCCTCTGTCAATCTATCACAAGTCCCACAATACTTATCACTATGACTATTAGTTGTAGATTCAGAACTTACCTGCTTTGGAGGATCTGTCATAGCCATGAAAGCGAAATGAGCTTCCTTCCCAGCAAAGAACTTGGAATAGTCGATTCTAGTAAAGGCATCATCCACTATACACGACTTCCTGGTCTTCAGAAAATCAGCTTCGGCCAACAATTGATCAATGTCATCATCTAAAGAGTTCACACTTGCTTCCGAATCTGATTCACTCTCCGAATCTAAATACACTGATTCACTTTCTTCAGGAACATCTGTGACTGAGTCAATAATGATTCCCGAACTCTTCTCTTCATGGTGTTCTTCCACTGGATCAGCCACTGAAACATCCATTTCTTCAATTGACTCCTCAATTTCACTTTCAGTTTCTTCAATCTGCTGAACAACACAAGCTACATTCCCAGCTTTTGTCTCTTCCTCACCAAGTTGTATATCAGTCCAGTCATATCCCTCATCATTTTGAATCACCAAAGCTTGATTTTAATTACTAGTCTGTGGTTGATTATTTGGTGTTGTGATAGGAATAACAGTTCTGTTTGGGTTATTTGGTGTTTGGTTGGGTGTATTTGGTTGTCTAGTAGAGTTGTTCTGAGAGGTGTTTTGTCGGTTTTGGTAATTGTTTTGATTTTGATAGTTGTTGTTGTTGTTTTGACTTTGATAAGAAACTTGGTTTTGAGATTGACGGTTCTGATAGTTTGAGTTGAATGGGTTTCGGTTACCTTGTTTTGCTGGCTGAGTACACTCTCTTTTGAAATGACCTTTACCACCACCGTTGAAACATGTGACTTTTTCTTTGTTGAAGCCATATGTTGTATTCGGTGTAGTAGTCAAGTCCGTTCTCCCAGTTTTTTTAATAAATTCTGTTGCTCGCCTCATGATGCTTGCGAAAGCCCACTGTATATCGATAAGCTCCATTTCTTCTTTATCAATTTGAGCATAGTCCTCATTGGTTAGATTATTGTTAACAATTTGACTAGCTACCAAACCATGGTATGAGGCAACCATTGCTGAAACCAATGCAATGTGTTGTTGAGCAACTTCCACTGTAACATTGTCCATGTTGGATGTTTCCAACACTATTGGTCTCTGATTAGCTTGATTCATCTAAGAAATGTATTGTTGTTGTTGAGGTTGTGGTTGGTTTGCAGTGTAACACGCTGCTTGTTGCATAGGTGAGAATGGTGAAACGAAAGAATTTGTATATGATTGTAGTTGTGGTGTATATTGTGGTGGTGTATAAGATGAGGTTTGAGCAAGATAGTTGATTGGGTTTTTGGGTGGTTCCATCACACTTGAAACACATGCAATATGAGGAGCAACTGTCCCACCAATACTTGAGTTACCCACAGTAGATGATGTACCAGCATGATACAATTCTGGGTTTTGAGGAATTTGTGATCTTTTTGCTTTCCTCTTCTCCTCAAGCTCTTTGTTTTCCAATTTCTAGATGAATTCATTGATGGTCCAGTACTTGTAAGCATCTTTCTCCTTAAGTACCTCAATATGTTGATCCCAGTATGGTGGTAAAGAATCAGCAAATTTATCCACCAAATCTGACATTAGAATCTTAATTTCATAATTCGACAATTCAGTTAACAAATGACAGTATCTGGGACTCAACTCTTTCAGTGTTTCATTCCCAACATAACTGAAGTTTTCGAATTTCTTCTTCAGTTCCTCAATCCTTAGCCTCCTCGTCTTCTCATTACCATCATGACGATTCTTCAACATGTCCCACAATTGTTTGAAAGTAGTACAAGATCCAAACTGGTGTAACAGATCATTGGTAATGGCTTGGGTTAGTTGAGAATACGCTTTCTTCTCCACCGCAAACTTCTTCTTCTCGTCATCAGACAAACTCTCAAGTGGAATCTGTTCACGAGTATTCTCTAACACTGGTGCCACATATCCTTTTGCAATCATTTGCCACGCCTCAGTTCCTTCAAGTCCCATTCCTTCCAAATGAATCTTGAATTTCTTCTGCCATTGGTTATACTCTTGCATCTCCATCAGCTTGGGTGGTCTATTCCCGCTACCTGAAGACAAATCATTGATTAGAGTAGATATAGCATTAGTAGTTTGAGTGTGTACCGCCGCTGCTACTACACCCCAGTAATCAACTCCTGGTTGTTGTGAAGATGAAGCAACACTCTGAGGAATCGAACTCGTCATTGCAAGGTAGTTGATTGGTTGCGAAGACTGAGAATTCGATTTCTGAGCAGCTACAGTCCAAGGGTCCATGGTAACTTGCTGTTGTTGTGTTGTACCAGGCCTAGGAGTAGTCGGAAATCCCCACATGTTGTTTTGGAAGTTGGAAATACAACACACTTGAAAAACTCACAAAACAGAATCTACTTTCGTCCCTTTTCAAATTACGTGAGGTCGAATGTGAATAACACCTCACTTTCGTCCTCTTTCACTGGTACGAATTTAGACTTTAACTACCTGATCTCACTTTCGACCTTAACACTTTTCACTTTCGCCCTCCCATTTGGACGAATGTGTAACTTTGACCCGAAAGTGGAAATTCAACATAACAAAAACCCTAGGTTCGACCACTAAAAGGTACTTTCGACCACTGAATACCTTGGTTCGACCCTAAAAACCCACTTTTGACCCTGAGCTCTCTAGGTTCGACTGACCCATTTGAAAAACGGTTACACTTTGAAAATCAGTTAATTTGATCTCAATTTTTCAAAAGTTGATGAATTTTGATGATCTTAATCAGGTTTTGCTTCGGGATTGATTTAGAACAACTTTAATACATCGAATTCTTAATTTTATCCATGAAATCTAATCCAAATCCTTCAATTTTCATCAAAAACCATTGTTCATTGAAAACAGCAAAATTTTGATCAAATTTGGGTCCAAATCAGTTCAAAAACTATCAAATTGTAGTTGTATGATCTCTATTGGCTCTGATACCACTTTGTAAAGGATCGTTTTATGTAAAACAGTTGGAAATGATCATACAAGTCTCTATTCCAGGTGCGGAAACCCTAGAACAGATACAAAATGATAATTGATGAATCAAACACACAGATTAAGCTTTTCAATCAACATTTTCATTAATTACTTGTAGAAAAATGATAACGATTAGGATTACAAGCAATTCAGACCGACTTTGAATAAACACAGACACTAGAGAGCTCTATCCTGACTCACACGACTAAAATGATCAAAGTTACATAGAAAATCAAACATTAAGCTTATATAATTCTGCACATTCACCCTCAGCGTGAGGTTGAATGTGGCTTTTCTTCTACATTCGCCCTTTATCCAAGCACGAACCTGGAATCCTTCTACATTCGTCCTAAACTTTCCACCTTCGCCCCATATAATTTTCATCTTCGACCCTACGTTTTTCACCAAAACTTGTTTATATTGCAATCCAAAGCACTAGTTGCACATTATGCATCAACAAAACATGACCACAATAATGACAAAAACGAACATTTCCCAGCACATACAATGTGTGACATAAATGGATAAGTGGTACATAACCACAAAGTCCATAGATGTTCAAGTCGGGTGAAAAAATGCATGGTAGATAGGACAAAACATAGACCTAAGTGGCCTTTAAATTGAATTTAGGGCATCCCAGACTAGGCATTCCACGTCAGATTTAGTCGAGTCTAGCATTTAGGCATCAGGTGAGTTTTAGACGGCCCCTTTTTACGATTTTTACATTTTCTGGGGGAAAACATGCGTACGGTTTTCAATTACAAATATAACTATTATGTGAACATGAGACATTAAGGTTCAGGATCCATTAAGCCCTCGTGTTATACATCACACCGTAACCAATAGCTATGGACTTAGCCATGAAACACTTGAATAGATCTATTGGGTTGACACCCCCACTCTTGGTCAGCTGCTCTAACCGGATGATAGATATCAAAAGAGTGCTAGTATTTCACATTATTTCATTGTCTTTAGTGTACAATGGGCGAGGCACAACATGTCAAGGTTTGGTTATGGGCTCATGTAAGATCACATATTAATTATTGCCCTAGCTAGGTAGTAATTTAGTCTGTTTTGGATTACATGTCCTTCATATACAAACCTGTGAACTCACCAACTTTATGTTGACCTATATTTTACATGCATGTTTTTCAGGAAATTAGCATAGAGCATGGAACTTGGGAGGGGGCGTGCGAGCATTATGGGATACTACCTTTTGAACCATTGTTGTGTCGTTTTAATCTAAACATTTTCATACAATGGTTTTTACTTTAAGATAATTAACGTTATGTTTGTGAAACTTGGTTGTCTAATGGGAGTTCCTATTTTATTTTAAATAATGCTTGTGTGACCTTTGTGCTTGGAAATCATTCGAAGTCACATCCCGTGTTTCCACCTTGGTGGGGTGTGACACGCGACGTTTTGCCGAAAAAAGATTTCGCGATATCCAGCCGTTATGGAGTCGATATGCACCCAGGTTCGTTACTTAGGAATGAAATATTGGAAATTGTGACTGAGTGTGTTGATGTTGCAAGGAGTGATGAATACTCCCTTAGTAATCTGGTGGATCAATTCTATGTTATTAAAATGATTCTGTTGGCCAAGGAAAAGAACAAGGAATCGGCTGAAGCAATGAGTGAGGAGATTTTGGAGGATAAAATTGGGCAATCAACTAATTGTGAAGTTGTCGTGGAAAACCCGGACATGGCGCGGAACAAGGGATGTGGTAAAAAACATAGAGTCAGTGGTCCACGCGACAAGGTTACCTCCATGCCCCCCAAGATGCCGAAAGTATTGTGCCTTTTGATATGTCTCCGCTACCCTCACCAACTAGATCTGCACCACCACCATTTGATCCTATCCCACCATCACCTGTTGCACTCGACAGAATGTATCATTTGGGTGAATCACCACCATACATCTTACCACAACCCTACCAGTTTTCCCCACCTTCACCAGCACCTATCCCTAGCCCGTCACCTTACATGCCATTTCCATTAGCCCACTTATTTTCCTCGCCACCACCAAGTCAATTCGAACCTGAACCAGAATCCATACCTGAACCAGGCCCTCCATTGATTGACTTAAAGAAGTTTGTGGAAAATCTTGAGGTTATCAAAAACTACCTCAGATATATCTATGCTATGGAAGATGATGCTGACGAAGAAGAGATGAAGGCCCAACCAAACGGAGATGTTCTTGATCCACCATTGGAAGCAGGAGAGAAGAAAAATGAAATTGAAGACGCTCTTATTCCCACCGTGGAGGAAAGTCTTCACACGTTCCATTCCTTGATAACAGAAATGCATCTCAACATCCCCTATTCCAATTTTCAGCTCAGACTACCCGCCTACTTTAAATTTCTAAAAGATATCCTCTCTCAAAGGGATACTCTTGAAGAAGGAATCGTCATGCCCATCAACAAAGTTTGCTCAGCCATTGTCCATGGAAGAACACTTCCTAACAATGTTACCATCCCTTTCACCGTGGGAGAAAATATCAACACCAAAGCTATCGCTGATTTGCAGATCGACATCAACATTCTGCCGGCGTTTATATTCCGACAGTTCCATCAGCAAACCCTGAGACCCACAAGAATGGAGCTTTACCTCACCACCCGTTTGGTGAGGTATCCCCAAGTAATTGCAGAAGATGTTTTAATTAATGATAAATGGCGAAAAGCCCTATTATCTTATGCCGGCCATTCCTCGACACCGCGTTGGCTCTACTCGATGCATAGGGAGGAAGACTTAGAGTAATGATAAATGGCGAAAAGCTGGGTTTTGACTTAGAGTAATGATAAATGGAGAAAAGCCCTCCTACCACGGTTACGGGAATTCGTAGTTTTCTCAGTCAAGCCGGTTTCTATAGAGGATTCATCCAGGATTTCTCAAAAATCGCTCGACCACTCACTCAACTTCTTGAAAAAGATCGTGAGTTCATGTTTACTAAAGATTTTCTTGAGGCGTTCAATTGACTAAAAAGCAAATTGGTTGAAGCACCGATTGTCATTTCTCCAGATTGGAACCTGCCATTCGAATTAATGTGTGATGCAAGCAACATGGTGGTAGGAACAGTTTTGGGCCAGAGAAAAGACAAAAAATTTCACCCAATCTACTATGCAAGAAAAACCCTCAATTATGCCCAGGAAAATTACACGACGACGGAGAACGAACTCCTTGCTGTAGTATTCGCCTTTGACAACTTTCGCTCGTATCTCATCTTGTCAAAGACCATCGTCTATACTGACCATGCCGCTTTGCGTCATCTTTTCAATAAGCAGGACGCAAAGCCAAGGCTCATACGATGGATTCTTCTACTACAGGAATTTGATATAGAAATAAAAGACAAGAAGGGGGCCGAAAATGTTGCAGCCGATCATTTGTCTCGTCTCGAAGAAGTAGCACCCGAGACAGAGGGAGATGAGATCCATGATGACTTCCCGCATGAACAAATCCTCCAAGTGGAAGACCCTGATTCATATACCTGGTACGTTGACTATGCAAATTACTTGGCCAATGGAATGCTCGTGAAAGGACGATCATATTATGAAAAGAAGAAATTCTTTTCCAACATGAATTATTATCTTTAGGAAGATCCCCACCTTTTCCGTATTTTCCCTGATTGTGTTATTCGCCGGTGTGTTCTCGGGAAGGAAGCCCAAGAGATTCTACAACAATGTCATGAAGGTCCTACAGGAGGGCACCACGCCGCGGAAAATACAGCTCGAAAAGTCTATGAAGCAGGATTTTATTGGCCAGTAATTTTCAAAGACGTTGTCGTTCTCGTCCAGAGTTGTGATGCTTGCCAGAGAGCCTCCAACATCAACGCCCGCGATGAAATGCCACAAACCAGGTTCGTTGTTTGGGGGATAGACTTTATGGAACCTGTTGGGTCTGCTGACCTGGAGAAGAACAGATGATAGAAAGCCAAAATATACTAAGTGTTGATCAAGAATAAATAACAGTGGTTACAAGAAAGCTTCCTCCAAAGAACTGCTGATTCCCAAACTGCTGATACTTAAACATCTGATACAAAACAACTGCTGCAGATGAAAGGTCTGATGGATAAAGTCTGAAGAGCAAAAGTCTGATAAAGAACAAGTGCTGATCAAAGATCTGAAGAACAAAGGTCTGTTGAACCAACAGCACTTTGGTTCAACAGATGATAAGAAGACATCAGAGTTTTAACTTAACATAGTTTTTCTTTCAGTAGATTCAATGTAACAGTAGTTTATTGTTTAACAGATGTTGTAGTTTGTTAGTCAGTTAGGGGTCGCTTTCTAGGTGACGTCAGCTAAGTGATCATCAGAGGTTTGTACTTGTCTATAAATAGAACAGTACTTGTACTGTTCTATTTGTCACTCGTCATTCTCTCTAGACAAACAAACTCTGAGTGATCAGGCTGAGGGGGAGTTATAATTGTACCTTTGTAATCTTTCAAGTTTAATGAAAGCATTCGATTGATAACAATTATTCTCTATGTTTTGATTATTCTTTATTCCGCTGCACTTTCCATTTATACTTCATTCATATTTCATAGTTTAATCAAAACAATCTAATACTCAGATCCTAACAATTGGTATCAGAGCTTGGTCAATTAAATCTGATCTAATCAATCAATTTAATACACAGATCAGCTCATAATCATTGATATCGTTTGTTTGTCGGGTTAAAACAGAGTAATAGTTTATTTTCGTTTCAACAGTTAGTAAACAGACTTTGTTTTTGAAAAACCAAGAGAATGACTTCACTTAATCAAGATCCACACAACACTGGCACACACAACAAGCCTCCGATGCTTGTCAGGTCAGAATACAACATCTGGCAGCGTCGGGTAGCTCATGTGTTAGCACAACAGAACACAGGGTGCTGGAAATCGGTAGTATTTGGACCACATGTTCCAATGGTACCGAGCGCCGAGGATCCAAAGATCCAAGTACCAAAGAGTGTTGAGAACTACTCAGAGCAAGATTTTCAGAAAATCGAGCTAGATGCCAAGGCTTTCAGCATAGTAGCCATGGCACTGCCGAATGATATCTATGCCGGTCTCTTGCACTGCAATAGTGCTAAAGAACTGTGGGATGCTCTTAAAGAGCAATTTGGGGGAACTGATGATGTGATTGAAAACAACCGTGAAATACTTAACCAACAATATGAAACGTTTAGTCACATAAAAGGGGAGTCATTAACACAACAGTTTGAAAGGTTTAACTGTCTAATTAGTGAACTTAAACTGGTTGGTCTAACTTTTCCTAATTCAACACTGAATCATAGGTTTCTTAGATCACTTCAGGACAAATGGGACACTATAGCTATTGTTATGAGAAACTCTATCGGATTCAAAGACCTAACCCTGACCCAGCTTCATGGTAAGCTCCTGACTTATGAAAGGGAGCTTAACCAGAAAAAGAAGCTCCAGGACTCTGGCAAAGTGTCAGATGACTATGTATTTGGTAATACTGCACTGTTGGGTCAGGATGATGGTTCTGGAAGTAGTAAGGATCAGAGTTATGATCATTACATTGACATAACGACTGGTTTCAACAATGATTCTTACTCATCACCAAACAACTGTGCTTTCACAGCCAGTGGTGATATCCAGGCTTCTGATAATTCATCCTTTGTGTACAATGACTTGCAATATATTGACCCTTTGGACCTAGAAGAAATGGACATCTTACATCAGGTTGCCCTGCTCAGTATTAGAACCAATAACTTCTATAAGAAAACTGGCAGGAGGTACCCAGGTTTACATGGTGGGTCAAAGGTAGGGTTGGATAAATCAAAGATAAAGTGTTACAAGTGTCATAGAATGGGTCATTTTGCTAGGGAGTGTAGGAGTCAAAATGGAGTTCCTATGATTACCTATCCAAATCAAAGACCACAGACCAATACTTATCAAACCATCCCTAATGTACCTAATGTGCAAAACACTGCTCATTTTGCACAAACCCAAACCACTGTTCCTGTGCATTATGTCCAAACCACTGTTCCTCAGTATCACTATGTCCAAACACCTGTTGCTCAGGGCCCTGTGCCAATGACTGTTACTCCACCCTCTGCTCCTGCAGAGACCAGTCAACCAGGTCAACAGAGTTTCTTTACTCAAGGCTTTGTTGATTGGAGCAGTCTACCAGATGAGATAACAGATGATAACATTGCTCTAGTTGCCAACACTGAAAAGGATTTTTGTTTTATGGCACTAGAAACAATTGTTGAAGAGACTGATTCTGAGGAAGTGGTATCTTTGTCTGAAAATGTGACTGATAGTGTTGTCGGTGAGATTGTTTCAGCTGAAGAATCTGAAGTGGAGGTTGTGAATCTATCAGACCCCTGGGGTAGTGATGACTGTGATTGCCAGTGTAACTGTGCCTTGATGGCTGCTGCTAAGGTATCTCCTCAAATCTTAAATGACTTGTGCTCAGACAAATGTATTGTGGCATTTGCTAAGATAAAAGAGGTGAATGAAAACTTTAGAAAGAAAATTTTGGATTCTGAAATTCATTTTGAAAAATTAACAAAAGAGTTAAAATCAAAAATATCTGAAAAAGAGTCTGAAATCAGCAGTCTAAAACATGAAGCAAGCATAACCAAAGACCAGCTTCAGACTATGATAACAAAATATCATAGTTGTAAGAAGGAGCTTGAGTCCACCCAAGTTGAATGTAAGAAATGGGTGGAATCATCAAAGGGTTTTGAAATGATTGTCAACCAACAATCTAAAAGTCATGTGAAATTTGGGTTTGGTTTTAAAACCACTGATCAAGTTTCACAAACCACTGACAAAAAGGAACCACAGTTGGTTGAGGTCATCCCTACAAACTCAAAAGGTCAAGAAATCAAGGTTACTGAACCCAATGGCAAGAAAATCATTCTTGAAAAGTTGGAAGGTACACCTTCATTTGATGAAATTGAGAAATATCAATTCAAACCAACATGGTCAGATGAGTGTGAAGTCCTTGAAAATTTCAAACCAATGACCTTCAAAACCTCTGATGGTAAAATGGCACCACAGGCCAAAGTAATCCCTCTAGTAAGTCTTCCAACAGATGATGAAACATCTGTTGAAAAGAAGAAAGAAAAAGGGAAAGCTAAGAACAACTTGTTTTGTGATTTTTGTGAAAAGAAGAACCATGTCACCAAAAACTGTTTTCTTCTAAAAGCATATGACATCAACAAAACAACAAGTTTAAATGATTCAAAATCTAAAGAATGTTCAATCTGCAAGAAAAAGAATCACAAAACAAAAGAGTGCCTATATCTCAAAAATTTTGATGAAAAGATAAAAGAGTATAAGGCTAAAACTCTGGAAAGTCAAGTGGTAAGTACTTCAAAAGGAAAACCCAAACAGACTTTTGAATCAGTTCAAACATCTGTTACCAAAAGTCTGAACAAAAACTCTGCTCCCAGAGAAGTTCAGGTAACAGATGCTCCACCTGTTAACAGATTACCAAGAGGATATGGACAACCCACTTGTCATCGTTTGCCACATGTTTATGAAGAGCCCAAGAGGCCTTCAAAACCAAAAGTGAACAGACACCCTCATGGTTTTCAACAACTGATAGGAAATGATCAAACATCTGCTGGACCAAGTGTTGACATACAAGCACTGGCAAATGGTCAACTGCAGCTGTTGAATCTAGTTCAAAAGCTAGTCCAAACCACTGATCATTCTCCTCAACTTAAGGCTGAGACAGCTCAGGACTCATCCAAAGCCAATTTGGCTTTGGACACTCACCAAAACTAAAATCCTTACTGATGTGCAGGGAGCTTCTGCTTGTTTAGACAGTTTATGGTATGTAGATAGTGGAGGCTCCAGGCACATGACTGGATGTAGAGCCCTTCTTCTGGACTTTCTTGCTCATGGAGGGGGTGATATATCCTTTGGTAATGATTCTAAAGGTAAAGTGTTGGGTTCTGGTACTGTCAAAGCAGGGAGGCTTAAGTTTGAAAATGTTAATCTAATAGACAATCTAAAATTTAATTTACTTAGTGTATCACAAATGAGTGACAAAGGCTTTGGGTCATTCTTCACTAAGCAAACTTGTAAGATTGTTGGCCCAGAGGCTGTAGAAAAGATTAACACCATTATTGCTGAGAGCAAAGCACAACTTGTTGCTCACAGAAGTGGCAATGTGTATGTGGTTGATATGTTGAAGGATAATCCTACTGCAAATGTCTGTCTATTCTCAGCTGCCTCTACCAAAGAGACAGAATTGTGGCATAGGAGACTTGGTCACACCAACCTTCAAACTATCAACTCACTCTCCAAACAAAACCTTGTCAGAGGTTTACCATCAAAAGAATTCAAATGTGATGAGCATTGTGTTTCCTGTCTAAAAGGTAAACAACATAAAAGCTCTTACAAATCCATTGATGAGTCCAAAACTAGTCAATGTCTACAAATGTTACACATGGACTTGTTTGGCCCTGTAAAAATCATGAGTCTAAGAAGGAAAAGATTTTGTCTTGTCATAGTTGATGATTTTTCTAGGTTTACATGGACTTACTTTCTACATTCTAAGGATGAGACTGCAGGTATCTTGAAGGACTTTGTCACCAAAGTTGAAAAACAATATGACTTGCCAGTAAAAGTCTTTAGGAGTGACAATGGAACAGAGTTTAAAAATAAGGAGTTAGATGATTTCTGTGTGTCAAAAGGGATTGTAAGGCAGTACAGTATCCCAAGAACACCAGAGCAGAATGGGGTGGTTGAAAGGAAGAACAGGACTCTCATTGAGGCTGCAAGAACAATGCTAGCAGATTCTGGTTTACCTCTGTCCTTTTGGGCAGAAGCTGTAAACACTGCTTGTTATGTTCAAAACAGAGTTTTAATCAACCCTAGACATCAAAAGACTGCTTATGAAATTCTGTTTAAAATCAAACCACTGATATCATTTTTTAAAGTCTTTGGCTGCCCATGTTTCATTTTAAATCTTAAAGATTCCATTTCAAAATTTGCAGCCAAAGTGGATTGTGGATATTTTCTGGGGTATTCTTCTGTTGCAAAGGCCTATAAAGTGTTTAACACATGTAACATCCCGTTTTTGTTATGTAAATAAAATGTCTTGGTTTATATTTATTAGCAAATGAAACGGGTCATTGATTGGTAAAACGAACCAATAATATGTGAGATTGATACTCGTGTAATTGAAATTAGTTAACGAGTAAGTGACGAATAGCATGAGTATTTAAACATGAGATCTAAGCGATTAATTAATAGTATAGGAGACCGCTCTGTTTTGAATGAAACTTAGGTTGACGCGTAGATAAAAAATTAGCTTATCTTAACAGTATATTCGGCATGCTATAAAGAATTATATTTTAGAAGTTATACGAGAAAAACGAGTTAAGCAGCTGAATTAATTATAATATCAATATTAATAATATATATAATCTATAACAATGAAATGTGTTCCTGAATACATCGAAAGAATTAAAATGAAAATGAATTATACCTTAACAATTGGAATTGGAATTAGGATTATCAAACATAAGTTTGTTTTGATGAAGGTTGTCCACATCGAAGGAAAATGTGAAAATTGTAATACTTATTGTCCCACATCGATTCCTTGTATAAGAGTGAGGTGCCTGTTAGCTTACACTAGTGTCCCACATCGAACAAATGAAAGAATGCACCGTCCATTCACTAGTATAAATAATGACCTTCAGTATCATATTTAGAAATATAAGTTTTGGGAACACTCTTTTATATAAGAGGATCCCGAGCCTACGATACCCTATTGGGTGTTGTAATAGTCATTTTTAAAGCACGAGTAGGGGCACGGATAGGGGAGACTCTACATCAACTGGCCATAGACAGTTTTGAGGTATGTTTCCGTTTAAGTTATGTCTAGTTCATTATTATTTTTATTAGCATTATTAGTAGGAGTAGTTTAGTAACATTATTTTTAGGTATTAGGATTATTATTAGGGGTGGGTACTGGATAGCCTAGCCTTAGTTAGGCATGGACTGATCATCTATGCTTAAATAAGGTAGCGCTAACCAATATCCAACTGTAATAATAATTAGTTAGTTGTACCGTTACCTAATCTAGGGTGGTATAATTGTATCAGGACCCTGAGATAGTACCTGATTGTATTAGCGTTGTAAACCGCTAAAGGACAGATAAAGAGGTGAGTTACTTAAACTATTTTCAAAACGTGATACTTGCTCATAAAAATTGTTTTGATGGTGATTGATCATGTATATGCATCGAACCATAGGTGGGCATCCAGGGTGTTATATATATTATAATGATCATTATATTTTCCATGCGTGGACATACACTTACAGCCTCATGGGGTGTATCTAGGCTGTATGTGTGAATATATAATGCTTAGGCCGGATTATGATTATGGTGACATGCAAGGAGCTCATACTTGATCAATAAAATGTTTATGTGGTGGTTTTACTGATGAGTCGGTTTATGTGACTCACCAGCTGTGTGCTGACGTATTTTATTACTCGAGCATGTATCACAGGTTGATGGTGTAAGGAATGGGAGTTCCTAGCCGAGAGTTGGAATACTTTAGACGGTTCATCTTATTATGTTGAGCTTTGTTTAGCTTGCTAGTACGTGGATCGCACCGGCTTGTAAGAAATACTCAAGTTATGTAATGAGATTACGTTTCCGCTTTAAGTTTGCGCCGACTGGTCACTATAAGTACCCCAACCTGGGCGGGGTGTGACAAGTTGGTATCAGAGCTTTAGTTTAAGAGATTTAGGTACTTATTGAAGTATCTAGACTTAAACTAGGACTTGTAAGTCAAGTGGAAGTGCTAGTCCTGGTAGGTAGAGGCTAGTATAATAGAGGATATATAAGATTGGTATGCCGAACTTTTTGATGGAAGGACCATATGGTAGTTGGGAGTATCATGGTGTGTATCATAGATTGCTTTCATACCTGGCCAGTATGAAGGTTAATGAATGATACCGCTATGATCTCGCAAAAATCATATTTTACTGAAATCAACAAATAGTAGGCAGAGTTTTAAGAAGGTGGTTGAGCTCTAGTACTTTGCTACTAAAACTTGGATATATATATATATATATATATATAGGTTTATAGATGGGAGTATATTGTGCTTACTTTATCCCCATCTATTTGCTTGTGTGGAAAGTGATTAATAAGTAGATTGAGAGTTGATTTTATGTTTCTAAGTTAACCAGTGGAATTTGTATATATTGTCTAGCGTTTGAAAGTATGCATATTTGTGGGTGATAAATGAAACCATAGTATACGTAAGGTAGATTGGGCAATATAAGGCCTGAATAAAATACCCTGGACAGGTTAGTTGTGTAATCAAGTAAGAAACTTAACCAAACTTGGTATCTCCGCTTTCCCTTAATAGTTAATTAGAACCAGGCTCGGAAGTGACCCAAAGACAAATTGTAGTGGAGTAAGGAAGGCATGTGAAGCCAATGTTTTCTTTTTCTACTCGGTGATATATAAAGCTCTCTTAGGAGTCTAGTCAGGAATATCAAAGGTGCATTAGTTGAGAAACCTCTAGAAAAGGTTAATGTGTCTATGGTTGATATTCAATCAACCAGGCGCACTTACAAGGACGGTAGGCCTTGCAAGCTGAGGCATTAGAAACCAAAGCAACTATCACTTTTGGGATACGTTAGAAGAAAATCTTAGAAGTTATTATTAAGAGTAAATGGGATAATAATTAGGATCATGGGAGATCCAATTTTAGGGATTATGAAAGGAAACGTGGACCCCCTACCTCAATGTTCGACATGCGGAAAAGGACGTTCTTGTCCATATCACAAGTTTGTTTGTAGAAATCGTAAGAAACCCATACACACCTGGTATCAATTTAGAGAGCCTCATTAGTGTTTTTAAGATTTTAAGAATTGATGTCTTAAGAAATAAGAGAATGAAGAACCCGATGGAGGAAGGTGTAGAGCTTTAGATAAAGATTGAAAAAGCCGTACGTATATTGATGAGATAGTGAGTACGATACTGGTAAACAACTTCTATGATAAGATACGGTTTAATGCTCATGTTGATAGAAGTTTGATGTCTTAACCTTTTAGAGTTTCATTTAATTAGATTCTCTGTAAGCTAGATAAACCATTTATAATAATAGTAGCAAATGGTAGGCAATAAGGAATTGGGAGCTATATTAAGGGTTGTACCATCTAAATTAGTAAATACCTCAATACCTATAGACTTATTATCAATGAAACTTGGGTTGGTGGATATAGTACTAGGGATGGATTGGTTAGCTCGCTAAACTCGTATATTGGGTGATAAGAAGCAAATTCGAATCAATGACCCGAAGGAGAAAACTTTGATAACTCGAGGGGAATAACCTAGTAAACCCATAAGTTTCAGTATGATGATAAAGGTAACTAAGTGTACCCGAAGGGTCAACTAGATTAACTAGTAAATTCACTAGAGACTAAGGAAGATAAAAATTTAATGGATGTGCTAATCGTAGTCAAATTTCATAAGGCATTCCCAAAAGGTCATTCTGGACTATTAGCCGATGGAAAAATTGAATTTAGACTCGACTTGATTCCAGGGGCAACTCGTATTGCTAGAGTCGTTTACTATCTTACCTTGACTTTCAATGGAGGAAATAAGAAACCCAAGGTTGGAGTTATATTCTAGCACGTCGACATGGGTCGTTGTCAGGAGACGATACGATGTGTAGTGGTTGATACCCATAGCCAGGAGTTAGGACACGATACGATGCGATTATTGTGAGTTGTAAGTAATGCCATAAGATCAACATATCTGTAGTATTCGTATATTTCATTAATTTAGTTGTAAGACAAACGCGTCATAATAAACTTCATGCATCTAGAAATGATGTTAAGGCAAATCTCTTACACTAAATTAAGAATGCAATGATAGGCTTTAACGGAAAACCATATCAAGAAGAAAACAATGGTTGGTAGCCCAGATTATTGAGATCTATTGTATGGATTCCCAAATACTTTATTGAGATTTCATTAGTGGAATATGAGATTCTTAGTTTTGGTGGGTTACGGGATATAATGCAGAGGAAGTTTATAAGTCAAAATACACCGTATACCCTAGTAGCAATAAAATGTAGGATTTAAGAAATGATTATTGTTGGCTGGAAATAAAAAGCTATATCACAAGATAAGTAGAGAAATATCCTACCTACCTAAAGTCAAGCCAGAGCAGCTAAAACCATCCAGCCATCAATAGGAACCTGAAACCCTATGAGGGGGATGGAAGGTGATAATAATGGACTTGTTTTTAGGCTTCCAAGATTGAGTCATGGGCACAATGCTATGTAAGTAATAATTAATAGGTTCGTCAAATGTACACACTTTGCCTATCCTTAAGGGCAAATGAAAAGTAAGTCAAGCCTTATACTAAATAGATTGTCCTATGACACGATGTGGTTACATGAGCTATATACAAGGGAGAGATTTGTTCTCCTTAAGTTTGGGCAAGGTTTCTAGAGAAAGCTGAGAACTCAAATATATCTGAGTAACGGGCAAAATGAATGCACCAATCAATCTTTAGAAGGTATACTACGTGCGTACAAAATAAACGTTAGTAGTAGTAAGGATGATCATCTAGCAGTAATCAACCCTTCGTACAATAATAGCTACCACGCCAATATTATGGCAACACTATATGAATCCTTATGTGGGAAGGATTGTAGAACGCCCATCTAGACATGGGATCAAATATGAAACAACTGATGAAACAGCTATGTTATAAAGCAATAAAACAAATATTAGAGTACTGGAACATAGAAATGATAAAATATTACATAGGAAGTGATGACGAGGCGAAGAGGTCCTCACCTCATTTGTTTAAAGTTGACAGGTTTCGAGGACGAAACCTAATTTAAGGGGGGTATATTTGTAACATCCCGTTTTTGTTATGTAAATAAAATGTCTTGGTTTATATTTATTAGCAAATGAAACGGGTCATTGATTGGTAAAACGAACCAATAATATGTGAGATTGATACTCGTGTAATTGAAATTAGTTAACGAGTAAGTGACGAATAGCATGAGTATTTAAACATGAGATCTAAGCGATTAATTAATAGTATAGGAGACCGCTCTGTTTTGAATGAAACTTAGGTTGACGCGTAGATAAAAAATTAGCTTATCTTAACAGTATATTCGGCATGCTATAAAGAATTATATTTTAGAAGTTATACGAGAAAAACGAGTTAAGCAGCTGAATTAATTATAATATTAATATTAATAATATATATAATCTATAACAATGAAATGTGTTCCTGAATACATCGAAAGAATTAAAATGAAAATGAATTATACCTTAACAATTGGAATTGGAATTAGGATTATCAAACATAAGTTTGTTTTGATGAAGGTTGTCCACATCGAAGGAAAATGTGAAAATTGTAATACTTATTGTCCCACATCGATTCCTTGTATAAGAGTGAGGTGCCTGTTAGCTTACACTAGTGTCCCACATCGAACAAATGAAAGAATGCACCGTCCATTCACTAGTATAAATAATGACCTTCAGTATCATATTTAGAAATATAAGTTTTGGGAACACTCTTTTATATAAGAGGATCCCGAGCCTACGATACCCTATTGGGTGTTGTAATAGTCATTTTTAGAGCACGAGTAGGGGCACGGATAGGGGAGACTCTACATCAACTGGCCATAGACAGTTTTGAGGTATGTTTCCGTTTAAGTTATGTCTAGTTCATTATTATTTTTATTAGCATTATTAGTAGGAGTAGTTTAGTAACATTATTTTTAGGTATTAGGATTATTATTAGGGGTGGGTACTGGATAGCCTAGCCTTAGTTAGGCATGGACTGATCATCTATGCTTAAATAAGGTAGCGCTAACCAATATCCAACTGTAATAATAATTAGTTAGTTGTACCGTTACCTAATCTAGGGTGGTATAATTGTATCAGGACCCTGAGATAGTACCTGATTGTATTAGCGTTGTAAACCGCTAAAGGACAGATAAAGAGGTGAGTTACTTAAACTATTTTCAAAACGTGATACTTGCTCATAAAAATTGTTTTGATGGTGATTGATCATGTATATGCATCGAACCATAGGTGGGCATCCAGGGTGTTATATATATTATAATGATCATTATATTTTCCATGCGTGGACATACACTTACAGCCTCATGGGGTGTATCTAGGCTGTATGTGTGAATATATAATGCTTAGGCCGGATTATGATTATGGTGACATGCAAGGAGCTCATACTTGATCAATAAAATGTTTATGTGGTGGTTTTACTGATGAGTCGGTTTATGTGACTCACCAGCTGTGTGCTGACGTATTTTATTACTCGAGCATGTATCACAGGTTGATGGTGTAAGGAATGGGAGTTCCTAGCCGAGAGTTGGAATACTTTAGACGGTTCATCTTATTATGTTGAGCTTTGTTTAGCTTGCTAGTACGTGGATCGCACCGGCTTGTAAGAAATACTCAAGTTATGTAATGAGATTACGTTTCCGCTTTAAGTTTGCGCCGACTGGTCACTATAAGTACCCCAACCTGGGCGGGGTGTGACAACACAAGGACTAAAACAATAGAAGAAACTCTGAATGTGAAGTTCAATGAACTTTCCTCTTTAAAAATCCCAGCAAACCCTGCTGAGTTGTTTGATTTAGATAAATTCAAATTTGAAGATATTGCTGTCAAAACTAACCCTGCAGGTACTCCACAATCTTCACAACAAGACTACAGAATAGATGTTGTGGTTCCAGACCACTACAAAGTCTATCCTGCATCAGAGGACGCAGTGGTTCAAAACAACTGTCAAAACTCTGTTACAGCTGAGTCAGCCACTGTTGGCCAGTCTTACCTTCAATCCACTGATTCACCCAGCCAATCCACTGTTCAATCATCTGTTCACAAGAGTCAATCATCTGTTGACAAAAGTCAGTCCAATACTACACCACTTGGACCCATTCCTCCACCTCCATTCCAAACATCTGTTGCCTCTTCAGAAGTGCCAACAGATGTTATGTCCACAGAGTCTCCAAACCTCTGTCCTTCACCACAAAATGCCATCATACCATATCAGGGAGATCTAATCTACCTAAGAGCTCATCCACCAGACCAAATCATTGGCAACATCAGAGAAGGTGTGCTCACAAGGAGCCAATCTTCAAACATCTGTCTTTTTGCAGGCTTCCTATCCCTTACACAACCTGTCAAGTACCAAGAGGCACTGAAAGACAACAGTTGGGTAGAAGCCATGCAAGAAGAACTCCTTCAGTTCAAAAGACAACAAGTATGGGAACTTGTACCACTGCCTAAGGATGTCTGTCCAATTGGCACAAAGTGGGTCTTCAAAAACAAAACTGATGAAAGGGGTATAGTTGTCAAGAACAAAGCCAGGTTAGTGGTTCAAGGCTTCAGACAAGAAGAGGGTATTGACTATGATGAAACCTTTGCCCCTGTAGCAAGGCTAGAAGCAATCAGACTTTTCTTAGCCTTTGCTGTCAACCACAACATCAAGGTGTTTCAGATGGACATCAAGTGTGCCTTCCTTTATGGCAAAATTCAGGAGGAAGTCTATGTATGTCAACCACCTGGTTTTGAAGACACATTCCATCCTGATCATGTCTACAAGCTTAACAAAGCATTGTATGGACTCAAACAAGCACCAAGAGCCTGGTATGAAACTCTCTCTACTTTTCTCTTATCCATTGGTTTCACTAGAGGTAAAATTGATAAAACCTTGTTTTTAAAATGGAAAGGAAAAGATTTAATGATTGTTCAAATATATGTGGATGACATCATTTTTGGATCCACATGTAATAAAATGTGTGAGGAGTTTAGGGAACTCATGACAGCAGAGTTTGAAATGAGTGCTATGGGTGAACTTCAGTGCTTTCTTGGTCTCCAAGTGAAGCAACTGCAAAATGGCACTTTCATTCATCAAAACAAGTATGTGAAAAACTTGTTAACAAAATTTGAGATGCATGATTGTAAGCCATGTAGTACACCCATGAGCACTGTCAAGCCACTCACTGATGATGAAAAGGATGAACTTGTTGATCAGACACACTATAGATGCATGATTGGGTCTTTATTGTACTTAACAGCATCCAGGCCAGACATTATGTTTGCAACCTGTGTGTGTGCTAGATCTCAGGCTTCTCCTAGAAAGTCTAACCTTATTGCTGTGAAAAGGATCTTCAGATACCTAAAAGGTGCTCCCACACTTGGTATCTGGTATCCTGCTAATGGAAACATTGAGCTTTCAGGTTATTCAGATAGTGATTTTGCTGGCTGCCATACCACAAGGAAGTCCACATCAGGAGGGTGCCAGTTTCTAGGGAATGCCTTAGTTTCTTGGCAAAGCAAAAAGCAAGCAGCTGTTTCAACATCCACTGCTGAAGCTGAATACATTGCTGCTGCAAGCTGTACAGCCCAACTTATGTGGCTTCAAAATCAATTACTGGATTTTGGGATAACTGCACTGAGGACTCCACTCATGTTGGATAGTCAAGCTGCTGAAAATATCATCAAAAATCCAGTCTCCCACTCAACCACCAAGCACATAGATATCAGACATCACTTTGTCAGGGATAGCTATGAAAAAGGTTTGATTTCTCTGCACCATGTTCCAACAGAGGATCAGTTGGCAGATGTGCTGACAAAAGCTTTAGACACATCTACCTTCACAAATCTGATCTCTCGAATTGGAATGTTAAACATGGATTAAAAACAACAAAAATGTTTTCAATAAAAACATTAAAATGTTTTCAGAAAATCAAATTTTGCTAATTTAACACTTTGGTTGAAAAATCTGTCTTAAAACCACTGATTCAGATAAAACAACCACTGTTTTATTAAAACCACTGTTAGTTGAAAAATCTGTTTCAAAATATCTGATCAGGTAAAACAACCACTGTTAGTTGAAAAATCTGTTTCAAACATCTGATCAGATAAAACAACTGTTTTCATCAGTCTTTTGGTTAAACAACAGAGGTTGGCAACAGAGGTTTAACAAAACAGCTGTCTGCCACCAGATGTTTCAACCATCAGATGTTTGCCACGTCTGCTCTCAAAAGCAGAGTTTTTGCCACATCAGCGGTTTCACAGAGCCTATAAAACCCTGTTCTTTCCCCAACAGCAGTTTTACTGTCTCATTGTATTCAAAATACTAAAAACCGCTCTCGTCTTCCTCATAACCCTCAATCAAAGTTCTTTGCTTTCATAATCCAAATCCATTAAAATGGAACTTCAAACAAAAGCCACTCACAATTTCCTTCCATATTTGGTTAAAACCGAAGACAACACACCATTCCATTCCACCATTGACATCATCAATAACTCAAAATATAAAAATGTTCTTATTGCTGATGCCCCCATATACCTGGAAACACTCCAAGAATTCTGGGCAACTGCTGAGGTTTTATACCAAGACAAAAAGCCTACGTCCATCATTTCAAAAATTGGAGCCACCAGTATCGCCATAACCCCTGAGATCATCTCCACTACCTTCTCCCTGAACGACTTGTCAGGTATGGATACTTTTCCAAAAACAGAGCTTCACACTGAGTTTCAAGAGAGAGGGTATGATGCTCAAATGACTGGTTCCACACTATACAAAAAGTTTTTTCCACCAGTCATGAAATTTTTCTTCCATACCCTCCTCCTCTGTGCCTCTGCCAAGACTACATCCTTCAATGAAATCCCATTGAGGATACAATACTTGGGATATGCTATGTTGTCAGACTCTGACTTCAACCTATCTCAGGGATTGTTTTCAGACTTGGTATCAAATGTGAAAGCCATAAAATCTGGCTCAAACAATGCTTTTCTGCTCTACCCTAGAATTCTAAGTGTAATTCTACAAAAGCTTTTACCTGAAAAGGATTTTCAAAAGGGAGAGTCATTTAAAATGAAAAGTTTAACTGATGAAACTTTTACAAGAATGCTGGGTTCTTCAACCCAAGAAAAAGCACCAAAAGTTCAAAAAGTTTCCAAAACACAACCAAAGAGGACAAAGACAACAACTGTTGTTGAAACCTCTCTTGGTGAGCCCACTGCTCCTGGTGATCATGGTACTTCATCCAGTGTTGTGAAACCCACACCAGCCACCAAAAGAAAACGTCCATCCACCAAAACAACCACCAAAACTAAAAAGGGACTTCTGGAAGATGAGATACCAGAAGCTAACCCTGTTGCATCACCAAAGCAACATGAAACCACTGTTGCTACTTCCTCACAACAGTTGGAGATATCTCAACCCAAGCAAACTCCTCAAGATTCCTCACAAAAGGAACTTGTTGTAAGCCAAAGGGAACCTCAAACTGAGGCATATGAGTCACTTGATCATATGTTTACAAGCCCATCTCCCAGGGCTAATCAGCTTCTTACACCACCTACATCACCACCACATGTTCCACAAACAATGCAACCCCTGTTTGAGGCTATTGATAAAACTCAGGATAACCCCAGTTCCTCTCCTTCACCTATCACTGAGAGTATGCCTCTACCAGTGACTGGGGCTGAGGAAAATCAATCAGCCATCCCACAAACAGATGAGGAGGTTATACTCCCAGAAGTCAATGTTACTTCTGATGAGGTTTCAAGAGAAGCAGCCACTACTGCTGTTGAGACCATTGTTTCACAGCAGGACAGTGGTTACATTGCTAAGACTTCCTTGAAGGCAACAACTGATGAAGACACAATTGTGTCTCCTAAAACAGTTGGAAGTCCCCAGAACCAAGAAAAAGGGGCAGCAGGTTCTTCTTCTATGGACTCACCTCCTAGGACTGAACCAGCTAAAACTACCTCTGGTAGGGACTCAGATGAACCTATTAATTTGGGTGATGAGTCAAAACTTCAAGAATTGACGGCTAAAGTTCAAAACCTTGAATCCTCTGTTGCTGACATCAAATCTGATGTCAAGTCAATATTGGAGACATTGAATAACTTTGCAAAAAGTCAACCATCAACTGCTGATGTTGCTAATGAGCTATGGAAATCTGTTTCCCCCATCATCATAGCTCATCGAAAATTAGCAGATCAGACACAGGAAACCTACATGACTTTGATCAGAAACATGGTTGATGCCAGATTCAATGATACAAAGGCTGACATCAAGGTGATCAAAGACCACTTGCTGAAGACCACTGGCTCTGCCCCTACCACAATTCTCAGAGATGAAGATGATGATGAATTCACTGCTGATGATGCCAAAAAGGGGGAGAGTGGCAGAGATAGGCTACCAAAACTTAATCCATTTGGTGAACCACCCTCACAAAAAGGGAAGAAGCCAACTGCTGACAAACCAGGGTCACCCAAATCAGCTCCACAAACACAACAACCAAATGTTCAGATCCCTGTCTCTGAACCAGCTCCAGCATCAAAGGCAAAAGAAGTTGACACTTCAGCTAATGAAAGAGCTGAAAAGGCTGCTCAAGACAAAATGAAAAGGGCTGATACATTGGAAGTAAAGGCAGAGAGGTTGGTGCAGCTGAAAAAGGAACAGCAGCAGGAAGTGGAAGATGTGAACACTTCAAAGAGAAAGAAAATGCCAGCCAAACACATTAGAAAACCACCTTCCAAATTAACTGCTGAAACCTCTGCTGAACAAACACCTGTTATCACAACCACTGCTCCTAAAACCACTGCCACCACAACCTCTGCTACCCAAACCACTGCACCTAAAACAACTGAAACTAAAACCACTGCTAAAACATCTACACAACCCAAACCAGTCACTAAACCAATCACCACTCAACCAACTCCCAAACCTACTTCAACACAACCCAAAACCCAAACAACTGCTGGTTCCACAAAAGGACCAACAGATGTTTCTCAAACCACTGTCACATCCTCTCCTTCACCCAAAATCCTGTATAGCAGAAAAAGGAAATCCACCTTTGTTATACAAGATGAAAACATCCACAACACACCACCTAACACTCCAATCTCATCCACACCAGTCAATGCCATTCCACTCACATCTTACTCACCACACACTGCTGAATTCAGATCACACAGACCACCACCAACCATCATCCCATTGGCTGAGAAGTATCCCCTTGAGTTGGATTTAATCAAGGGGGAACTTCAATCCTTCTATAATACTGATCAGCCATCAGAAAGATCCTTCCCATCTCTTAAAGGCTTCCCTGTTCCACCCAACATAGACACATATCTCAAATACAAGGGTGAACAGGCTGATGCTGTCATCAAAGAGAAGTGCAAAGGGAAGGATGACAGGACTGCTCAGGGCATCCATTCAGCAGAGCTTAGCAAACTCAGAAGGATTGAAGATTTTGCTAAGACCCTGAGCAACTCCATGTCAACCATGCCTCTCAGCAGACACTTGGAAATGGAAGTAAGGGATTCACTGCTGGAACAGATCTTGGCATCCAAGCCTTATAAAGCAACAAAGAACCAATTTACAGGCTGGACCACACATGCTCTAAGGGAAGAACTAATCAGAATAGAGAACATGGCCAAGAATCCTCCTGCTAAGGTCTCTGCTCCTGATTTCAAAAAGGGGAGAGATGAAGCTAGAGCCTTGAAATTCAGAAGAATGAGACAAGAGCTTGTAGCAGCTAAGTATGGAGAGATGAAGTCTGTTCCCAGATGGTCAGAAATCAGGCTAATTGAAACATACAAAAAGCTTGAACAAGAAAGAAAGACCAATCCTGATCTTCCAAGAAAACCAGTGTATGATGATGCTCCCAAGAAACCCTCTCAGGCCTTTACATTAGACAGTTTACTAGAAACTTCAGATCTTACCATTGCTGCTAGAAGACAATTTAAGAAGCAAAAAGAAATGACTGAAGAAGAAACAAGACAGTTCACTGATACTTATGTGAAAGAGGGGATCTTGAATCAAGTCAGATCTTTTTCTGATCCTGTGTCAGACAGGCTCAGAGAACTCATTGCAAGGCCACCATCACCAAACTCATCCAAAATAAAGATGCATCCCAGTCACTCCTCTGATTCTAAAATTCTAAAATGGAAGTCTGATAAAGAGACCCATGAATTGACATTGCTCAGATCAGATGGTAGTATTCAGAAGCTGAGTATGGCTGAAGCACCTGGCCTAAGTGCTGAAGATCTCCAGACACTTCTAAATTTGACACTGGATAGAGATGCTGAAGACCTCTTCTCTCTACACTTTGAATTGCAACTAAAAGGGCAAATTAGAGAAAGTCTGATGAGGAATAAAGATCAAAGATAAAGCAGAGTTTTGGCATCATCTGTTCTAGGGGGAGATTGTTGGGTCTGCTGACCTGGAGAAGAACAGATGATAGAAAGCCAAAATATACTAAGTGTTGATCAAGAATAAATAACAGTGGTTACAAGAAAGCTTCCTCCAAAGAACTGCTGATTCCCAAACTGCTGATACTTAAACATCTGATACAAAACAACTGCTGCAGATGAAAGGTCTGATGGATAAAGTCTGAAGAGCAAAAGTCTGATAAAGAACAAGTGCTGATCAAAGATCTGAAGAACAAAGGTCTGTTGAACCAACAACACTTTGGTTCAACAGATGATAAGAAGACATCAGAGTTTTAACTTAACAGAGTTTTTCTTTCAGTAGATTCAATGTAACAGTAGTTTATTGTTTAACAGATGTTGTAGTTTGTTAGTCAGTTAGGGGTCGCTTTCTAGGTGACGTCAGCTAAGTGATCATCAGAGGTTTGTACTTGTCTATAAATAGAACAGTACTTGTACTGTTCTATTTGTCACTCGTCATTCTCTCTAGACAAACAAACTCTGAGTGATCAGGCTGAGGGGGAGTTATAATTGTACCTTTGTAATCTTTCAAGTTTAATGAAAGCATTCGATTGATAACAATTATTCTCTATGTTTTGATTATTCTTTATTCCGCTGCACTTTCCATTTATACTTCATTCATATTTCATAGTTTAATCAAAACAATCTAATACTCAGATCCTAACAGAACCATTCCCACCTTCCAGTGGAAATCTCTACATCCTTGTTGTTGTTGACTATGTTTCCAAGTGGGTCGAAGCACAAGCACTGCCAATAAACGATGTCAAAGTTGTCGTCAAGTTTCTAAAAGCTCTTTTTGCTCGGTTCGGTGTACCAAAAGCTTTCATCAGTGACAAAGGATCCCACTTTTGCAACAAGCAGTTGGAGAAAGCACTACAAAGATATGGTTGTCAGCAGAGGTTCTCCACTTCTTATCATCCTCAAGCCAATGGTCAGGTAGAAGTTACTAATCGGGCTATAAAAAGGATTCTAGAAAGAACCGGCGATAGACATAAAAGATTGGGCCGACCGTCTAGACGATGCACTTTAGGCACTACGTACAACATACAAGACCCCGATCGGTACCACTCCATACAGAATCGTGTACGAAAAGGCGTGTCACTTGCCATTAGAAGTGGAGCACAGAGCTTATTAGGCGCTAAAAGCAGCAAATTATGATCCTGAAGATGTCAAGCAACACCGACTCTTTCAGCCTCATGAACTTGAAGACCTCCGCCAACAAGCTTATGATAAATCCCTCATCTACAAAGAAAATACCAAGAAATTCCATGATCAGAGAGTCAGAAGAAAGGAGCTGTTCCAAGAAGGTCAAAAGGTGTTATTTTACAGTTCGAGGCTCAGACTTTTTCATGGGAAACTGAAGCCAAGATGGACCGGACCATACACTGTGAAGAAAATCTATCCTCACAGGGCGGTAGATTTGGAGACAGAAATAGGGGCTCTATTCGAAGTTAATGGTCACTGGCATAAACCATACTTCGAGTTCTTGGCCAACGAAGAGGTAGATGAAATGCCAGCGCATCCATGACCAGACCGCCTTTGTCCAGCCAAAGACTTGAAACGTGGCGCTACCGTGGAGGCAGCCTGTATTGGTATATTAGAAGAATAAGTTGAGAGGTTGGTGCATACGGTAAGTAAAGCAATCGAGGACCCTCAGGTATGATCGTTCCCTTTCCATTTTCTAACCGCCAGGTATGCCCTCTCGGCACTAGGACTTAGTAGTTTAGTAGTATTTTTTTATTTTTATTTTGTAGGTATATATATATATATATATATATATCCATGCCAGGTGTTTTCTCTCAGACTTTGCCCAAATGGCTTTTTAGCCTATTAGGGAAAGACGTAATTACGTCCCGCTTGATTCTTTAGCATACGCTTTTTACAAATTTATAATTTCAAAATATGCTAAAGAATTAAGTGTGAGGTGATAAAATTCTATGAATTTTACCACCTCTTGAGCCAGGCAAACCAAGGACCTTGAAGGCAACAGTTTTTCAAAATCTTTTTAGAGTAATAAAAAACATTTTTCAAACCCTCTGAGTCCACCCCAAAGACCTGAACGTGAGATTTTTGGAGGTGTTGGCAGAGCCGAAAGAACTAACTCAAAGTGTTCTACTTCATATATGAGTGACTACCCCTTCCTAGGTGAGTACCTTGAGCCTTATCGAGCACATTCCACTTTTGATATATACACCATATATGCTCGTTCGTTTTACCATGAGAGATATTCCCCCTTGGCATGTCATAGTTAGAACTTGTGTAGCTTATGCATTTCGAGACCGCACACAAGGTGAGAGATTGTGAAAGTGATCAGGGCACTTAGGACACACCCCATCCATTTTCATTGGTCTCCATAAATATATCCCTCACCTAGTCACCCCACTTGAGCCTTAGCCTTTTTCGTTTCATCCATCACATTCAGCCCCTGTCGTGATTTTGGCAAAGAAGGCGTGTTGTAGGCTATTGGGACACTCTCGAGCAGCCTTGAAATAAAGGAAATAGACCAAACATCATGTTATTCACCAAGAAGAGTTTGGCAGAATAAGCAAGATCGCCATGCATAGATTAGCATACCGAAGAATAAGCTTCACCAAAAGCAGAATTTGTGTTGAAAAAAAAGCTTTGTTTGAAGAATAAGTCAAAAGGCTCGTCAATAAAACGGCCGGAAGAAAACAATTGAATTTGAAGATTTATTTCTAGGACATTCCTAGCGGAGATTATTAGGTATGAAGACCGAACGATTCGCAAAGTAGGGACGTCAGAGCAGTAAGTCTTCGGGGGAAGAGTTTTATAAAAGCCCATTATCTAGAGTTTGACATTTGCCCATTATGCCACAGCCGCTGCCCGAGCCACACGACAGTAGACACCCATCCTACCCATTTATCACTTCATCATTTTCACCCTCAAAAGACCTTGTGATTCGCAGCCTTTCACCCATATATAGCGATGGAGATTTGATTTGTATTCAAGCCTGTGATCTGTGCATGTCTTGGGTTGAATTTGAGTGATCACCCCCAAAAAACAACCCCTGAGTGAAATAGTGAGGAAAATATGAAGTAGACGCTTGAGGAACATTTGATTAGGCGAGCCAAGGCTTTCTAAAACATCTACCAAGGATGTGTTGAGTAAGTCGGACTCTTAGGAGGTGGGTCATTATGACTTGTCATGCTTCTCTCACCTATTTTTACTCTACTCTCTTCACCTAGGTTAGGTTTGCTTGGGGACAAGCAAACGTCTAAGTGTGAGGTGAGCTAATATGTCTCAAAATTAGCAGGTTTTACATGCATGTTTTCACCTAATTATCACCTAAAACCATGCTTTTATCTTGGTATGATCACGGTTTGTCTTCTTTTGATGATAATTGCAGGTATTGATGACGGAAAGTGAAAAGAAGTGAAAACCGGCACAAAAGACAAGGAATTGAAGACTTTCGGAGCCAAAACAGATGAAGCACAGTCGCGCTTCGACCGTGCACGGCCGTGCACTTATCCCGAGTCAACAAGTCAACATTTCCTAGTCAAACGAAGGCCAAAAGTCCCATTTCAGCAGCTGCACGGGCGTGCCATATGACCTTGCACGGCCGTGCTTGTTAACGCGTGTTCCCCAAGGCTCCAACCGACCAAGACTGACAAGACGGTTACATGTACTAAGGAGCACGGGCATGCCCCTTACACAAGCACGGTTGTGCTTGTCCTAGGGAGACATTTTCTGCAACAAAGGACTCTGCAACAGTACCTACTATCGAGCATGGGCGTGCCACATTTGAAGCATGGGCGTGCAAGGGCTGATTTGCCTATTAATATAGGTCTCCACCCCTCATTTTGAGCATCCCATTTCACAGGAGTTTCCCTCTCTCACATGCCATCATTAGGGTCTTGTAAGTGACCTTTGGAGCTTGGGATCACTCCATAAACACTACTTGAGTTGAGATCTAGAGAGAGATCACTACAAATCACCCCAAAAACCGTCTTTAATCCAAAAAACAACCACTTCTATGTGTTCTTTATACACCCAAGTTAGAGTGCAAGTTGTAATGCCAATTCTTGGCTAGTATATTAGAGTGTTGTTAGGGTGAAGACTGCTTTTGTATGGAATATATAGTTTTTATTTGTTTAGTTGGTGTTTGTGTTCTTGTCTAATTCTTTTTACTTAAAGTTTTGTTTGATGAATTAATTAACTAATCACTTAGTATTAGTCTTGTGGGTGTCTTGATAGGAAGTGGGAGGACTTATGAGTGTACCCATGGTGTGTAACAACTCATGCACTTGTAAGCTAACCTAATCCCGCTAGTAGTGATTGGCCCATTTGTGGGTAGAAATACACACACTTAGTGGCTTAATCCTCTACTATCAAAGATCTCACTTAGGGTCGGTACGGTCTTTATACTTGGTCCTGGTGATAAGCAAAGACTTAATCTTGCGACTTAGCTTCATTGTCTATGTGTTTGGCGCAGGTTAACAATTGGTGAACCCGTGTTGAAAAAAAACGGTCTTTATTTTCATTAATTATTGTATTGTCACATAATCAATAATAGACTAATCACTTTTTGAAAGAATAATTAATTCAAGTAGGCGATGCACGTGTTCTGGTTAGTCACGACTCACCTATGATATCAAATGGCTCCGGCCACCGGCAAGTTGTCCATAAAAGTTTTAAGTGAAAAGATGTCTTTATCGCAACATGGGAGGTGGATTATTTGGGGTTGGGTGCACACACTCTTGAGTAGTCCATTTTTCTTTCTTGAGAGGTGAGCTTACCGGTTTGGGAGACCCTCATTTTAAACAAGAACACAACTAGTTATGCAAAAACAGTCACCTCTGGAGAATGCGTTTGCAACTCCAAGTTAAGCATAAGTGCGCAACTTGACAACACCACTCAACTAAATGATTACTGTTAATCCATCCCAAAGATAGTCGGATATCAAAGAAACTTAAAGCCGAGTAGTGTAAATTGTGTCTTAGGGTTCGGTACTCGGTACTTGCTCGGATTCTATACTACACTCGATAGGTACGCTTGCCTATTGTGTGGGTTAGAACGATTAGCAAATGTCGTTTTATTATAAATTTAAAACTTGAATCTATGTCCTAACCTTAAATTCCTAACTTAATTACCTTTTTCTTTTAGTCCTAACACTTCCTTCGGGGAGTTGTCACCTTAGTGAAAAAGACGTATAAAAAGACTTAATCCACATGACATCAAGTTTTTGACGCTGTTGCCGGGGACACAATAAATTGGAGAGAAAAGTTTTAAGTTTCTAAGTTACTAATTATTTTGCTAGTTTGTCTTTGATAGTTTTCAGATGGATCGGATGGAGGAAGATCGGTTCGTGACATAGAACTTTTTCGATTATGAGGGGCTTTATGTTCAGCATTCTTGTGAATAGTGTGGTGGACCTACTTTCTACCACAACTGTGAAGACTATTTGTCCTGGTACCTGCCAGAGTACATCAGCCACTATTCACCCCTGCTTGAACCACCACCTTAAAACCATTCACCATTTCCTCATAACCCCAATGAAGAAATGTACCACATCGATGGTTGTTGACAAAGCACTCCGCTATACTCACCACCTAGATATCCACCATCACCATATGCACTCAACAGAATGCACTATTTGGGTGAGTCACCACCATACATTTTACCACAACCCTACCTGTTTTCCCCACCTTTACCAGCACCTATCCCTAGCCCGTCAACTTACATGTTATCTCCATTAGCCCACCTATTTTCCTCGCCATCACCAAGTCAATTCGAATCTAAACCAGAATCCATACCTGAACCAGACCCTCCATTGATTGACTTAAAGAAGTTCGCGGAGAAAATATCTACACCAAAGCTATCGCCGATTTGCAGATCGACGTCAACATCATGCCCGCGTTTATATTCTGACAGTTCCAGCAACATACCCTGAGACCCACAAGAATGGAACTTTACCTCACCATACATTTGGTGCGGTATCCCCAAGAAACTGCAGAAGATGTTTTGATTGGCCTCAGCGATACTATCTTCCTGATAGATTTCGTGGTGATTGATACTGCAAGGACAAAAAGGATTGAAGAAACCACTTTTGTTACCTTAGTCCAAATCATATTTCTGCTAATTATTCTAAGTATGGAACTGCTGAAGAGTAAAGATAGAAGTGCTGAAGAAGAACAAGTCAAAGTGTTGAAGAGTTAAAGCATCAGAAGTTCTGAAGTCTAACCAGACATTTCACTGAAGAACTACTGAAGACAAACTACTCATCAGTAGTTTGTCACTCATCAGTACTTTCAAACAGAAGCTTCTAACCGACCCTGTATCTTCAGTAGTTAGTATTATATTGTTTTGTTAAAGTCTTTGAATAAGTTCCCATGCTACAGCCTGTTGTATGCATTATCCTAGCTTATTATAATCTTGTGTTTACTTAACACAACAGTCTGTATTCGTCTATAAATAGTTGGGTTAATCCCACTATTTAGACACTTGATTTTAATTGAATTCCTTCAAATCTTTTATAACTTATAGTCCATTTCCACAATTGAGAATCATTCAATACTTGCATTTACTGCTTTAAACTTTGAATTGCTTTGATTCTCATTAATTGCAATGGTAAAGGGGGAGTAATAATTCCTGTAAAAGTGATACTTTAACTTAGAACATTTATTATTCCACTGTGCAAATTACTTTGATAAACCTACAAACACATAAGTGTTCTTGAACTTAAACTGTTAAAAGAGACCACTGATCCAACAATTGGTATCAGAACTTCTGGTTTATCTGATCAAATATCAATCTAACAAATTGAGAATCAGACACAGGCTCTTACTGATATCCAATAAAGACATGGATTTCAAAAATTGGTCCTCAACAAACTGTACCTGTTCTCAAGAGCAAACCCAAAGCCAAATTGGCTTGGGTTCCCAAAGCTAACTAATTTACTATTTTGTGCGGAGGGTCTCCAGAGGGTTGAATAGCATTTGGTATGTTGATAGTGGAGGCTCAATGCACATGACTGGATGTAGATACCTGATAAACAATTTTATCAGTCAAAGAGAAGGATCTGTGTCCTTTGGGAACAATGCCAAGGGATATGTGCTAGGATATGGCAATGTATCATCGGGCAAAATGCAGTGTGACAAGGTCAATCTGGTTGAAAACCTTGAGTACAACTTGCTTAGTGTCTCACAAATGTGTGACAAAGGATATTCTTCCTTTTCACCAAGACAACATGCAAGATCATATCACCAGAAGACCAGAAGTTGATAGAGAAGATCATTGAAGATCATACTTTTTTTATTACCAAAAGGTGTGGAAATGTCTATATAGTGGAGATTGAGAAAGACAAAGTACTGAACAACACTGCCTATTTCTTCTCAAAGGCATCAACTTCAGAAACTGATCTCTGGCACAGGAGACTAGGCCATGTGAACTTTAAAACCATAAATAAAGTCACAAAAATGGCCTTGGTCAGAGGTCTACCTTTGAAGGAATACCAGTGCAAAGAACACTGTGTTTCCTGTCTTAAAGTTAAACAGCATAAGTCCTCCTATAAGTGTATTGAAGAATCAAAAATAACTGCATGTCTTCAACTACTCCACATGGACTTATTTGGACGAGTCAAAATCATGAGCCTTGGTAAGAAGAAGTACTGCTTGGTCATCATTGATGACTACTCAAGATTTACATGGGTCTTCTTCTTATATTCCAAGGATGAGGCAGCTGAAATAATCAAGTTCTTCATTCTACAAGTAGAGAAGCAATATTCTCTCTCTGTCAAAGTCATCAGGAGTGTCAATGGGACAGAGTTCAGGAATAAAACTCTGGATGAATTCTGTTTGTATAAAGGGATTGTTAGACAATTCAGCATTCCCAGAACTCCTAAACAAAATGGTGTGGTAGAAAGGAAGAACAGGACATTGATTGAAGCAGCAAGAACCATGTTAGCTGATTCAGGTCTACCTTTTTATTTTTGGGCTGAAGCAGTCAACACAGCTTGTTATGTTCAGAATAGAGTTCTTATTAACAAGAGACATACCAAGACTGCCTATGAAATTCTTCATGGCATGAAGCCCCTTATCTCCTTCTTCAGGGTATTTGGTTGTCAATGTTTTATCCTCAACATCAAAAAATCTATCTCTAAATTTGCTGCTAAAGTTGATTCAGGTTATTTTCTTGGTTATTCTCCAATGAGGAAAGCTTACAAAATCTTCAATTCAAGAACCAAGATAGTAGAAGAAACACTGAATGTCAAGTTCAATGAATCCAAACATACTCTTATTCCAGCACATCCTGCTGAACTCTTTGACCTTGACAGCTTTAATTTCGAACCTGAAAAGACTGTTGAATCATCCAAACCTACTTATTATGGTTATCAAGGGTTTGATGATGATGATCCTACACCATGGACCACAAACACAGTCATTAAATCAATTTTTAAACCTTCAGAAGTTTCACAAGCTTCTACTTCAACCACTGCTGATGAACATTTTGAAACTACTGATTCAGCTCCATGAACTCCTGAACCTCAACAAACAGTTGAACCAGATATTATCAACCTCGGTGGCTTATTTGAAGAAATACCAGAGCCATCCTCAAGTACAGGTCTACAACAACTGATTGAACACAAGGATCATCCATTGGAACAAATCATGGGTGATATTGCCTCAGGGGTACTTACTAGAAACCAGCTTTCCAACTTTTACTTTTTCTCAGCATTCATTTCTCAGTTGGAACCAAAGATGTATCAAGAAGCCCTCAAAGATAACAACTGGGTTCAAGCTATGCAAGATGAGTTGCTTCAATTCAAGAAGCAACAGGTTTGGGAAATCTGTCCCTTACCTCCAAACAAGCAACCAATTGGTACTAGATGGGTCTTCAGAAAAAAACAAGATGAAGATGGAATGATCATCAAGAACAAGGCAAGATTGGTGGTACAAGGTTATTCTCAAGAAGAAGGGATTGACTATGATGAAACCTTTGCACCAGTTGCAAGACTTGAAGCTATCAGGTTATTTTTAGCTTATGCAATTTCCAACAACATAAAAGTTTTTCAAATGGATATCAAAAGTGCATTTTTGTATGGAAAAATAAAAGAGGAAGTGTATGTCTATCAGCCACCAGGGTTTGAGGATCCCTCTCATCCTGACTGGGTGTACAAGCTTGACAAAGCTCCTTATGGGCTAAAACAGGCTCCAAGAGCCTGGTATGAAACACTATCAAACTTTTTACTTAAAAATCACTTCACTAGAGGCTCCATTGATAAAACACTTTTCATCAAACATGTTGGAAATCATGTCTTACTTGTTCAGATTTATGTTGATGATATCATTTTTGGTTCAACAAATACAAAATTGTGTGATGAATTTAAGAAACTCATGCAATCAAAATTTGAAATGAGTACAATGGGAGAAATGCAGTACTTTTTAGGACTGCAAATCAAGCAACAAACAAATGGAACATTTATACATCAATCAAAATATGTTAAAGAATTATTAAACAAATTTTCTTTACAAGACTGTAAATCATGTTCCACTCCAATGACACCAACCATACAAGTTGAACCAGATGATCAAGGAAAACAGGTTGATCAAACCATGTATAGATGTATGATAGGTTCTCTTTTGTATTTAACTGCTTCTAGACCAGATATTATGTTTTCAACTTGTGTCTGTGCTAGATACCAATCTGCACCAAGAGAATCACACCTAATTGCTGTCAGAAAAATCTTCAGATATCTGAAAGGAACTCCTACTTTAGGAATTTGGTATCCTGCTTCAAGCAATACCAAGTTAACTGCTTTTTCAGATAGTGACTATGCAGGGTGTAAAATGTCAAGAAAATCAACATCTGGTGGTTTTCAATTCTTGGGAAACTATCTGGTGTCCTGGCAATTAAAGAAACAAACATCTGTGGCAACTTCAACAGCTGAAGCTGAATACATTGCTGCTGCAAGCTGCACATCACAAATCCAATGGCTCCAATATCAACTTCTTGATTATGGAATCAAAGAGACCAAGACTCCACTCTTAGTAGACAATAAATATGCCATTAGCATCATTTAAAATCCTGTTCAGTTCTCAAAGACTAAACATATTGAAATCAGGTATCATTTCATAAGAGATTGCTATGAAAAAGGCAAGATTGAGGTGAAACATGTCACAACTGCTAATCAAATAGCTGATGTATTCACCAAATCCCTTGATTCAACAAAATTTCAGAGGTTAGTATCCATGCTTGGGATGCTAAATTTTGAGTAAAGTCTGTAAGTGTTTTCACTTTTTTCTTCTGCACATATTTTTACTTTCACTTACATACTTACTAATCTGTCACAAAACCTCTGATGAATAAATGAGAGAGAAACTACTGATATTTTGAGAAACATCAAAAATGGAAATTTTCAGAAAAGAAATAACTACTGATAATTATCAGAAGTTATTAAAGTGTTTTGAAAGTCATTCTCATCAGCTGTTGAAAACTACTGAAGAGATGATGAAATCTACTGATGAAGAAATCTGTTTCATCAGAAGTTTGACCTAGTCGGTTAAAAACTTCTGATAAGTACCTTTTTCAAACACTTATCCATTCAAAAAAGCAAAATTCCCTCTTTCTCTCTCAAAGCAAAGTCAAAACCCCTTCTCTAACCTAAAAATCATTGTTCGATCAAAAGAAACCATGGCTCTTGTATTAAAAAGGGACATAATCAACGAGGCTACTTCGACAATGATGAAGCATGGTCCCAATACGACGAAATCATTGATTTGGTCGTTAAATCCCAATACTACACAGCCTTCACCGTTGATCCTCCAATTCACATAGAAACTCTCAATGAGTTCTGGGCTAATGCAGAGTCGGTGACTGTGAACAACAAGGTGATTTTCCTCAAATCAACAATCCAAGGGAAGCATATGGCAAGCACACAGGACTCACTGGGAATAAGGCTTGGTCTTAATGATGCTGATGCTCCTGAGCATATTCCCACTTCTGATATTCATCTAACCATGACTGAGTGTGGTTACCAAGGTACTTTGTCACATGCAACAGTTTATAAAAGGTATTTTGATCCAAAATATAAAGTGTTATTTCATTATATTATTATGTGTCTTAGTCCCAAAATTGGATCATATGATCAGATGCCTTCAACTTTTCAACCAATATTTCATTCTATAATAAATGAAACAACCTTTAAGGCATCTTCACTATTTTTCAATGAGTTGGTGTTGCATCACCAAAACTCTAAAAAGAAGTTTTTACTGTATCCAAGATTTATTATGCAATGCATAATAAAGGAACTTGGTGAGGGAGTACTTGTGGGGGACACAAAAACTTTAAATCCTCTAACTTCACAAGTATTCTCAAGGCATAACAAACCGGCACTTTTGCCAGAAGATGACCTAGGGGAACAGGAAACAGTCCCCAAGGAACCCACATCTTCAAAACCCAAACTAAAGAAAGCCAAAAAAGCCAAGAAACCTAAATAGCAAAAACAAAAACCCACCAACCCAAAGAAAAAGGTAGTTCAGGAAGATGAGATACCTGAAACTACTAATGTGCAATCTGCACTTCCAAAGGATGTGGCTGAAACATCCTCTCGGTCCACTCCATCTCAACCACCCAAAACAAAACCCATAACAGTTCTGTTTCATAGGAAAAGACTTAGAAAAGCCACAACTACTGATCCTTCTTTTGAAACTATTGATCCCTTACCCACAACTGCTGAACCTGAATCATCCCACACCACCATAGAAATTGCCAAACTTCTCTCATGACTAAAAGAGAAAGTCCCATCCAAATATGTCACTCCCCAAGAAACACATCAAACAGGGGAGATGCCTTCAAAAGTTGACATGGATGTGCACATCTTTAGCCCTATCCAAAGAGATGAGGATGAACCAAGGTTTCTAAGCCCAAACTTGTATACCTTAGGTACATTTGAGGCTGCTTCTACTCATTTACCACCCAGTGGTGGACCTGAGGACAGAAGTAACATTCCTAAGACCTCAAATGTGGCAACTACTGATGAAGGCTTTATGCCTGAGGTAGGAAAACCTCGGTACCAAGACAAAGAGGTTCATGAGAAAACTAGTTTGGGTCTAGCTCATGATTTAACTGATACTACCCTCATTGAGGACACTATCAGGGATTCAGATGATTCCATAAGTTTGGATGATGATTAACACACTCCACAACATGAATTGACGGCTGATATTGAAGGTCCTGAATCCAATGTCTCTAAGCTCAAAGAGCTGGTCACAAAGGATCAGGTTAAAGACCACTTGAACCCTGATTCCCCTAAAGTCGCATCTTTAGTTCATTCTGAAGATCACCCAAGAACACCCCCTTCTCTACAAAAGCCTACCCAATTCTTTGGGATTTCTAGCATAGACTGGAACCACCTATGCAACCCAGATGGTCCCCTGTACCAGATGATGAAAAACCTAATCTTTGAACAACTCAAGACTTTCACAACTACTTGGGAGTTAAAGGCAAATGCACACTTTGAGTTGATAAAGAAATAACTTGCAGAGCTGAACAAGAAAATGGATGAAAATACAAGACAGCTTGAAACATTATCTGCTACGACTGTCATTCTTTAAGGCTTCCAGAAGTGGATGAAGCCAAAAAGGGGGAGAAGATTAAGGAACCAAAAGACACTACAAATAAAATGTCATATAGTGGCATACACAAAGTGCCACAGAAAGCTAAAAAAGTGCCAATAAATGCCAATTTATAAATGTGTGGCATACAAAAAAAGCGCCACTACAAGCAGTGCCACTAAAACTTTCAGTGGCACTTTTTTTGTGTGTCACACATTTTCTACAAGGGTCTTTAGTGACACTTTTTTGTGTGCCACAATATTAATTACAAAATATCAGCACTACTTTTAGTGACACTTTTTTATGTGCCATAATTAGAAAAGTTGTTCTTGCCCAAATTTTATGTCAATAAAGAACTACTTCTACATGTAAATCAATGTATCATAATTACGATATAAAACAAAACTAAAAATAAAAACATGTAAAATTATAATATCATAACTTAATTATAATGTCGATCCAAGATATATCCCAAATGTTCAAACACATACGAAGTTTCAAAAATATCAAGTGTTCACAAAAAAGAAGCCAAAACGACACCCTCCCAAAACATTCTTGATTCTTCTCATTTCTCGTTAACCAAAGATTCAACTTTTGTCTACTATCTCACCGGCGTCACTTGAATATAATCCGTTACTAGAACCATGACAAGGGACCTAAAAATGGCCAACAAAAAAATCACTATTAATAAAAAAGAAATTGTACTAACAACAAGCAAAAGAAATAACTATTATAGCACAAATTGCTACACATTAACTAGCTCTGGATAATAGCAGTACACCTATGGCAGACTAAATACGGACCAGCTAAAGACAGCATAAATATGAATCAAAATGAATTGTATCTTCTCATAACCATATAAAAAACACATATTCAGATAGTAGCATATCATTGCCTGCAAAATATATAATTTCTTAACTATCCTAAAAAGACAAGACAATTCAAGATATGAAATAGCAACCCATGTAGCACCAAAAAACAGTATGTGCATGTGCATCTGTGTACAAGCATGTTAATAGGCAAGTTTGGGTTAAAAGGTGTAAAATAACCAAGAATGTATAACAGCCCTTATAACACCCAAACCTTCATATACAAATTAATGTCTAAATGAATCCTTCACAAGCGGCTCTTCCCTTTCAGAAATACAGCACCCACTTGATATATACATGTCATCACCAATGGCTAGTGACACCATTTGCTGCTCAAACTGCAACTAGAATTGCCATTCATAAAGCAATGGGCAAGATCTTCATCAACAATTCAATATAATAAAATTTTAAGGGAACTTTTAACCAAAGTAATTAGAGTTGTAATTAAGAGAGTAACTTGCATAGCGACTACTAAACGGTTGGTTATAATTGATTATTATCCGATAGAATTTACTATTCAGTAGTTTTTCATACAGAAACCATCCATAAATTGGTTAAATAAAGTAACTTTTATATATAACAAAACATTTATATGATGTCTAATTAGTCAACTAGGGTTATTGGCGTGCGCATTGCGCGAGTATAGCAATGCGTGTATTCGGTTTGGGTCACCCTTGTTTCTTTTTTCTTCCAAGTAATCTGCCTAATATGAAACATGTGTTCAGAACCTAAACCATTCCGTTAAAGATTGCATTATGAACGTCACACCGCACATATGTATTTGTGCGAGTTGGCAAAAATCTCTAAGGAAGGCCTAAACTAAACATAAACCGAGAAAGTAAAATATGCAAAATCTGAAAATCAATACAATATCATATAACAGAATGTTAATGGGAAGACACTACACCACACAAAGTTGGTCGCACAAAACACATACCTTCGAAAAGTATAACTTCCAACTTTGTTGCAGCTGTTACTACAGGCACTGATGGTTCCATACCGCCCCATCCTTGCAACGACGTATATTATTACGTAAGAAAAAGATTTGCAAAGGAGTATAGTTAGATTAAAAAAAATGTAACTACTACTTGGAACAAAGACTAAAATGTTGATCAGGACTCCATGGTTACATCAAATAAAATTTTCATGTTCAAGTGTAAAGCATAACTTGCAACGTTTGACTTGGGTGGTTAGCACATAACCTGTTCAATTCCATATTTATGCAACATTTTTTTACACACTCAGCACAAACACTTTCTCACTACTTTTGTTTAGAGCCCCTACATTGTTTTATATTTATAAACCTGGCTATTGCTGTACATAAACATATTTAATAGGTGTTTTTATTCAGATAAAGCTATCTTTCCACATCAACGCACTGGGATTCTCTGTGATTGATTGAAAGTGGGAAAATTGTAATAAGGAGAAGTTACCTTCTTAAATGAGCAGCATATTCTTCTCTAGACAAAGTCTTCGTTTCTTTAAGCTCTTGTCCGATCAACATTTTAGATACAACCCATCTCTCCTGTAAGACGTTTAAGACGAATAAGGATTTTGACCACTAAAATTGTAATAAAGAGAAATTACCTTCTTAAATGAGTAGCTCTTGTTTGATAAACATTTTAGATACAATCAATTTCTCCTGTAAGACATTGAAGACGCATAAGGATTTCGACCACTATAAAAGTTAATATCTTCATTTTTTATAGCTTACCTCGGCTCGCCTCGGTTTATTTGTAAATGATTCAAGGGAAAACCTACTTTGACTGTAAGTCCTTCGTTCCTGACATTTAAGAGTGACTGATGATGTACGATTGCACATATAAACAGTGTGTAATTGCACATATAAACACACACGCATACACATCAGCTCATTTATAAAGAATCTCCAATTTTATATTGTTATGTTTCATTAGATGCTATAGAGACTGATGAATAAAATTTCAAATATTATAAACACATACATGACAGTGCATGTTTGAAAAAGAACCCACGCAAGCAGTTTCAAATATTAGCAACATTTAGTATATACCACTTCATGGTTCATTCCTAATTGGGATTTAAAAATCTTAATAGTTACCACAAAGAATACACATCCACATATGAAGTCCACTAAATTCAACATTCAAAACACACAAATTACAAAATACATTTTTACAAAGTGAGCCAAAGGAAAACACAAAGAAAATTAATAAATTTACAACTAATATCATGTCAAATCAACAAAACCCAAAAACAATAAACGACAACTGAACCTTATCTCTGGCCAAATCAAGGTAATATGGCAAATGGAGGTCGAAAACATTACCGAAAATGCATGAAACAGCCAAAATAAATCCGAGTATAGGAAAATCCAACAAAGAAACTAAAATAGACGAAAGAAACAAAGAAAAACATATCGTATGTTCGATTAGGGTTCAATTCACAATCTAAACAAGGTACACTTAACAATAAATAAAATTTAATACAAACTTCACAACTGAATCTAGCAAGAAACTTCAACTAAACATAGATATCACCTATTCAAATGTGTTTAGGAACCGTGATGTTCGATTAGGGTTTTGGGTTTCTTCGATTAGGGCTGGAACCGTGTGAGGTTAAGCTGGTTGTCGATCGCGTCCAGTCTTCTGGTGGATGGTGAATGGCTTCGAGGTTCAGCAGGCGGCAGGCATATGGTGGTGAGGAGAGGTTTTTGGGAGAAGAATAGATTATGTGTTTTGGGGAGATAGAATAGGTTTTGTGGGGTTTCTTTTTGAGTTTTTGGAAAAGGAGGGAAGTGAAATTTTTAGGGGGAAATTGGGGGGAAAACCGAGTGAAAAAGGTGAGGGTCAACCAAATTTAATGTTTTTTTATAAAAACATTACAAATGAGTTGGAGGGAATTAAATTTTGGGTATAAAATTTGAGAAATGAAATGTTGGTGGGAAATAAAGATGATTTCCCTCTAGAGCGGGAAATGAAATTTTGGGTATAAAATTTGGTCAAAAGTTTTTCAAGTGATTAAGTTAATTTTTTTCTTATGTATGTTGGGCTCAGTTTTATAACTTCATTAAATTAAATATAGTAGTGTTGGGTCTTATTAAACAAGAAGTAGAAGAGTATCTTTAAACATATATATATATATATATATATACACACACGTACGTATTTACCTTTAATTTTAAATTCATAATTTTAAGTTAGTGAATTTTTTTTGTGACTACAAAAAATTAATTTGTTTATTTTTTAGTGAAAAAATGTTGGATATATTTAGCGGCATATAAGTAAAAGCCATAAATTGGTATGTTGCGTAAAAGTGGCATACCTAAAGTGTCATTAAAAGATTAATTTTGTGGCATGTGTGATATATGCCATTAAAACTATGGGTCAACCAAATGTAGCACACACAAAGTGCCACTAAAACCCAATCTTAGTGGCACATAGTTAAATGACACTAAGAGCATGTGCCACTACAAGCTTAATTCTATGGCATAAATGATAAAATGCCACTAAAAGTATGGATCAAACAAATGTGGCACACGTAAAGTGCCACTAAATGACATTTTTTTTGTAGTGAGAAGTGTCTCTAGAAGCAGAAAAGATAACACAAAGACCAGGAAAAGAGATACTTCAAACTGTTGATCAATCCCAAGGGCACATAGAAGAAACTTCTGATGAGCATATTCAAACTGCTGAAGACAATCCTTCAGTAGTTGTGACTACTATCAAACCCATCAACCCTTCAGAAGTTATAACTTCCAAGACTGATCAAGGACAGTTTTCCAAGGCACCTGAACAAAGTCCAACACAAATTCCAAGGCCTGCAGCTGCAACTACAACAACTATTTTAAACCCTACTCCAATCTCAGTGTCAAAAGAATTATTAGAGAAGAGTTTAAAAGAGGCATTAAAGAAGGCTAAGGAAGATGAAGTATGGAAAAGCCTGGAAGCAAGGGATCATCTAAGTTATGATGACAAAATTGCTAAGTATTAAGAAAAGCTTGATGAATTAGAAGCTGAAGACAGAGCCAAAGAAGCTGCTGCTGAAGAAGATAAAAGAGCACAACTTATGCTGATGATCACAAAGAATACCAAGGCTAAAAAGGCTTCTCTGAACAGACTCTCTATTGAAGAACTGACAAGAAGAGCACAACTTGTAGCTGACAGGTTGGCAACGGAGAAAGAAAGAAAGGCAAAGAGAGCTGAAATAATAGATGAGTTGGTAGCCAATGGATTTGGTCCAAAAACTTCAGTGTCAAGATGGAAAGAAGACACTCTCTATGACACATAAAAAAGATTCAAGGCAAACAAAGCTGCAAATCCTGAGAAGTTCAAAACTCCTGAAGTTCCACAAACTTCAGTTGTTAAGAGATCTTCTGGTGCACTGTAAAGGCCAACTACCAGAAAGAAGCAAGAGGTAACAGTGAAGACTGACTTCAAGATGGTACTACTGGAAGGAAATACAGTGTTACATGGAGACTTTGATGTTGAAGAGAAACCTCTGCTTACCCAATTCAGGGACCCTGCAACATTTGCTTACCAATTACAACAGACCATCAAAGAACAAACACACACTAGGGTTGTCACAACACATCACTTACCAAACTTTGATATGCCTAGTGCTGTGAATACTGAAGAGAGTAGGGACTCCCACCTGAAGGACACTGGTTGACTTAAAGAAGTTCGCGGAGAAAATATCTACACCAAAGCTATCGCCGATTTGCAGATCGACGTCAACATTATGCCCGCATTTATATTCTGACAGTTCCAGCAACATACCCTGAGACCCACAAGAATGGAACTTTACCTCACCATACATTTGGCGCGGTATCCCCAAGAAACTGCAGAAGATGTTTTGATTGGCCTCAGCGATACTATCTTCCTGATAGATTTCGTAGTGATTGATACTGTAGGGACAAAAAGGATTGAAGAAACTACTTTTGTTACCTTAGTCCAAATCATATTTCTGCTAATTATTCTAAGTATGGAACTGCTGAAGAGTAAAGATAGAAGTGCTGAAGAAGAACAAGTCAAAGTGCTGAAGAGTTAAAGCATCAGAAGTTCTGAAGTCTAACTAGACATTTCACTGAACAAATACTGAAGACAAACTACTCATCAGTAGTTTGTCACTCATCAGTACTTTTAAACAGAAGCTTCTAACCGACCATGTATCTTCAGTAGTTAGTATTATATTGTTTTGTTAAAGTCTTTGAACAAGTTCCCATGCTACAGCCTGTTGTATGCATTATCCTAGCTGATTATAATCTTGTGTTTACTTAACACAACAGTCTGTATTCGTCTATAAATAGTTGGGTTAATCCCACTATTTTAGACACTTGATTTTAATTGAATTCCTTCAAAGCGTTTATAACTTATAATCCATTTCCACAATTGAGAATCATTCAATATTTACATTTACTGCTTTATACTTTGAATTGCTTTGACTCTCATTAATTGCAATAGTAAAGGGGGAGTAATAACTCCTGTAAAAGTAATACTTTAACTTAGAACATTTATTATTCCGCTATGCAAATTACTTTGATAAACCTACAAACACATAAGTGTTCTTGAACTTAAACTGTTAAAAGAGACCACTGATCCAACAGATACCCTAGGAGAGGAAAGCCCTATTAGCTTAGGCCGACCTTTCCTCAACACCACGTTGGCTCTACTCGATGCAGGGGGAGGAAGACTTAGAGTAATGATAAATGGCGAAAAGATGGGTTTTTACTTGAAGAAAGTTATGCGGTGTCCAAGTATCCAAGACGATCTGTCCGCTCCCATCACTGACTTCGATTATATCGCAGGGTATTATCTCTGCGATGTTCTGGGGGAGGGAGATGATTTTGATGAGTCCGCTTCCTCAACTGATGAAAATGATCTCATGATTCTTGAAAGTTATCGGATCGAGCATATCTCTCTTTGTTGGGTTAAAATGAGACCACAGTTACCAGGTTTAACCATGTTTAGCTACTTGTTAAAGTTGGAGGGTTAGATATGTAGTTAAAGCATAGTTGTAGTGCACAAACCCTAGACTGCGCACTTAAAGGACGGATACTGCGAACTTAATGTTAAGTTCGCAGTCATCAGGTCTGCCTATAAATAGAAGCTCATTTGTGCAGCTAGGGTTAGGGTTTTCGATGTATCTTTGAGAGCACAAGTTAAAGGTGCGAACTTATTTCATATAGTGCGAACTTATCCATGGTGTTTACTGCTGAATCTTTAATGGAATCGTGTCTTTATGTTTCTTGTGTGTCGGTTTCTATAATCTTCATCTAGTTCTTTAGTTTTCTTGATTAATCAACTAAAACACCTAATAAATAGGTGTTTCTAGTTGATAACAATCTAGTGCACACTTAAGATCTAGTATTTTGGGACTACAATTTGGTATCAGAGCCTCTGTGCTCGAGATTGTATCTATCTAAAGATATCAAAACCCTCCTTGTTAGTTTTTACTTTCAAGTTTTTCAAAATTTTAGTGTTTATCAAAGTTTGAATATTTTCATTGTTTTGCCTTAAAATCTCGTGAAAAGTGTTTCTAAGGTGTTTAAAAGTTATTATCTTCATTAGAAACATCATTCAAGAGCTTCAAAACAATTGAAAATCTCTTGGACATGTTTTTGGAAAGTTAAAAATTTAACAGCCGAGTCTGCGCACTTAAAGTGCGAACTTAGCTCAAAATCTGCGAACTTGTTTCTTGTTTGTGAGTACTTGTTTCTTGCCTGTGAGTACTTGTCTCAAAAACTGAGTACTTGTTTCAAGCATTGAGTACTTAATTGTGCGTACTTAACTCATAAAGTGTGAACTTGTTTCTTGCTTGTGAGTACTTGTTTCAAGAGTTGAGTACTTGTTTCAAAAGTTGAGTACTTAGCTCATAAGCTGTGTACTTATTTCTTGCTGTGTGCACTTAAAGTGCGAACTTAGCTCATAGAGTGTGAACTTGTTTCTTGCTTGTGAGTACTTGCTTCAAGAGTGCGAACTTAGCTCATAAAGTGTGAACTTGTTTCTTGCTTGTGAGTACTTGCTTCAAGAGTTGAGTACTTAGCTCATAAGTTGCATACTTGATATTTCAAGGTGTGCACTTGTGTCTGTGTGAGCACTTAAATTTACACAAGGTTTTATAGCTTTCTCTCTCCTGGCACCACAACTAGGGTTTCTGCATACTTATCTGAAATCTCTAGTTGGTGTGCGAACTTACTAAAAGGTGCATTTTCTGAGCACTTGGCTAGGGTTTCTGCGAACTTAAATCTTAAACGAGAGTTTAAGTGTCTGCGTACTTGTACAAGTGCGCAGGCTCGTCAGTCAAGACTGAGTACTTGTGCTGCTCTGACTTGGCTGAACTGCGAACTTAAGCCAGAGTGTGTACTACAGGAACTGCGAACTTAGTGACTGTGAACTTAAGTGTGAACTTAACTGCATACTTAGCTGCGAACTTAGCTGTGTACTTAAGGACTGTGGACTTAATTTTGGACTTTAAACTTTAAAATCAGAAAATCAAACTAGATCTTGCTTAATCTTGATTAATCAACTAAAAAAAAAAAAAAAAAAAAAAAAATCATCCTTAATCAATGGCTGGTAACAATAACAACTTAACCATGAATCCTATAACCCAAGCTGAACTGGAAATTGGAACCATAACCCACATTCCCAAGTTGAAGGGTGTGGAAGATTATGGAACATGGAAGAATCGCATGAAAGCCTTCTATTATGTGAATGATTTTACCCAATGGACCTCTGTTCAACTCGGACCACACCTCCCAATGAGGACCACAGAGGCAGGAGAGGTGTTCAACACTGATCCAACTACTTATACACATCTTAACAATCAGTTGATTCAACGTGATCACAAAGCCTACCATGCTCTTACCATGGCTCTGTCGAATGATGTTTTTAACATGTTCGAAGAGTATACCACTGCTCAGTCTCTGTGGCATGCCTTGTGTGACTACTATGAAGGAAATCAGGACATGATTCAGAAGAAGCAAGACATGGTTCAAAAGGAGTATGACATGTTTGGAAGCATTCGTGGTGAGAGCCTGACGTCACATATCGACAGGTTCATGAGTTTGTTGACAAAAATGAAGAAGGCTGGCATTCCTGTGAACAACCGTAATTCCATCAAGAAACTACTCGACTCTCTTCCAAAGGAGTGGAGTGTTCAATGTATGCTCATTAAGAAAGATTACTTGGATGCTCATTCCACTCTGGCAGATCTTATAAACACGCTAAAATCATTTGAAATGGACATCACAAAGAGAGAGATGAATCAGACAGTGTCAAAAGTTACTCCAAGCAGCTCTCTAAAGAACCTGGCTTTAATGACTCCAATTGGACAGAAGGCACTGGTGGTTGAAGACTTTGGCTGGGGGAAGGAAGCTGTTGCAGCTAAAGCAGATGTTAACAAAGCAATGATGGTAACGATATGCACCAAATCCGCAAATGGTGTAAACTCTGTGGAAGGATCTTCAGTGGGAGTGCCAAAAGGAGGAATGCAAGAGAGTGCGGGTATGAAGAGTGTGCTGATTGCTGAGAAGAAGAAAGATC